>OX411311.1:102378082-103598082 GCA_948150685.1 Rhaphigaster nebulosa
GTTAAAGTGGCTCTTCCCCTGCAACCGTAGACAATATTTCCTTGGATCTTTCCTATACCAAACTATCACCACCCACCACCCTTCCTACATCTACAGCCTCCTGCAATTCAAATCTTCGGTCCATGCACTGGAAACAAGATCTCGCCTTTCTGACCTCCATACCCCCTCCCACAGAACTAAAACATTCGAAAGCTCCTTTCTCGCCCGTTCCTCTACCCTTTGGAATTCCTTTTCTTCTAATATCCGCCATGCTTCTTCTCTATCCTCATTTAAATCCCTCCTTTTCCAACACCTTCTTTCTCTCCAAAATGATGCTCTCCAATTGCGAAATTTCAGTTTAGGATTAACATCTGGATCAGAAGTGAATAATAGTTTTTAATGTACAAACTTCAACTTTGCTAATCTATTAATTATTTTTGTATTTTTCATTTTCTCTCTTTTTCTTTTCTTTTTTTCTTGTTTTTTTCTCTTTTTTTTTTGTTTTGTTCAAATTAATTATATTTTTCGATAAAAAAACTTATTTATTCGCTTATTTATTTTACTGAAAATATTGTAAAAATTAACTGATCTGTATTTTGTAGTCTTATGGTCAGATAATGTTTCTGCTTTATTTGTTCATTCATGTTATTCTTAAGGGACAGTTAAATAATAAATAAAGTTCTTTTATCTATTTATCTATTTATCTATTTCATAGTTGTTCAATAGGTTGTAGAATTGATCTAGATGATGGCCAATTTAAAAAATAGATAGAAACTTTTTCAAGCTGTCGGAAAAAGCTGGCCAAAACTTCAGAATGGTCAGTATTATTAATATTCTTAACTAATTATACACTTGCATAATTAAAATAAAGCATTCAGTTGTATAGTGTTTCTAATATTATTTCATTTCAATTTTATGAAATGATTACCAATCATTTCTGGAGAATATTTTGTATGATAATAATTCAATGAAAATATTTTCATAATATAATAACAAGGCAAATAAAAATACAAAATTGTTAAGAAGAAATAAAAATAAGAGTATCAATTCAACAACTAAAAACATAATAAATATAAATATACATGTAATTATTAAATATTACGAATATTACAGGTAAAGTAAAAAAATGTTGCTTTTTCAAATTTTATTTTATTTATTGACCTCTGGTATCCATTTATTTATGGCCATTAATCTGAGAAGATTGTTATATAAATCTTCTTTGGTTTAAAAAATTAAAATCCTAGTATGCTTATTGAATATGAACTTCTGAGGTTTTTAAGACATACAAATATTCAAAAGAGAGATGAGTTTCGGCAAAAAGCAAAGTTCAGAATAATTTTCTGTGGTACACTTCGAGCACCCCAACCAGTGGAAGGCCTGAGGTCGAGACCCCTTCCCATAATAACAAAATACATTTACTTATTCATATTTATAAAAGAAAAAAAATTGTATGAACTTATTTGAATGTTATTTCATAAATAATATACCTAGGCATAGAAATTATTATATGGAGAGGGTTCCCTTACAGACCTGGTTGGGAAGGGTTTCTTTAAAGTAGATACTTGGATGAGCCCCCAAAACAAAATCCTGACTACGTCACTGACTCCAACTGTAGAGACAGAACCTATCAAAATTATTTTACTGAAAATATAAAATAAAATCTTCATACATATTACAAAACAGTAATTATAAGCAAAAATGTTTTATTTTTTTATTTTCCAGAAAATTGTGTTTATTAGTATTAAATTAAATTAAAAATGTACTTACAAAAATGAAGCCAAAATTTAATATTGTCATGATATTTTTTATTTATCACTTCAATTATTTTCTCGATTATTCAAGAATTATTCATATATAACAGCTTTATTTCGTTTTAACTTTTTCAAAAGATATAGTTATACTGTAAAACCTCTTCTAACGGATACCTCTCTTCAGTGGCCACTCCTCCCTACTGACAATTTTAAAATATGAAAAGTATTCATGTATTGAAAAATCGCTATATGATTTAAATCAATGAAAAAGAATTCTCCTATTGCTAGTGTTCATCGCATTTGCAACAGTTACTGCTAAAAATCACACAAGTGCACAGTTATTTATCTATCATGTTGGAATATCTTTAAAATTTTATTTTATGATATTGTTTATAAATCTATTTTTATCTTGTCACACAAATTCGTATGTTTGACAGACACATCTTTTTTAATTAATAAAATGGTTGTCGTCTTCCACACTATAAAAACATTGAAAGATTTTTAGCGGAGAAAACACAATGAAAGGTACAATTTAATGAATTCAAAGATACAGAAACAAACAGAAATTAAGCTTCTTTATTAAAAAAAAAAAAAGCGTTATTTGTCAGTATTACTTCATTCCAATCTAATTCATACAAATCTACTTCATTCCATCCCAGTCCACTTCATTTCAATCCACTTCATTACCTTCCATTTTGTTCCAATCCACTTCATTCCCTTCCATTTTGTTCCAATCCTCTTCATTCCATTCCATTCCACTCCACTTCAGTCCATTGCTCAATTTATGTGTCAAATTAAACATTACATTATTTTTCATCATATTAAAATAACTGTTAGAGGAAATCGGATGGAATAGATAATGGGTCATTTAGACACTAGTCCTCAACTTTCCTCTACCTTTGATCATGTCATTTTTGAAATATAGGTGTGTCAAGGAAAGTACGTTTGCACATGTGTAAGTGAAAGTTATAGATATAAGGGAACTTCAAAATCAGATTAACAATAGCAGTGTTATACCCGTCATATGGATTTGAATACAGATCGACAGTAACAAAGCCAAATTTGTTCCTGGATGTCCACAATGAAAATTAGGAGTGGAAATTTTCAATTCTGAGGACACAAATTTTGTTCCCATCCTCCATGAATCCAAAATTTCTTTACCTTTGGTAGTGAGAAAGCAGAAAAGGCTTTATATGAGAAAAAAAAATTGAAACTACAGTTAAGAAAATCAAACAAATATTTAACCATTTACAGGTACTTATTTTAATATTTATTGGTTGAACTTTTGTCTGTTAACTATTTACTGTATTGTTATGAGTTAATATATTTTTGTGATCTATTACCTAAATAAATGCAGTCAGATAATGAAAATCTAGTAGTTCCATTGTATACCGTAGCTTCTTCTCCCATAATAATGTTTATTTTTAATTTCATCATTATTATTATTAAAGTTGAGACCAAGCTGTTCATAAAACAGCATATCCACAAATTAGAAAAAAAGAAGCGGAACAAGTAAAAAGACGCACCAAATGTTGACTCTGCTATAAGAAATACAGAATTGTCAGAAACGATAAATATAATTCATAATTATATAATTCATTGCTCTATTGTAAGATGTATTGTCAGCAATACCAAAGTTGAATATATCAGAACAGTTTTCTTCTTCAATTGTAGACTTGGTCAGATCATAATAATCAAAATATTAAATGGCTTTAGTTGGTAATTAATTTCTACAAAATTTGGTGTAAATGTAGAAAGGATATACAGTCAGTTGGATAGTGTGATTAAAGATGGATAGGAATAGAAAAATAATACAATCTCTTAAATTTTAAATTTTATTAGCAGTTAAATTCATTCACTAAATTACCAGTAGCTATTGCTGAAAGCAGATCCATGTTGATATTGTGGGGCCGTGATGTGGTATTTCGTATTTTGAAGAGCCTTTTCATATTCTGCTTGGTGAGATGCAGCAATGGCTTTGTACTCAGCAGTGTGAGCGACTGTACCATCATGATTCAGAGGGGCTGGGATGTGAGCCTCTGGGTTGTACTTAGTAGGAGTTTGGCTATAGTGCATGGCGCTTCCCTGGTTGTTTTGATTGAAGTTGTAATATCCATTTTCGTGAAGGTGGGACAATCCATTATCTTGATAAGATTCAGACTGTTGGCTGTACCCTAATCCAGAGTGGGCTTCATAATCTTCAGTAGGTGTGAGATCTGGATGAGCTGCAGCGAGCATTTCAGCTTCATGAAGCTTTTGGTATTGATGAGCATAAGCAGCTTTGTGGACTGCAATAGCGTGCTCAATCTCAGGAGTGTTTGCGACTGTTCCGTCATGGTTGAGCGGAGCTGGAGGTCCGTGATAGTAGTTCAGTGATCTCCGATGTCTGGTTAGAGCTTGTTGGTAGGAGTTGTGAAGAGATGCTGCCAGGGCGTTGTACTCTTGGGTTTGTGCGACTGTACCATCAGGATTCAGAGGTGCTGGAACGTGGGTTTGTATGTTCTGTGGGGCTGAACTATATTGCTGCTGTTTGTGCTGTGTGTAAGGAGTATAAGGATCTATCTTGTAAGTGATTGGGTTATAGTGTTGTTGAGTAGCCCCTTGGTTGTAAGGGACTTGAGGTTGATGTGATACATACTTTGGTGAGCTGTATTGTTGATTGGACTCTGTATTCTCGTAGAGATGAGGCCTATATTGCCCGTCGTCTTCCTGCTGGGGTGCGGACTGTCCATTATTGTGATGGTTGTACTGTCCGTTATCCTGAGGGCTATAAACCTTGGACAGGGGAGATGTGCGATCAGGGTGTGCTGCCGCAAGAGCATCTGCTGCTTGAAGCCTCTGGTACTCTTCGGCATAGGCCGCGTTGTGGATATCATTGGCCTGGTGGAACTCAGGTGTGAAGGCCACTGTACCATCGTGGTTGAGTGGAGCCGGAGGGCCGCGGTATGGTGCGTCCCGTTTCGTGCGGATGGCGTCACCTCTTATGGCGAAGCCCGCTGCTAGGCTAACGAAAGCCGCAAGAACTATTACCGATCTGCAGAGCATGTTTGCTTGTGACTGTGGATAGTAGTACCCTGCTTTTTATACTCGGCTCCCCACTTATTCAAAGTGGTGCAACAATCCCTAATTAGTTCACTTATCCCAGAGGCTCATATGCGAATGCTTTTCAATTTTATGGTTTGTACAGACCTCAAGGAGAAGTAAGTAGTTTTTTATTTTGTAAACGTATTCGAGTCTGACGTGAGATTTACCATTACTATTTACAAGAGAGCAATCTATATTAAATTTTGATTTCTTCCTTATTCACAATTGGAATAAATTTGCCTTTAAACGAATTCTTTTTTTATTTATCAGCATAAAAATGACATCAGAAGTAATTCATTGACAAATACTCCTTACAACTAATGCTATTAGAAAATTAACAGATTTTTGGAGTCGATTTTTCGACTGCCTTCACCGTAGTATAAGTATTTTAATACCATTGGAAGCTTCAAAATTTCTTCTTTGACACAGATAACAGTTTCTAGATAGAAAATATTAATACGATCTTTTTTTATAATTATTTAAAAATATTTCTTCCACACTGCTGATACAGGTTACATTGTAGAATAAGTAATTTAAGGTTCTTCTAGTAAGGTTCTTCTTTGATGGTTTTTATAAATTTCTGTTCCGAACTGGTGATAGTGTAATCGTATATGAAAGAGCAACTGATATTTCGTCGATTAATATTTTTTAAATTCTATTTTAATTTCTATGTCTACCAGTGGCGTACGCAGGAGAAGGAATCAGGGGAATACCTTTTCCCCGAAATGCTCAAAAAAATATAATTTTCTTACCCACCAACATAAGATTTGTATTTTGAGTAATATTTTTGTAATTTCAGCAATAGTTTTTGATCTTATTTTCATACTTACCCTTAAAAATTACGCCAAACTTGGTGGTTATAGACTTTTAGGTGATCATTTGCCTTCTTCTTATTAAATCCCCCTTCCGAAAATTTTTTTAAATCCCTCCCCGAAAAAAAAAAATCTGTGCAGTCTCCTGATCTCTACAAACAAATATATTTATAAGAAAACTCGACAGACGAATTTTTTTCATTGTCCGAAATTCGTTGTTCGTAAAAGCCATAAATGTAAATATTTCTGAATAAACGTATTCATCTATATAACTTTCAACCAAAGTATTTGAATTTACATGTTGTCTTCAGGACATTAGATACAATATTTATTTAAAAATTATTACGTTCATTTGTTATAATTTACAATACATACGTAAAAGCTTTTTATGTTTAACTCTTTTTTATATACATGATGGAAAAGATACCACACGGAAAAAAGTTCAATAATTAGTTGGGAACTAGTACTTCATTTGATTGATTTATTTATTTATCACTCACATTTCTTTTCAATTTTGACGTTTCGTGGTCTTATCATTATCATCATACATTAATTTTTCTGCGATACATTGTAATTTACTACTAATATTATGCTTTTACGATATATTAATTTATATGGATTTCTCTATCACAATATTAAACTTAACTTATAGTACAATATATTTTCTTGAGTTAGCTATCATGTATATTGTGTAATATCGTCCTTAATATATAAATAAAATTATAATTGGAGTAAGTTTGGTTGACCATAGATATACATTAAGGAAGAAGTTGGTCGGGGGTGCAGTCAAAGACGAAGACACTAATTTCGACCAAATTTTTAGGCCATCATCAGGGCTAAAAAGAAAAAAACAAAATAACATTGAAAACGACAGAAGCAATACCAGTAACAGTAAAAAATGATAAAAAACATAAATTACAAGCAAGATAAAAATATGAAGTATAAAAAGAAAAATATGTCAATGTAATTAATAAATAAGTCATACTTATTAGTGTCTGTCTTTGACCCCACCCCCGACCAACTTCTTCCTTAGTAAAATAATAATATTCAATATAAATTTACATAGGAGTGTTTATCTCTTTCTTGTCACAAATGAACTACTTTTAAATAGATATTTGCTCTTTGAATTATTTCATCTATTATAAACTCTTCAACTGTTCATAGCCACATATTTATTTCCTTAATTTGTTTATTTTAATTAATTTGGACTATCTCACTCTAATTATTTGCTATACTCTGATTCTGTTTTTTGAAATTATAGGCACTTATTATTTTTATTTTATATTGGTCTGTTTAGTATATTTTTAGTTTATTAATAATGGATGTGTACGTTTTAAGTATCCGTTTTAAAGTTTGCAGTTTGTTTTATATTTATTGTAATATGAACTTTACTATGTTGTGCTAGTGCCATTGGATTTCCATTCTTTTGGTTTTTAGTGTTTCCTATGTGATGGGTTATTCCTGTTTTTAGTTTTTAAGACCTTTCTCCGATGTTGCACATACCACAATTTTCACAGTTCTCTATAAACTATATTTTGTATGGTCAACTCATTTATTTTATCGTTAATATTCGATATATAATTTTGAAATTTGCTTTACTAATTATTGAAGTTCCTGAAGACCTATCCTCTAAATTATAATTAAAAGGAACAAGTTCTTCCTTTATCCCTTTGGATTAACCCTCGTCGAATATTGAGAGAGATATTTGTCACTGTATTGAACATTGATATACTTACATTGCACAGACCTTTACAACATCTATAGGAATTTCTAATTTCTAATTATTAGTAATTAATTCCGCCTATTTCAAAATTGGACGATATTTTTATAGAGTAAATTACATCACTTAATCAAAGAGATTACACGTAGCGTGAAGGCACGGTGGGCTGTGCATAATTCCAGTCCGAATGAGCTATGTCGAAAACGTGCCAAAATATTATTCAACATTTGTTTTCAGAATTCGAATATTGTAAAAGCGTCGTTTGGAGAATTTCTATCGAAAACGTCCATTATTACTGTAAATTCATAGCTACAATTACAACTCGAAGGATTCCTGAACGAGCCTTAACTTTAAGAATCAAGTCATCCTTAATTTTTTTTTAAAACAAGGGATCTAGTCTTCACCCTATAGGTATATATATATATATATATATATATATATATATATATATATATATATATATATATATATATATATATATATATACTAATTATACTAATTATTGAAGTTCCTGAAGATCTATCCTCTAAATTATAATTAAAAGGAAAAAGTTCTTTCTTTATCCCTTTGGATTAACCCTAATCGAATATTGAGAGAAATATTTGTCACTGTATCGAACATTGGGATACTTACATTGTACAGACCTTTACAACATCCGTAGGAATTAAAATTTTCCCTCACCATCCTATGATCATAATCCATTTTTAAAATAATTTTAAAGAGTTCACATCTTCATCTCATCCTTCAAAAAAGCACAATAAAATAGTTGTTTAAATAATTATAGTACGAAAATTCTGTACACAACATATTTCTGGTTTGTTAAGCTGCAAATATATTTTAAAAGTTTCGGTTTAGTTTTCATGGAAACGTTTTGTTTCCATTAAATTAAATAAAAATATAAATTATTAAGTTAATTTCTACTTTTATATTATTACATTACAATAATATAGAGCTTATTTTTGACAACAGGTTGGCGGCCTGGTAGGAGGAGGTTCGATCGCATACGTCTGCTTTCGGACGCGCTCTGTAAAGACAAGCTGTATCTTTACTAATAAAATTTTCTTTTGGCTATAATTTTTTTCTCTACTTTTTCTCGGAGAAGCGCTAAATAAATGAAAACTTAAAGGGCTTTAACCAGAAGACATTAGGAAAGTTTCATCAAAATCGTTAGAGCCGTTTACAAGAACATTGTAAAAAAAAAAGTGTAAAATCTGTGATATAATTGGCACTTTCGGTTAGTCGATTCTGTCTCTTGTAGTTTTAACTCCTAAGTTTCTCCACATTTTTATTTTATTTTCATATAACGATGATAAATTGTCATTCACAACAAATTGTGTTGGTTTTGCGTGATGCATGAAGTGAAAAGTTATGATATGCCTTGTAAAAGGAAGCGGTTAGTAATCTATAACCAGAAAAACAATTTTTTTTTACATTAATTAATATCAAGAATTTTTATACAATGATCATACCACCTCTTATCCGTAATGTCGTGTCATCTGTAACAGGCCTGGCAGCAATATTACAGATAAACGGGGCCTACTGTTTCCAAAATAAAAATAAAAAATAAAAATAAAAAATCTAATCCATGGTCTCAAGGGGAAAGATATATCAAGCTCAGTTGTTTTTGTTAACAAAAAAACAGATAAAACCTTTAGGTATTGAAATGGAAAAACGCACACTTTTCAACACTCTGTTAGTTAATAGTAGCAATTAAGTTGTCTAGCATTTTAAGTATGAGGTTTTGTGTTGAATAAAACAAAAAAAGATCACTTTTCCAACAAACATCATCTCATGAAGAATGGCTCAATTTTGTTTTATAGTTGCCACAGGAGAGCAATCGATATATGAGCTTGCGGACAGATTGAGTATAAATTATGAAAACGGAATCGGTATGACATTAAGGTGATGAGAAATTTTTCCGGTGAAGACCGTTCTGTAATCACAAATATTAAAAAATTCTATTAGAAAAGGAATAGAAGGGACATTAATAATCTTAGGGATATTAATAATTCAATTCTATCAGAATTTGTTGGGAGTCTAATAGAAGTCAATAACGAAAAATGCTCTCTAATAATATACACCTTCTTCAACTGCGCAAGACAGAGGAAGTGTAGTTGCTTCTCATTTTAGGAGTTCCCTAGTAAAAAAATATTTTTTTTTATTTTAAATTTTCAAAAATCTTCTGAGAAATAATTGAAAAATGACCAACTATGACTATATTTTGCCGTCGTAAGAAGAGCGGGTTTTCTTGTATCTGAATTTCCGGAAATATAAGGTCTCGAAATTTGAAATTTTACATAGATATACTTTTGTAGGAGAAGAGAAATAGTCTAAATTTTCATTGCAATCGGATAAAAGAAAGCAGAGGTATAACACTTCAGAAATACCGTTTTGCCGGTCAGATTCTTGGTGCATTTTGGCGGGGCTACCGTCTAAACGCAGAACTAATTAATTTAAAATTAGCGTGCATATGCATTTTGAGCTGTTTTAGTGGCTTTTGTATCATTTGTACAGATTAGAAGTCCTAAAAATTTTTAGAAATAACTGCCTCCTTCTGACATGAAATAATTTAACTAAAATAGGATATTTTCATCCTTTTCAATATTTTCTGGGAGTGTTTTTATGCCTAATTTTTTTTTTTTAAATACATTTGGATTAAGTAGCGGTTCATTTAAAGTTATACTCTTAGAATTTAAGAAATATGGATAGTGTAATTACAGTATAACAATAACTTGGGTAAAAGAAAACACCTTACGAATGTAAGTACGAGTATAATATATCATACTTGGTTAACTTCTCGATATGACATTAAAAAAAATACAAACTAATCTGTTTTCTTTTTTTTTTTTTTTTATCATCTATATTTTTATTTAATTATTTACTTTATTTTGTTGTTTTTAGTGAGTGATTGAAATTTTTTTGTAAGTGTACTCAAATGTAACAAACAAACCTGTTTGTATATATTACCTGGGCAATATATATAATAAAATTTGATATTAAATCCAAATTTTTTTTTATGATTATCTGGCATTTTATTTTATTTTTTTAATTATTTGTTTACTTTATTTTGTGATTAATTTGATTTTTTTTTAAATTCCCGTAATTGCACGTAAACGTAAATGTATTTTGTAACTTGTAATTAATTGTGTTTAACCTACAGGAAATTTATAGAAGATTCTGATCAATTAATAAAATATTAAAACAAGCTTTGTAGGTATTATTAATTTTAAAAATATTAATCTCAAGATAGGGATGAGGGAAAAATGAAAAAAATGAATAAATAATACATTTTTTCATAGTAGGATAGGATAGGCTGCAATTATTGTGTTTTTTTCTCAACAATCATCTCAGAGTCCAGGGTATTTTTTTTTCTCCAGTGCTACCGAGCTAAATCTGATGAAATAAAATTCTTGGCTTCATTTATAATAAAACAGAATCTAAAATTTTGGAATGATATTTGATGAACATTTATTTTCAGTCCTATCATACGGTCAACCTCTTGTAGGTACCTTTCAGTCGTTTAAGGAAAAGACACCATGATCATTCATTGGTTATTGTTATTGTTATTATTATTGTATATCTGCAGTATATATATCTAGTTTATTCCAAGAAGAAATAGAAAGGATGGCCTTGGACCACAGCAGACCGGAGTATTGCGACGACATTGACAGGAGTTGGACAGCTTTTAGGAAGATCCTCCTTGATGCCTCAAAAGTGGTCTGCGGCGAGAAGAGCGTTGGATCTGGTTCCAAAAGAATTTATTGGTGGGCAGAAGATGTAAAATAGGTTATCTAAGGAAAAAAGGCAGCTTGGAAGAATCATTTAAGCCTGAAGATCTCCGCTGCTCAACAAGTGTATAAGGATCGAAGGAAATTCTGGGAAGATTTTTGTCAGAAGCTTGAGAAACACGCAAAAGAAATCCAGAAAGTCTTCCATAAGGTTCTCAAAGGAATGAGGAGGGATCGACCGATGTCTCTGGAAGGAATCAAAGATAGGGTGTATTCTGGCGTGACGAACTCATAATGGAAAGATGGAGAGAGTATTTTAAACATCTGCTGGAAGGGAGAGATGTAGAGGTGTCTGAGACCCAGGGAGATTTAGTGGATATCTGGGCTGAAGACGACTATATTAGCGAAGAAGAACTACAAGAAGCCATGAGGTAATCATCATGGAATATCGCTTCTCAGTGTTCCCAGCAAAGTGTATTCAAGAATACTAGAGATGGGGGTAAGAAGAGTAGTTGAAAGACAGCTAGGAGAAAAAGAATACGGCTTCAGATGGCAGCGAAGCACGCAAGACCTCATCTTCACCATGAGACAAATGACGGAGAAGATTGTGGGGAACAATAAAGAGCTTTCTGTCTGCTTTGTGGACATCCAGAAGGCTTTCAACAGAGTGAGAAAGGAGGACATAGAGCGGACACTACCTGAGAGAGGCATCGATCGGGGGACAGCATTGGCTGTGATGAGTCTCTATAACAAGACCAGAAATGTGGTTAGGACCATGAACCACATATCAAAAGAATTCTAGACGACTCTAGGTATTGGCCAAGGTTGTAGCTTAGGTCCGCTGCTGTTCACAGTAGTCTTAGATCTGGCACTAAGGAAAGCTAGACCAAGAATGAGGCAGTTCCAGTCAGGACACAGAAACCTACAACCCACAAAATTCTCCATTTTAGCATTCACTAACGACCTCGTTTTGCTGACTTCCAACGACGGAGACCTCTAACAGAACCTTCGCTGAGTAGGAGAGAAGTGATTGAGAAAACAAAAATGGCCGTATATAAATCGGCGTTTCTCCCTATTCTTCTTCAGAATCTTGGACCCTCACTTCGAAACACAAAAGCCTCATACAAACCATGGAGATGCGATACCTTCGTAAAGGGGAAGGAAAGGTTCGACGAGATAGGACTCGTAACTCCACCTACGGACTAGCCTTGAAGTTAAACCGGCCGAGACCATCCTAGAGTTAAGCCTACGGGACCTGTTTGGAGGGAAGGAGATCTAGAGAAATACTGCGCATTTCCTGGGAAGAAAGTGTTCAAGAGGCATTCAGGAGACGAGATATGGATTGGAGAAGAGAGTTGGCCCAAGAATGAGACACCTGGTCCAGACTAAACAAGGCGTAACCGCACGCCGCAGTAGCGGTAGAGGGGAATAAGGATTATGATGATTATGATATAGTATATATAGATGTATAGTTAGAGGGTATTCTGACGATATATATATATATATATATATATATATATATATATATATATATATATATATATATATATATTGTTTTAAATTTAAATTATTTCTTTAAAAAAATAAAGTATATTATAGAAATGGAAATTGAAGGAAAATTGGTGTAAACAGTTATGGTTAATAAAGCAAAATTATTTTTAACGCCAATCTCGTCTAAATTATCTTTATGATTCACAGCTAAACATTTTTTTATTTTATTTTTTATGACATTGATGAAATCATTCTAGCTCTCGGGACTGGCAGTGCTGATAGTGGGCGCTATCGTGCTCACCAATGTCATGCAGTTCGGCCAGTTCGTCTCTTCAGGCGTCCTTGGTCCTCCGATAGTACTCATCGTTCTCGGGGGACTCATCTTCTTCATCGCCTTCCTCGGCTGCTGTGGTGCCATTAAGGAGAACTTCTATATGCTCGTTGCAGTGAGTAGTTTATATACTAATCGTCTGTTCAGTTAAATTATAAAAAATAAATATATGAAACTTAATTATGCATTTTTATTGCCCTTAGGATCGACTGAAATACATTTGACTGTTTCTTGCTATATCACATAATTAACTGTTTTGTTAATGTGTCAAAGAAAAATCTGCTGGTGATACTACTTCATCACGACAAGTATCCCCAGTTAATTTATCTGTCAGAGTAAAATACTAACAATCAGTGACGCTTCTCACTCACACAAAATGTCCTGATTTATAATTTTAAAATATAATTTCAAACCTCCCTTCGTCGTAAACCTATGATGCTCTGTCCTATTCTTTAATTGAGTGTGTCCACCACCCTCATCTTAGACAGGACTTCTATCCCCCAAACTTACCGCTACTGCTCTTTAAGGCCCTTCTCACACAAACCCACTCCCACTGATTGTTATCACACTAAGGATAACAAAATTAACTATTTTTGTACTATTACAGTTCATTATTTTATTTTATAATACAATGCACAACTTAATGTAATTTTAGTTTTGGTACACACTTATTATAAGTTCTTCTCTAAACATGCCACTTATCCTCCCTCCCTCCACCTCCCAAAAATAAAACGACGCACTTAGCGTCGTAATCTCTCTCCACATTGTGGACAACCGTACTTCAATAATATTCCACTTATTCCTATTGAACAGATCTACTACTTAGGATTTCAGCAGGATAAGTGATTAATTTAGAATCCTCATACAAGACAGATTACTTCAACGCTTACAATACACGCGAGATTATTTCTCTACATTATAATCTCCACACAGACCACTAGTTTCTAACCTTCCTTTCTAATCTATTCCCTATAACGCTTCTGAAAATAAGATGGCCTCGCAGACCTTACAAAGAACTGTCAATGGAGTGCTAACAACAGATAGTTTCTTGACGAATCATTATCACGTCATATTTATCAAAGTACACTTTTACTTGTATTTTTTTTTCATTACAGTTGTAAATTTTGATCACTAAATAAAAATTTAAAGTTAAGTATGATTTCCAGTCCAATTTGTTTCAGTTCGCAGTCCTCTTGGCCATAATCTTCGTGATAGAGATAGCAGTTGGTATCGCAGCCAGCATCTCCAAGGATGAGTTCACTGGAGCCATGAGGGATGGACTCAGAGCCTCGATGGCCAACTACACCAAGACCAAGCTAGATCGGCAAACCTGGGACAACCTACACAAATCTGTGAGTTCTTTAGGAAATAGATTCGTATTATCAAGTTTACCAATTGTCCAGAATACTTACTTATCCTTGCTAGCGATTTAATATAGCGAAACTTCTCTTAACTTACATCTCCGTATAACGGATGCCCGTCGTAATGGACAATTCTATTATGTTTCTGGCCAAAAAGGTACAACTTTAATGTATTTGAACCCCTCTATAACGGAGCCCCTCCACTCCGAATGAGAACACCAATCTCATTCTCCATCAGCATTTTTCACTCCTCTTGAACGGGCAAAAAATCATAAAATATGTAGGTATGTAAAAGCCAGGCATAGTGGTGGATTAAAGCTGGACAGCAGAAGTTGAAAGATACAACTTAATCAACAGGTAAACTTATGATTTCAGAACTTTTTCACACAAGATCCACTCCAACCGTTCTACGTTAAAAGTAGCGTGGAACAATTGTAATTGTTGAATTCTGTGTCGATTTTTTGGAATGATTCTCAGTTTTTGAAGATTTATTATTTCTAATGTGCCTAAAATTACCACTATTTTTTATATTTTTCGAGGGGTATAAAATTATTTAATGATCTTGCTATTGTAGGGTCACTATAATTAGGTTTCAAAAATAATATTATTGTGTACATTGAAACATTTGTAGACTGTAATTATTAGAAAATGCGTGTTTACGGGATTATGAATCACAATCTGTCGGTAAAAAATGGAATGATGGAATAGAGTGTTCCAAACACTCCAGTAGCTCCACTTCATCGTTCCATTATTCCATTTGGAGTTAGTCAATGGCCGTTTTGTTACTATAGGTTATAGAGTTATAGGTTTAGGTGCGTTCACACCTTAGCGACCTATCCACACGCTACTGTTCCGCCTATTCGAACTTTTGTCGGCCTTTAATATTCGTTTAAACTATTTTTATTTCTAAAAGAAAGAAAAATATAAAATTAATATAGATACATAATTGTGTGGACGCATCATTATCGTTTATGGGGCGCTTCTCGGATCGGAAGCCAAGCAAAACTACGTTTGATTTGCCAAGATTTGGCAAAGGTGTGAAACCACCTTGAGATAGTCGGTATTCGACAAGTATATTGGTGGTAACTCATAAGGCAAGAAGTTGGAAGTGATCTAATGTAGTGACGATAATGAATAAAAGTCATTCTTAGCAGTTCACAGTCGTCGAATTCGCAACGAACGTCTCTTGAATTTTCGTCCAGACCCACGAAAATAACGACCAATATTTTTGAAATATCTCGCTGACGAAATGCGTGGAGTTGAACGCCCTGATTCAGGTATTACCATCGAGGTGGTACGAGGCTCGGATTACCTGTGGTACTATCAGGTGATATTTAAACGAATGGGGTCAGTCTCGTTGCGTGCCAAGGATCATGAACTGCCATTATAAATTTCCATATCTGTTCATCATTTCCACAACCCGGCTCTATCTATTCTAATCTGCAGCATTAACACTAAATGTGTTTTTCTAATGTACCCAGTTTTATGGAAAGTCGATAGCATATAGTTTCTTCGTCTAATGATGAGTAAACATATATTTAATCAGATAATTGATAATCGCAGGCACTAAATTAATATTCAGAGATACATAATTTTTTTTGTAATCCGATCTTATACTAATATGTGAATTAGGATGTCTATTTTTCTTTGCATACCATCTTCTTTTTCTCAAACTAAACACATGGAAAAGTATTTTCATTCTTATAAAGACTAGAAGTCGTCATCGTTTTTTGAAAAACGCTTAACCGCCATTTAGCGCTTACAGGTGGCATAAAAATGTTATTCCACAAATAACAATATATTTTTTTGTCTTAATTTTATTCTTTATTGCGTACAGTAGGAGTTAATTAAGGAAGCAAAACTTTTATATTTACAATATATTGTTAAGACTTCTAGCACTAGTAAAGGCCTAAGTGGCAACTGAGAGTCGTCAGGATTTGGTGCTTAAGTCATCAATAGTCCATTTTTAAACCATTTCCAATTTTTTTTCTCGATATATCGTGAGCAGAAATCGATAGAGGTGGTGTTTGGGTCCCCTGATTAGTTGAAACCAAAATTTCGACTATTTGGTGCTTAAGCCTTTTTCAAAAAACGACCTCGATGTAATTTATGATCCACACCAAAAATTTTTAAATTAGATATATAAATATATATAAGGAAGACCGACTCATTTCTATACAGTGATGGTGTTTAAAAGTAATGAAGACTAGACTTTACCATCCGTACTGGTTCTGGAGAAGTAGAAACGAACCGGAACACCCTTATCGTCACTATTTAAATACTACGTCAAATTATAGATTGTTTGGAGGGTACATGTAGGCTTTAAAAGTGGATGCCTGGTCTTCGGAGCGCGTTGAGCGTAGGCACTGACAGTGGTGGTTCCTGCACAGTGGCAACGGGGGTTCTGACGTAGGCACTGACAGTAGTGGTTCCTGCACAGTGGCAACGGGGGTTCACTGAAATAAAATTGTGATTGCGAAATATTTTAGGAACACTTAATTCTCATTATAAACAGGCATTTACCAAAAGACCAGGGCATTTGTATTTTGATGTCGATCAATATGTAGGAGGTAATATTGTTGTCCTAAGGGTCCTTAAGATTTTTTATATATTATTCACAAACCCGAGGGCCTGAAACTGTAGCGGAAATGGTTTAGGTTGGCCCTTTTTATTTAAGGCAAAATGAATGATCACATGATGAATTTAATTCAAAACTATTATTATTCACCGATTTCTCAGTAATTAGGTACTTTATTGCTAAAGAAGTAGGGCTAATTAAATATACTTAGCCCCACTTACGTGTATCCGCTTGTACGATTACTTATGATTAACATAATGATATGATAGAGCCATTATATCCCAGTCCATACTAATGAAGTTATTACATCAGAACATACTATTGAAGTGATTGCCCATTTCCCCGATTGTGCAGCTGAAGTGCTGCGGAGTGGACAGCCCTCGGGGGTGGAGCGCTGTGGTGGGCGAGGGTCAGGTGCCGCAGAGCTGCTGCCAGGAACAACCCCAGGTGCCTGTGGTCAGCGATCCCCCGACCTGTCCGATCATCGGGGCCTACCCGGGCGGATGCTATGAGAAGATGAGGGTCCGAGTCAAAGACAACATTATCACTATTATGGGGGTCGGACTCGGCATAGCGGTCATTGAGGTGAGTTCTGTTTTGTCTCCTTACATATCTTCTTTATGAAAATATTTAATTTATCTGGAATAAAAAAAATGGTTGTAGGCCAGTTAACAACTAAGTATTAACCGTATATTTAACTGTTAAAGAACTTTATTGGACAGCCCAATTTGGGAACTGTAGACGGAAATGAAGAAGCGGTCAAAATTGACTTCACGGCTTTGTCTGAACTAGTTAAGTGGTAAATATGCTGAAAGTCCCCGGATCTAGAAGCAGAAGCAAACCGAACATGGAGGGGGGAAGAAGTTCATGGTTTTGATAGTCATTCCTTGCTTAAAACATTATATTTTAAAAGTGGAAGATCGTTAAAATTCCTACAAGAATGTTCCGAATAATTTTTTCGTATCGGTCATATTTTAAGAATTATATGCTCTTCAAAGTAACCAATTTGAAAAAAAAAAATGACTCCAAATTGACTGATGCTATACCTACTTTACTTTTCCTTTTATCGCCTTAGCTGTTTGTTACTTTGAAAAGCGCATATTTCTTAAACTATAACAGATACGAAAAAAATTAATAGGAAGATTATTTTAGGAAATTTAACATTCTCCTGTTTTTTTACATAAAATGTTTTAAGCTAGAAACAACCGCTTTCGAGATATAAAGTAGCAACCGAAAAACATGACCTTCTCTCTCCTCCTAGATCAAA
Source organism: Rhaphigaster nebulosa (assembly GCA_948150685.1). Lineage (NCBI taxonomy): Eukaryota > Metazoa > Arthropoda > Insecta > Hemiptera > Pentatomidae > Rhaphigaster > Rhaphigaster nebulosa. The sequence continues at coordinate 102,396,185 of OX411311.1, forward strand.
GACTTTTAGTATGTTTATCTGTCACCAAGTCTAAACAAAGCTCTGAAGTCAATTTTGGCCATCACGTCACTTCCGTTTGCGCCCCTCTTTTTGAGAGTTCATTGACTGGACCATAGAGTAACTTAAAAAATATTAACGCACCCTGGTTTATTTTGAATTGCACTATACATGAAGACATCAACATACCAACTGTTGAATCTTTTATATATATATATATATATATATATATATATATATATATATATATATATATATATATATATATATATATATATGAAAAATAGATGATATTCCACAATTCCACTCATAACCAACCTAATCCACTTGTTCAACCCCTTTCATTCTCCATGTAACCGCAGATAGATCAGAGCGCAGGGTAACATGACAATGGCCAAGGGGTCTCTTGATCTACAGATACTGCAAAACTTAATGAAAAATTACAACCATCATTCAATTCGAGAAAAATGTATTTATTTATATAAATGCATTTAACTATAGATGGTAATTGGCATACTACATAGATTTGTTTTTTGCGCAATACATGACTTAGTTATTTTGTTTTGATTTCTGCAGAATTACCAGAGTTAGAGACAATGTCCCAAAACTTGTTTAACTGCTTAGAAAATTTATAACTCTGGAACCACTTGAGTCTCAGTCAGCAAATTTGAGTCATGTGTTTCGATCATATATAGGTATAGACCATGTCTGTTTCCTAATTTTTGACTGAGTCCCATGAGAGATATTCTGCTTTAAAAGTTGCAGAAGATGACTTTTGGACATGAAAATTCATTAAAAAAAAGGTAAAAATTTTCAAGATTGAAATTTCTACAACTAGTACAATGACAAAACTATTCAAGAAAAAAAAAATCAAAGGTGAATCACTTTTCCTTGTTACACTTTAACAGCGATAAAGTACTTGTTTTATGTAAATTTTCGTGAATTTTTTAACCACTTTCTTGACTTCTTAGGTGATGTATTGTGAGGGTAAAAATTGCAGATCACATCCTAATCATAATTTTAGTTTTTGTTTTGTTTTGCTATCTCCAAAATTACCAGAGTTAGAAACATTTTCCCAAAACTTGATTTCTGCTGCGTAGCTATCTTAAAATGGGTACAAAAAAAAAAATATGTTCTTGAAAAATTATTTACCCATGATTTTTAACTCATCAAATGATTGGGAATAACTGGCAAAAATATAAAAATCAAAGATGTCGAGGAACATGGTCTGGGTGTTCATCTATTCCAAATGGATTATTTTTTTTTTGTTCTAAATAATCCATTTTAGCTGCTATACGTGGAAAAACTTTTATAACAATTTCTTATGGAATATTTGTAATCTCCAGAACTCCGTTTTTTTCTCTTCCTTCCAGCCTAACGTCAGGAAGTAATAAAGAACATTACCTATTGATTTGAACAGCGATTTATCATACTGATAGCATGGAAGTGTTCTATCTAAGATGTTGGTACATTTCATTTAGGTACAAAATTACCAGTGATTTACATGCTATCCTAGAGGAAACACGAGCAGACTCCCCCTCCAAACTAAATATTTGAGAAAGCAACGATCCTTCTAATGAAAAGAGAATATCTAATATTAAATGCCAGGAAATGTTTTTCTTAATAATTACTTGTTTAATCTCTGCTCTTTGGTAGTGAGGAAAGCCGACTGTAGTCTCTTGAAGGTCTCTCACCTCGCCCACTCCTGCATGGTCGAACAATTTGTTCGCTTAACTGATCATACCACTATGTCACTTAAGATGATTGCCTTGAATCAGAAGTGGTCATGGTAAAAAAAATTCATTTACGTATTATGAAGATCATGTCTTTTGATTACAAGTTACGTAATGATCCTTTTCATGTTCCAGTGTTATATTAATCTTATTTAATATAGCCACAATAATTGTGACAATATAATTAAGAAGTACACTAATTCATTTATTTTTTATTGATAAAAAATTTTTACAATCTGCCATACTCAAGAGCAATAAGTATGCATTGCATTCTGTAAGTATACATTCGCACTATATATTCAGAATTAAAAAAAATAAATACAAATAATTTAAAAAAATAAAATAATGACAAAAATTGCATTCTTACCTATAAGAAATAATATATTTATAAAAATAATAATCAAAAATACTACTAGAGTTCATCTAGTATGTTGGCAGACCATTTCATATAAAGTATTTTTTACACCTTATGGTTGATTAGCTTTGAGAGATTATTTATGTCAATGTTCTTTAGACAGTGCTTAAACGACCTTTTCATCCCCAAAACGTGTCCTATCTAAAACCAGATTTCCTCAGTGATGTGGTATGTTTTTTTTAGTTTTTTTTTTTTTTTTTAGATATCCTGAGTAAACGAGGCAACTACAATTCAGCGTTTTGAGAAAACTAGATATTTGAACTTTCCTAATTATTATACCTTTCTGTGAAATTACCCATGTTTTGCAAAATTGTAGTTATCTAGTTATAATTTAAAACATTTCTGATTCATTGGTGGCATTAATACCAGATACGACTGTAATTAAGTTTAAAAATATAGCCAATTTTAGGTTATATCCTAGTATCAAGTATGTTATATCCAATCCCTCCAAAAATTAAGATTTTTTTTCCGAATAATGGATTACAATAATTATTTTAATAAATAAGGGAATCCACCAGAGACTAAATTTGTGGAAAAAGGAATAGGTGGATGAATATTAGAAACTGCAATTAAACCCGCATATTTAGAAATACAGATAAAAATACTCACTCGGGCTCACATTAGAAGGGTTAAATAAAGGGAATGTTGCCTAGTTATAATTTAGTTATTTTTATAATTTTTATTAATATTATATTATATTTTATTAATTTACAATTTAAGCTATACGTATAGATATAGTTATAGTTGTTATTAGTTAGTTATACTCGTATTCCAGTTAAGTAGTGATTATATAACTAATATTTTAAAAAAATTAAAATTTATATTAACAATAAAGGTAACTCAACGGATAAGACATTAGACTCACTTCAGATCCCTTGTTCGGGACCAGCTGTGGGAAGACAATTTAATTTCCGTTAATTAAGCTGAAGATTGATAATTGGTTTTTAAAAATGCTCTTTCGTTTTCGTCGTTAATTGTTGCGCAAATAAAAAATAAACTAACTAATGTAAAATTTATTTTCAGTAAGAACATGATTTATTATAATAGGAATAAAATGAAAAACACTTATACGCCTAAAATAATAAAATGCGAACATCGGTAGCGCGGTCAACAATATAACGGCCGTTTATTATTACAATCATTCCATCAGCGAAGTTTTCATCCATCGCTAATAATGATTGCCACTTCTTCTATATTGTCAGAATGTATTCCTATTCCAAAGCTTTTATGCGCAAAGTATAATTTAAGAATAACGTTTATATAATCGCTTTTTCTGCCACATATTATAAGAACAAAAAGTGGATGTCCTTCAGATCATACAGTGCTACCTCAAGAACAGCGTGGTCGTAAGGTTTCACATCCACGTGCACCGGTCGGTCCTTTCTAGTCCAGTCAATTGGGGACCAGAAAGGGTCAGTTGGAGAAGTTTTGGAGTTTGGAGTTTGGAGAAGTTTTGGTATTTTGGAGTTTTGGAGAAGTTATGAAAATTTGCTCATGTTTTTTGAGGTCCTGATTACGGATTTCAGCTTTTTTATCAGGAATGTTTGTCGGAAATATAAAAAAAATTAAAAAACACTCAAAAATTGAATATTTTTTCGTTTTTCTCACATAGCATGTGATATTAATAATAGTGATAATAGTGATAGCAATACAATATTAACCATACTACTATTTTGAACACCAAAATAAATTATTACAGACTTTCTACTAAATTTGGAAAGAAGATAATAGCAGATCTATTCATTAATTATAATAAAAAAAACTTAATTTATAAGATCCCAATCCAAACATTTATTTAAATTCAATAGATATTTAGCATTCGATAATGCTTGGTATCTATTCAAATATTGGAAGGATCAAAATGATTTGTAAAACAGAAAGAAAATTTGAAGAAAAAAAATTGAAGAAGCCAGTGTCAGAGTCCACGTTCATTTTTCGTTGAGCAGTCAAAGGCCTTGGTACTGTTACCTTGAAAGTTTTGGAGTTCTCAAAATTTGCTCATTTATGATTTTTGGAATGCTGATTACTAATTTCAACTTTGTTGATTCAAATTTTTTCCAGAAATATAAAAACAAAATACAAAAAAATTAATGTTTTTTTCGTTTTTTCTCACAAAGTATGAAAATCATGCATTTTTTAAAAAGTGAAATCGACAAATACTAAATTAAACAAGAGTAAATTTCCTACATTTTGTACTCTATAATTGTTTTCGTCCGTGGCTAAAAAAAATATATAAAAATACAGAATACAAAATGCAGAGAATTTACTTTTTCTGTCGGTGGGGAGTTTTGGAGAAGTTATGAAAATTTGCTCATTTATTTTTTTTTTGAGGTTCTGATTACGAATTTCAGTTTTTTTACCAGAAATGTTTCACGTAAATATAAAAGATGCGAAAATTGAACATTTTTTCGTTTTTCTTACGTAGCATGAAAACCTTATATTTTTTTGGCAATATAATATTTCACTAAATTAAAGAAGGGTAAATTCTCTGCATTTTGTATTCTATATTTTTTATATATTTTTTTTTAGCCACGGACGAAAACAATTATAGAGTGTAAAATTTAGTGAATTTACTCTGGTTTAATTTATTATAGGTCGATTTTGCTTTAAAAATGCATGATTTTCATGTTTTGTGAGAAAAAACAAAAAAAAGAATTATTTTTTCTATTTTTGTTTTTATATATCTGAGAAAAATTTGAGTTAAAATAGTTGAAATTCGTAATCAGCACTCCAAAAAACTTAAATGAGCAAATTTCGAGAACTCCAAAACTTTCCAGATAATAGAATCAAGCCTGGACTGCTCATCGAAAAATGAACGTGGGTTCAGGCTTCTTCCATTTTTGTGATTTTTGTCGGGGTACAACTTTTTGTTGTTGAAAAATTTCTTTCTGTTTTTCTGATACGCATAGGAATCATTTGACCCTTCCAATATTTGAATAGATACCAAACATTCGATATTTCACTGAATCTAAATAAATGTTTGGACTAGAATCTTATAAATAAAGTTTTTTCTTCTTATTATTATTCTTTTTAATGAATAGATCTGATATTATCTTCTTTCGAAATATAGTAGAGTCTGTAATAATCTTAATTTGGTGTTTAAAAAAGAACGTCCATACCTTAACTTTGACGTTTCGGGGTTGCTTACGTATTACAATAATATAACTGTTGTCAATAAAATTAATAAAAATTATTTAGTCATATTATTGAAAACTTTGTATAAAGCTCGGGCTTCTGCTCAACTAATCAGGTCAAATAAGAAGTAATGTTATTGTTAATACTGATATGTTTTGAAGATGGGGACATCGTCTCGAAACTTCAAAACATTTCAAAGGAAGATGACAAAACATAGGTATATGGAAGCTGTCTTTTGCTCGGCTACTTAAAATTATTATTACTATTACTATTATTGTTTAACAGCGTAAATAGTTTTGGGAGATGTGCGTTGAAAACCATTGGACGTGAAATCTCTGAGACCTGCCTACTTTATCCCAAGAAAATAAAAGAATGAAAATACAGTAATTTAAGGAAGAAGTTGGTCGAGGGGTGCGGTCAAAAACTAACACATTAATAAATAAGACTTATTTATTTTGTGCCAACGTTTTGGCCTAAGTTTTAGGCCATGATGAGGTTTAAAAGAAAAAAGCAAAATAACAACATTGAAACGACAGAGGCAGTACCAGTAATAGTAAAAAATTATAAAAACAGAAATTGCAAGCAAGATAAAAATATATGAAATATAAAAAGAAAAATATGACACTATGTATTGTCAAAAATGAAAAAGTAAAGTTAAATGAAAAGAGTGAAGGAAAGATTATGAATTATATGAAATGACTACTAGTATGAAGATTTGGAAGTATATAAAGCATATCAATGTAATTATGATATTTTAAGTTTTGTGAAGGATTACATTGATGTTAAAATTGTTAACAAGTGACTAATGAAAATAATAACAATGTACAAATTAATTTAAATTAAAATAATGTGTTATTTACATAGGGAATAGTAAAAACAGTGGTGTTGTTTTTAACATCAGTATAATCATTTACAAATCTACAATATCATAATTATCTTCATATTAGTAGTCATTTCAATTAATAGTGTTCATATTCATACTTATAATATAATACTTATCATATCATGTATTATGTATTGTTTCATATTGTTTATTGTAATTCATAATCTTTCCTTCACTCTTTTCACTTAACTTTAATTTTTCATTTTTTACAATACATAATATCATCTTTTACTTTTTATACATCATATATTTTTATCTTGCTGGTCTTCCTAAAACTTAGGCCGAAACATTGGCACAAAATAAATAAGTCTTACTTATTAATAATATTAATAATAATAATAATAAACTCTTTATTTATTCTGGGACAAGTCCCGTTAGAATAACAATTACAGGCAATGATAGGTGGGCTTCAGAGCCTTAGAGTAGTTGATATAGTTATATAGTTATTAATATAGTTATTGATATTATATATTAGTTATATATATATATATATATATATATATATATATATTTATATAACTAATATATAACTAATTATATAACTAATATATATATTATATATTAGTTATTGATATAGTTGATATAGTTAGAGTAGTTGATATATGCGTTAACACATAATTAAAAATTAAAAAAAAATAAAAATAAATAAATACAAATGAAAATTATACCAAGTCATAATGCAATAACTTCTAGCATATGAAATAGGTATTAATACTCTAATTGATTACGTCTTAAAACAAAAACCACACGAAATTCGTATGTTAATAAGATATGACGAAATTATAAATGAAGGAACATATTTACAAACGTTGATTGTAATAAGAGAAAATCTATTAACAATGTTTTTTGGAACTGGATAGAAAATAAGTGATTGAACTGAAATTAATGTGTTAGTCTTTGACCGTACCCCCTCCCCTCTCCTCCGCCCCGACCAATTTTTTCCTTAATTACATCTACGGTCAACCAAACTCAATCCATACAATAATTTAAGAAGACATGACGGAGGCTTTTTTAAGTTGTATCTAATAACTCATAAAAACAGTTCTGTTCTTCCTAAATTTTTAGACGGATACATATACTTTCATTCGGTACTACTTGTTTTTCAGAAACAGGCCATACATTACATTAAGAAGGTAGACAATCCATCCAAGACTTTTGGATACAAAACTATTTTTTCGACAATATTTTTCTGCAATAGTGATCAAAACAAGTACGAGCTTGGCACACTGATGTCGCTATCGTTGGAGCATATTCCGAGCCCATTTGCCTATATTACGTGAAAACTAGAGCCCATAACGCTACGACGGCTATCCGTGCCTTGTTTAATAGTTATGGGCTATATCAGGCCACCAATTACCCTAAAAGCTGTAGAAAATTACTTTTCCTTATCGCATCTGACCTATTTTCGTTTTTTGACCGACGAGTCAAGTGCATGGTAAGGGAGACCAGAAAGCCGGTCAATTCTTTGTGACAAAGAGGGGAGGCGTGAAATTCTTTCCAAGAATAAGAACAAAATATTGTTAGTTAAAGGTGGATTTACACCAAAATATTGGCATAAAGATTTTTGCTATAAATATTTCGATGCCTATTTTTTACATCGTTCGAGGGCGAGATGTTGCTAGCGTTGCTATTAACTATGTTTCTAACAACAATGCTAATAAGTAGTCGGGCTGTCTGGATGGGAAATAACGAAATGTATGAATAACGAAATGATGGCAAAGTTATTGTTACAAAATTCAATACCTGTTAAAACAAGTTTATAATATCGTGTTATTAACATTCTTTGATCCGGACCACTCACTGAGCGATCGTAGATAGCGTTTAAGTAATTGAAATTGTTATTCACAATCTTATTAACATGTTACTGAAAAAAGTAAAAATGTTATTAGAAAAGTTATAAACAAAATTATATTAAAATTGTCAACGTTTTGCCGTAAATAAAATCAAATGTTATTAGCAAAAGTATAATAATTGCCATATTTTAAAGAAAATTTTCGAAAAATATTAGAAACATGTTAATAGCTCATGTTATAAGTGAAGTTATCGCTGGTGTAAACTCACCTTAAGGGTGGTATATGATAAATGTTCACTGCCATAAATAACGCCATTGCAACCGATGCGACGCATTGGGGCGCAGAGCCACTGAGAAGCGCAGTGTATAAACGGATATATTGGTAAAACATTTGAACCAAATGAAAAAATATAATATTATTATATAAAAATATATAGTTATTTCTAAGCGACTTCCAGCAAAAAAAAAAAATAAAAAATCAGATTGGTGTTAATTAATTAGGCGAACTATTTTTTTGTTAAATTGCAGTTTAAAAAAATTGTTGGGTCCTTAGTAGTGGGGCGCATATTTCAGCAATAGTCTATTCTTGATAGGACTTATTATGGCCCTTTTTTAAAAATTATTAACATTCGTCTAAAACTTTCTGAGTGGCTTCTGTATTACGTAATGTATAACTTTTTTAATCGTTAAGTAGTACGTAGAGAATAAGAGGGTAAATCCGTCTAGAAATTTATAAAAACACTGAAACGTCAGTAAAAGGAGTTCATAAATCCTTAGACGTTTTTAAAAAAAATTATAATTAATATATTTAATATTATACAATAATATTCTCGATTTTTTCAATTTCATTTATCACATTTTTAATACGTTTAATGAGTTATTCGTTCGTTTAGAAAAAAAAACTGTCTTCATGTAACTTTTTAAGGTGCATTGGATAACTGCAAGGTAATACATTAAGTCCAACCGTCAGTATTTTACTAAAACATATTGAAGGGATAGGTCCCTACTTTGTAGAGGCTAAATCCCGATCATAGGAGTTGGACTGACTTTGGCTACTATCAAACCTTTTCATTGTTCATCGATACGTTTTATAATACAACATTATCTTCAGATAATCAAAAATGAAAATAGAATCATATGAAAAGAATTTTAAACAAATTTTTCACTAGTCCAAAATAAGGTGTTTAAATACTTAAAGGCAATGGTGAACTAAATTTTTCCTTATTGCATTATTAACTTTTTTTTTATTCTTACATTAGAGCTAACGTTTCGTGGCCATTTGCCACATCTTCAGGGTTCAATTAAATTGTTAAAAACTTTTTTTTTTTAAAGTTCACATTTATAAATTTTAGCATGTATTTTCCTTTTTAAAATTATGTATCCTTATTTTGTCATATTATTGTTAGCAAAAAATTTTAAATTTCCAAATGAATATTTGTTAATCTTAGTCTACAATATAGGTTATGTAATAGGTTATGCATACAGGTTATGCTATAGGTTATGTAATAGCGGAAATTAAATTAATGTAAGTATTACTTTGGAAATGTTTAAATTTTTGAGTAACAATAAAATGACTAAATATTTTCATATGGATACACAGTTTTACAATAAAAATAGATATAAATGTGAACTTAATAATAAGGTTGTTAACAATTAAATTGAACCCTGAAGATGAGGCGAATCGCCACGAAACGTTGGTTCTAATGAAAAAATAAAATTAATAAATTAATTAGGAAGAAATTTAGTTCTCTATTACCTTAAAGACATTATATAATAAAGCTTACAGAATAAATTAAATTATTATATAAATATTTAGGTACTTATATATAGGTATAATATGTTTATCTGTATGATAAAGTTTCTCAGTTGTGTGGTTGGACTTTCCTAAATTTCAGACAGAAGGACATACATATGTTCATACTTAGCTTGTTGCCACGAATACCTCATAAAAGCAAACAGTATATTACAATAGTCCATTATTGTTGGACTTATTACGAAGTCATTATAAAGCTCTCCAAATTTTTATCTTGATACAAAACAGTCGAATTTTCGAATCTTTCGGAAAATTGATTCAGAATCTGTTAACCGTTGCAAATTCAGGAGGTGTTAAATTATAATGATTTACCAACAAAGTAATAACAACAGAAATCGCTTATTAAAGAAATCAAACTCATGCTCGGATTAAAGCAGTTTAAAGCTTTAATTAAAATATTAGCGTTGAACGTCTTGCTTCGTGCTTTAAATTATTCTTAATAAGCCCATCGAAATACAGTATATAATTTAACAATTACTTTTATCAAATTATTTGAGTAATTACTATTATTATTGGGTTATTTTCTAATTAAAATTACGGTTATTACAGGAAACTTGTTTTTTTTTTTTTAAATCAAATAAAAAATGCTACAAGCCTAATGTTTTCAGATTTAAAAATCTTTAAATAATGTAATTCTATTGTCTTCACTAATTGACAGTTGATATTATTAGGAATTATAGCATATTTATAATTTATTGAAATAAAATGGACATGAAATCACTAGAACAAGATACATTTATAACAACGATGTTGAAGAATGCTTGAAGATCTGAGGATGGAAATAAGGTATATAAGGAATAGATAAAATTATGACAGTTATATTGGTTAAATTATATTTTTGTATTTCCTGAACATAATAACATAATAAGATATATAATATACAGTACAGGGTACGGGATCTTTTTTTCAAATTATTAATACTCGTCTGAAACTTCGTGAGTGGCTTCAAAATTGATTTTTTTTTCTCTACATCGCATAGTTTCCGAGATGTACGCGATGAAAAACTGCCCATGAAAATTATAAGTCGCATGACCATTTGATACTACTGGTATAAAATAAACGGAAGGGCGGTATGTTAACTTGCAGATTAAGTGATACGGCCCAATATAGACGGCCCAATATAGCATTAATCAGTTAATAAATCAATTAATCACAAAATAGATCCCAAATCATGTGTGCTTGGAGACCGACATGTGTTAATCAGTAAAATGGTTATCGTAAAATTGAAATGTTTAGGGCGTAGGTCTGAAAAAAAACTGCCTACATGACTATTTGATAGTTTTGGTATTTATTAAACAATTACGTGAAAATCAGCTCGTTGTTGATACATGTTCATACTCTCGTTATTTTGGCATGCTGGGTGGAGAGGGGTGGAGGTCACGCCAAAAGGCGCAACATTTTTGTAGGCCAATATTTTTTTCGATTTCCTTATCAAACTGTCTTACGATTCAAGTGAAAAGCAAAGGGCTGTTCATACCTTATTAGTACACCATTAAATTGACGTGTTTTCCGATTTCTATATTGAAAACGGACCCGTTTCGAGAATTTCCGAAGATAGAAAAGTTATAGGTTACGTAATACTGAAGCCACTCAGTAAGTTTTAGACGAGGGAAGATAATTTTTAAAAAAGGGTTTTAAAAAAGGACCTTGTTCTCTGTATTAATATCTGTATTAGTAATTAGTATATTAGTAATTTGGCTTCAAAATAACAAGTCCTATCAAGAATAGACTTTAGCTGAAATATGCACCCAACATACTACCTACTAAGGACCCAACATTTTTTTACTCTGCAATTTAAAAAAAAAAAATAGTATACCTAATTAATTAATACCAAACTTCTTAATTTTATTTTTATTTTATTTTTTTTTGGAAATCGCTTAAAAATAATTATATGTACAACCAAAAACCTGCAATAGCCTGCCAAAAATCTTTCGATCGGGAACGAATCCCATATGTCAAATTCGCGAAATTACTTTACACAATAATTAATAATAATAATTACTTGTCTAATTTTTGGCGTTCACGCATTAAATCTAAGTTGTTTTAAGGTAAACCATTGGTCCGACAAATTAAGCGTAGCCATCCAAACGCCTATTCTACGCCGTGGAGAATTATCACTAATTACTAGCCACGTGTTTCAAGTACAGTCTGTTCATGTTGAACTTGGTATTATTGAAGACTTTTTATTGAAAAAAGTTTTTTTTTCAAAAGTAAAAAGTAATCTGGCCTGTCATATATTATTTTTTGCCTATTACGTAATATTTGATATTTTTTGAGGTAAGTTCATATTTCACTCGGAATCTTTCTGCGTTCAATGTTTCCATTTGAGTACTATCTATATTTTTCATAGCTAAATGGATCCATTTCACTTTTGGTGGATGTATCCAAGGGAACGCTGATAATATTCAAATATTCAGATGATAATGAACAGTTCTAAAAAAATTCATGGATTCTCCGTGTTTCTTTGAATGTCATTAGATGTTTGTGTTGAAGGGATTCCCAAACCCTCGTACAAATAGGGCTTCAAGAACCCACATTGTTAGAGGCACATATCATTTTCTCTTGTCTCAATTTGTTATTCTCAATTTATACGATGTATTTTCGCTAGGAAACTTTATTCAATTAAAGAAATAATTTATTTTGCCATTCATTTTATCATTTAATGGCCTATTTTCTTTCTATTTTCTAATTAGCCCCTTCAACGGGCTTGTTAGATATCCGACATTCCTCGACATTGCGCACTGGTTCTTCGCAAGTCCACGGAAAGCCTTCTCGTCCTGTTGAAGATTGAATCTTCCACGAGATTATCTTACCTTCTAATCTCCTGCGAAGCGTGAATATTATTAGGTTTGCATTTCGCCTAGCAATAAACACTAATTGGCACGGCTTGGAGTGTCCTAATCATATTGGAGGAACTTTATTATCTCAACTCAAAATCTTGAATAGGTAGCATATACAAAGTATATATAGTTATAGTATATGTAGGTCAGTATGCTAATGATATGTTGAACAGTTAGTTGGGTTTCTAGGACCAGGATGAAGATTTCTTAAAAAATATGTAATAAAAAATGGAGTAAATATAATTATAAAACTTTATATCAACTGGCATACTTAACCAGGACCGAATCGAGAAATTTGCTAGGCGAGGAAAAGCTTAATATGCCGGTCCTTCTTTCACCTTCCTCAATAAAAGTCAACTGTTTTAAGACATTAATTCAGACAATATTTTTTATCTTTTTTTTTTTTGTTATTTCGAAATAAATATCATTATCTCATAACATTAGTCCATTTTATTGACTGAATATAGGACAAAAAGCAGAAATAAATATTGTTTTGCTTAACCTAAAAATAAGATTTCGTTCGAAATTTGGCACTTTCTAAATTCTGCCGCCAAAAAGGTCAAATGCCATTTGCCTCGCTCCTATTTTCCCAGTTCCGGTCCTGTACTTACCTAAAACATTTTTAACGAGACTAAAAAGTTATTAAAACTTGAAGAAATCTTGATGCTTTAAAACGATTTCAGCATCTTTATGGTTCAAGACTTGAGAAACTTTGGGCATGATACTTGGTGTTCATTTAATTTTTTTTTTTTATTCTAATAACCATTAATTATAACTTAGGTTTATTTGTATTTTTCACTAATTTTTTTTCATTACCCACCCTATGATTAACTTGGCTTTGTATTTTGAGCCATTATTTTGTCAAAATTAACCATTTTATTTCTGTATCCCGACCATTTTAACACATTTAATTTCAATATCATTATATCATTCATTCTTCGTTCAGGTTTATGTAACATGAAAACTTAAGAGCTTAAGTGCAATATAACTCGACATCATTAAGTTTCTACCTACTAACTGAGTTTCCACGTCGAAGGGTTTGTGTAATGTAATATGATAATATAGTTCAAATTTTAAACTAAGCTACACTTATTAGTAAAAGTCAAATCGTCTTAAGATTTCTCAACAAAGATTTTATTTTTTTTAAATAATCATGGTTGATCAGGTAATTTGAAAATAGTAAGGGACGATGCTGAGAGATACGTTTTGAGAATGTAAACTATTTTTTTTAAGATTAGGAAATTTAATCAGCTATGATTCCTAAACTTGCTACATAAATAAAAACTCTTGGTACATTTAAAACCCTTCTATTCTAAACAATCCAATCAGATAATCATATATTGTGTAATAAGGATTTGGTTTCATTACTTATATTTTTAGGAATATGAACAAATATATATCACCAATAATATTGTTTTTCATTATGTATATTTCATGAATTTCTTTCTGTTTTATTTTACTTTATTTTAACATTTACGATTTATACCAAACTTGAATATACTCCTTATGTTATTTATTTCCGATCTAAGTTTTTGGTTATAGACTTTTTCTCTCTTCTATCTTTTTTTTTTACTATAAGATTATGTGTATTTATTTAAATATTTTTATATAACAAAGGTAAATATTATTATTTTTATGGACAGATTTTTGCTTTGGGATTAATTTTTTTTTTGTATATATTATTTATATTTTATATAATATATTTTTTTGCTATTCTTAATTTTGTTTTTATATATTTTTGATATATATATATATATATATATATATATATATATATATATATATATATATATATATATATATATCAAAAATATATACAATAAACGTATATACGCTCAATTTTTTATTTATATATTTAATGTAATAGGCCTTTTGGTTAGAAATAATTTTATTTTTTTAGGCCTTCGTTTTTTATACTAAAAAGACTTTGTCTCAGAAAAATTGTTTTTCTATTCTTTTCTATTCTCAACATTATAATTTATGTAATAATTTAAAAAAGAAAAATACCATTTGATCATTTTTTAAATGACATGAACCCAAAATAATGGATATTTACCTTTTAGTACCAGTTTATGCCAACAGCCATTTCGTGAACATTTGCTAAAGTATTTTATAAATGATTTGGAAATTAAAAAACGTACGTTTCCTTAATATTTAGAAGCATTATTTTTTACCCTAAAGAGAAGTTTTCCGCGGTATAGCGCTGTGAAAAAAAAAAAAATTTGGCCCACCCTAACATATATTCTACTATCAAGAATGATAGTAAAATACTCGTCAACAGTATAACAGACTAATATACAATCTTGGCTATTGAATTAGAATGCATTATTCCTAAACTTCATCAATTTCATTTTGTAGTCTAGAGTCCTGATGATGGCCTTGAACCTTCCAGCCATAACTTAATTATATATAATAATAATAAAGTTGTTCGCTTTTGTGAACTGAAGATTGCTATAGTTTATTGAATCCATCTTGTTAATTATAAGGTACGGATATTACAAATTCAATAATTATTCCACCTCCAGTTACATAACTATCTGGTTTAATGCCAAGGACACCATAAGGGGATGATGCATGTTCAATTCCGATATAAAATTATTGCATTTAATAGTATGAATTCATTTATAAATTGCATACTAGAATAATTTATTATTTTAATTGGATTTCGTAAAAAATATATATCTTACAATTAACATGCCATGAATTTGACTGTAACACCACCTTTAAGTAATATATTAGTTAATTTTTACCAATGGTTTTATATTACTTTTCATTATTAACCGATGAAATATCTGAAAATTACTAATAGTGCAAACAAATATGTGTAATTACTTATTTATTAATTCTAATTTTTTGTTTAATTTATGTCCATAACATTATCTTTTTTTTTTAAATTCGAATATCTCTCTGTCATGTTTCATTTAAGCTGATATTACATCAAATATTTTATTTCATAATAAAATTAATTATTTACGCCTTTATAACATAATAGTTGTTCAATTTTTAAATAAACTTTAAACTGTAAGATGGGGCGAAACATTATAAAATAAAAAATAAAAATTATAGAATTTTGGAGAAAAATACGTTAGTAACGTAAAATAAATTTAAATTTTCGAAAATCATCCTTATTAATATACAGAGTGTACCAGATAAAAAAACCTTAATATCAACAAAAACGTTTATACTCGTATGAGCAAGGTTCGATTCCACACAGAAAACGAGAAATTTAACTTAAGTGTTTTATTAAGTGTCGTGTTTTTTGTTGAATAGAAAGATATCACTCAAAAATTATTCAAGGTGCTTAATTTCCAATTGCACCAACCTAAAGTATAAAATATTCCATTAAAAAAATATACTCTGGATAAGTAAATTCATTGTAAGGGGGTTTTTAATAAATATCGAAACGTTTTTGTTTTTTTTAAATCACACTTTACTTACGAATGTTTTTCTCAGCCCTCTGCTCGGCTATAGATGCCCCGTTTCTAGAAAAAATGTCTGCTTTTATTCAGCATTTGTTTCGTATAAATGAAATTGAGGTTTCTTCTGGGATTATGAGAATTCGCTCTTGGTTTACCAAAAAGTCTGGTATGGAATTAGGTTTCTCAGACAAAGAAGTGTTTTGGGAATTGTTTCTAGTCCATAAAATAACAAGGAAATCCAGAATAAAAAGGTTCTTTGTGAAATAAAACAATACCATACTAAATTAACCAATACAATTCTGTAATTAAATATGAAATGAAATTGTCCCTAAAAATAAATAAACATTGACAAATTAAAATAAATAATGCTAAAATATTTAAAAGAACAAACATTAAAAAAATATACAAACATAATTTAAAAAAAAGCCTCATTCATGGTGAAATTGAAACTTAACTATCTTGAATATTTTTGAATCGCTTACTATTTAAAAAAAAAAAAACTTGAGTTACTTCAGAAAACACAAAACTTAAATTTCTTGCTTTTCGGTGGGGAATTAGACAATGGTTTATATAAACTTTTTGGCTGATTTCGAGGTGCACAGTCGGCTCCTGGAGTTAACTGGTTTATATCTGGTACACTCTGTATATTTTCAATTTATTAATGATTGATTTTCAATGTATTTGCTTAAATTTATTTAATTATTATTAACCTTTTTTTTACATCTTTATGTATATTTTTTATATTAAGTCGCTGCAAGGGTTCCTATTCAATTTTATTAATAATTTAATAACGATATTTTGGGAATATCTTTCCATCAGAGGCCAATAAAAAAAAAATATAAACGGTAAACAATAATTCATAAAATGTATATCCAAATAAATTTTTTAACCATTACATTTTTTTCATTTATAATTTTAATAACCCACTAATATGATTTTAATATTTTTTTATTATTTTGTCGTGTAAGTTACAGGTAGAACGTACAACCTCCTTATCAAATTTAATTTTTGGTTTGAATTAGCATGCACTAAAAGACAAAAATTGAAATAGATTTTTACTAAATCGTCATGAATACTTTTTAAAAAAATGTATAATAATATCAACCACTATTTCCTGTTTCACATATATTTATTTTGTTTAAATACATATCTAAGAAACATAATACATACACATATGTATGCACTCTTTGTAAAAGACAAATACAAGAATAAAATATGTACAAATGGCAAATACCAGGCAATTTTATTCTAATGATCACATGGCCAATTATTATAATTAACAAAAATACATATTTACACAGTTTTAATTTATTTAATAATACCTAGACTAGTAAACGATGATATTTAATTAACTTATTTACATTACTCTTACAATTTCAAGGAATTATTATTAAACATTTTGAATAACTCTTTGCATTATTACACAATCAGAGCAGTTTTCCAGAATTATTCTCCATACGGATAATTACATATAATGACTGGATAAATTGGAAAATTGATATTAATGACAAAATTTTCCTCTTGGTTATTATCACTTATTGCAACTTACATACAATATACAATTATTTTTCGTGTTGGAATGAGATGTTAAGAGTACATGTTTAATAAGCTAAATTATAATAGGGAAATATAAATAAAAATTATTTGAACATTTATTTAAAATTTTCTTTTTCATTGATTAATAGAAATGAATAGAAAAATAATATATTTTCTTGTGCTTCAATTCAATAATGTTTATTAAATATTTAAGCCTGTATTAAATTTTACTTGTTTATTGACAATGTCTTACGTAATAACTAGTATATTATTTCATTTGGGAAAAAAGATACTAGTAAAATAAATATGTAAGCATAGGTACCATCATACATTATCAAGGTGAATTATGCACATACGTACACGGAAACATAATTTTAAACATAGAAAATAAATTAAGTTATTCGTAAAAATGATTATATCTTATTACTAGAGACTGGTGTACAAAATAAAAAAATATAACTGATTCTAAAAATAACACAGATTGTTATAAAGATACGCATTTACATTGTAATACTTAAAAATTTGTAAATAGTACTATACTGATAATGAAGTAAACAATAAATACACAAATAATAATTTTCAAATAATTTCATGGTTGTAATGAAATGGAATATTGAAAAAATATTTCGAAAGTACAACCTGTTTTTTTTTTTAAATTTGTGTAATTTAAAATGTCTTTCTAAAATTCGGTCAAACACGCCGTTTATTTAATTTATAAAAGTTTATATTATATATCAATTATGTAGATGTATACAGCAAAAACTTAGGTGTTTTTGAATATGCTCAGATACATCACTCGACTTACATAACAACTTGGGACTTTTTTTTTTTTGTAAAAAATTTGAAACACCTGTATCCCAACAGAATTGAAACTAACAATGTCCGATCAAACACAGCTTGTACAGCTCAAAAATTACTTCCATTTTTTTTTTTTAAACTAGATGGGAATTGTACATTCTTACATTATTTCTATAAGATCACATTTTCGTGTGACAAAAAACTAAGATTAATTCACATATAGTTCTTAATTAACCATATCTATAGTTGTAGGAACTACAGATTACGGACGATTTATCTATATGATCTAAAGCACCATTTCCAAAACACCGTAAAATATGATAGAGAGGACTGGAACATTACCTACCAGAAGACAACGTGATCAGAAGCTGGGTCTCCTAGGCTTGGTCTGCTGCACGGCACCGTAGCTGGTCGCTGGCTGCTGGCTCATGATGACGTAAACCGGACGCTTGCTCTTGCAGCACCACCCGCAGCAGACGCTGAAGATCCAACATACCACGATGAGGGTGGCGATGGCGAGGAGTATAGGGTGCTGCTTCTCCGCGAGGACCAGCTCCTCCCAGGCCCAACTCACGCTGCGTTCCATCTTGAGGAAGAATCCGTCCATCCAATCGAGGAACGTAGACATCACTGGTTACCTTATGTAACCTCTTCTCCCCTCCACCCTCTCCTATTCCGTCCTATCAGATAATGAATGCACTTGACTCAAAGACCGGTTTTCTGGAGCGGGAAATTCAAAACTAGAGGAACCTAAACACAGTTTAACGAGCCTATTTAGCCAGGACGTTGCCACAATTTATTGGAGGTGGAAAATCTAAAATATCCAGATAATTTTGACGGGTTTTCTCAACAGCATTCAATATTTAAATTTTTCCAACGTCGAACTTCCAGCTAAAATCTCTATATTTCGAACTTTTTTAAAAACTTAAATTTTTATTCGAAAAACATAATCTGAATGTCGAATAAAAGTTCTATACATCGATCAAAACGTCCCATTTAAAATTAGATAAAATGCAATTGTCATAAAAAAGAGCCCTTTGTTCACATATAAAAGAAAATTTAAAACCAATACCTATAGCTTTTGAGAGTAGAAATTGGGATTTTATCGATACAATGTTGTGTTTGAACAAGAAAAAAAAATATGTTATCAGGTGTCAACATTCACAACAAATATGTGAGAAGTTCAAATCCAATCAAGAGTTGGGGAAAATTACAATATTTCATAATGTCAGTCGAACCTCTATTACATAATAACTAACACACACATATATTCCTTGAAAAAAAAATTTATATATAAAATCGATATATCCTTTCAGACTAAAAACAATTATTTCTGTTCATAAGGATTAAAGAAGTATCAAAGATAATTTTTTGGGGTTAATGATGTATCAAAGGCAAATTTTCATTAATAAATTATTAAAGATTGCTAAATGGTTTATGTTTAGAATACTTATTTGTTCACAAAATTATAGTTCTGTAGGGTTAGGAAATCCTGAAGTCCAGAGGCACAGAAGCAGCATATAATAAACCTTATCTTTGATAACTTTATACTGTCGGTTATCTTTATTAACATTATTAGATCCACAATCTTATCTTCATAAAAAATTGTTTCTTAAAAAAAACAAAAACTATTATAGTAAATTGTGTCTGTATAGGTGTATGAAATGTAATGATAATGAACAGTATTAAAAAATAAAATTTATAAAAAACAATAGATTTATTGTTATACTTAACAAAACAATTTCAAATACAATCGCGACAATGATACAATTAATTAATAACAATAATTAAAATATTAAAACATATATACAGCAAAGATTATTTATAAACTTTCCTTTGATCCTCTGCCCAAAATTACTGAATTATTGCAGCTTACATATATTATTTATTATAGTATTCTTCGTAAGTTTAATTGATATTTTAATAGATCCAAAGTTCCTGTTATATCTTTGTTAACATACCATACTTTTATTATTTCATTTTCATTTAAATATTTATTTGATGTCTACGCCGCACAGTAGTCAAAACGTGAAAAAAAAAAAAAAAAAAAAAAAAACCTAAATCGCATCCCTTTCAAAATATTCTATCATTTTAGAATAGTTTACGTGCTCATTTCCAGGATTACAGGTGAAAGTGGCATTTTTACATGCTTAACTCAAACTCGTAGCAATAAAAAATCATACTCCGAAGTATTCTTATACAAAACAAAGTATTCTATATATCTCAGAATTTTCTATATATTCTAATTATTGAATATAATTATTAATTATAGAAATTTCTATATATTCTATATATCTCAGAATATATATTCAGAATCTTCATACTCAGAATTTGATGTCAAAATTCTGAGTCTCTTCATTTCTACTAATTTATCAATAAATATGAAGTGATACCGTTGAAACATCTGTTTGATATATATGACACTTTTGGATGGTTGAAGGGCTTTTTTTATATGTATTTTTTGAACTGTTTAATTAGCTTTTTTTTAAAGTGTACATCTTTTGATCGCGGCCAAGTTCTAACTTGTGTTTATTAGGCTATTAGGCTATTAGGCTTCTGTTTACGCGAGGAAATAGTATCCAGCTGCGTAAATCTGCGAATTTTGTTGATATTTTGATTTTAATTCATAAAAGTTTATTCTGATTGAACGTGTCCAGATAGGGATCTCGGTGGAAAATTTTGGAAAAGTTCTGAAAATTTGCTCGTTTATGCTTTTACGAATTTCAACTTTTCCTCCTCAAATTTTCTGAAATTATAAAAAAAAAAATACAAAATAAAATAAATACAAACGTGTTGTTTTTAATTGTTTTTTTTTTTTTTGTATTGCTCATTACTTGAAATCATTAATTTGAATAACTTCTAAGATTCATTTCACATTAAATTAAACAAAAGTAAATTACCTACAATTTTCAATTTAATGATTGTTTTGGTTTGGCCTCTCTGTTTTGAAGCGAAAGTGAGTCGAAAGATAGGAGACGCACTGTAGTTCAGCCAAATGGGAACCAGAAAGGCGGTGGTAAGATTTGAAGAAGTTCTAAAAGTCTAATTATTTATGGTTTTTTGGGTGCTGAATGTAAATTTCAACTTTGCCACGCTAATTTTTCTCAGAAACAAAAAAATGCTATAAAGTTCAAAAAATAAATGTCTATATTCCGTCTCACAATTATATTTTCATGAAACTGCAAAACTGTATGTACAACTACAAAGATGGTAAAACATGTCTAATAATATCTACAAGATTCATCAGCATGGTAATACTATTTAAGCCACGGAAGATACACACGGAAAAAAACCCAGGAAGCTAGGAAAAATAATGTCGAGAGTACTGTAATAGTGCATTCCCGAAATTTCAGCAGAGTCGCTACCAATGAGGGAGGATGCATCAACATGCTTCAAGTGACATTTCTTAATAAATTAAATACAAACCAAAAAATGCGAATTTGTCGATCTCCGAGATGTAATTCATATACTTGCGTAATTTTTTTAAAATTTACATTGTATTTATATTGTACTTCGTTTTATATTTAATTTACATCAAATATAAACAGATATATTAATAATACGTTAAAAGTTTTTACATGATTATTTTTTAGTTAAATTATATTTCATTAAAGTTCGTATAATTTTTTTTTGTCACTTTTATTTACTCTATTATTTTCTATATCTTTTGAATTATATTTTGAAATGTTTGACTCCCATTAAATCGGGGTTTTCTGCATTCGATTCAGTGTTAAAAGATACATTAAAACAAACCTCTTGTAGTTTTATTCAGATAAAGACAAGATGAGATTTTTTCGCAAAAAGGCCTGTTTTCGACCACTTGGTTATAATTATTTGTCTCAGAGCCTGTTCATCTATTTTTCGAAGTAACATCAATGAACTTGGTCTAAGACCAAGTACATTGAAAAAAATTAAAGAAAAATTCTTATCATAACACCTAATTATTTTCACCATATTGATTTTTTTTTCAGCTTGCTGGTATAGTATTGGCCTGCTGCCTGGCATCATCAGTCAAAAAGGAACAAGAGTCAAAGTAAGTTGTGTTATTATTATTTCATTAATTTTTATAATACTCTCCCTACAAATTATAAACCATCGGAAATCTAATATATTCGGTAAATAAAAAAGGTTTTTAAACGAGGTCAGGATTAAAACCTGTTAACATTCGCTAAATAGTCTTAACCCTCAAGCTGAAGATCACCATGTCGATAGTAGAATCGAGTATGATAAACAATGAATGATTTCTCAAAAAAAAAAAAAAAAAAATTGTTGTTTATTTATTTCTTTATTTTAATATTAGCACGATAAAATAATCTTAAATAATATGCAATGCATCTGTTCTACACAAATATTTATAAATGTATTTATTCTACCATTTTCATAGAAGTTTGGAGCCTTCATAAACCCCAAATGACTTCAGTAGTTTACTAATTATTAATTCTAATTTGCCTATTTATTAAAAAATTATTCAATCGTTTTTAAATTCATATTTCGTTGAGGAGACTTTCGTGAAATTTTCAAAAATAAAGAAGTTAGAAAACTGTTCAGAACTAACCGTTGTTAGTAATCCAATTACAATTATAAACTAGAAGGCCCCTGGCCATCTTTTTTTCAGACCCCTGATCGAGCCATCAGAAATCCAATAAGAAGCAAGATTAGAAACTAGTTCGAGTTAATCAGTATTTACATTGCTCTGAAAATTATGGGATTGTCAATGCCTTATATATATATAGGAAGTTTTACATTATTTTGGAATGAGGGAATTAAGTGCCATACTAAATTATTCACTATGTTTCAGAAGGCAGGTCCCATTTACTTTCTCTCGCAATTGGGACCGATCTAAATGGATTAAACAAGTTTTTTAATGAGTTAAATAATTCATTATGAAATATAAACTTCACCGGATATTAAAGTGAGTTTACTCGTTTCTTTTTTTGCCCTAGTCTTCGATAGTTCCCTCCTACCTACCCGTAGTTATTTTAGATTGAGCTAAAGCTTTATCTGTCGATACCATCCCTTAGACGTATTGTAAATCAGAATCAGGAGTTCCCAAATTTACAAATCTATACACATAATCAAAGTAACTGAGGTTTATCGATCTATCTGTAAAAAAAAACATTACGGATAAACTGAGAAAAAGTTGAAAGGAATAATTATTAAAACATTTTCAAAAAAATTATAAATTTAAATATGTGTGTGTGTAAAGTATTGTGAAATCATAACTTGAAACGGAACTGTATAAAATTAATTGTAAAATCAAGTTTCAATGCAGTCGATATTAAAATAAGTTGTGATTACCGATAATCTCGATCAATTACTGAATTACTGATAATCAGATTTACATATTTTTGGTGACACAACTTTGGGAACTCCTGCATTACGCAATAGCTGGCAAAAGGTTTTGTGGAACTTTTTTAGTCTTGCATCACCAGCTGCACTGGTTTATTTAACCTACCTCTTGGTAGAACTGGCAGTTTTTATTTAGTTAAAGAGAACTTGGTTGAAGGTCGACTGGACAAGAATAGTATGGATAAATTGTATTAGTATCATAAAAGGATAGAGTAATCCTCTTCATTATTTTTTTTTTTTCTCCCTTCTGTCATTTGGCATTAGAGGGTGATGGGGCACTGCATACCTAATATACCTATGCTGCTGCTTCTTCGGGTGGTCATTTTTATTTTTTGTAATCTCTCTTACTGTTATTGTCCATAACTGCTCTTTATAGTCTTCCTCAGGTGGCCTTGCTGGGGCAGATTGTATAAACTTATATGATAAGTCCTTCTTTCGAGAGCTCTCAGTTTCCGCTCATTGTCCCTAGCTCTAAAAAGTGAGAGAAGCATAGCTTTTATCATCTAATTTCAAGCGTATAAGATGTCATGGGTGTCAGCAGAATGGGGACCCAATTGCTATCGACTTTGAGTAAAGAATTAATTTTGGCCAAGTTGACATGAAGAAGCTTTTGTTGAAAATGGCTCACAGAATAACTCTCACCCTTTCCAGTCTTCTCTCTATCCAGCAGATCTGACCAGAACCGAGTCTGAGGCTCTTATGACATCTTAATATAATACAATCCAGTTTGATTAAAACCTCCAGCAGTGCAGTGAGCCTTCCAGTTTCTTCTCTGAGAGACAATGAGTTCCTAGAAACTTCATCAAGCAAGACTTCATTCGTTGAGGCAAATGGTGGTTAATTGTGCTGAAGGTACTAACTACCTCCTCTCCCTAAAGGGATCATTTGATACATTGGTGTGCATCTGGTTCCACAATAGATTTAATATTGAACCCAGATTAGATAGTATATTTTATATACCTTCATCATTAAACCTTTTAATTATACGACCTCCAGCTGGCAAGGATATTTGCACGACTACCCAAGGAATGTTGGCCTACTTCAATATCCTCCACCATCGATCATTAAATGTAACTCTGGAAGGGGATTATAAGGGTGATATAGACAGAAATAGGAAGAACAGTACCACAAGAAGCAATTATAGGGTAGGAATGGTCAACATCGCTTCTTGCTCCACTTCGAGAGAAAAATACTATCATTTTAGTCACCAAGACTGATCTCCTCATTCTAAAGGATACATTGTTTATAACCCGTCACATTGTTTGCAAATCATGAAGTATATCAGAAGGTGTCTCTAGCAACCAGTGGCTGAAGGTGCACGATTAAACAAGTACCTATTTTGTAAATAAACTTAGCTGGCTTCTGGGCTGTTTTAAATAAATTTATAATTGAACTCAGTTGTAATATTAAATGTCAGTGGCTGATTAGTCTCATTGTTTCATCAATGTTTTCTTTTTATGCTTTATTTTATTCATTTATGCTGTAAATATTTGTACACTTCTAACAAAACTCTATCAGTTAAAAGCTAAATTATAATTTCAAGCAATGTATGGGAAAATAGGAATCGGGTGAGCCCTTGAATGACTGGGAAATTGCAAAGGGTTAGAAAAGTTGGAACAGCTTCAGCTGTCTAGAAAAATGTCAAATGTGAGACAATTACATAACAGGAATCCTTCAATTACCTATAAATTGGCCTCTGAATTCTTCCGTGCAGAATTATACTGTTAGTCACATCATTTAAAATTGCCAAGCTTATAATGAAACAGCTTAATAGAGTGACCATGATTTAGTTAAAACCGATACCAAAACATAGAAAGTAGAAAAATAAATAACCATAATTTCCTTAAGCAAATCTCATGCAGTTGACATCCGCATGATGGTATAGAAGAATCAATCCCTAATTAAATCTCATGCAGGTGCTTTAAGAGCTAAAAAGATTAGAAAAATAATGCAAGCTGTGTATAATGTGTATACAGATAAACAAATTATTTCTGGAAAAAAAAAATGTTGTATGAATCCTTGTCACATGGAAAGCATTCCATAATGATAAATATAATATTCTTATCTGTTAAATGACTAAAAATTATTGGTGATTTTCAGTTATTAAAGATCATTATAATTATTATTATTAATCATAAGAAATATTTGTTAAAATTAAATAACACATCATTAATAGAAATTAAAATAATCAAAATAGTTTTTAAAAAAACTATACAAAACAAGGGTGATATTTAAAGGATTAAGTAGCATGAGATCTTTATTTTAGAATTTTCGAGTAAAGTTTCCAATCAGTTGACATCCGTATTATGGTATAGAAGGATCAATCTAATTAGGAATTGATAAATTATTTGCCACTTCTATAATTTTGTTTTTATTGAAAACTAGTTTCGAATGTTATACATTCATCTTCAGTTCAAGTTTTAAATGGATTATATCAAACAGAAAAGTTCAGTGCGAGAAGAAACCAGTACAAACTTTTCTGTTTGATATCATCCATTTAAATCTTGAACTGAAGTTGAATGTATAACATTTGAAACTAGTTTTCAATAAAAATAAAATTATAGAAGTGTAAATAATTTATCAATCCCTAATTAAAGTTTCCAAGGTTCCAGTAATTGCTAACACTAATTTCAAATGTCACCAATTTTATGGATCGTTCATTCTTTTTGATAACTGTTAATTTAAAAATAAGTTTATTTAATCTGATTAAATATTTAATTTAATTTAATTGATTAAAATCACACTGTTTCTATTAATTATACCTTGCTCTGAGCATGTAACACACTCACAGTAACCATCTCATTATTAACAATTTTCTCGTATTTAATTTTTTTTGTATTAAATCAAATTTACCAACACATGTCTACTCACTTCATTAAGCCTTAGCCATCACTAACTTTGCAGTTACAAATAATATGTTACTAATATTGCTTTTGTTATATAGTGCTTGAAAATGAAGCCTTCTTATGTTGGATTTACCATCACCACTAATGCCATCATTCTAACCTTCTTTTACCAGCGTTTGAATGAATTCTACTTTTTTCAGTTTCTACAGCATAGAGTGACATGCCTATCTTAAGATTACTAGAATAAGCAGCACATGCCCATTTGACAATACTAAGCTTGCATAGACTCACCAACCATAACAATATATATGATAGCTTTGCTTATAAGCCCATTTACATATAATAATCATGAGCAATGAATTGGCACACTTATTGGAAACACTTCAAAGATATGAAAATTGCTTTATACAATTTTTAAATATTTACCAAGTTCATTTATGTTGCATTTTAAAACTAATATTTGCTAGCAGTATTTATAGCATGGGTAAGCAAATGTTCTTGTACCACCGAAATATAGAATAGACAGAATGAAGTTGACCAAACAGAAATTTGAAAGTACAATGAATAAGTTTAAAAGGCTCAGTAATGATTTTATTCTTACAGTTGATACATTTTCTTATTTTTTAAACCATTACTAATTTGACTAAATGTATCTATCTTATCAGAGCCTCGACGGACCTTTCCTTTTCTATGTCTCATGAATTATCCTAGATTGACCTACAGTGGTTCCAAACCTCAAATTCTAATATATCCTTGTAATCATAGAGTTAAAATACACAGATTTAAGTGTCATGTCTTTTGTATTAATCTTTATAGCTCATTTATGATATAGGTCTTGTGCATCAAAGTTCTGTTCCTAAGTATACTCATTAAGTACACTAATCACTCGTTTAAATTGTTGTCAAAAGATTTGAAGGTTGGCACTTATATCATTGAAATTAATTCTTCTTGTTATAGTGCTTATAAATGTGAAGTGCGAGAAATATTTTGTAACATTGGAAATATAATTTTTCAAATAATTAAAATGAAATTAAAAATTATTTAAGTTCTTAAAAACCAATTATAAAAAGTAGAGAATTTTGCTGGCGATTTTGAATTTTCTTGCAATATTACATTGTACCTGGATGAATATTAAAATGTTTAATTTTGATTTCAGTATTTGTGATATAAAGCTCAAGTGTGTTAATTTTTGTATAATGTATAAATCAATGATTAAATATTTCATATACGGGCATTTCATTTACTGAAATTATTACTTATCATATATAACAAAAATATATGTAATTTAAAAAAAAAATTAATATTCTTAAAATATTGTTTAATTTTAATGTATAAAATACTTTCCTTTTAATATTACAATTCATCACCATAATTTATTAATAAAAAGTACTATTTTTTTAATTGTTGAGTTTATTTTTACAAGTGATGATCTGGAAAATTTCTGTTTAATTGCATAATACAATATCTATACATTTTTTTTTTTAATCTGGACTGTTAAGCTAATAATCAGTGAAGCCCTTAAAATAACTGAATATAATTGTAACTTTTTATTTAAATTTTTTTCTGCACCATATTAATGCAAAATATTTGATTTTGACTTTTTATTCGTGATCAGCTACTACAAAAACTCTTTTGTAACAGAAAACTTTTCCATTAAACGACTCTTAAATTTTAGTCGGCTTTTCAAGGTTTGGAACCACAGTGTGATGGTAAAAATTGAAATTTTTTTTTCAATCTTGGCATTCATAAAATATGGCTTATGCTCACACCACAATGGAAACATCTTTAGATTATAACAGTGGTTCCCAAAAGGTGATCCGCAGACCCATAAAGAGTTTCGAAGGGGTTCGCGGACAGCTAGTAAAAATAAGTTTTAATATACCTTTTTTTTATTATTTTCAGTCATCACAACTGTTTTAGTTGTGACCCTATTTAGATTTAACCCATTACCTATTTAGATAAATAAAATAAACTGTTGGCCAGATTAAATTTGTAGTTAGGCCTAGTATAGTAAGGCCGTATAGAGCTCTGAAGTTAGGCTTAAGTAAGCAATCGAGCTGAGAGGAACTATTACTTACAATAAACTTTGCAATTTATTTTTCCCAAATATTGTTCTCTTGTTTTTTTTTACCTTTAATTTGGGAAAACTATTATAAACACTGGTCTTAGTAAAGTGGATGTTGAAGGTATGATTTTAATTTAATCACATGTTCAGGGGTCCCCAATGATTAAATTCATTTACTGAGGGGGTTCGTGACTGAATAGCATTTTTGGGTATTAGACAGTAGAGCTGATCATATGGCATAAAGTATAATATTGAACATAAAATTATTTATTAAAGGATTATATACAATAAAATAAAAGATTGGCTTTATTATTAAAAAAAAAGTTTTAATCTAGTTAGTTCAAAAGATGTTTAAATAAAGCTAAAAAATATTCCATGTATGTAACTTATACATATATATGTATGTAGAACAGGTCTTGGCCAAAGCATGTTAAATAGTCAATTAAAAACCTCACCTATAAAGTAAATAAGTAATTTATTTTTTAAAAATGAATGTAATGAAATTGAGCCAATAAATTATTTATTTATTTTTATTATTTTATGCCTTGACTTTCGACATCCGCCATGATTTTTCTAGCAGCCCAGTATATATTGCCATCATAAAAATAATTGAGGTTTTTGAACAAGACAAAAATTGTAAAATGCATGCTAAACAAAATTGAAGTACATTATATTTTTCAAAGCATAACAATTTAAAGCATGAAAACAAATAAAAATGTGATAAATCATTGCATTCAATGCCATGTATGTTATTTATTTTTTTAAATATATGTAAATAACCTCTGTAGACAGGAAGCAGTGTTAAGGGTATGGACTGACAAAGAAATAGGGCGAAAGGATGGAGCTGATACACCACAATTACCCATTTCAACCATTGTAACAGACTGATAAACCTCAAACTGTAGGCTTTAGTTTAGACAATTTTACTTTACAGCTTCTCATACATAATCTCGATGTTATGTACTAAAGAACATTGTTTATGTACGAGAACGGAAATCATTAGAATAATTATGCTAATGCTGTCCATAAATTGTAAATATCGCTATTTTAGTTACCATAAAAACAATGTTTTGTAAAAGAATAGCTTTGAATATTTAATCAATCGAAATATTTATTTTTTCTATTTGTATTAGAGAAATATTAGCAATGCATTGTAGAAAATGCACATTATATAATATTATTATATATTTGAAAAATGTATAAATAGATATTCAATAACATTAATCGAAGGTTTGATTATAAAAAAAAAAAAAAAAGCAGATGTCACAAATTGTCATTTACACGATAGCTGAGGCTTATTTTTTCAATATTGTCTTTACCAAAATTGAGATAGGTACAGTTTAATTATATAGAACTAAAATGTGAGCAAATAATATTAGTAAATTGTAGAATATTTTGGTTTCTGTAATCAACCCTTTGATTGCATTTATTGTTAATAAGCAGTTATTTAATGGTTATTGATCAACTACATAGGTAAATAATGATAAGGCCATTTCATTATTTTATAAGAGGGGAATAAAACAGGAGATGTTCCCAACTTCAGATGGTTGAAGAGGTCCCATAACTAAGGTCCATTCCATTTTCTATATTTGATGTGTCTGAGCCAAGCCTAAATTAAATAATGAATGGGAGCATGGTTGAGATAGTTTTTTTTTTTAATGATGTTTAACACATTGACTGCCAACTACGAGATAACTCGTAGATTGCGATTACAAAAATGGCAAGGAAACACAGGACGAGATAACTCGTAGTTGGCGTCCTAGAAAAGAATGTAATCTATGAATTATCTCGTAGTTGGCAGTCAACGTGTTAACGCCCTTTCCTACACCTATAAAGGCAACGGGGAGGGTGGGGGGAGGTTATTCCTACAGGTTGCCAACCTACTCTAACCAGAGTGGGAAGGTCGAAATTCATTCCGTGGGCTTGCCACAAAATAAATTTTAGCCCGCCCAGACCGGATTCAAACTGGCACCGCTTCAGACTCGAGGTTGCTAAGGTAACATCATAACACTCTTGGCCACCACGGCTTCAAAATCTTAATATTATATGGTTTGATTGAAATTACATGTACTTAGAAATTAAATGGTTTCAAAAGTGTACAACATAATGATATAAAGATGGAAATCAACACCTTCCCTCTTCTGGATAGGTGGCATTAGCTACTGGGGGTGGCGTGCAGTTGCCAAGGGATCTTTGAGTAAATACTGTAATATATTTTTTAAATATTCTAGACATGTTATTTCAAAGAAAATGCATTCATTTTTTTACATCAACCATGTAAGAAATGGTAAGTAAGATTGAAAAGATTTCCTGAAGTTATAATTTTCCTATCTAAGTTGATGGTTTATGATGATAATCACTACTTAAAAATCGACACATAAATTTAATATTACTTTCTTAGCTACTTTAGTTATTAACATGATATACAACATAATGGTTGGATAAATATTTTTTTACTAAAACAAAAAGAGATCATTTATAAAAACAAAACAAAGCACTTTCGAGTTAGTAGGTACCAGTATTGTTATATCTAATTATTAGCCATAACGCATATTTTATATGTAGAAAAAATTGTTTGATATAGAATGAATAATAAAATAAGCATTGTAGATCTCATTATTAACTTAATATGTAATGAATCATATTTTATTTTGTAGTAAGAGGCTAGTGATGATTTGATTAACTGTTTATAAATAATAAATGACAGAATCATAAAGTGGATGTTTCATTTTGAATCCTTCTTACTTTTACTAGCATCATAAGGAATAATAAAGAAGCATAAAACAAGATTATGAAGATATTTTATTTATGAAGTGGAATTTTTTGTTTTTCGTATCAAATCGTTCCCTTTTTATTTCAATCTTAGCTTAATGATTTCAAAATTCAAATATAATTTCAATATTAAATACTAATGTTTCACCAATTCAGCGCCATCATAAGAACTTAAAAACATCAGATTATATAAACTCTGAACAGAGGTAGCACACCTCTTTATATATATATATAAAGTCAGGTGTTTCAAATTGTATTAAAGATGAGGATTGAAGAAAAAAATCAAAACTATTAATAAATATTTATTTCATTGAGGCATGCTAGGTAATTTTTACCACTTTCTATAATATTATACTCAACCCAAAATATTTTACTAGACAACATCCTATGAAGGCAGCAGTGTAAAACAAGAGTATACTGCTTAAAAATACAAAAAAAAAAATTATAAAATAGCAAAGGTAAATGTGGAATGCATGATGAAAAGATACATTTAATTAATTTCAGATATAAATTAATTCATAAAAAAAAATTTAAATCACATTTAAATATTTTTTACAAAGCATATAAATATTGGACACCAGTAAAATAACTGCATTTTTCTGAGTAACTTGTTATATCACTAATTATAATTTTTTCTCTCTTTTTTTTTTTTTTTTTTTATACATCACTCTATGTTTGTTTTAACAAACAATTTAAGTTAATAAAATATATAATTCTCTTAACAAATGTCCATTCATACACTAGTCAACAATTATCAAAGAAAAAAATACATTAAAATATCTTTACACATCTAAAGATATCAGGTATATAATTTTTATAATTATTCTAATTTAATAATAATAACGAAAAGTAAGGAACGATTTACATTAAAAATAATATCATACAAATATACAATTCACACAATATTCATCACAGTACAAAAATTCAGCGAAGACAATTTGGATAAGATTTTAATTAACTTAAATAGGCAACTACATTAATATCCATTACTTTTTGACAACCTATATGATTTTGGTTCAAGACTTCAATTAATATATTGATATTTCTCATATATAATTAATTCTCAATTATAACATTAAATTAATAACAATTCGATTATAGGGAGCAGAAGAACTCATCAATTAAAGAAAATATTTCCGAAAAACTGGAGCACCTTACTATACATCAGTCAGGAGAGTGATAAGTAGTACAGTCGTAAATGGGTCTCCCAAGCAGAAGGTAACCTTATTTGGTTTGAAAGACTAGCCGCAGGTCTTGCGCCACCTTGAAGGCTAGCCGATCCCTGCCGAATGGAATGTTTTGCCGGCTCGCTACACCAGCTTAAAGCTTTCTTGTCTTGTAAACCTATATAGATGACAAATGATCGTCTAGGAATCCTTGTAGCATTCTATGCATTTAGTGTTGGGCAGGATACATTCTTCATGGTAACCATGTCCACATCTAGAATAAATATTTTTTGTTCAAATTTTCCTAAAAATCGTGTAACTTTTTATTTCTAAGCAAAACTAACTTAAATTAAAAAAAAAAAACAAACAACAACACTATTTTGAAAACAAAAAATAATAAAATTTTAAAAAAACAGATGCTTTAAAGCACTCGGTGTGAAAAGGGCTCTTTGTTTCCCCTTGGATGGGTGGTTCTCAGGTGAGGCCCACGCTCGTTGGTATCCCATTCAGTTGTTTGTTTATTGTAGGTAGAAAAATTGGATTCAAAAGACTTCTATCTTTCAAGCAGTGTAATTCGTCCTTAAATCGACCAACACGTTCTTTTCTTATGAATTCTTTTTAAATATGCGGGGTATATTTATATATTATATGAGCTAGAAGATTCAAGGCAGAAGTCAAAACTTAAGCATTTATATATTTAAAAAATAAATATAAATAATAAAGTCAAACCCTAAATATCCAACTTGAAAACCCCAGGAAAAAATTCAATAAATGTATGGAAATTTACCAAATTGTTTGTATGCCTCTTTCTACTTTCAATACTTGCTTTTTCAGTTTTAAAATATATCAGTACATTAGGAAATTTCACAAATAATTACATAAGCACAAAAATACATATTTAATTTTTAACATTTAATTATTTTTGTTTGACGTATAATACTGATAAAAAATAATGAATATGAAAAATCTCAAATAAACAACTATTATAAAACTAATGGAACTAAAAAAAGAGAAAAATGGGAGATAAACAACCTACAAGATATTACTGAAATTAAGATTTTCTTGAAATATAATATGCCCACTGTCATCATGGGAAATGTCAGCAATTCATCTAGCTATAGCATTACTGGAAAAAAGGAAAAATTCATTTGGACAAAAAAAATGTTTATTAACGGAATAAATTACAGTGATTTGAAAATGCTAAATGAAATGGATAGGAAGGATTATAAAAATTATTTAAGAATGGATAACAAAACCATCCCTTTAGTATAAGATAAGGATAAATGATAAAAAAATGTACTAAAGGTTTATATTTGTGTTATATGTTTTTATTTACAAGGCTTATACATTTTCATATTACTCTAATTCAATATAACTTAAATTAGTTATACTAGTTAAAGATCGGGTCAAATTAATGATTACAAGCAAACACAAAACAAGATAAATTAGAGATGAACATTTAATTAGCAAAAGTAGGATCCAAAATTATAAGTTAAAAATTGTCGCCATTCATGTTAAATCACACTATTTATTTAATATTTTAATTCAGTCCCAACAATAAAACACCACAGCGATGTTATAATAAGGGATTTTGGCCAATTAGCAAAAGTAGGATCCAAAATTATAAGTTAAAAATTGTCGCCATTCATGTTAAATCACACTATTTATTTAATATTTTAATTCAGTCCAAACAATAAAACACCACAGCGATGTTATAATAAGGGATTTTGGCCAAGAGAACATATTTTCATTAGCTTATTACACTGCATGTTTAGGAAATAAGTCTAAAATAAAGCAATAAAAAAAACAAAAACTGAAGACGTTTTCAAATAAATTTTTTTTCTAATCATTCTAATTAGAAAAAATTATGAAAGCATTTAGTAGTAGATACAAAAAAAAAAAAATCTAGAAAGAAAAACTCCAACCTGGCAATTGTTGACTAATAGAAAACAATTAAGGATGTAGTAGCAAACAAGTAGAATTTGTACAACGATAGCTCTACTCAAGATCCAATGCAGTAGGAAGT
The DNA here is from genome assembly GCA_948150685.1 of Rhaphigaster nebulosa. Classification (NCBI taxonomy): domain Eukaryota; kingdom Metazoa; phylum Arthropoda; class Insecta; order Hemiptera; family Pentatomidae; genus Rhaphigaster; species Rhaphigaster nebulosa. Next base: position 102,430,770 of record OX411311.1, read on the forward strand.
TAGCAGGAAGAAATGCTTGTAGGACGATCGGAGAAACCTAAAAATAATCTACACTCTCTCTGTAGTCCTAGACCACCATTCACAGTCCAACGGTAGTTCGATATCTAGTATAGTCCTATAAAATAGTTCTACATGTAGGACTTTGAATGGTAGGCTTAATCAGACGAATTACCACGAAGCCACAGCCACTGTTGAGTCAATATAGCCACCACATAACATATGTCTTCTTACATAACTCCAATAACTTCAAATCGATATTTCTCGAGAATGAAAGCGAATTACGTCTTACCACTTTACATAAGCATTGAGGGGACCCTAGCCTATGACATGAAAAAAAAGTGATCAGCATCTGTGATTCCCATGTTTGGTACTCTCCTTATGAGTAGCAGCCTCTGGATAAATAGTTAATATAAAAATTCCTGCCACTATTTAATAAAAAATATAGAATATAAACATAAATAAAAAATAAGGCAATGAACTACCTGAAAAGATAAAGACACGAAGAGAATGGACCACTGCATACATGGCAGAACTGTGGGGATCTACAGCCTACTTTTGCTTGGTCGAGTGCCACGGCCAATTCTCCATGTAATCCACTCATATGGAGGCGTTTCGTAGCTTCCAGCATCCTCTTCTGATGTCGGCACTTCACAAACAAACCTAAAGACAAAAACAAATAATAACAAAGGATTCAATATCAATTTTAAAAATAACCAGTATTAATTATTTAATTCTGAAACAATGCAGCATATTTCTTTGGATCAAGAAAGATTATGATTGCAGGGTTCATTATTGATCAATAAATATACTCCCATAAATTGAACTCTCTCTTCTTTTTAGGTTAGAATTTGTTTAAGGGGTTATGGAATGATCACCCGATAACTTTATAACAGGATGTTATTTTCGATTGAATATTCTGAATTGATAATTTTTTCTGTCTGTAAGACTGATTTGAGGGAGTTTAATTCTGGATCTCAGGAAGTTTCACATATCTAATTGTCTTAATTCAGCTCTGATGTTGAAATCTGATTAATTGTTAGGCTTGCCATTTCACAGAACTCCAACCCCATCAACACATCAATGCTTCAGGAGTTAATCTCTGGTGGGACCCTTTAAAGACTGTCAGCATTGGGAACATTTTCAGCTTTCCTGTGTTCTATTGCATAATTAAAACCTTGAAGGAAAATGAAAGATGAGAGCTTGTCATCTGAGCTAGGTTGGCTTCATGTCTGAATATTCTTATCAGAGGTTTGCTGTTGCTTATCAGAGTGAAATGTCAACCAAGGAAGAAATTAAAAAAACTTGCTGAAGGAATGAGATGTTCCGGAATGCAGTAAAAAAAGTGGATCACAAATAGTAAAAACTATTTATTAGAAACCAACGTTTCGACCCACTTTGCAGGTCTTCTTCAAGACTTGAAGCTCAAAAGGAGGTGGAGGAGTAGACACGGTCATCTATCGATTATTCAATAAAAAACTTGCTGATAGTAAAAATGATGGCCAGCACCTCTCAGTCAAGTTTACTGTAATTTTGGTCGGCCTTTGTAAGAGCTTTAGGCTTTAGTGATAGACCGTTCGAATCCGTTTACAACATGAGACAGAATGTCTGTGATAGCTGATGGGCTGGCATCACTGGTCACTGTCACTGGGAGTTCTGGATTGAAAGGCATCAAAACCCGGTCACTGTCAACTTCCTGTTTGAGTTTGATGAAGGCTTTCTTTCTCACAGTTGTAGTCTATTCTTTCTTTGAATTTCTCTGAGTGGATGGGTTATTGTTGAAATGTCAGGTATGAATTTAGAATATGGTGTTGCCATTCCGTGGAAACAGCGGAGTTCCTCTCAGTACTTTGGTCTAGGAATTTGTTGCATCACATTACACTTTGTTCGGACTTTTTGATATGCTGCTCTATTTAACGGCATAACCTAAATATGTAATATCTATTTTGAAAAATTGGCATTTCCTTTCATTTACATCAATAATAAATTTCCTTAATCGGTTGAGAAAACCTGTCAATCTGTAATAACATTCATCGAAGGATGACTGTCAAATCATGAAAGTACTCAGTAATTCCTGGAAGACTGGCTAGTACTAGGGCCAGGAAATGGTGGAACTCTGATGGTGCAGCTTTTACCCCAAAAGAGAGTCGGTTTACCTGGTATGTTCCTCTATTAGTTGATATTGTCTGAAGAAGTATGCTATCTTAGTCTACATTCACATGTAAGTATGCCTTAAGTAAGTCTATAATGCACAAATATTCAGCATCCCGAAGTTCAGTGAGTACTTCTTCAATTTTTGGGATTGGATAATGTGAATCTTTTAGTTGTGGGTCGATTGTGTTTTTAAAGCAAATCCAAACATTTCCGTCCGGTTTAAGTATAACAACTAATATTCAAAATAATTTTCAAAAATATTATATTTAATTTTCTTTAATTGATAAATTTGAAATTCGAGAAATTGATGGATTCATTAAATCTAGTATTAATGCCATTGGAATATAAACTCTAAGAGGAAGGATCACTTATGAGATAGCCTTTGATAGTTGAAAGTTGTAGTTTTTGTCAAACAATTATAGATTCTTCATTGTGATGTTTAAAAACAAACAATAACTGCATTACTTATTTCAGCAACAACGACAAGACCACAATATTCACTAAGATGAGCTTTGATAATTGAAAATTGTAGTTTTCGTTATGTGATTGCAAATTACAGGAATATTGCAAAGGTTGAAATGATAGAAAGAAAAAGTAAGATTTAAAAATAAGCACATGATGGTATTATTACAGATAGGTAACAGTGTGGAAGTATAAAAACCAGAAAAGGGAGGTTGAACTATTGTTTAGAATTTGTGAATAAACATCAAGCGATTCTTTAATTTAAAAAACAGTTGCTTTTTTTTTTGTTTTCCTGATTAATAACACGTTAATTATACTTTAACTATTAAATTGGTGAGAGTATGGTTGACCGTAGTATGAAGGAGAATCTTGGTTGGGGGTGTGGTCAATTAATGAACACACAATAAGAAAAAAAAAAACTTATATAATGTGTAGCGATGTTTCGGCTTAACTTTTAGGCCATCATCAGGGCTGAGAAAAAACAAGATAACAATAGATATAACAACAGAGGCAGTAACAGTAATAATAAGAAAGTTAATAAATAGTGAGATGAAATATTATAAAGTATAAAGAAAAATATGTTGATCATGATATGTTAATATTAATATGAAAAAAAAAAAGGAATATGGAAGAATATGTTAATAAAGTATAAAGAAAAAATGTTCACTATAATGTGAAAACTAATAAGAAATTATACGAAATAAAGAAAAGTATGTTAATGGATAATGACAAAAAAGTTATTTAAAATTATTGTGAAAATATAAATATATAAAATATAGAAAGAAAGATAAATAAAACGAAAGAAAAGAAAGATCTAATAAAGTACATGAAAAATACTAATTATAATAACACTAGAATGAAGATTTAGGAACATGAATAGTATCACAAGATAATATGATAATATAAATAATGTAAATGAAAAAGTAGTAAGATATACTCATGTATGCTCTTCCTTGTTATTTATTATTTTTCTCCTTCCTCCCTATCTTGTTAAATCTTTCCATTCTGTTAACTGTTTGTCTATCCTTATTATTTTATTTTTCTTCCCCATATACGATTATTATTTATGATTACATTACTCTATCTTCAAGCTTACATAACTTTATATCTTACTTTTTTTTACTTTGATATTTTTTATATGCATTTTTCCAAGTATTTCATTATATCTTACATAGAAATCATTTACATTATTTATATTATTATATTATCTTGAGATACTTTTCATACTCCTAAATCTTCATTCTAGTGTTATTATAATTAGTATTTTTCATTTATATTACTATATCTTTCTTTTCATTCATTTTATTTATCTTTCTTTCTATATTTTATATATCTACATTTTCACAATAATTTTAAATACTTTTTTCTTCATTATCCGTTAACATATTTTTCTTTATTTTATATCATTTATTATTATTTTTCACATTATGGTTAGCATTTTTTCTTTATACTTTATTAACATTATTTACACTTTATCAACATATTCTTCTATATTCCTTATTTTTCACATTAATATTAACATATTATGATCAACATAGTTTTCTTTATACTTTATCATCTTACTATTTGTTAACTTTCTTATTATTACTGGTACTGCCAATGTTGTTATATCTATTGTTATCTTGTTTTTTCTCAGCCCTGTTGATGGCCTAGAACTTAGGCCGAAGCGTCGGCACACATTATATAAATTGTTTTTCTTATTGTGTGTTCATTAATTGACCGCACCTCCAACCAAGATTCTCCTTTAAACTATTATAGATTATTCATTGTGAAGAATGATGTTTAAAAACAAGCAATACCTGCACTACTTATTTCAGCAATGATGACATGACCACAATCTTCACTGAGATGTCTTGTAAAAAAACAAATCACAAATGGTTACTTATTTGTGATTAATTTTTTTTTTTTCTCAAAACAATAAAGGATACCTACATTAGGGGCTAGATTCTAATATTTCAAATAAAAAATTAAACAATTGAGTGATATAATGACACTTGGAAAATAATAAAAACTTAATTAAAATAAACACTTGAAAAACTCATTGATTAATAATTGAATTGAAATTAAATCAAATTGAGACATGTGATTATAAATTAGATTATTATTAAACAATGAACTAAATCATACCCTATTTAATAGAGGTTAGAGTCAAGGACAGGGTATAACCATCAATTAGAAAATTAGTTTTCTTTAAGGAGAGTAAATAGGAACCTAGTAATACCAAATCGTGACTTGATAAATAATTGAAAAAGATCTTAAATGAATAATTAAAAATGGCAATACAGAGCAGGTCTGTCATAAAACATATCAATGAAGGAGATTCAAATGAAAGCAAAAAGAAAATCAAAGCATACAATGTCAAAGGGAACAAGATTAAAAACAAAACTAGAAACTCCTCTGACAGCAACTCGGTCAAAAACAATAACTATAATGACAGGGTATATGTAAAAATCGGTGAAGTATTTGGCAGAGATAAAGTTAACGCAGATGAAGAAAAAACACAATCTCCAAAAAAAGGAAGAACTAAGCAAAGAAAAAGTCATTCTAGCGATGATGAAGTCGATTTGATAGCTGAAATGACAGAAAGTGAAAGGAAACAGTGGGTTGAGGACTACCTCAGCCAGTTACCCGAGTACAATAAGATTGCGGAGCCAGTATTTAGCGATATCAAACTAAAAGAGAAAGGTGCGGGCGATGCAGATTGTATGAAACATATTTACAAAGCTCCTATCCTTAATTATTATAAGTCTGACTTCTTTAACAGCCCATATATAGTAAGCAACATAGTGAATTTTTCCCATAAGAACCATTCTTTCAATAAATACCAGACATGGGAAATAAGAAGAAAAAACTTGAAAATATGTGAAAAAATAAAAAACTTGGAAAACAGAAAGTTGTCAACAGATTATTACCATCCAAAAATAAACAAGGAAAACTATTTTCCGAACAGCAAAGCCATAAACAGAGAGATAGAGAATAGAAGAATCTATTCAGAAAACATGGTAAATTAACTTTTTCAGTCATTTATTCACTATTATTCATAATAAATGCTTAGTTTTATAAAATATAAATAGGCATATTAACTGATAACTCATCTTAAAATTATAATTTTTTTTTGGTGGTTTCTTATTATCTATTTTTGAATAATAATTTTCGGTTCAGTTTTTTACTTGAGCAAATATAATTTAGAATGTCAGTTATAGTAGAAGCAAATTTTTATTGCAAACAAAAGTGACCCAAATAGGACATCTTGTTCAACTTGCTGTCTCCAAATAAACTCAATCAAATACAAATTAAAATTTTAACTTTATTTTGCCATTTAGCAAATCCCCAAATATGTCGAATGTTTTAGGTGCGAACTTATGTGGCAGTATAGTAGAGGAGACATAGATTTTAGGGTGGAACTAATTCTCACAAAGACAAGGTTTAAATTGTTTAGTACTTTGTTGGTATCTTTTTGACATACTAAAAGTATAGAAACAACTGAGTATGGAAAATGCATTTTTTTTTGGGCTGCCATCATGAAAATGTTTCAAAAAATCATGTGTGGTATCAAATTTCAGCAAATTTCATGCTAAAAATAAATAACAAAATGGTGGCAGAAAAACTGAAAGCTTTGCAGCGTTGGAAACCTAAAATTTTTGCTCATTTTTCATTCAGTGCTCAATATGATGAAAACTACCAGCTGAGGGAAAAACATTTAGAATGATAAGAATTTTAAAGTAAATTAAATTTGCTAAAATTATCTAAATGATAACTAAAGCCCGGATTTTGTGCAGTAAAAAGATTGTAAAACATGCAATAAAAATTCCAAAGCATGCAAAAATGTACAACAAAAAATAAAAGTCTGCCCTTTACGTACTTTATTAAAAAAAAAAAATCTACATATTCTTTATTCTTTCATAAATTAATATTTTTTCTTAATAAATTATATATGTTGGAGAATTGTTATGTAAAATTTGAAAACCTCATGAGTTCTTATTAAGGTATTTTTATACATGATTCATGCACTATGGCAACGCATTTTCTGTCAAAGTGTTTTTTATTGTCTACTGCTAAATTGTTTAATTACATATCGCATGATCCAGTGAGATCATCCCAAATTTCTGCCAATATATTGATAATTCAAACCTTGTCGAAAAAGTTGAATCATTCAGCTTTGCTGGTAGAACTTAACTCTTGGGATTTACGATGTATTTTGGTGGATTGTCTTTCAATTCTGCTCATTTTTCTCATTTTGGATTTATATTTGAATAAGATATAATTAATTAGATGAAAACCAGCAGCAGATTATTAGCTAACTAATTTATATCACAACTGTTACGGCATGAATAATTTGTTAGCTCGACCAATTTCCGATATTTGTTTTTAATTAGGTTCTACGGATTTTTAATTCTCTTCACTTGTAAAAATTTATGCGGGATGTTGTTTGTTACCATATCCACTATTAATTTTTTTTTCAATAAATTATTGAACATATTTTTGTCCCAAAACTGTGTGCATGCATAATTACTTTGCCAACTATAAACTGAGTGTAGCACTGTAGACCATAAAAGGAAGTGAATGGATTGGTAAGGATTAACTGGCTTTCCACGAATCTAAAAAGAGCAAAACAAACTTCAATTTTCAGTTTCAGTTCCAGAATTTTATAGAAAATTTAATTATATTTAATGTGTTATAAACAGTAATTTATATTTCGTGAAACTGTCCTATATGATTTAGGTTCAATGTTTATATTTTCAAGCAATTTACAATTTTTTTTTTTAATTACGGCTAAATGTGCTATTTATCCAAAATTGTTTAAAATATGCAATTTCGTATAAAATAAACCTTACTCCGGATGCTTTAATTCGTGTAGATAACTTGTCCCCCATCGATTTCAAGATACAAAAAAAAAAGTGCAATTACACGAGAATCTGGGCTCTAATGATAGTTATTATAAACTGCTGTACGGTGCATTTAACTAGCTCTAATTTGAGTAGTAATAGACATCTGTTACGCCTAATATTTTCTAAGATAAAGTTATTAAAAAAAAATATATATATATTTTTTTTTCTTCCAAAAGTACAAGAAATCACCTTTCTGTAAAATATCATGGAAATTGCTCTTCCTACGATGATAACTATTATAAACTACTTTATGGTCCATCTAACTAGCTCCAATTTGGATGGCAATATACCTCTGTACATCAAATAGTTCCTGAAATATTTTACTTTTTCACTTTATATTTATAATAATTCCTGAAATATTTATATGACTCAGTTACATAATATCAAATTCGTGGTCAATGTGTTTTTTGAAAAACTTTATCTCGGGGACTATTTGATTCACAGATCAAATTAGAGCTAGTTAAATGCATCATATAGTAGTTTATAATGATTATCTTCGTAAGAAGAACAGTTTAGGTTTCCAATGTTTCAAAGTTTTTAGTTTTTCGGCCACCATTTTGTTAGTTGTTTTTATTTTTTAAAAGCAATATCATATTCTTTTTTAGCATGAAATTTTCTGTAATTTGATAATAATACACACGATTTTTGAATTTTTTTAAAAATTTCCATTTCATGACTTTTAATGCAATATATAAGTCTGAGAGTGTAATAAATAAAAATTAAAAGTAAATATTTACAATATCAGAAAACATTTCTGACATATTTCACAAACTTTGCAATACTTTTAATCAATTTTTTCGGCTTGAATGATTGTAAGAACTATATTTTGTTTTATAATAGTTTTTTCAACATTAAAAATGTCAGAAATTTGTTTACAATTAAATCATTTTTAAAAGGAAAAGACGGGTACTGAACAATAACTTTCTATGGCTTAGTACACACTTGCATACAAAGTCGAGCTATGAACTTAATCACAAACTATCAAACCTTAGATTTAATAAATCACTATTATCCAATAAAAATATGTCACATAATGAAATAAAAACAATATTTACAGGTATTGAATTATATGATAGATAAAATTAGACGTACACCGAATAAGAAGGCTCCTTGGTATAAACCAGAAAAGAGAAAATATATAAAAATGTAAAAACATAAAAATAAATAAAAATATAAATAAAACAGATGTTAATAACAAATGAATTTATTTATTAGTATTTCTTTTAATGAAAAGAAAACTTTATTCTGGAACAGATGGTAATATGTATTCTTAATGACAGAACTCTCGCATTAGATATCTATCCTTCTTCTATATGGAACATATATAAATCTCGAAATTATTATGTAACTTAACTATTAGTGATATTATATTGCAACTGAAAATGTTGTGGAGGACATGTAGATGGAATTGAAAATATCACTTCATGATTATAATTTTCATTAAATATATTTTTTCTAAAATTAGGCTATAGGACAAAACCTTTTAATAATTAGTTTATATAACATAACCTAATTATTATAAGATTTTGACACTTTTCTTTTCAAACAATAACGACAAAGATGAAATATTCCTAATGTAAAATTTAATTTTAAGAAAAAAAATCATTTCATTTAGGTACTTATTTCCATATTATTATTTATGAGCTTGTAAATCAATAGTATACAAAGGCTTTTTAAACCTACGTAGTTTCAATTCTATCCAACCCCAAAAAAATTTAAATACATAAGTTCACGAGTGCAATTAAGAGCTTTGTTATTTATTGTACTAGCCGAATAGGGGTTGTGTAGTGGGCATGCTCCAATATCTCTATATTTTGAATCCTTCAGCCTAAGAAGGCACAAAACAGCCAAACAAAACACAAAAGTAGATTATTTGACCATTCACGGTTTCAGTGGACGACCATTTTAAAGCTTGCCTTGGATTTCCCAGCACTCAGTTATAAGTTAGTTTTTGCTACCCAAGGAAAGATCCAGTCAAAATCAACTTTCACCATGGTTCAAATATCATTATAACAGAAGTATGGAATGAAAGGTAAATTAAGAGATCACCATACAGGTGATATTTACTGTGATAATCAAGTTAGCTAAATCACGCATAAAAATACGGAAAAAGAGTTAGAGAAACCATCGTTAATACACAAGTAATAAGAAAATAACATAAAAAGGGAATGACAGGAAATATATAAAAGCTTTAAATTATACAATAAAAAAACTACTTACCCATAATTAAAGCTCTTAGTTCGCCTAAGGTTCCACGACTATGCTGCATCAGTAAATGAAGCTCCGAGACCAAATTAAGATCAGCATTATTCAAAACCCTTTGAAGGAGTTCTATAAAAGAAAAAATTATCATTGTGATATCATATCAAAATCAAATTTATGAGAATTAATGATTTTGTAACTATTATAAGTATATTAACAACATTAACCAATTTCGTAAACAAAATTTTATCAGGATCCTTTATCACATAAAAGATTTTGGGAGAAAATAAGTGGACTAAGTTGGACACCAGTGATATTTATGCTGAGCAGTGTCTGATGGTCAGGAGTTGAATTTAAGTGAACCATCTACAAAACAATTTTATCGCACCTAGTTTGCACATAACTCTCAACTGAAAAACTACAGACTCTTTCTATGTATTGGAAGCATGATTAGTGTTAGATGGAAGCAACATGATTCACAAAAATATTAAATTTATCGTATTTAGAGAAGTGGATGAATAAACAAAATTGAAAAGAAATTTGACCGAACAGTTTTAATAACAAAAAAATATGTTTAATGTTGATATCGGATTTGGACAAGCTTGGAATTTCATAGTTGGAGCAAACACTCAACTGACATGACCTCGCTCCATATCTTTTTCTTTCAAAAAACAAGAGTGCTTTGAATGGAATAAATTTTGAATAAAGATAAATACAGCCAAAAATAGTTTTTTTGTTTGGTTTGTTTGCCCTGATAACACATAACTCTTAGTTCAGTCATGGCAAGTTACAAAACTAAATATGAAACTCGAGAAGCTTTTTCTGGAATGTTCTTTAAAAAAAGTTTTGTAAAATTTGGAAAAGTATTGCAATTCTAACGGTCAATTACCCGTGGAGTTTAACTTAAGAAGGCACATAAGTAGAGGCATCCATGACGTTTTAGAATCTAATACTGTGCTTCCTCGTTGTGCCAGGCTTACAAGCTCTTCAGTCATCCGTTCGGTGTCTTTTTCCTCCTGAAAAAATATACAACACATGAGAAAAAATAATTTCTCAAAAGAGCATATTCCAAAATTTGAACTTGATTAAGGAAAATAAATGAACTAAATACTAGACTGTGTGAAATTTTAAATAATTACTTTTCTCTTATTAATGTTCTTTTTTCCCACTTTACATCAATTAGTCATCAAGAGGATGAAGAGATATTAGAAATGAAAGCCTTGGTATATTATATTGGTATATTTTTTTTTATTTTATAATTGTCTAAGCTGATAAAAAATTTGCAAATTGCAAAGTAATTAGAACACTGCGAATTTCAGTTTATTGTTAAGTTCATTTATATAGTTAAAATTAAAAAAAAAAATTCCTTCTAAATCACTTCATTTTTAAAAAAAAATTCTGTCTACAGATAAAACACTAAAATGCTTAAAACGCTTTAAACTTCATTATTTCAAATTTAATTTATTCATAAATTCTTTTACAATAGTTAGAATTTCCAAAGTTCACTACGATTATGAGTTGCTTAAAAGGAAAAAAAAATCCGTGAGCAGTAGAACTCCGTCACTAGTCGTATTTTCAGACAAAAGACAGTCTCCTAACATACCGAAATTTACATATGAAATGACAATTTACCGAAAATGACACATTTTTTTCGGAGAAAAAACGACTAATAAGGCATTGAAACAGTTGAAATAGCCATATCTTTGCTAATAGCCGTCCGATTTCGATGAAACTTCTTTTGTTTTATAGGTAATTTAATTTCCTTTCGAATGCAACAGGTTCTGAGCTCCCTAACTCAACTTGGGGGGGCTTTAAAGGTGCGCAAATGTTTTAAAAAATCGGAAAACCCAGAGGGGTGGGGGGACAAAGTCGAGACCCCCAAAGGATACTTCCCCGACACCAACTCAATTCACATACAAATTTTCAGCCCTATAAACTAATATGGTGGAGTTGTAGCTATGCGCAAAACTTAAAAAACGCCAAAATTTCAGGTAAACATACCGAAATTTTGACTGGAATTTACCCATTCTTTAACGGTATCGTTCTGCCTTGAAGAAAGCCCTACATACCGAATTTCAGCTCATTTGACCCAAAGGGGGCCGCTGGAGGTGCTCAAATGTAGCGGGAAAAAAATATATACCAGACATATACAAATTTTCCATAATCGTGCTCTAGGGGTTATGAAACGGATAGAAATCGCAGTCCCGCCGCTCACCGCCAACCTTCGACCCACTGCAATAGTCTATCTTTTTCGGGGAAAAAACGACTAAAAAACAATAAAACTTTCTTAACAGAATGATCAGCAATGAATAGCATGACTGCTCACAGCCTGATTCAAGTTAAAAACAAAGAAAATATAAATGTATTATTTTAAAAGTTTCAGTTTAGATTTTAATTTTTTTTTAATGATAAAGTTTTTAAATAAAACTGCAATAACATAAAAAAGTGAACTGTGAATTAACTGAGGGTTTAGCAGAAGATAAAGATCACAGAAACAATACAATACTAATGCATTTATGATTAATTTTAAATACTATTGCCTCTTGACAACTTCATTTCTTTTCTTTCTTTCTGAATCTCTAAAAATAATCTTTTAAATTAAAAAAAAAAAAAAGAAGAGGATAAAATTCAAAATTAATTTCCGGAATGAATTTTAACTTCCTAAGTCAACTTCTCCTTCCTAAGAAACCTTCTCAAAAATTCAAAGAATTTAATGTAACCTAAAATTCTTTTAACAATTACTATTATTAGTCAAAGGTTACTTCAATTAGTAGAAATGAGCTTTATTTCATTCCTCTGCCAGTAAATGTTTCAATAGTTGTAGTTTTTTTATTGTATTTAGATGTACAAGGAATATTTTGAAAATCATTTTATTTTAAACCATCTATAACAAATGTAATGGCTGTATAAAAATAAATTATATTTTACTTTTGAATTTTCAAATTCTCTTTATTTAATCCTCTATATCTCGAATAAAAATATTACCTCTACAACTCAAAATGTCCAAAATTTGACATTACTAATGCTATGCATAACTTATGCATAATTGAGATTGGACCGTATTGTTTAATGTGGCAATTCACAAAACCCATATTTATAAACACAAGGCTTGTATAACATGAAATGCCACATTTTGTTGAAACATTGTAAAAAGAATAATTAGTAAAATAATGAAAATAATAATGTATAATTTGGATGAATAAATATTCATCCAAATTATACATTATTAACTTCTTTACAATTAACGTGCTACAAGATTTTAAATTCTCTATTCATAAAAGCTAGTTTGATAAGAAATTAAGTCTTCAAAGGCATATTTTTGATGTCACCATATATAAATATTCAGTTTTTTTTTAAAGGTCTAGGTTTTGTTCAATGGTGATATGGTTTTTCTACAAAACCAAAATAAACTTGCAAAAACTGTTAAAATCAGTTCCAATGTATTCAAGTGGTGGTCATTGACTGACCACTTATACCCTCAACATGGAGGATTTTCCTGAAAACTTATTGTTATTAAGGATAACTAAAAGCCTTTAAAATAGCGAGCAACAGATATTTTTAAAAAATTACATTTTCGGATCAGATGAAATAACAATATGTAAATTGAGTAAGATTGCAAAAAATATTCTTTGACCAATTACAAAACTTTCTCTAACTTTAAAGTCTTTACAGAACTAAATTGGCAGAATCTGTAACCATCACCCAACTGCCAAGCAATTCTCAGAATTTTTGGGCACAGATAATTTTCCATATAACAAAATTTCAATGACAATTAATTATTTCAACTAATAATACTCATAAAACATATATGGTATAATAAAATCAAATAAATAATAAACAAATATTTTATCTTCAAATCTTTAACGCTAAGTCCTTGAAAAAATATAAAAAAGAAACTAATTTAAATTATTTTACTGAAAAATAATTTAAGCTTTAATCTTTTATTAAAAAAGTTTATTTATTTGAAATTTTATAACGATATCATTCTAATAAGTAAAAAATCAAGACATAGTAACAAATACATTCTTGATAGCAGTTTGTAGTCTCGAGAGGAGGACATTAAATGCACCCTGGACATCACCACTCCTTTCAAGCAAGACAGCAGTTACTTCATCCAAGCCCCGCTCCTGACAAACCTAATAAAATTAAATAAAAGGACATAATGATAACATAAGTGGCATTCGATCTATTTAAGACAATAAATTAATATGAATTCAGAACACTACCTTAATAGCTGGATCTAATTCGATGTTATCATGCGATTTCACAACTTGAAGAACCTTGTGAGGTTCAAATCGACACATAAGACAGACATATCTGGTCATGTGTTCTGTATCTAGATCACTTTCCTCTCTGAAATAGAATAGTTTTCAAAAATGTTACCTCTGATTGATATAGAGTTAAATCTAGTTAAGTTGCAAAATGGATATGAACTATAAATGAAACAGCACAACTACAATGGATATATGATATTATGTGCAGTTGGAATGTGGTCAGTACTTGGACGGGTGGCAACTAATCATGGAGAACTATTTCAATTCCCCTCGGAAAACCTGAAAGGGAAAACTTGCACAAATTTAGGGTGGGAGTAATAACGTGTTTCTTAGATCATTGAGACGACAATCCCAACATATAGGTCTACTTAAAACCTGTCTACTTAAAGTAACCAAAATCAATAGATCTTGACTGATCCACATACGAAGAAAGGTACTGCTTCATTGGTCCCACATGAATAAGCACTGTTGTATCATGGAAACCATAAAACTACAAATATATGTAAAATATACCACATCACGCTGCCAAAGACATGTTTTGTCAACACCAATAACCAAGGGAAGAAGAAATAAATATATATGACTAATACTTTTTATTTTTTTCCATTACGCAGTGGCCCTGCAAAAATGCTGTATATATTGCGATAAGTTAAATCTGTATCAAACACCATAATAACAGCAAACATGTATGGCGATTTTAAAATGTTTGATTATTTTAAGAAGGAATGAGATGGTCCGGGATCAATTTAATTATTTTAATTAGTAAAAAAAATCTATATCTTACATCATGCCTTGTAGGAATGGATAAAGTTGTTCTTCAGAAAGCTTTGGCATAATATCTGAAATAGACTCTGGGATGTGCCTTACCAAAAGTTGGCCAGTTTTCTTAGCATCAATTTTTAACAATGCCTGAAAATGAGAGAAATCAAATTAAATAAAACGAAAACATATAAATATAAAATTTATATATTTCAGCTACTCATAAATGTTAACTTATTTTCTCTTAGCACTTAAACACTTGCCATGCGTCAACAAAGCAATGAGCAAACCATGGCCTGTCATTAGTTATAGTGACACCCAAAGATTATCTTACTCCCAATTTTTTTGTCTCCTCTTCTAATTATGACTTCTGCTTTATTATCTAAAAACCTAAGGATTAGTAATGCTTGTAATAAATACAGTCATTATTATTATTTCCTTCCAGTTTAAATTGAAAAAAAAATCATTTTGTGTTTTATTTATTTTTCAAGCTTTTAGTTTCGGCATGCAGATAGGTAGATAAAAGAACTTTATTCTGGGACTAGGTCCCTTAAGAATAACATGAATGAACAAATAAAACAGAAACATTATCTGGCCATAAGACTACAAAATACAGATCAGTTAATTTTTAAAATATTTTCAGAAAAATAAATAAGTTTTTTTATCGAAAAATATAATTAATTTGAAAAAAACAAAAAAAAAGAGAAAAACAAACAAGAAAAAAGAGAGAAAATGAAAAATACAAAAATAATGAATTGATTAGCAAAGTTGAAGTTTGTACATTAAAAAACTATTATTCACTTCTGATCCAGATGTTAATCCTAAACTGAAATTTCGCAATTAGAGAGCATCATTTTGGAGAGAAAGAAGGTGTTGGAAAAGGAGGGATTTGAATGAGAATAGAGAAGAAACATGGCAGATATTAGAAGGAAAGGAATTCCAAAGGGCAGAGGAGAGGGCGAGAAAGGAGCGTTCGAATGTTTTGGTTCTGTGGGAGGGAGTATAGAGGTCAGAAAGGCGAGATCTTGTTTCCTGTGCGTGGACCGAGGATTTGAATTGTAGGAGGCTGTAGATGTAGGAAGGATGGTGGGTGGTGATAGTTTGGTATAGAAAAGATCCGAGGAAATATTGTCTACGGTTGCAGGGGAAGAGCCACTTTAACTCGCCGTAAAGGTGGGATACATGGGCCCGTCTCGAGGTGCCAAAGACAAATCTTAAAAAACAGTTCATGATCCGCTTCAATCTGTCCCCGAGCACATATACCACACATCCGTAGTCAAAGTGGAGAAAGATAATAGAGGACACAAGAAGTTTGCGGGTAGGTATGGAAGAAGATGTCGAGAACGATGGAATAATTTAAGGGTAATTATTGACTGACGGGAAATTTGGGCAATGTGGGGTTTCCAGGAAAGGGTTTGGTCGATAGTTATACCCAAGGTTTTAATTCAGGAGCTGAACGTGAAGGGGTGATCATTTAGGATTAAAGTAGGAAAGGTGTCATTGGATCTGAGGAGGGAATTGGAACCTATGACAATGGCCTGAGTTTTCATTGCGTTTAATCTTAATCTAATCAGATTTGCCCAGGCACTGATTCTATCTAGGTCTTCCTGGATATTGGCAAACCCTACTAATAGCTCAAAAGGAGAAAAGGATAAATATATTAGTCGACGTATAAGTGGTGGGAACAGTGGTGGATTGAATTAGGAAGAGCATTGATATAAGTATTGAAAAGCAATGAGGAAATACTCGAACCTTGGGCTACTCCTGAGGACAAGGTAAGGAAGGAAGATAGGGGTCGATTAGGAATGATAACTGCTTGAGTCCGATCGGAAAGGAAGGATTTAAACCACTGGATAGAGCTACACTAGTAATCCAGAGTAAACTAGTTCATGAGATACATTCTACACCAAAGATACAAGACCATGGCTCTAAAATAGCCTCTATTAGGCTAAAATAAAAATAAAATACAATAAAGCAAGAATAGTCAATTTGTTTGTATTCTAGTTGGAGTAATCAATTTGAACACAGTTCAAAAGGGGCCTGTTATAAACACATCATTTACTTGACACTGTATTGTTTATAATGGAGTCCAAGGTTTATACTAATTAATAAATAAATTATTTTTCATTATAAATTAATTGTGAAAATTAACAGAAGAGAGACCATATTTTTTTAACTTAATCAGATGCTAGCTAAAATGAAACAGTAATTTCTATCAAAAGTAATGTTAGTTCACTAAAAATCTGAAATGCCGATGCCATAACAATCACAAAATAATAAAAAATGCTCTATTGTTGTTAGATAATACCCACTTCTAAATTTTCGGATTCCAAAATCCCCATATCATGTTTATGAGGAGACTGCTCAATGAAAGAAAATATATGCTCCTTCTTGCTTGGATCAGCGAGCTGACTCTTCAGTACTTCGCCATAATCACCTCTCCTCTCATGGATGACAGAACATACCTGATAACTGATAAAAGTCATAGCTAATCTCATGAAAAAGCAAGGTAAAAATATTAAGAAAAATAACTTTACACAAATAGAGGTTTTAAGCATGATTGTAAAAATAATTTGAAATAAATACTCACAAATTTGCAGATTTAGCAAATTCTAAAAGAATGTCATGCTCAAGACAAGATAGGGCTCCAGACAGAAACAGCTGCAATAAAGCTGACTCCCTTTCGGTTGCAGGAACTTCTTCCTCGGTGACTAGTCTCGACACAGTATCTGTATATAAAGAGGCTTCCATCCTAAGCGACCTCCCAACAGTGGAGCTACGGAGGGTTGTAAGTGCTCTTGCAATATCTGTACACTAGAAGAACAAAACATTTTTTATTTTACAAATAAAAATTGTTTATGAAGGAATGGGATGGACCGGGAAGCGGTAAAAAAAAAAGTGGATCACTAATAGTAAAAACTATTTATTTATTATCTAGGATGGAAGAAAATGAAATATCGAAGAGAATGCTTACAGAGCCGCACCATGCATACAGTCCCTCAAAAGCGGACGGATGGATTTTTTTTATTATATAAGAATTGAGAATTCTATATATCCACAAATGTAAAACCTCAAAGTTTAAAAAAAAGTAAAAATTTCTTGATCAATAACAAAGGTTCATTATTAATAATAATAAACTAAAAGATAATTTTTGTTTCTTTAATGTTCAATGATCTTTAAGATCTATATACCAAGAAACTGTAGATTATGCCCATTATCGAGTTTTAACCATGAATTTCTCACTACGGCAGTTATCCTGGTTTTTTCTCGGATACTCTGATTTTTCCGGAATAAAAAAATCCCTGACTTTTTCTCGTCCTATAAACCCTGTTATCATGAAAAATAACATTTTTTCAAGGCCATATAATGAACATAGATTATAAACCCCAGAATGCTGATTTGATAAACAGAAATTTTGAAATTTAACTACAAAACTTTAATTGCTATCATATAACATACATAATAAACTATGAATCACTGTTTACAAATACATGAAAGATGCTAGTATACTGCTTAGGCCTATTCTATAAATGATGAACGTACCCTGAAACTGGTTCCGTCGGTCATCACTTGGATAATGATGTCAACTAGGCGCTGCTTCATCGTCATAGATAAACCAGTATCGGAAAAAAGCTATTACAAGAGCATTTAAGAACTCCCGACTATCGAATTCCAGTAGTGTCCTGCAATCAAAAAATGATTGTAAACAAAAGAATTTTTAAAACAAAAGATTATAATATTTAACATTAGTGTACTACACTTTAAATGGGTGCATTAACATTAATTATATGGACATTTGTTGTAGGATTTTTACATTCAAAATCAAAGGAAGCATCGTAATTGGCCAACAAATTTTTTCAAGATTAATTATATGGACATTTGTTGTAGTGTATTACCGAGTCCTTTATATTTCATTTTGTGTTAATATTTTTATTCTTATTGTTTTCAGTTTTTGTTATTTTTCAAGACATGATTTATTGTTTTTAACCGGATTTTAAGTCATCTTCAAGGAGTCCAATGTTCATGCTATTATTATTTTTTTTCAATACTTTTTTTAAATGAAATGGAATAAATAAATATGTTTTGTATTTTTAAAAGTGATTAAAACCATCTTAGGGATGCCGTCCCCTCCCCCCCTATCCCCAACTAGTTTTTAATAAAACAGGAATATTAAAATCATGAAACAATTATAGATAAAAAAAATTAAAATTTTGGAATAGTACCAATTTTCTTGAACTTTATAAGCAGAATGTAATTAAAAAAAAAAATTAAATTAAAATTACCACTAGATTTACTAACAATATTGAATATATCATTTTGTCGAAATTCATCATTTTGACAGATATATTGAAAAGAGTATTTATCATTAAATTAATTTTTTAAGTATACTTAATATCTAAATTAAAATTTAAGCAAAATAAATTGAGCCTAAGTGCTAGAATTTTTAATTTATAATTGATTAATTCAGCAAATCTAGGCTTAATGGCAAATGAGATTGAAGAACATACAAAGCATAGACTATTTTTATTTTTTTGTGAATACCATAATATTAGTATATTCAATGAATCATGATTTCTAAATTAGATACATAGGAGGGAGAAACTAATTAAAAAGGTGAATAAAATAATAAATTAGCACAACAGCATTTATTTGAGCATTCTATGCCTATAGGACTTGGGATTTCTGAATCACGCAATCAGATATTCTCGGCAGTGTAGTCAGATTCTTCAACTACCTGATTTTCATCTCACGATTAATGCCCATTATACATTTTTTTTAAAAAGTTTAAGTGGACCCAGAAAGCATCTGTTAAATGAGGACTTCTATTCTGACAAAATTCCACTAATTTTCTGTCAGCAGAAAATTTAATGTGCTAAGCAAGGACTTGGAACTGTGTTCGTTCAACAAAAGAAGTTAATGGATTTAGGTACTATAATATTTTGCTCCCAACTTGAGATTATATTGGATTTTAAAAACAAATGATATGGCTTGAACTACAAATTAATAAACAAATATACTAAATACCTAATATAAGGGAAAGGAGGTTCATCATCAGGAGCTGACAAGCTGTGCTGGCTAGCCATCGCTCGAACAACTTGAGCCCGCTCGCCTTTTTCCTCTCCAAGGCTGCCTGATAGACAAGAGGCAACGTACACCAGCAGCAAATTTCCGAGCCTTCTACATTCACTGCTAGCTGAACCTTCACCTAAAGAGAAATATTAAAGTATTTTTTTTTAATAAGAGCAAATGTCCAATAAGAAAGAAACCAACATAAAATATTAATTTCAAACAATTCAAATTTATTATTCCATTTAATCGAGAAATTAATCAAACCAACCCCCAGATTCAGACCTTGATAACAGCACCACACTCAGTATGGTAGCAGAAAACAGCAACAAAATGAACTCTAACCATGAAATGGATACTTCAAACATTATATATAATTAATTAGTAGTAAGTTAGTTTTAGTTAGGCTAATAATCAGTTCCCAAACATTGGTGTAACACATCACCATTTAAACTTTGTAAATATGTGTTTAAATTAAATACATGGAAATTAATGCAATACTAATTCCTTAGAATTTAACTTTTAAAGTTACAGTAAAAGGAAAATTTTTGGGTAAAAGGCATAATAGTCTCTAACAAAAATAATTTTCATTTAGGAGCTGTGGGTGTTTAAAAAAAAAGCATAAAGTAATGTTCTTAAATCTAAATGATATTTTGTACACACTCAATGATTTTACAAACATAAACACCTTAATCTTGTTATGCCAATGAATCATGTATGACATTTAACCCACAAAACTTATTTATTTTTTTTACAATTATGGGAAAAAATTAAAATGCATTATTTGTATAAGTGAACTGCACCAAATTCAATGGATCAATCAAGGAGAGGGGTTAGAGAACAACCAGGTTAACAGCTACCTGCGCTTAAGCCCTTCATGGATTGCTGAAGAACTGTTATTAATTTATTTAATTTATTTTTGTTTACTAATGGATATATCATTGATTGGATGAAAAGGAGACAAGTGGAAATCCTATTCTAATTATGATATTCAATTAATAACATGATATATATATATATATAAACTGTGAAAAAAACAAAAAAAATAAAAACATATATTTTGATTAAAATAAATATAAATCAGCTGATATCATCTGATAAGGTAACCCACTCATTAGAAAGGACTTGAGTTTCGGGACTAGCTCGATGATTGGACTAGTATAATCACTCATTGCTCTATTCCAAACTGATATCAGCGCAGAGTAGAGGTTCTGTTTCTTGCACAACTTAATGACCTGTTCAATATCTAAGCAGGTCACTTCTACCCTCTGGATACATTCCTCGAGGACCTGAAACAGGAACACATTTATTAATTAGCTTAAGAATAAAGCATTCAGAAATAATTAGTATAATCCATTAAAGAATAAACTACCTTCTTAAATAAGTACATGGATTTTAGGAAAGGATACAAAAGCAATACAGTAGAATCTTGTTAGTCCAACATATTCAGTAATCCGACAAGCTCATGACGTCTAAGGGAAGGACATTTCGACCGGCCATAGAGGGAAGAGCAGGGAAGTGGGAGAGAGATGGTTATTTTTCTGTCTTCACAAGTTTGTCGATTACCAATTAACAACCTTAACTATTTTACATATTATAAGTTATAAGTTTTGCAGCATATCTGTCAACTAACATTTCTAATTATTCAGTTGTAGTATTTGTAAGTTATAGTTATCATGTTTTCTTGATAAAGCAGTATAAATAAAACAAATTTATCTTTAAATTATTTTGACCTTAACTCCTTATTTTGCATTGTTTAAATGGAACCCTCAGTAGTCGAGAATATTTGATAATTTTACAAGTCGGATTATCAAGTGCACCTAGAAAGTGGGAACATGCTGCCCGAGAAATAATTATATAAAAAATTATTGTAAGTACTTACATCCCATGCACGCTTGTTTTGTTGGAAAGAAACTAGCCTCTGCATTATTTCAGGAGGTATTTGGATCAATTTTCCTTCCAATATCGCAGCTTCCATGGATTCTAAAAATAAGGATCTCCCATCGTTCAGTCCATTCCACAACTTATCAAAGATCAGATCTCTAGAAACAATATTATTCAAATTTTCAAAATCAGAGTCCTATCTGATAATAAGAATATTAAGCTTTCACAAGATGTAAAAATGAATAAACCATGAGACTATAAAAATTTACAATACATTATATAAGAGCATGCAAAAGTATGTGAATGTCAATTTTTTTCTTACATTCCCTTAACTATATATCAAAATATAGTAAGGGAAGTATTGCGATCATGAAAAATTTCAAATTTGAGTTTTCAACGGAAATACACGTTATAAGTTCTTCAAAATTCAATCAACCAAGTCTCACAAAATGGTCTCTGTGTGCCTATATCTGTGAACAGTCTAGCTCAAAAACAAAAAGTCTTACAAAATTTAATGAATTTAACATAGGTATATGCTTGGAATGTTACAGCATTTTTTTATAAAATCGACGTATAGTACATCACAGAGAAAATGCAGGGAAAGTTATGATGAATAGAAAATTTTGTTTGCGCATAACTCAAAAAATAGTATGCATATTTATGGTAAATTATCAACAAATTTGAATATAAAAGACAATAAAATTCTCGAATAAAAAAAATATGTATATATCTAAATCGGGCCGTATATATATATATATATATATATGTATATATCTAAATCGGACCGTATATATCTAAATCGGACCAGAGATACATTATATCGGACTTACCGGAAGTGTCACTTGATCGTCATCGATTTTACATTTTTTATTTTATTTTATTTTATTTTTTTTTTTATTATTGAAAACAGCCTTAATGATTTTGATTAAACTCATTACATCAATGTAAAATTAAATGGGATATTTAATATATTATAAGATTATATGAAATATAAGATTTCGCATTATTCATTTTAATCACCAAACAAATTTTTTTTTTATTGAAAACAGCCTTAATGATTTTGATTAAACCCATTACATCAATGTAAAATTAAATGGGATATTTAATATATCATAAGATTATATGAAATATAAGATTTCGCATTATTCATTTTAATCACCAAACAAATTTTTCAACACAATTGCGGTTTAGACTACCAAAAGTGGTATAATAAATATTAATTCTCCTTTTATATCCATTAGATGATCTTATTTCGTCCATCCAATACAATAATTTTTTTTTCTTGTTTATTAAAATATAATTAATGTCTTAGAATATTTAAGGATAATAAGGAATATAAAATTATAATTTAACGATACAAAATAAAAAAGTGGATTATAAAATATTCATGGAATATTTTCATGGAATATCATGGAATTACAATGGGGGCATGTTCCTAAAAATGTTCTGAACCACAGGTACGTAACTAGGTCAAATAATATAACTTTACTCGATATCGTATTGACATGAGCATAACCAAAACTTACCATCAAAATATTGTATATACTACAAATAATCAACTAACCACAAACAGTTTCAAAATATTTTAATATAATTTTGATCAGAAGGAAAAAAAAAGTTAATCATGTTTTCACAGAACAACAAAAAATAAATTATCACACATAAGTGCATCAAAATTCAAAGACAAATAGCAAAATTATAGGATTATATAAACATACTAATTTTAAGAATAATTTTGGAATTTTACTTTTGGTCTAAATCAAGGCAATATTCAACGACAAGAGGAATGGCTTCACATAAGTTAACTTCTGGATCATCAGCTACTATATTATCGATAAACTTCGAAAGTGTATCCACAACCTGTTAATAGAACAGAAATCAAATATATAAATAAAATATAATACTTATTATTGTAAAATAAAAACAAATACATTAATGAAGGATAGTGCATAATACAATATAAGGTTTTAATATAATATATTTTATATAATATTTTACAATAATATAATATTTTAATGTGATAATATAATATATTTTAATATAATATAATATTTTAACATATATAATATAATCTTTTATTGGGAGTACAAATTAATTCGGCCCATTTTCAAAAGATGGTTGTGGCTGTTATAACAGCTGATTTTGGCGGTTTCAGAGAGGTTTGAAATCTGTCATTAATATTCAGTTTATATCTGTTCAGTTCATAGCTTTGAGTTTCATAAAAAGACCTTGTTTTTTACTTTGTTGGATATATCAAATTTTTTGTTAACTAAGCAGCATTTGTGGGAGATTTTATGAAACGGTGACCTGCCAAATTCTGCATCTGTTGGAAAAAACAGTAATTAGAAGGAGCAATGTCCGGAAAAAGCAGCGGGTGAGGTAAAATATCCCACTTGAGCCTTTCCAAATTTTTGTTTGCGAAATGAGGCCAAGCATTATCATGCAGAAGATTAACTTTGTCATGTCTTTGATTGTATTCCCGCCGTAATACACAGCTCAAACGAATCAATTGTAGCCAATAACAATCGCCTGTAATAGAATCGCCAGGTTGTACATTTTGGTGAATTTTTTTGACTGTCCAGAGCGAGGCTTGTCTTCAATGCTGAAATCGCCATTCTTGAAATGTCGAAACCATTTCCTACATGATTTATCAGTTGGAGCATTGTCACCATAAACTTCCACAAGCTTTCGATGCACTTCAACTGCAATTTTCTCCCAATTAAAGCAGAAATATATATGCTGCTTAGTTAACACAAAGTTTGACAAATTCAATAAAGTAAAAAACAAGATTTTTGTCTGAAACTATAAGCGATATAAACTGAATATTATTGGCAGATGTCTAACCACTCTGAAACAGCCGAAATCAGCTTTCATAACAGCCACATACATCCATCTTTTGAAAAAGGACCAAACTAATTTGTATTCCCAAAAATTTATAATTAATATCATATTTTAATATAATAGCAGGAAGAAATTGAAGAATTATTTTTGATACATAAAATGAGATTAAAACTCAAATTAGAAACAAAATAACAGCTTGTCAACATTTAAATAAATTCAGCCTTCTTCAGGACTAAAAATTTATTATAATTTCACAACATAGTCTTAGCGTGACATGAGATAAGGTCTGATCTCTTGAACTTTCATTTATGGATTAATGTTTACGTCTATGAGGGTTTCTATGCTACATGAAATGCAGTAACTGACTGAAAAGTTGATTGTTTTGGGTTTTTATTAAAAAAACAAGAAGTGATAATATATTCTAGTCCAGAAGATGCCTGAATGTGGCAAGGATTAGTAGACAGGATATTATTTAATCCTTTTAGTGCCAACCAAAAGTATTGTATTATTTTGTATTTATTTATATTACTTTATTTTAAGACAAAGTGCTCTCATAATGCAAATATTAAGCCATCACATACAATGTGTATATCATATATAATACATCATTTGTCAGCTCATTTCCCAAATGTTATGAATGTTATATCATCGTTGGCACTAAAAGGATTAAATTTGACAAAGAAAATTAGAGGCTTTCATATTTTAATCATCCACAAATAACCTAACTAACCTTGAATAGGTGAGAAAAAGAGAACTTCTTATATTTCCTTATTTTCTTCTTCTACAATGCATTGACATTTCTGAGCTGTAAGCTCCTTCTCAAGAGCTAAGCTAATAGGCAAGCTTGTGGTAAAGTTTTAATAATATGACACGAAAATATTTATTGTTTTATTGTTATATTAGTATAATATATAAAAGCATTTTTTGATAATGGGTACACAACCCCAAAAGGTCAACGCATCGTACAGGAAAAAAATAAAAAATAATTGAAAGTTCTCTTTTGCTAACCTATTCAAAGTTAATACAAACTTCATATGAAATTTGAAAAAAGATTATATATTGATAACCTAAATAACTTTATTTTGAAATATGAAAATCATCAGATCTTAGATTGCATATAAGAGCATTTAAACGGTAGCTCAAATAGCTTCAAAATTGTTTCTCAATGTTAGTTCTTTGATCTATTTTCTATGGTTTATGCCTGAAGTTATGTGGGTTTACCACATCTAAACCATCAAAAGTGACTAAACGGTTGTCATTAAGCCTTATTGGTCGATTTATTGTTAATATTTACAGATGAAATTAAACAGAAGCTTATACACAATATACAACTAATATTAGTAAAGGTTAGATGAAAACTATACCTCATAAACTACATATTAATAATAATAAATAACTAAAAATGACAATTATATTATATTATCTTCAATTATAATTATAATTACAATTATAATTTAATAACTACCTTTTCTTTAACTAACATTCGACGAACTTCTCTAGTCCCTTTTAAACCGAGTACTGCTTTTTCTCGTTCTTCATAGAAATTCATACCAAGCTTTAAAGCCTCTTCAAACCTATTCTACAAAACAGACAGTACTACAATTAACAAAATATTAATGGAATTATTAAACAAAGGAAATCTGGTAAAAGCGGTTTCTTAATAATAATAAGTGAAATTACATAATACAAAGTAATACATAAACCAAGGTTGTTTATTTTGAAAAACAATGTTGAAGGTCGAAGAGTAAACAAACTAAGTTTCAAATTAATTTTTAAAAAATATATTACCGCTTTAATTAAGTTGTCTATCCTCTCAGACCAGAATCTGATAGAGATAACATGAAGTGCTTTTGATTCAAGTAGTAGAAGCTGATTTCCAAAGCTAGATACTGAGTTGTAGCATGCTTTTTTCCCAGCTAGAGCCTGAAAACAATTATGAGAAAACTTTGATTTGAAGAAAGAAAACTGGTAAATAGTTTTACATGACCTTATCTGATAATTAAGATTTTGATTGTTTACATTACATACAGAATTTTAATTCTTCCCATACAACACAAAAAGTGGTAATAGAGGATTAAATAAGTAAGTACTTTTAACTTTGAGGAAATAATGTTAAATTTTAAAGTATTATTAATAAGAAATTATAAGCAATTTGTGAGGCTGTTTTTGATAATTTGTTAATTTTGCATTAGATGCTGAAGAGGAGAACAAAGCATCCCCGAAACATCTAGAAAAAATATATAGATTAAAACCATTGGATTTTAATTGCGACCTTGAGTCAAACTAAAGAAAGCGACCTTATAGTGTTAAATTTATAACTTTTTAAATAATAAAACAAAAAATAAGAACACGGCAAATGTTATACAATGATTTATTATAATCAAATAGATAACCTTAACAAACAATAAAAAAGTGTTTAGGAATCATAATAAAAAAAAATTAATAAATGAATTTTTGTCTTTGGCATTGCTATAATAATTCCAAAACACTTAATATTTTTCCTCCATCTACAAAAATGGCCAAAATGCTTTCAATAGACAAATGAAAAGCAATCTAGCTAACATAAACAGTAAAATAAAAAAATAAGATAATCTTTTATCTTTTTATAAATATATACTTATCTAACATATATATCGAACATGAAGGTCCCTTGAAAAAAAATTCGATATGTGGAAATTTCGATAAATAGAAAGATTGCAAATTCATCAGTGAAGTCGTGTTTAGGAGCAATGTTCACAACACAAAAGACTAAGTTAAACTGAATTTAGGATATATAGATTATATATCCTAAATTAAACTGAATTTATATATATATATATATATATAAACTGAATTTAGGATATATAGATTATATATATATATATATATATATATATATATAAAAACTATATCTGTAAAAAAAAAAAAATCTACGCCAAAACCACTTAAAGCTCTTAGGTTCAGTACTTAGTAAGGACATACTATTTCTAGGGTAACGTTTGTTCAGATTTTTCTTCCAATTAAGGATACCCACTTTATAGAGGCTGAGTGATCCCCCGGAGGGTTGATCAACGGCAGATATAACAGAATAAATAATTATCTGCTACAGCTGGTATCAGTAAAAAAAGGATGCATAAAATTATATAATTGATTTATTTTAGAATTCAAAAAGTAGTCTCAAAGAATAGTAAAACAAATATAATAGTACATGCTAAAAACTGATTCGATCTTTTTAAACAATAAAAAATTCATAATATAGGAAAATTTATATTGAAAATCTAGTACACATCATTCTTGTTATCAAGAATTTATTTCATATGCTTTTACTAATTCATGTAAGTAGAAGTAGCTCATTGGGTAAGGCAATGGACTGGTAACTCCCGGACCCGAATTTGAATCCAGCTGAGACAGATCATTTATTAATTCTATTAGATCAGCTGACAGATTCTAGCATCGGGAGACCCTCCTAGAGCACATTCAGCCATTATAAATAGGCTGGGGTGGGGGATAACTTTGGCAGTTGAGCGTGAATGATAAACTTATAAAAACATTGTTAATGAAGCATTATTTCCTTTCCAAGTCTGAATTCAAGACCTTTAATAAGTTGTAGTGGTACACTTTTTATTTAATTTTTATTTTAACAAATACCTACATAGTTTAGCTTTTAAAAAAAATACAAATTATGAATAAACCTGATTTTCTTTGAAATAAACAAATTTGTTTTTTATAAAGGACTGATGGTAGCTTTAATTTTTTAAAAAAAGAATTCTAAAACTTTATTAGCAAATAATATACTCTTATATACATTTAGAAAAACAACAATTAAACAAATATTTATTCTTTGGATTCTTAGACACTTCTGGCTTGCGGCTCTGCCTGATGGCCTAGCAGGAAAAAGTCACAGCAATCCGACTGGTACTTGAGGAATTAATTAAGGTAAATTATAAAAAAGTAGTGCTTTTAGTAGCTTTCCTGGTTGTTTCTAGTACTGTAGATAGGACAGCGAAGTACAGATCTGCAGATACCTTGCACACCCACCAACTAATATTAAACAGAACTGAATTAGCACCCCAATAGGTTACGGGGCACTGTAGAGTTCATGGAAATGAGGGGGGCGACAAGTTTACAAAGATGAACAAACCTCGTCGAGCTCTCAATAGCAAATTTGCCAAAAGGATTATGAAAGGAATATTGAAAGACCACTTAAGGCAGGATTATTCTGAAATGATTGAAGGGAAGAGTTGGCGTATGTGATTAGAGGAAGAAGGATGCATCCCTCCTGACCTCCCTTGAGGACAAACGGTCGCCTCCTTCCGAGTTGCAACAAGCCAAGATCATCATAAGAAACACTTACATCGGATAGGGATAGCTAATTCTCCAGACTGCGCCCACTGCAACAATAGAGAGATGATTGGAGAGCATGCCCATCACTTGAGGACATAAGAATAAATTTTGAAGATAATCAAAGGATACATGCTAGAAGGGCTAAATTATATTGGGCTGCAAAGGTAAGAATGGCTCATTAAGCCAACATAATCCTCATATAAGAAAAGAAAAGTGGATTCCTAGCTATAAATCTGATTCAACATGAATCTTACATCATTCTTGAAATTATTTAATTTTATACAAAAGGCTTGTTACATATGGTTTTTATTATACATAATGAGACCAATAATGCAACACCGCACATAGCAAGGATGGCCTGATCTAAAATAAACAGGTAATGTCAAAGTGACAATCTGTTGGTCTCTAACTGTTGACACTATTTCTATATTGGTTTAGAATCAGAGATGATTGATGCTGCATTTACCATTGCTTTGCTGACATTGCCTCCGGTACAGGCTCCCTCAAACGCAAACGAATTAAAAACTATTCCAATTCCAGAAAGGTCGGCAACTTGTAGCTCAGCTTTTGTCCTCACATCGACTAAATGCAATATAGAGTCGGTGTCCAACACAGCTATGGTCCTTGGGCTGAGCCAATGGCAAGCCATCGCTGAATAGTTCAAGGTTAGTCCATGAAGTCCATGACATGAGAGACGTCCTGATCTTTCAACACTCACCTATAAATAAGGTTAATTTTAAGAAATCTTGCAGATAGTAGGTATATCAAACAATTAGTTATATTATCACTTAGATCAGTGGTTCTCAAAGAGGGTGCCAAGGCAGGAGGGTACAATGAAATTAGAAAACAATAAAATAATTAATTAAAAATATATAAAAAATTAATAGTTTTTTTAAATATAATTCTATGTTTTTTATGTTTCTACTTTACATCTCGGTTTTTTTTATATTTGTAAACAAAAATTATAATAACAAGGTACCGTGAATCTGTTTAATAATTTCAGTGTGCCACCCGGCAAGTTTGAGAACCACTAACTTAGATATCTGCACATCCACACATATAGAGTATAAACATATATAGTATTAAGGTCCATAAGCTTCCGGCCTACCCTCGTTCCCCTATTTCAATCAGGCTGACTTGCGCGCCGTGCATGTCTATGGCTGCACTCTCCATGCCCATCACCCGTACTTCCTTAGTCCTGTCAGTCTGTATCTAATCTTTAAGAAATCTGTGCATTTTAACAATGTTCAAGGTCGAATATCGTGCGGTTATTAAATTCTTGTGTAAAGAGGACCGTACTCCTGCGCAAATTAAAGAGCAGTTGGATGGTGTGTATGGGGAATCTTCTCTCTCGTATTCCACAATAAAAGAATGGGCAAAATCATTTAAGTTAGGAAGAGAAAGTCTGGATGACGACCCACGTCCTGGTCGCTCATTCGAAGCTATCACTTCTGAAACAATACAACTTGTGGAAGCTGAATTGATGTCTGATCAGAGTCTGAAGACCAAAGAATAGCAGTAAGATTGGGCTTTTAAAAACAAGTATCCTGAGGATCATTAAAGGACATTTGCAAAGATGGGTTCCAAAAATTCTTTCGGCTGCTTAAAAATAGGAACGTGTTCGCTGCTGCAATGAATTTTCACGTGGGTATAATGACAACCCAAAACATTTCTTGGATTCAATATCAAACAGAAAAGTTTGTATTGGTTTGTTCTCACACTGAAATAGCAATTCATATTGCTTCAATTTGCATTGCTAGTTCAGTGCGAGAACAAACCAATACAAACTTTTCTGTTTGATATAACCTTGAACTGAAGATGAATGTATGACATTCGAAACTAGTTTTCCATAAAAACAAAATTATAGAATTGGGAAATAATTTATCAATACCTAATTTGATTGATCCTTCTATATCATCATGCGGATGTCAACAGATGGTCAACTATGACCTCTTCGGCAAAAGGGAGTAAATGGAATAGAGAAGCACCTCCGCTAAAGGGAAAAGTCACACAGTCGACAAAACAGGTCACACTGTCGACAAAACAGGTCACACAGTCGACAAAACAGGTCACACAGGACAAAACCACCATTTTTCGGGATTGCATAGGAATACTGCTGACTGATTTTAAGGAAAGAAACATCACAGTGAATGCCGAGTATTATGCAGCCCTCCTTAACCGCTTACGAGATGCCATCAAAGAGAAAAGGCGGAGGAAGTTGAGTAGAGGTGTCTGGCTTCTTCGCGACAATGCCACTGCCTACACAGCATTGATTTCCAAGGCCACTGTGAAGGACTGCCAGTTTGTTTCTTTCGCCTTTCCTTCCTCCTCAGGCTGGAAGCTTATGGGCCTTACTACGTACATTGCTACATTTGTAAGTAATTTGAGATTTGAGGATTCTTTTCTCATAAAATCAATCAATAAACCAGATATTGGTTGGAATGTATCAATCTCATTCTTAGTCACAGATAACAAAAGGTAGTAGTAAAATGTGACAAATTGGAAAGTATTAGTCAAAACTTGGGACCACTGTCACAAATTGGACATATTGTTCTAGCTGTTCCTAAAACCTGAAGATGTTAAAAATTACAGCTACATTTTTATTTATTTACTTCAGTAAAAATTTTCAACTGAATACACTTTCATATTCTTTATTCTTAGTCATTTTTTTATTTATTATTTGTGTGAATTTATTCTTCTCGTTTTAATAATTAAGGTTAATTTTTTTGAATCTACTATACATTAAGTATTTTACTTGTTAACATTTAAACTAGCTAGTTATCCGTCATTCATAAAAAAATAATAACATTGAGCACTGTTCTAAGCATTACCCAAGAAATATACCACCACAGATATTATCAGATCATTCTTCGCTTTTAAATATTTTCCATTTGGTATAATGTAGACTTTTTGTTACAAATAAAGCACAAATATTTATATATATATATATATATATATATATATATATATATATATATATATATATATATATTAATAATAAATTAATATATATATTAATAATTAATACATATTAATTATAGTATAATGCAAGTTATGCATTAAAAAGCCCTAAGCAAGTTTTTTGAGAATGATTTGATCCAAGAGCTTTCTGACAAGCTATTTTGCATGTCCATTTCCATGGGCCATTGAGAAACAAACTGTTGGATACCCTAATCCTCGACCAGATCAGGTACATCCTAACCTACTGAGATCTGTAAAAAACGTAAAAATAAACCAAAATTACACAATTCTAATCCTACAAAGTCTTAAACAAAAAAGTCTAGAAGTCCATGTGTATTATTGTAGCTAGCTAATGGATGAGGTAAGCTTAAGGAGCCTGTAATTATTTAATGACAAAGCTCCAAAAGATACTGGGCCTATTGATCTGATTTTTCAATAAATAAAATTAAAATTAAATAAAATTTTAGTACATCCATCACTTCGTCTCAAGATTGTGGACAGTTTAATGTTTCTAAAAACGTTTTTAAGACTCTAAATAACAACAATATGAAGTTTGGTCTAAATTGGTTTAGTCTTTTTTCTGTAAAAAGCAGCCAAAGAATTAATCCTCTGCCCTTTTGTTTTAAGATGCGCATAGCAGGTTGATTTAGCTTAAAACTTTATTAGAAATCTTACGAACAAATTATAGCAACAGAAAAAAAGTTTTGTCAAAATCAATTTTCTCATAAAAAGCATAACATTTAACAAGTGTTATTTTATTTATAAGATTAACTATTTTACTTTAAATAATAATGAAATAAACATCAGATTGTTTTAAATAGATGCGAACACATTTCAATGCCTGTTCAACATCAAGACTTAAATTTTTAGTAGGATTGGGATATTAGCTTATTCATTATCGTAGCTATTTCTTTTAAGGGATATCTTTTTTGCCCTTTCTGATATTTTGTCAACAATTCCAGGCTACTTCTTCAAAGCGACTCTTCTGACTGGAGATGGACTAAAAAAAATACCCCTTAGAAGAAAGAGCCAGGACAATAGGTAAATTTAAAACCTAAGGGAGAAGCTTAAAAGTTACATATCGTACCTGTTGTAGAATTAGGTTACAACTTAAAATTCAAAATTGTTGGAAAACCTTATTTGAAGTTGTTTTTTTCTACACTTTTGAATACCTCTTTATTAACATACCCTGAACATTTGTAATAGCCTAAAAATGGATATCACGAATGTTCAGTGTGTTTTATTGAGAAGGTTTAGTCTTCTCTAATTTAAAATTTTGAGTTATATCTT
This sequence comes from Rhaphigaster nebulosa, assembly GCA_948150685.1. NCBI lineage: Eukaryota > Metazoa > Arthropoda > Insecta > Hemiptera > Pentatomidae > Rhaphigaster > Rhaphigaster nebulosa. The sequence continues at coordinate 102,463,873 of OX411311.1, forward strand.
TATTCTACAGCAGATGCGATATAATGGCTAATTGTTAGTTCGTAAATGTGACAAGAATTATTAGGTCCACGTGAGAAACAGGAACAGTTGGTCAGTATGACAGTAAATTGTAGCCACAAGTTATTTCTATAACAAACTTAATGCTGATTCATTGTATTAAATAGTTAATCACCCCAATAGAAAAGAAATACAGTTGAATCTATTTTAAACAACACATATGGGACCGGGGAAAGTCGGATTACTGGAGGTTATATAAAAACCTGCCATCATAGCAAGACAATTAATAATATTATAAAATTCCTATTACTTTACGGAAGTTTTCATTACTAAATTAAATAGTTTTGTTATTTTTGTGAACAAACACACTTTCCTTAAATTATATTTATTCATTTTTTACATTAATATTTTTTTACCCATACACAACCAACGTAACAAAATTCTCTTACATTTTCTGGGTTTTTCTTTCTTCTTAACTATGCTATTTTTTCTAATATAAAATAATCAGCTAACTAAGGTCCGTTTTTTCCATAATACATTATTTCGTTTATTGGGTCCATCATTAAATTTTTTTTTAATTTGTCTGCTAAGACTACTATACTATATCAATGTAGTCTACTATACTATATCAATGTAGTCTTAGCAGATACTTTCTTGTGCAATAATGTTTTAAAAAAATTTTAATAGTGGACCCAACAGACGAAATAATGTATTAGGGAAAAAAATGGACCTTAGTTATCTGATTATTTTATATTAGAAAAAATAGGATGGAAGTGTGTTCGTTCACAAAAATAACAAAACTAGGCAATTAATAAGTTTATATTTATAATGATAGATGTATACAAACATGTATACACATTATATTAAAAACGTTAAAACAATAGAAAATTTTTCCATAGTACCAAATAGGTAACAGAGAAAAGTAGAAATTACACAATTACAGAAGGCCAACATTTACACAGCATTACCATCTTCACTATCAAGATTTTTGACCCTAGTTCAGTTTTTTAATAATTTCTCCTTTTTCTACCACAATTACTGTTCCTTTTTCTACTTCCACCGGGTTCGGGGATAATTAAACAGTAAGTAGGAACTATAAACACTACAAAAACTGAGAGTAATTAAAAAAATATGTTTTACAGTACAAAGTTCAGGGTGTAAACAAATTTACATGTAACAAACGATTAAAGAATGAGACAGTACAACTTTCCCTCTGTGAAGCGGTAACATGAACATTTCATGTAACGACCATCACAGTGTCAGACCACTGGACCAAAGACTCAACTGTTATAGTATAAAATTTCCAAAAAGTCCTTCTTGAAAAGAATCCCAAATTAGTTTGAATTCTCACTCATATAAAAGAATATAATTATAATTAAATAGTACAATCAAAATACCTGGTAGAAAAAGATTGATTCATGTCTGGCAACTGCAAGCACTGGGTCCATGACACGCATGCTATCAGCCACTTGTATAACAACAAATTGCCAAGACAGCAGTGGTAGAGTTGTAGCAACAGAACGTAAGCTTTGTGTGAACAGCAACCTCGTTCCAGGTCTTAGACTTATCAGCAACACCTAGAGTTTACAGAGTAATAAAGCATCAGATAAAGTAATTGAATTGCTTCAAGCTAAAAGGGATTTTGTCTAATAATTGACATAGTGGATAAGCCCCTTTTAGCATGAAACGATTCAATTAGTAGATAACATATTTTTTTCAATCACACAATAACATATAGAAAAAAAAATGTAAATATATATATATATATATATATATATATATATATATATATATATATATATATACAGCTATAAACATTTCTTATATCAATTGGCACTTAAGACCTTGAAGATTTTCTGATAATTGTTGTGTTCTACTAGCAGACATTTGATAGAAATAAATCATGATATGATCCAGTAAGATGCTATCACTCAAATCAAAGACTTATCAATTTTACTCATGTGAGTGAAAAGAACAGTAGTAATAATTCTGCCTAAAAGCATGAATTATGAGTGAGTAGATGACCACTAATCAGATCTCAAAGATCTGAGTCCTTCCTTGAGGTACACTGTCCGTGGAATGAGGTTCTAGGTTCAAGTATCAATAAACTTTTGTAATTGCAGACTCCCAAGAAATCTTAGAAACCTCTTATCGACCTCCACAGAAAAAAAAAAATATTTTCTTATGATTAACAGAAAATTGCTCTAGACTGTATTTTTAAAAAGGGTGTTTGCATTCAGATTATCTCGTAATATAATAAGTTTAAGCTGCAAGTTGATGTCAATTTTTATAATTTCACCAGAAAATTATGCGATAATGGATCAACCAAGGACTCCAAATGCGTTAAAACAACCAGTTTGGTAACCCCTGGACTAGGTAGTCATCTTAATGTTGTGAACGACCACATTATGGCCTAAAGATGAAAGTAATTTGCCAGCAACAAGGCTTCACTGGTTAGAAAAAAAGGAATAAGGAAACTTAGCCATCCTCAAAGAAATTTATTCATCCAAGGAGTGATAAACATCTGCTGTTGTTAACTATCTAACAATATTTTAAAAGTAATAGAAATAAATTAACTTACTTTAGACAAAGTTGCAACTGCAACAAGCAATGATCCAGCTAATGGATGTGTTGGAAGTTTGTGTAACAGAAGAGGTTCAACAGCAACCACTTCACCCCTGCTACCGGAGAATATACACCTCGAATCCCATGACCTAACTCCCAACACCCTCTTCAGGGATATTTCAAAAACTGAGCCACCAGAGTCAGATAGTAGAGCAAGAGAAGGAATATCTGTAAACTTCATTAAACCATAAAAATAAAAACAATGTATAAACAATTTTGTTCTACCAAACATGCAAAGTAAGAATAGTTTATATATGTTATAAAATTCTTACTTTGACATGAAGAACAGCAGTTGAAAGTGTATGAGACTCAGGTGAAATAACCCTTAGTACTTTAGCATCAGCTGTATCAAGCATAAGAACAAGGCCAAGAGCATATCCTGCCAATAGCCTTGTAGAGTCTGTGTTGATCGCAATGGCTGTGACTGGTCCATCTTCAGGCTGATTGTGAGTCCACCGATGCTTCTGAGATTTCTCATAACAAAGAATCGCTCCTGAAGATGTTCCAATTCCAATGAGGCAACCAACAGCCATAGCAGTGCAGTCACCTTCCTGCAATACAAATGTTAATTAGAAAAATCAATATGAGTTTTGAGACAAAGCTTATTTAGAACAGATTCAGACGTCCTTTAATGAAAAGTGGTGATAGTTTAATTCTGACCATGCAAAACTCAACTGTACCACTGTGGTTGCAAATGTAGGTAACCTGCAGATAGCCCTTCCATCTTGCTCTAGTTGGAACACTTACAGCACATAGAAGAGCTAAACCGCTATATTCATTCAGGCCTATATTACAAACACATACAGATACATTATCCTTAAAATGCCCTCGGCATCACATAGCCCGCAATCTTACTATGTCATATACTTCTTTCTTTCATTCAGGGAGAATAAGAAAAATTAATAGATAAAAAAAATCATTGATCAAATCAGAATGCCTCAATAAAAAGAGATAACTGACTCAATATATAACATCTCAGAACAGCTGATGATAATACCTAGGGAAGATGAAAATTAATAACACAATGAGATTGAGCAAAGAATGAAGCTCTAAAGAACAATGGAAGAAAATTAGGTCATGCAATGAAACTAAATAACTTTATTGCTGTATCAAACAGTCCTAACAGCGGTATACTGTAAGTATGAAGTTTGAAGAGATATATTAATAGAGAAAATTACCAGAGCTTATGATATAAAATCAAATAAAGATCAGATTAAAACAAGTGATTTCACAAAAATAAGTGGATTACAAAATGAAAACAAACAAGAAATATCGCTTCTTAAAAGAATCATAGTTTGTGGTCATTCAAATCAAGAAAATAATTAATTTAAAGCTTGTAGCAACCATTACAAATTTCAGTAAAAAAAAAAAAAAACTGAGTGAAGCCAACTGGCACCTATTTCTTAGTCCTTTTTATTTGAATAACTATTTTACAATAAGCACAATTGTGTAAATACATCATGAATAAGACATTGTTCATGTCTTAACATGTGTCAAATTATAAACAATCAGCAACTTTTGAAACATATATATTACTAAACTATATTATTCTATAGTATACAGAAATCTCTAATAATAGCTTTAAACATTTTAAGCTTTACAAAATAAATGCTTATCAGCTATGAACTAAAGATAAAACAACAGAGCCACAGATGGAGAAATTAACAGATAAATATTAAATTGAATAATTTTCAAATACCATGTTAAAAATACAAGGTAGAAGAATTGAAAACATGATACAGACAAAATTAATTTAAATAATGTTCAAAAGACACTGGTTAATGGGAAAACAATGATTAGTAACATTCTAGTAAGCAGTTGCAATTACTAAAAATTACAAATAAAACTTGGAATATAATATGTATTCACTTTAAATTTGCTTCACCAATATTTATTAAAAAGCTTTCTCAATAACCATCAAATGGTCTAGTGCTGCACCAAAATCAGTTAAATTGATGATGACTTGATAAGAGCCAAAACGTTACGAATAGAAGAAATATGATGAAGCGAATTTAGCCAATTAGAAGTAGCCTCATAAAATTATTCTTCACCTAAAAATCGATAAAAGAATAATATGAATTTTACTCACTCCTGAAAGTTGTAAATGTGCGGAAACAACTTTGAGAACAACATGCCGCAAAATATTCGGTAGAGGATCAAGCTTCTTGTGCGTGAAAATAGAATTCGCTCCTTTACTCCCAACACTACTAACTGATCCTGTTTCACCTTTATCATCGAAGCCTGGGTTCAGCAGCTGTAATCAAGATAATGTAAGTAGGTGTATCAAAACTAGAGAGTATCAAAACCAGAGAACAAAAAATAATACTTCTTGGTGTAAATAATTGGGAATATCATCTTCACTAATCACAGATTCATCATCATTAATGCTGGTCTTAACCAATGTTTTCTCAGCAGGCGGCAGTGTGAAATCTTTGTCATCGATCTGAAGGAATTTATAAGACAGGGAATGAGTAAACGTAAAAATTAATGGCCTGTTATACAATATTTTTGGAAGTACCTCTGCAATATCCAGATCTAGATCTGGCACTGATGAGCCTGATTCAACATCTCCATTAGAACTCATTATCCTTACTTTAAAATGTAAGTTAATACTAACTATAAAGGCTTCTAATTTCACGTCCCATTTCCTCCCTTCTAAGACAACTCTGAAAATAAACTGGAAAACCGAAAATGTTGAAAGAATGCATCACAAAAGCATCTTATAACAAAGTAGTTAACTCCCAGGGCGCTATCAACTTCAGCTGATATGTGCTAGCAGTGTTGTCACACCGGCGTCTGCTTTCAAATCGCCATATTCAAATGCAGCTATATCTTCCCAATTCTCTGACAAAATTAATTTCATACATATAACAGTATTATTTCACCTAAGCTATCAGACTATGTATTTACTTTTAATACGTAATGCAAAGTTCTTGGTATTCAAACAACGTAGGCAACCTTCGCGTGCTGTGAATGTAATGATAAAAGTAATGTATGCTTAATCATGATCTATATTTTTTTTTAAAAGATAATAATTGAAACTATAGTTACAAGCTTTATTATTTATTGTACTAACCCATATCTTAATTAGACAGCGTTACCCATTTTTTTTTTTACTTTTTTAAACTTCTTAACTATCAAACAAATTCAGCTATTTCCGGGAAAGGATATTTGTTAAACATATCCTGTGTTTTGTCTATATAAAAAAAACATTTCTGGCTCCATACAAAAAAATAAAAGTGATACATAGACTTATAAAAAATGTTTTACTTCTTTTAATCAATATTCATCGTTTTATAAAGTAGTTACTTGACCATTAAATATTTTTTATTTAATTATGAGAAATAGCCACTTCATCAATTCTGACATTCAACATTGATCACAATTTACTAAATTGTCGAATTGGTAACCGTTCCTAACTTGTAACTATAAATAAATAATCTCATAATAATTTCAATAAGTAGGTACCTAAAACAAGTTTTTTTTCCGTCTCCGATCAATTCTTCCTTTTGATTGTTACGACCTATCCCCCAGTTCCATCGAGATTTGATTGGCGAGGTTCTACTGCTAATAATTAATAAAGTTAATAATTCGTGTACTCACCTGTCAAAACCTGAAAGCTTAAAACTTCCTCTTCTTCTTGCACTCAAAGCACTGAATACAAATGGAAAAATAACGATAAATACGAAGCGGTATCATTCAACGACTCACTTCTCACTGTGCTAACATTTGTTAACACAGTCGTAGGGGCAGAACAGTGGTAAGCAGCCTTGCAACTGTTGAAATTGTTATTTCCATTTTACAATAATTCCTATTGATAAACCATACACTAAAAAAAACTAAAAAATCGCTTACCATTCCATTATTTCGTTCTAAAGATTTTTCCGCCTTTGGCAGCAGCCTAAGTTGCCTATGTAGACGAGCCGGTCCTTTATGTTGCTATGGATGAGTTTATTTGGTTCTATTTCAATTTCAAAAGACATGCGTTTTAATGGTATATGCGTACAATAAGATTCATACAATATTCGTAGTATCTTGAACCACATTTAAATTTCCACATTAATTAATTAATTGCTTATATTCATAAGATTTGTTTATTGTTATTATAAATAATTTCCGTAATTATATTTTATACGACGAAAAGAAATATCTATAATAAATTTAAGAGACTTCTTCTGTTTTATCAATATTTTTAACGCTTGCGTATGCAGAACTTATATTCCTAAAATGCTGACATTTTTCAAAAGATAAACTATCAAGATAACAGATATCTCATTTGGGCTAAGTTATAGAAGATTTCGGGATTAAAGAAAGTTGATAAAGAAAACCGAGGATTTAAGATTGATCCTTATGAATTCTTCCATATAGAGAGTGGTAGTATTTTCTCGATCATAATCATAATCATAACACTTTCACAAAGCCAAATTCTATTTTTGAAACAAAATTGGCAAAGTTTTTTCCGGATTGGTATTCACTTTCCATTGAAAATGTTTTAAACCAGAAATTGCAGGAAGTAATCCATGTTTCCATTTCAGAGCGAGTCCCATAATGAAAATAACACCTGCGTGACACACGAAATTGTAATTTTATTATTACTCCTTCTAATTAAGTAAGAATTAATAAGTTTGAAATGTAATGTTTTCCAGTTGCATGTAATTAGTATTCTATCCTAGTTTCAATCCAATAATATCCGCTTTCCGCCAAAGAAAAATATGTATAAAATTGATTTACAAATAATTCGTTTATTAAACCTTAGAAAAAAAAATGCCATTTAAACCCTATCAGACTGAATGAATGTGATATTAAAGAATATTTAATCGTACACTGATATAACGATTTTGGTCAAAACCTTCAGAGCCTTTTTCGATAAAATTGTGAAACCGATGTTATAAAGTGGCACTTCTGATAAGTCAATTTCAGTGAAAAAAAAATTGCTATAACATCACTGCCTTGTACCTACATTAATACGGAATTTAACTTCAAAAAATTCTTTTTTTTTGAGCTGGAATTACTGCATTGGCACACACAGACACACACACAAACAGAAAAAATCCTGTTGAGCTTACAATAAAGCCTGAACAATGGCATAGCTATTGATTGTATCTCTCACAACCAAATAGTTTATTCAACACTTGGAAAACAGGATTAAACTATTAAAAATGGAAGGAATTGATTATATAAGTCTTAATTTATCAAGTCCAACTGCTCATTTTGGGTTAATTAAAGAACTAATGCTATTTCAGCTATGATCAGCTTTCTCTCTCAAGAGTCAAGTCCCTAAGATAGTATAGTTTACTATTTGGTTTGGGCTTTCCTAAGCAGAGGTATTTGCCAGAGGACGACATAAAAAAAAAAAAAATAAATAAAAAAGAATGTAGGATCATTTGGCGTGAGTGCGTTTTCGGAGTAAATGCGTGCGTAATTGTCTCGTTAAAACCAAACATTCAACTGTGGTGTACGCAGAGGAGGTGGTCAGGCGGATATATCCTCTCCCTGAAATGTACCAGAAAAAATATAATTTTGATACCCACAAACATAAGATTTGTATTTTGAGTAATATTTTTTGTAATTTTAACGATAGTTTTTGATTCAATTCTATGTTTTCCTCAAAACTTACGCCAAATAAGGCGATTATAGGCATTTAGGTGATTATTTGTCTCCGATTCTCGCTCCGAAAAAAATTCTAAGTACGCCCTTGCTCAAATAAAAAGAGCTGCCCTTTGGGGAACATGATATCTATCGATAAATCAGAAATAATCCGCGAATGTTCGCTAAGATGAAGTATAACGAGTTGTAAAAATTAATTCCAACCTGTTGATAAAGTTTGGTCTTTCAACTTTTGCAGTATAGCTGTATCGGTGTTTGTCTACCAAGAGGCCTTTTATTTTGTCGTAAGCGGAACCTATAGAATCTGTTCATCAAAATACTTTGTAATTTACATTTCTCCTCGACAGTTTTTTATTTTTAAGCGCTTGTCCGCAATCATCCAGCAAAACATTAATAGCACCTCTGTCATATCAATTTGTTGAGGCAACTAAGAACTAGGGAATTAAAACAAAAAATATTATTTTCAATACTTTTATTCAATTATATTCTTCATCCCAGTTTCATAACTCAATGAAGATTGTAAAATATGAATCTCAGACAAGCTTTAACTTTTTTCGTTGATTACACCAGCATAATAATCCTCCGGAAACCGGACTGTTTTGCACTTACTCCAAAACCGTTCCTGCTTGAATAATGAGCCCTTCAGATACCTTGTACCCACTTACCCCTTAAAGCAGGGGCAACTGCGTACTAAGTAATATTCAGTTCAATTATCAATCTCATCAAAATGGTTATGATTGAAACATAGGCTTGAATGTAATAATTAAACATAATAGTCTAAGGAACATTAAAAAAAAAAATAATAAGATAAAATCTAGGTAAAAAATAGGTTTAAAAATAAAAAGTTTACAGTCCTGGTAACTCGAACTTTATAAAATTCAGGGCGTACTTGCCCAGAATTATCTTAATTGTTATAAGATACAATAGGGTAAACGCATGAAAAATCTATTTCGTTCAAATATTTTTTTTAAAATCTTTATTGCAATTGATTAAAACTTTTTGCTAAATAATAAGTTTTAATTAAACAAAAATGCAATAAATACGCGCGAAATTCAAAATATCTAAACGCAATGCTATTGGTCAGATCGCAGTGTGACGTACTTTCTTTAAGTGATCGACGATAAATTGAATTACATCACGGTTCCTTTTATTTAGTGTTGCGTGAAATCATTAATTAAAATGACTGAAAGAGGATTTGTTGAAGCACAGTCAAACACTCTTCCAAGAATAGAAGGGATTATGATATCGATTTTTTTCTTTCTTCAAATCCAGATTTCATATCTACTAAATTTAAAGGAGTAAAAGCTACAAGATTAATTTGTGATGATTAATTCAGTTTTCTGTATTAATCTTTTAATACGTAATTTCTTCTATCGATTAGGAAAACTGAACGTAACCTAGAATGCAAAAAAATAATTTTATCAACAAAAGCCGTCAAGTATACGAATATAAATTATTTTATTGATTAAATAGGTGCACATGTTTCAGTTGTTAAAATAAAATAAAGTTGGAATTATTATATCTTATATTTTTGTGGTAGATTTCAACGGGAATAGTATGATGATACATTTTGTTGTATTGCGTATAAATTTCTGTAATTTCTAAATAAATAAATTCTAAATAAATTTCTTTTAACTTAAACGTAGACAAAAATACTAATTAGATTCACATAAAAAAAAAAATGAAAATAAATATCCAACAAATAAAAAATATAAAGTGATAAGAATTCATTAAATGGCTGATGAAAATTTTTTGAGATCATGGTACTTTTTTTAACATAAATAAACAAAATTGTAAATTCGATTGTGAAGGAAACGATGTATTTATTATAATAACTTCAAAAAACAATGCCAAATAGTTATTGGAGATACTTTATCTCTTCTTAGGGCTTTATACCATTTTTCTCGTATAGTTGAATCTTCTGGAACGAGAAAAAATATTTTATCTGGTGCACTTTTGATTGTATTCTTGCACATAGGCACAAGACAATACTTACATGAAGGTTTTCGCTTCTGTTCCATGGTTTTACTAATCACAGAATTAGATCAAATGTAGCAAGTTTCACCAGAACCAATGCAAAGTCGTATAAATAGCTTTGCTGACATGAAAAGTGACATCACTTAAACCCCGTGAAAAATAGCGCATTTGAATAGCCATAATACCTTGTACAAAAGATTTTTTTTTAATTTAATTTGAATGGTTTTATGAATGATTCAATGTTTTACGTAACTTTTGAGACGAAAATAATTTATTTAAGATATTTTCAAAAATCATGCATATAACCTATTGGAAGATTCCAAAAACAAAGCCATAAAGTCTCTAAAATACTAGTAAATAACTAACCAGTCAACGTTTTGCCAATTCAGACAAAATCAGGAGAGAAGATAACATAAATGCTGACCAAGCACTTCGCATCTCACATAACATCAAAACATCTGATGTGGACAACACATGACTTCCTTTTACGCCTATTAGACTATAAATCGGTGACTCAAAAAGTGATCCTGAATTTGATTACTAGTTTCCGAAGATTGCAGTATCTCAAAAACGGCACTCGACATCCATCTAATGACACACGCATACACATAATCTTGTTTCTGGAGATCTCATTCCGTTATTATATGTCGTTTTCTTTCAGTAGGTAACTAGTTTCCAAGATATTTCTTCGTGTTCTGTGACAACATTAGAACCGTCTATGTCACTAGATAAAGCATTGGAAATCGACAGTTTCGACATTTTATGCGGAAGAACCCACTTATATATTATTCTCCTGCTGCAGACATGTTCATCCCACAAATGGGGAGAATAACCAATATTTTACTTTCAATTTTAACATTTAAAACAAGTAATAAAATTTGTTTAATTGGAGAGGAAACAAAATCGCGTTTGTAACCTTTATTACCGAACCATATGATTTCTGTATTTAATTTTAATATAATTTTTGATGTAAGTTTATTATGACCTTCAAGTAAAGTACCCTTTTCGGCTCACCAATTTTAACCAAAATCTAGTAAATACATTCATATTGATATAAAAGTCCGAAATTTGAGATGTTTTACATTATGATTTAATATAATTTTTGATGAATGTCTAATATGACCTTTAAGTAAAGTACGTCTTCCGGTCTGCCAATGTTAGCTAAAATTTATTATATTAATATATAAGTCTTATATACCTAATTTGACAAGTTTTGCATTATATTTTAATATTATTTTTTATGATAATAAATAATGACCTTCAAGTAAAGTACCATTTCCGGTAATCATGAAGTGACCAAAAAGGGAGGTTCAAAAATAGATTTTTCAGCAATTCTAAATACAAAATTGTAACTTTCTACAGCTAACAGTTTTTGAATTATGCGAGATACGCACGTACTTTTGTGAAAATCCTTTGGATTAGGAATAAGAAATTCTGCAAGAAGAGAACGAGTATGGCGACGGGTTTCGGTAACCTGGCATTCAAAATAGGCTTATTCGTCTTTTTTTGATGTTCGTCCAAACATAATGGACTAGCCAACATTTTAGTAGTACTTTTGTAACTCCTAAATACAACTCGTGGACAGTTGAAAAAACCGCTATTCTGAAACGGGGAGGGCAAAACAACATGAGGAATAGCAACCGGTCAATAATTAGGTTATAGTGAGATAAAAATCAATTCCGATTATCACGTTGTTTACTTCTACGAAAGTAAAAGGCCATTCGAAGGACCTTTTGGGACCAAGGTCCAGTTTAAGAACTCTTCGATTATTCGCTTCAATTTTTATACAATGAGCAGCGAATAGATCTAATTTAGCCATTTTCTTCCTATCAACTTTTTAGGGTGAAATTAGGGAAAAGTCTGTTTCTGTGTGACGAATAAAAATGAGACTTATTACGAGCCCTGTATATCCTGTCGCCCTTGAAGAAAGGGGGGAGTAGTTTTCTAAAGAAGAATTCTTGATTTTCACTAAAATACACGGCGTAGAGCATTTTCACAACCTACCTCCCGTAGTTATTATAATTATGAAAGCAAATAACTGAAGTTAGTTTCATGAGAATCTTTTCGTAAACTCGGTATTCTGGGGGATACCTTAATGCAAGAACTGGGCGGAGATATAGAACCTCATATGGTGCGATGGGACCAAATGAAGGTGAAATAGTCAATAATAAAAACGGCCTTATCGATGTCCGTTTTGGCAACGATCTCATAGTAGAGAATTTTTACTAACAACACAAGAGGGTACACAAACTTACTTCCTCGAGCGCAGTTGAAAAACTGTCATCGACTTCAGAATCTTTTAAGAATCCGCAAACCTCAGCCTAAAGTATATCAAGTAATAAAAGTGCGGTCTCTGGAAAATCCATATACGAGAAACCTACACTCTGCCAAATTGGAGGAAAGCCTCAGAGCTTTGAATTTAGAGGGAGGTCCAAAGAAACAATGGAACGCTCTTAATGAAGTAGCCATTAATGAAGAGGAAATAGAACTGGCTCTTGAACAAATGAAAACAGGCGAGGCTGCAGTCAGGGACAACATAACTCTTAAGTTCATAACGTTTGGTAACTTAGATACTTAAAGATCTTCAAATGCTGCTCCAGGGAGTCTGGACACCAATACAATCCCGTGTTAAAATATAGTGTTATAATCCCAATCCACAAAAAAGGTAGCCAGCGTGTATTAATTACAGGCCAATTAGTTCCTTATCCGTGGCCTTCAAAATGTACATACATTCTGGGGAAAAGGCTGGAGGAGGATCAGGTAGATTTCTTCCACCCTGAGAGGCAGACCCAGGGTAATATGTTTGTCCTACGAAACTAGAAAAAGCATGGAACAGAGACAGGAGCACGTACCTAGCTTTCCTAGACCTTAACTCTACCTTCAACTCGGCCCGTTTCAGGAGATATGGTGGAATCCTCTTGCAGCTAAAAACGTTCTAAGATATCTCTTCACCGCCATACAATATGTTTTTTAAAGCCATGTACATTTCACTTTCAGAGGGGTCGTATACAATGTCAGATGAGCTCTGATATTATTATAATATTATTTTATATTTTTTTTTCTAGGGATTTTCTAATATTTTTGAATGGCGAAAGGAATATAATCGGAAACCGGTAGTGGAAGAGGGTGTTAGCGTTGACTACGACCTTGCCAGCGCTCTCTGGCGGTCACTACGGTACACAAACACTCCGAGCCAGTCAGTAGAGTCCGTAGCATTAGCTAGTAGGAGCAACTTCTTCAGCGATGGGTTTCTGTTCTTGTACCACCAAGTATATCCTCTTCTTCTTCAACCTCGCCTGTGCTGTGAGTACCACTACTATATTTAGTAATAAGTCCAAAAGTGTGCTACGTCTGTTACAATATAATGCGATAACAGCAAGGCGATAGATAGATGTGTTAAAATCATTTTTAACTGCATTTGTTTAATAATTATTTTTATATTTTTAAACAACAATTTAAAATATCAATTAAAATGAAACCACATATGTTTAAATTATTTCACTAATTGAACATATTTTTGTACAAATTTAAAAAATATTGAATTATTAATTTTTACTTTCCCTTATCTACATAGTAATTTAACAGATTTAGTATAAACATTTTCTGTTACAAATAATGAACACATTGACATTTCTAATGAAAGTATTATTTTTACGTGTTTTTTTTTTTAAATTTTAGTTATTAATAAACTAAAATTTACAATTAAAAGCATGAAATAAAATCATAATTATCATTATGGGCGGTTTTATAGCTCATAAAATAAAAAAATTTTAGAGACAAATAATGAGTGCTGATATGAAACGCAATACAACAGACGCCGCGTCCGGCTTCGAATCAACACCCTCGGAAAGCGAAAATTTATATTTTCACTCTGAATGCAGAAATGTTTTATATAATTTGTAATTAATAGTTTAAAAAAATTGTTAGAATACCTATATATATATTTTAAATTGGTTGTTCCAATTCATAAATAATGTGAAGTGAATTTCACATTTCAGAATAAAAAAAACTATATTCTCAAGGCCTAAATGTGTGTTTTAGGATTATAGGAGAGTGCCCGTACGAAAATAAAACGTCTGATAACCGACGCTGACTCGAACATAACTGACAAAAGTTAACCTAATTCTTTCTCTTCCATTATAATAACTATTAACAATTTTTTTTTTTTTTTAATAAGTTCAATTAATAATAAAATTATATCAGTTTTATTCTCGATAAAATAAATGACTAATGTTGTTTCCCGAAGACCAATTTTAAATTTAATTTATGGAACATTAAATTTTGGATCCAATCCAAGCTCTATTATGCCTTTTGTTTATATTGACAGGAAGTTTGCGGTTAAATCAAAAGGCACATTGTTGTTCAAACAACAATGTTTTATTCTGTGACTATTTATTTTGTTTTGATTTGGTTGTATTTTTTTTCTAATGCATTAGATATGCTTATCTAATCTTATATAGTAGTGTTCTCTTTTTAGATAGATATTTGGCTTTTATGTTGTTTAAATAAAAGGTCCTTAATTTTTTTTCTTGATATGAATATGTAAAACAAGTCAAATGTTCCAACATGGTATTTCGAGTCACGCATTTTCTTAACATAGAATATAGAACACAATTTAGATTCATTTTTAATTAAAAAAAAAAAAAACGTCAAAAGAATTACTACTCCCACATTCAAGAAGCAGGGTTTGTTGTAATTTTAATAGAAAAAAAATCATGTTTATCCTCTATATTTAAATTACATTGGTAAATATTATTTAAAATATTTTTCAGGCTATTATTTATACTGAACACAAAATGCATAAATAAGAAAAATGAAAAATATACTTACAGAATATTAATCACTAATATTTCACTATATTAAAAAATTTCTACTTGTGGAAGGTTAATATATTATGATTTAATTAATTTGTGAAGAACATCTTCGCATTGATATTTAACTTTATATTTAAAAAAACATTTTTATAATATTGTTGTCGACGTTTCGAAATACTTCTTCCTCTTCAGGATCTTTATTTTCTACAATCCAACATAAACAATTACAACTTATAAATGTCAACAACCTAAATTTATAACATATCTTGTTATTTATTAAAATTTTACATTGCCTTTAAAATACACAATGCCCTTCCCATGTCCCCACATCTGTACAATTTTGCTTCGTCAATAATTAATAGTTTCATTAAAAAAATAAAATAAAAAAATACTATTTTAAAAAATCTAGTGCGGTGCGCGCGTCACACAACTTTCACTTTCTATCATATTATAATTGTCCATTTTAAAAATAATTTTAAAGAATTAACAAAAGTACAATGAAATAGTTTTTTTTTTTTTTTTAACAGTTACATTACAATTTGACTATACATATCTGCATATATTTATGGTTTATCAATTTAAAAATAAATTTTAAAATTATCTATTTAGTTTCCATGAAAATTCCAGTTAGTTTCCATGGTAACATTTAGTTTCCATTGAATAATATGAAAGTAAAAATTATTAACTTAGTACATCATCTATGCTTGTATGCGTTTTTCGTCACTATTATCTTCGTCAGTTATATATGCCAGATATTAATTTTTCTAATATCTTTATCTTTCCAGCGGTATATTATATATCTATATTACTACTGCTATTTCTCGAAATTTGTTTTAAACCTGGAAAAGTATTTCTCTTTTTTTATCCTTTCGTTAATTATCAAATTATTTCCTAGTTTATGTTTATCCATTTTTTTTTATCACTACTAACAATGAGAGAGGGTTAGCTTTTTCAAATAAACAAATAAACTAAGGTACTTCAATGAGGATGAGACCTTGATATTATTATAGACCATTTAATTGAACATTGATATAACGAGTTTGATCAAAATTGTTAGAACCTTTTTCGATAAAATTTTAAATATTTGTAAATTCTATGATATTAAGTGTCATTTACGGTCGTTTGATTTTGGTGAAATTATTGCTGTAACATTCCAGGGATACGTAATTTCAGTTTCGTACAACTTTTCGTTTTTGAGCTAGTCTTACCACGTACACACGGTTATTTGGACTCAGAGAACCTTAAAATGTGTATTTCCGTTGAAAACTAAGATTTGGATGCTACATTTCGGCCTTTAAGCCATCCTCAGGCATCTTTCAAAATGTATGTTAAAATACATACAGTACAGTACATTAAGTCAAATCTGGACCAAGTCCAATTATACATGTAGTCAAAACTTTAAAAAAATTAAAAATTAGGAAGCAACCTCTTTTACCATAGCTAGTACAATTTTTAAAGTTTTGATTTGGTCCCAGATTGGACTTAATATATTGCATTTATGCATTTTAACATATTTTTTTAAAGATGCCTGAGGATGGCTTAAAGGCCGAAACGTAGCATCCAAACAAAAGAACTTGTGAAACATTTTCACCTTCATTTATTTATATAAATCACTTTTCAACTTAAATCAATAAACATATACTTAGATTTGATATTATTAATAACCTAAGTCTGCCCCGTTCTAAGTTGTGAGCCAAGGCCCCCTTGGTGGGAGATGATCTAGTAGAATTTTTTTTTTTAAAGTGAATTACATTAAATATTTACAAATTTGTGTGCTACACTCTTCAGTGATAAGTAATGTCCGCAACAACAATCATATGTCTGACTCCATAATTATCAATACACAAAGCAGCGACGGTTCCCATACCCCTTGTAAATCTCCGGTCGGTGCAGACTCCCGGTGAACGCAGCGCCTCGGCAAACGGCCGCTGGGAACTCTTTGAAGATCCAGAAGAGCCGCCATGTCAGCGTTACGCAAGCGATGTCGCAAGAGATAGAGACAACCGGTTCCTCTCTCACGGTTTCTGTACTCACCTCAACCCGGTGTTTTACATTTGCGTATCTACAGTCCTTCCGGTACCGGAGAATGCCTTGGTGATCTCATTGATACCACGCGTGTAGTAGAATCTGTCGTGAATATAGCGTTCAGGTGAATCATCACAGCTGCTCTTTGGAAAGCAGTGGTATTTCCTGATTAAGAGCGCGTAAAATAAAATTCGTTATTTGTTATAGTAATGATTTTTGGAAATTGTTATTCTTTCAGTTGGAAGTTTTTCATTTGTAGTATTCCTTACTAAAACCATCGATTATCGTTTATCTTTATATGCCTTTCACAATGGCAATACTTGCTAATAATACTTTAAATAAGTTCATTTAAACATAAAATAAAACATTTCCTTAATTTACGCTATCTCACAAACTTTAAGAACAGTGAAAACTGATTTTTGTAAATTATTATTATGAAGAAATATACTTAAAGTTTCAGTACAATATTGATTTATTATAATCAGTCTTTCTTGCTTCGGTTACTTATACATTTTTAAGTATATTCAATTTAATCTGAAAAGTTTTTAAACTTCTCTGAGTATCATGACAAAAGAAATCCCCTGGAAGATGAGGGCAAAATATCTGGAAAAATATTGATATCTTCTTAGCATGCGGCCCCTGAGTAATTTTTAGTGACCCATAAATGCAATTGTATATTAATATAATAAATTATTACTCTAAATTCACTTAATGACATAATTTGTTTTAATTATGCTATCCATATTCTTGAATCCTCACTTCAAAATATAGTTTTAAACATGTGATGTGATCCGCGTGGATCTTACCAGTTGCGTTAAATGGCCAGTGTTTTGATTGAGTTTGACACACCTGGTGTCGAGAAACCTTGTGGTATTGGTATAAGAACATTCTTCGTTCTTAGTAGATCACTATCTACTAAGTAACTTTTTTTTAGATCACTCTAAGTAACTTCTTTTTTTTCCATGCTGTTATAGCCCAATGTAGGCTCCGCACTAAGCTTTCACCAGATGCCGCTGTTATCCAGTCTCTGGTAGTGGAGATGGAAGAACAATCTTCTATCCTTCTAGAGTCTCTGACTTCCAGTATTATCCAGGTACTAGCTAGCTAGCATCCTATATTCCCGAAAACGAACCACTCGCAAAAGGTCGGGTAGTTTTGATTTTTCGATGTGTTGCTCGGGTTTGTACTGACATAAAAAATCTAAATTTGCGACCTCTGAAGACGAACGAAAGTTTATTTTGTTCAAGAAAACCCCTAAAATTTTCTTTAATTTTTAATTCCTTGCTTAACTTTTTCTGGGATATTATTAAGCCTTTTAAGAGCTCTATCAGGGCTCAAATTTGCGCAAATTTACTCTACTTGAGAAAGGTATGCATAATAATGTTTTTCGTGCGTTTGGTAGTTTCCAAGATATTAAGTAGTTTCCAAGCGTGGAATGAAAAAATTAACGAAAATTTTATAGGGGTTTTCTTGAATAAAATAAACTTCCGGTCGTCTGCCGAGATTTTTAATGTCAGTTGAATCCCAAACAACATATTTAAAAAAACAGCGTTTCCCCCGACCTTTGGCATTTATTTGAACTTAGTTTAGCTTCATTTCTTGGACTACTGCGACGCATGTAGGCCTTCCTCTACCTCTTGATTTTTTCTTGTTTTGTTTTGATAAAATGAGTTTATAAATATTTTGAAAATAATTATTTTACACGCTATGCCTAATTATATCTTTAATGACCTCTTTCTTGGCATCTCTCTTCGCCGCTTAATAAATTTACCTAAGAATGAATTTATGAAAAAGAACATTACTGTTCCTTCGATAAGAAAGTATTTTTCGTAATTACTGAAGCTTATTGTTGTTAGCTATTCAATTGCTGATTAAACCCGGTAATAAACCGCAACGTTGGGAAAGTCAAGGGCATTAAGTAATAATTTCTCTCCTTGAGCATAAAAAGCTGCTACCTGAAAAAAATTATTAACATTCATTATTCAATTAAATTTTTGTTTAAGTTGTTTGATTTTACTTCCTCAACTACATAAGGAAGGGGGAATAAGCTAAAATAAAATGAGCCATTTTATATTATTATTTTTTTAAATATCTCAGTTAATTTTCAAGTTTTAAAGAGCCTCAAGTCCACAAAAGTGGTTTTTACTAATGTTTTCGTCATTGTTATTTCCTATTTCTAAGAACCAGTTATTTCTCCAGGAAAAATATTTCTCAAGTGGAGTTATTATATATATATATGTATAATATAATATAATAACTATTTTATTATTATTATATTATACACTATTATATTATATTATATTATATTATATATATATATATATATATATATATATATATATATATATATATATATATATATATATATAATATAATAACTATATTTTATTATTATTATATATATGAAATATAATAACTATATTTTATTATTATAATATTATACACTATTATATATATATATATATATATATATATATATATATATATATATATATATATATATATATATATATATATATATATATATATTATATATAATATAATAACTACACTAGACAAGTTTAACAAGACAAAATTAAAAAAAAAAAAATATTTAATTCAATACTTTTCTAGAAAATTCACTCAAATAATCACTCTTTTAAGAGGTCATAAATTCTGGGAATTTACTACTTCATAAAAATAATTATAGGCTCAATGATTCATTTTTCAATAGACAATCATAAAATTGGAAATTTGTTTAATAACTAATAAATAATAATAAAAAATAATATTGTTTTATTCTTTTTTCAAACTACTTAACTTGAATTTTTGAAAATTCGTTAGGTAACTTTTAATAAAACAGGAATACCATGAGAAAATATTTGTCATTATAAGATTTGATTTTGCTGGTCATGCATTCGTGTATTCATGAATTGTAAAATCGTTAGTATTTGTGATTTTAATTTATTTTATTTTTATCTATAAGACATACCAATTTCATTTTGAATTCTGTAAAAACTAGAGAATTTAATTTGATCTTCAAATTATATGAAAATAAATTAAAATCAAAAACGAAAAATCAAGAACTGTTCACTGGTGTTACTCAGTGTTGTGGAATTTTATCTTATCTCCGCTTCGATGTTTAAGTTTTATCATTGAACATTTTTTTTATTAAAAATCATTAGGTTAATATGATTTCATACGTCGGTTTTCTGGAATACATTACATTTGTTATATATTTAAAAATTAACCATATTAAGTGGTCGTTAAAATTAAGTAACATTTTTTTATCTCGCTTGATCTGCCTTAAATTATTTTAAAATTGATATTAATAGAATAATATGATTGAATCTGTGATGCTTTCATAACGTTTCTTGATATTCTTTTGCTTTCTAGCCGATTTTGTTAGAATACCAGCATTCAAACTATAGTTTGTTCGGTGCCAGTTAAAACTATAGTATTTTCAGTAGTTGAGTTTATGTGCAGCATATCATGATAGTCGTCGGAAAAGTTTCATGGAAACATGGAAATTCTCTTCGAAAAATTAATAGATTACGTCCTATACTATTGGTTTAGGCAATTTCTTACCGAGTGATGATATAAAAATGTTTTGACTATGTTGCGAAAAAAAAAAAAAAATTCTGCGGCATGGAAGTCAGGTATACCATACCGTATAACAAACTATTAAAGACTAAGCTTACACCGAACAGACTATAGTTCAAGATATTAACATTAAAAAGCAGTTGCCTCTAAGTTCCTTTTTTTTTTGTTTATTAAATACCAGTCGAAGTGTTACCAACTAAGAGTATCCACAGTATTAAAACTTGTGCTGTGTAATAAAATACTCAAAAATTGTTTTTTAGTTTTTACACTCGAATGTTATTTAGAAGATAAATTTCCGGTTCACTCAAAAATCCATTAAGATCTATAAACAAAATTTCCTGCCTTATTGAATTTCAAAAATTAATATTCCAAAGAACAAAAGATGTTGCAGTTAATTCAGCTGATTAGTCATTACTCAAAATTTTAAAAATATGACAGTTGTCTGGTTTTTAATGTTCTTTACCTTTTTTGTTCTTCCAGAATAACACTATTGGAAGGTATTGTATTTATAAATTTTACAATGTCCATGCTGCGTTAGGCATAACACCTGCCTAGTAATATTTTAGTGGCTTTTGGTATAAACATTAATGAAAAGATATAAAATAAAAATAAATATTACAAAACACAAAAGAAGAAAGTATGAGGAAAAAGAAAGCAAAATAAACAGCGTAAAAGAAAACAAAAATGGAAACAAAAAGCAAAAGAAAAATAATGAATGAAATATACATAATATTAAATATTAATGTCAATTTAATAAAATAATACAATAGGATAATATACAGATTACAATAATATATAAAACACAATTAAATAATGAAGACAATTAAAAAAAAAATGAATCAAATAAATTATAAGGAGAATAAATAAATAAACTCAAAACCACCACAAACCTTGGTGGGAGTCACAGTTTGAGTATTCTTCATTTTTGTTTTATTAAATCAACATAAAATAATATTTTGTGTAAATATTTCTTCTGTTATAAGTATATATTTATATTTATAATTTATTTTTATGTTATAATTTATAATCCTGCGTAAGTATGTATATATTTTTCATAAGATAATAGATTTAGATCGACATTATCTGATTAGCAATGGGATCTAACTTAGATGTTTCCATTGTATTCTGTTTAGTTTTATTTTGTAGCAGATAGCTGTTTAATTAATATTTTTTTCTTAGAAGTTATTATGTAATTAATAGCTATTAAACCTTTAAACCAAAAATAGATTCAGAATTTATATCAAGGTATAACCCGACTCTAATTTCGACAATTGAAGTCAATCAGACAACCTTGCATCTCTCCTTTGGGTTAAAAGGTCTTGTAGTGAAACCAGCCTCAGTGAAAGGTTCTTTATTAGAAAGGAACATTTTACAAACAACTAGAAAGTTAAGTGTTCCAGTCTATACACTTTAATAGTTTCAATAGCTGTTTATTTATTTTAAAACCACATAGGACTTGTCGACATATCTTGAGGATCACTCGTGTATTAAAAATAAATAAATATTTATTTTATTTTAATAGTTTACTTACTTTTTATAGTTGCTATGTTACTAAAGTTTATTTTTAAAACTAGTCGTTCCTTGTTTTGTACGTTTTCTCTTAACTACGCGTTGATTAAAAATATGTAAAATTTTAGTTTATTTAATTTATTTTATTTTCCCAACAATGTATTTAAATTTTTAAGAATACCATTGATTCCTAATGAAATTTTCCAATAAAATAAATCTAAATCCGTTTTTATTAAACATACTAAAATTTCGAAAATACTTACTTTTTCGTTTTTTCCCTATTAACTTTTTATTGTAATAATCCTGTTTTATTTGAAAATACGCCATGGATCTTCTTCGAATCCAGTTCCATAGTTTTGAAAAGAACCTAGACGTTTTGTGATCCATCCCCATATATCGGTGCCGTTTCCGAATTAGTTTTCCTTTAGTCTTTAAGCATCCACCACTATGACACAATGAGTTAGCAATGGTTGTTCTAGTTTCAGAGATTCAAGTAATGAAAAAACTTAAATGGGTTCATGAGCCATCGGTGAAAAGAGGAAATGAAGGAGAGTTCGCCACCTTGTATAAGGGATTGTTTGATAATGGAAGAAAGTTTTATGAATATTTTGAAATGAGTGAGAATTGTTTTAACATTTTTCTGAGAAAATTAGAAGATCTCTGGCCATGTTGGAACCCCTCCATCCAAATTAGCAGAAGAATTTCGATTTTCACTGATACGGAAACACGGTACCGATACGGACATATGTAAATGGACCCTAATGCAACTGAACTTTAAAGCCACAGAAAAAAAAAATATTCTTTTTTAAACTAACTAAAAATTATATTATAAAAAATTGTAGATGAGTGGTATTTGTCAACATTGAATATGATACTGTGAAAAAATTCGGTCGAAAAGTTTATACTATGTAAAATTATGATACGACTCGCCAAAACAAAAATAAGAGAAAACAATAGTGAAAGTCTCCGATAATCATATGAAAGATTGTGATATTTTTTATTAAATAAATTAAAATAAAAAAATTAAATCATAGTTCTTTATAATCGATAGTTTCGATACTTTAGATATAATACGATCGATGTTATTTAAATTTTATTTTATCTTGAACATGAATTATTAACACGACATTAAACAATCACAAAAAATGACAAATACTATTGCATATATATAAAATATAAATTTAAGAAGTTAAAAATTATGTAATTAATCTTAATTTTTTTATATTGATAAATTTTCTGTGTAAAAGTTAAAAAAAAATAATATTTTTAAACATAAAATATTTAGTTTCCTTACTTCAATTCCGACGAAATTGAAATATTTTTGAGAAGATCCTCTCAAATAATTACTCAAAAGAGGTCATGAAGCTTCTGAATTTACCGCCTTAAAAAAATAATTCTCAGCCTAGATTTACTTGATTCAAGTATGCATTTTTCAATAGGCAGAAATGAAATCGGAAAATTTTTAAGAACTAAAAAAAAACATAATAATATTGCTTTAGTTCTAATAATGAAAGGACGATAGAAAAAAACGGCTGTTTAAGAATAATACATCCATAATATAAAGAATCTCAATTAGATAGTAAGAATTATTTTAGAATTTTATTTTTACAAAGAATTGAAATGAGGCTGAGGAAATTTATTGACTTTCGATACGTATTTCTATATTTATTTATGAGCATATCGGATAAATCGATACATCCTTCATTATTAATATTTTCTTCCAGTATTAAATAAACGTCTCGATTATTGATGTTTTAATCTCTTTATTTAGTATTTATTGTTAAACGTTATTACTTAAAAGTGATTATTTATGTCGTGCTATTAAGAGATGTAGAGATTCCATTTAATAGTGTGCTTAAATTTTTTAACATTCATTATCAGCTGACTGTTGCGATGTGGTGAAAAAAAAAGTTTAGCATTTCAATAAAATAAGGGAACCGCCGACGTTTTGCTGCAGGTCATGAGGTTGAGGAGAAGGTGGAGAAATATGTAATGTTACTTCTGTTTGACATATCCTTCGTGTTCGATAGCGTATGTTTGCCCAATGTGCTTCAACAACTACAGAGGTATGAGACCTCCAGCAACCTGTATGCCCTCCTACAGAGTTACCTAGAGGATCGAAGAGTGAAAATACGTGGTAACTTATATGAAGTTGAGGCGAGCGTGGAGAGATGTCCATAGGCCTCAGTGCTTGGCGGTTCCCTGCAGTGGTGGCGTCCAACAGCAGAACCGGCTTAAGAGAAGAAGCAGACATATGTGCCAACCTCGTAGGCGATTGGTCCGAGAGGAAAAGGATGAGAATGGCTGCTGCCAAATTTTCCTGAAAGCTAAAACCCCTAGGATTCAGCCTATAATCATGAATATACAAGGCATAAGAATATGCCCAAGTGAGGTAGTAACCTACCTTGGTGTGAGGTTCGGTAGAAGGTTTAATGCTACTCCTCACTTGGATTACTTGAGAAATCGAGTAACCTCAATGGAATAATTCGTATTGGAGGCACTTTCTTGGGTCTCAGGTTCTCTACAACTATGAATATTTATAATGGAATAGTGCTAGGAATCCTGAGGTACGTTTCTCCAGCCTGGATTGGAAACTTCTAGCAACAATAGAAGAAACAGTTGGCGATAATATGGAGACTAAAGCCTATAAAACTGTTGCTCATGAGGCGGTCCAGGTCTTAGCGGGAGGGGTATCTCTCGACCTCCTGCAAGAAGAGCAGACGTATGATTGCAAGAGTTGGAAGCTCAGCAGGTGTTCCGGAGAATCTCCGAGGGAGGATTGCGGAATATCCAAGGATATGGAAAATGATAATAAAGGAGGACACCGTAGAGGAATGGAATCGACGGTGTGTAACTACTCAGAAAGGAGCTACCTTGAAAAAATACTTCCCTAATTTCCATTCACGGTTGAAGGCCAAATGGGTCCTCCTTGATTACTGGATGTCGCAATTTCTCGCCGAACATGGGGGATTTCGTGCCGAGCTCCATGACTTCGGAAAGGACATTAATTCTCTATTCCCTTGTGGAGGAAAACTGAACCCATCTTCACCACCTATACCGCGCTTGAGGCAATAAGAACCAAACTACGGAGGAAAACCAACTTCTATGTCATCACAGAGAGTGGTTTTCCTCAATTAGTTAGTCAGGAAAATTACCCATTCTATGAATCATTCGTTGTACGGTTGGAAAGAAATAGTGGGACCAAACTATTTTAATATATTGCATTAAAAAGAATGAAAACGCATTAAGAAGGACGAAGACAACTCATCGCTAGCTAGTGCTTCTGAAACCTCTATTACCGAGAGGCAAAGAAGTTTGAAAAAAAAAAATTAATAATTTCAATAAAATAAGTGGAAAAACTAGACTGCTTAAGAAATATATGATACTCTGCTTAGTTGGCTCGATTGAAATTTTAATAATTTATGTGTTTTTCTTTTACCTCAAATGTTATTGGGAAAGATAAAGAAACACCTCAAAAACTAATTTGGATATTCCGCCTCATAACTTCGATTTGAACCGGACTCAAATCGGAGCATCCAAAATAAATAATTTTGTCTATAATCTAAAAAAAGACTTTTTTTTTTACTTTCGTGGAAATTTGAGGTTACAAAGTTGAGATAAAATTTGTGATCAGCACCCTACAAAGCATAAATAAGCAAATTTTCAAAACTTCTCCAAAACTTTTCACAGAGCGAGGTAAAATTCTGGTCCCAATTTGACTAGACCCCATTAGACTAAGAGCGGATGCTCCTAAATTGTCACGGACGAAAAAAATTAAAGAATAAAAAATGTAGAGAATTTACTATTGTTTAAAAAAATGCATGGTTTTCATGATATGTGAGAAAAACGAAAAAAGATTAATTTTTTTATATTTCCGAGAAAAATTGGAGGTAACGAAGTTGAAAAAAATTTCCAGAACTTATTCAAAACGTTCCAGGTAAAAGCACCAAGCGCCCGGACTGTAAACTTGGGAGAATTATTAGTTATTAATTATTAATCAGAGTTACAATATTAATCTGACAGAAATAAAAATGATAACACATAAATAAAGAAATCATGCACAAGTAATATAAAGTTAATGTATGGTTGGTTTTAAAGTTATTATAAAAGTGATATTTCTTCCAATAGAAGAGATTATAAAAAATGTCTATTATAGCTTTTAAAAAATAGATAAAAATTTTAAAATATTACTTCCTTATATTATTAAACTTTTTCTACGGAATTCAAATATGTTGAATAAAATAGATTATAAAGTTAAATTAAAATATGATTTGAATTAATAGTTAGTTGAAGTACGTGACTCCAACAAAAGTTTTTTTATCGATATATTTCTTGGTATTTTACAAAGTCGATCATTCCTATCAGATCTATTTTTATTTAATCATTCACAGTTGTTAATGACAAAACGATGAGTCAAAAAGAAAATAGGCGGGGAGCCAAGTGACGAAGTCACCAGGGCAATCTGTAATCTTTTCAGTTCGCTATCTGTGACCGCGTAGTCAAGACCATGGGCTTCTTCTTTTGCACGTCCAAGTACCTCTTGTTCTTCTTCAATTTGGCCTGTGCGGTGAGTTTTCTATATTAAAGTACACGTTTCCAATTGTGGCTTCTCCCTTTATTACTTGTTTATCAGAGCTTCATTATTAAAAAAAAAAAAAATCTTGAACGATTTCGATTCACGAAACAATAACTATATTGGACATTTTTACCTCTGAAAATGTTTTTGACAATGAAAAAAACAAAACAGTTTTTATTTATATAATTTTTTTTTCTAAAACATTAAATTAATTTTTGTATTGATATGAAGTCAAGATTTATTTATTTTATGAGCATTCATGCATCTCTGTGTAGCTTTTTTTAATAATAATCAAATTAATTAGATGTCAAGTGGAAGCAAAAAGAAAATCTTAAAGCATTCGTGATTATTATGTATTTTTTAAATACATCAAACATAAATTTGTGAAAATATAACTTCTCTCGTTAAAATATGACTAATGTACCAAATAAATTAAAATCCCATAAATTTGATATGTGTCATTTAAATTTCTTGTAAAATACATATAAAAGATATATAAGCATTGTAAATTTAGTGTTAAATATTGATCAAGTTTTGCAATAAATTGCATCTTTTTTTTTTTTTTTTTATGGTTTTAACAAATGATTTGAAAAATTAAATATCACATCTTCTTGCTTTATCGAACCAAGAAGGTATACAACATTGTTTGTAAATTTAGTGTTAAAAGATTGATCAATATTTGCAATAAAAGGCAATATATTTTTAAATTTTTTTTATGGTTTTTACAAATGATATGAAAAATTAAATGTCACATTTTCTTGCTTCATCGAACCACATAGATAAGAATGGTTTAGTTATAGATAACAGCACTCCACAACTACATAATCTACGCATTTTGTTAATAACACCATTATCTTTGTGTTTATTATTTGAGATTATTGTAAATATAATTTTTGTATGTAAATAAGGAACGGATTTAATATGTATATCTGAAATGATTATTCTTTTTTATTATCGACTTATTAACTTTCGTAGTATGATTAATGTAAGATATTTGGTGAAACAAAACAATTTAATTTTTTTTTTATCGTGAAAATATGTCCCTCTATCTCGGATGTTAGGACAGAAAAATTTAAGACGCCTTTGGTGTCATTTTTGAACACTAATACCTCCGCTTCTATCAATGTTATAAAACAAACATTGTTATCATTTAACAGAGAACATGTTTCGTTAGAGGTTGCAAAGAGAAGTTTTGAAATTTTAATTATGTCGGAAATACAGTAAGCGTCCAAAGTTGGCCAATTTTTAGTGTTGATTTGATTGCATCACTGCTCACAACAATATAATTTTCAACATATGACTGAATGTTTATTTACGAGATTGCTGTATTATGATTTTACATTCTTCTTTGCAATTTTAAGTAGGTAATTCTACGTATTTAAAACCCCGCCGATTTGTGGTAGACACAGTCTCTATCCGATGTTTTTTTTTTACGTGAATACGTTTATGAATTTACTACTGTGTAGGTCCCTAATCTAAAAATCTAACGATAACAATATCGTGCGAGTGCAATAAAGTTTGCCATTACTGTTCCGAATTTATGATCTACATCGAAAATTCAATCACACGTCTTGATAGCCACAGGATAAAAATATTTGTTAGGTGGGGATTGCAACGCACATAACGCGCGGCGAGCGCGCCGCAGTTTTGTTTTCATTTTGCTAACTTTTATAACTTCCGTGTGATATTATTTTTGGCACGATGAATATGATGCCACGTTTATATATATATATATATATATATATATATATATATATATATATATATATATATATATATATATATATACATAAAATATAATATGGTTCAAGTTAATATTTAACGCAACTGAATGTCTACTTAAATCTGTCGAAAATCCATAGGTATTTATGAAAAACAAACTTATGTTTCTATTACACAACAAAGGCTGTGCTTTGGAATAATTTCAACGTCCTTCAAACTGAATAAGTTTCCCTGAAAAAAACGTTTTGTTTTTAAATTTTAAAAATTGTTTTTCTTTGAGATAACTTAAGTCATTCCTATAAAAAATTTTATTGCAATTTTCTCCCTACCTATTGACAACTGCTATTAACTTTTAGTGATGATCGTTTTATAGAGCTTCCTCTCTTCATTGGAATGCACTATAAATTGTATTTCTTAAATATCTGGTGTTTTTTTCCACATTGTTGTAATCCTGCAATGGTTGAATTTATTTGTACGCGTACAGCTCGCGGACATAACGCGTATTAATACAACATATTAACAAGCAGCATAAGGTATACAAGAATTTATGGAGAGAAAATAAATATATAGAAAAAAAAATAGAAAAGAAATTTACCGGGAAAACAAAAAATAAATAATTAAAAAAATTGGAAAAAAGATAGTAGAAAATAATAATTCCAACTCAATTTACATACAAATAGGTGGGCAAAACCTTAAAAACCTCGACAAACTAGGTAATGCTGTAATATTGGCCGCAATTTTGATTGTAATTCACCCCTACTTTTGTGGTTCTGTTTTATATTGTTCTGTTTAGAAAACAAGTATATATACCGAATTTGAGCTCATTTGATCCAAAGGGGGCTGCTGAAAGTGCCCAAATGTGACGTTATATATATATATATATATATATATATATATATATATATATATATATATATAAAGTTTTCAAAATTATTAATTATTTTCATTCTTTTTATTTATTTTTTTAAATCCCATCAGCTAAGTAGACTTTAACCTTAAACTGAAGAGCATTCTTATCAGTGCTTCGATGGATGCGATTTGTAGATGAATTCTGAGAACGAATCTACTTGACATCTTTGTTGTCTGATTAATTGTGAATCCAAGAACTGAATGTGACAGGGTGGAACTATTATTAAACTCTTATTGATAAAACGAATATGGACGTTTGGACAAAAATTAGTCATGATAAATGAGTCAGTCAGCCCTGATGAAGGTCTACAACTTAGGTCGAAACGTAGTTACACATTAAAATAAGAGAAAGAAAACAATTTATTACCTTAAGAATATGTGCCTGAAATTTTAATAATTAATTAAAGTTAATAATCTTTCATTATAACTGAAGTGTCTCCAATTTTAATTTTAATTTTTCTCACTTAGTAGATGATTCATCCAACTTAATGCGTCTCATTTCCATTTACACGGTTTAAATTATTCAAGTTATGAGAATAGACAATTTACGTGGCTTTGCATAACAAAAGCACATGCTGCGTTCAAGGTTTCTTTAGCAGTTTGATAAACAATTTTCATATATATATATATATATATATATATATATATATATATATATATATATATATATATATATATATATATATATATATATATATATAGTATTATAGGTTTCATATTAAGTTATTACATAACTGATATTCATTATTGGGAATGAAATATAACTAAAAATAAAATCACAAAAATTATTCATGAGTTTTCTCATTCTCTCTCTTTTCTCAATGAATTACAATAAAAACCCATCAGAACCCATGAAAGATCCTGGATCTAGTATTCGGCAAGGAAGCACTATTTCTTGATTAACTGCTGCCAGAGATCTTTTCCTCTAACCAATTGATGGATTAGGTAACCATGTTATAGAGACCCCAGCTCTACTTCAGGAAGTTCTCTGTGTCCAAGGCTGATAAAACAGAAAATGATTTTTTTAATTATAGCCAGTCTCAAACCTGAATTCGCCTGTTCATAGTCGTTTAATTTTTTCAGCACATATATAAAAATTTAATTATATGTATACACTTTTTTTTCTAATATTACTTGGATATACTCACACTCGCGCACACATACATATATTTGTGTGTATTTTTAGAGTTAAGGCTAAAGAGATTAGTAGAGGTTATATAAAGTTATGTATGCATTAATTAAATTTTGAAAATGTATGCAGGGTTGAAACTAGGTGGGGGAGAGGAACCAGGGCTCTTGCCCTAGGCAGCGGAGAGATCGGCAAATGTCGAGCGAAGCATTATTTTTAGATTAAATAAAAAATATTTGTTTAATCTTTTTGATTGTTTTGAATTTAATATAGTCAATAAAATGAGTTAATGCTATGAGATGATGATTTTGTTCCCTAAAATATTGTAGTAAAACTGTTGGCTTTTATTGGAGGGTAAAGGATTAAATATGGGACGGCCAAATAAATCTTATTTCCCTGACAAAAATTCTAGTTCCGGCCCTGAATGTAGGTGTAAACATTCGCATGTCTGTTGAATACGTTTATAAATCCAATAAACTCTCTCTCCCTCTCTCTCTCTCTATCTCTATCCGGTCCCTGATTGGAGGAAATAAACAACAAAAAATTCAATAATGTACATAAATATTTTTATTATTAATAAATTATGACGCCAATAGTAAACGACTTAAAATATACGTCATTAAGAGGGAACTTTTTATTTATTTGATTGAAGTGGTTTACATTAGAATACAATCTAAATATAAGTACATGCTTTTAAAAAAAAGGAATTCCTAGACCTCCAAAATTTAATTGCTTTATTGATTGATATATTTTGTTATTGTTATTATTATTGTGCTGAGGTATTAGAAACCCCTTTTCACAAGACCTACATGGATGGATCTTGTGAGTTTTCGTGCATTTATGTATGGTTATAAAAGTTGTACATGGACATTTTATTTATTTTATTATTAACCTATTTATATAATATTATAATTAAACCTTAACGGTAAATATAAACCTATACTTAGAAGTAAAAAAAAATATTTGACTAAACAAGTTATATATTGTACAAAAATAAGAAATGGTATCAATAATAATATATTTCTATTTTTTATCATAATCAAACCTCAAATCTTAAAAAATATAAAAGTTTATAAATATTCATTATTATTTATAAAATATCACATCTTTTTTTTAATTTCTATCTACATGAAGGTTTTTCATGTAACCAGATTTTTTATTAGTATTATCTTATCAATTTTTAATGATAGCCTTTTTTTTTATCTCACCTCCCCTGGAGTATTCGTTGGCGATAAATATTAATCACCACTGCTTAACAACTCCAGATTATAACGCAAGAGATATTTAAGCATTTAAGTACCTCTGATGCTTAAATATACTTAAGTGTTCTTTGAAACACTATTACATTCCAGATACTTTTTTTGCGGCGATAATGAGCGGTAATGGTGTCAGGGCCATGTTTGAACAAGTGCCTTTTTAGATATCGATTCTTCACACAAGTTTTCCACTCAACATTTCCGCTGGATCGTTTTTACACGAAAAAATGTTCGAATCTTAATGATACTGATATTGATATGATTCGGGCGATGTACAATTTTATAATTCATTTAAAAAAATGTATTTTTTTAATATTTAAAAAAAATAAATAATGATTTTATTGCTTACTCCCATGAATTTCATTCTTTATAAATGTGTTCTAGGATTCCGAGAAACATTGTTTTGTAGCCGCAAGAAATAGGGAAATAATGCGCACGTCATAAAGGGGGAGGAGAATTCCCGTTTCGGTATTATACTCGGGTAATTTTGGTGGGGGAAGCGGGTGTGACAAAAGACGTCTTTTTAAAAAGCTGACAATTGAAAAGCTGCTTTTGGCTGTTCGTCTATGCTCGGTTAGACTCGAAAATGTACTAACTTCAAGTGATAAGATTCTGGGATTTAAAGGAAACTTCATCTTATGGGAAGGTCATGTTGGAAAAGGGAATCTTAATATGTTTTAATTATTGGCGGAGCTAAAATGTGAAGATGGATATCACAAGGTATATGCTCCAGAAAACAGGAGCAGATTTTACATTAATATTTATTATAAATTTTTATACTAAAATAATTTATTATTTATCTATAGTTAATTATATTTAGTTAGGGATTGATAAATTATTTGCCACTTCTATAATTTTGTTTTTATTGAAAACTAATTTCGAATGTTATTCATTCATCTTTAGTCCAAGATTTAAGTAGATTATATGGTTTATTTGTTTGTTCTCGCACTGAACATGCTTTTTCAGTGCGAGAACAAACCAATACAAACTTTTCTGTTTAATATAATCTACTTAAATCTTGGACTAAAGATGAATGAATAACATTCGAAATTAGTTTTCAATAAAAACAAAATTATAGAAGTGGCAAATAATTTATCAATCCCTAATTAAATTGATCCTTCTATACCATCATGCGTAAAAAAAGAAATATTTAGAATTACACCAATTGTATGTAATATAATTTTTTTGTTTTATAATAAACGACTAAGATAATTAAAAGTATTTTTTAGTTTTCATTAATGAGCATAATAAAAAAAATGAAAAAAAAAATATTGTTACATGAACGCTAGGGTTCACTAAAACTTGAACATTGTCACAAGGGTTCTACAAGTGTGAGAAGGTTGGAAAATGCTGCTTTGTATAAATAAAAAGTTAATAATATAATTAATATTTGCATTTTTGTGTTTGGGATAGGTTATATAGATGTCATTGCATTTGAATAAAAAAAAAAAATTAATATTTATGCCATAAAAAAGTAATATTTTTGCGTCCTCACTACCGAATACATATCTTCCCTCATGCATTCATGGAGGAATTAAAAAAAAAAATCGGGCCTCATATGAATTTTATCAAATTCCATCCACTAAACTTACTATCGTTGACATGCCTATTTTTTCAAAAATGGCTCGTCCGATTTTTCTCAAAGGGAGGAGAAGGGTAAAAATGGCCCAGCGCCAATTTAACAAATTACATCCAGTTCTTTCGTTTACGCAAGCGCAAACGTATTTTCCTTTATACGCATTTAGTTATAAAACGGCTCGTCCTATTTGACCCAAAGTTGGAAGAAAACTGTGGACAAGTGAACTAATGGTCCAGTACCGATTTCATCAAATTCCCTTTAAAATTAATGTAATGTTTAATTTTATTACTATTCAGACTGGTAAATTGAGAAATGGGGAAGATGTTATACTGATCTACTTGGCAGAGTTTTTTTAAATATGTAAAACATTCTAAAAATAAAGAGACTAAAACACATTAAAAATAACAAATCAATTTCTAATGGTCATTGTTGGATGATAAGGGTTGGTCAGAAGCTATAAAATATCTATTAAAAATATTATCCATCTTTTTTAAAACCTTACTGGATAAATACGCTTATAATTTTGAGTATTCTGGCGCTAC
The DNA here is from genome assembly GCA_948150685.1 of Rhaphigaster nebulosa. NCBI lineage: Eukaryota > Metazoa > Arthropoda > Insecta > Hemiptera > Pentatomidae > Rhaphigaster > Rhaphigaster nebulosa. The sequence goes on from OX411311.1 coordinate 102,497,722, forward strand.
AATTTAGTTGTTTGTTATCTACAAAACACTTTTTGTTAACTTCAAAATTTAGTTGTTTTTTTATAAATATTTAATAAATTCTAGTAGGAAGTTTTTTCTAAATTAATTAGAAAATTTTCGGCAAACAAACTTCCAGTTGGTAACTTTTATTATCAATTATTTTACATTGTTTACGTTTCGGGGCATTGATCCCCATCCTCAGAACTAGAAACTATATTTTTATATTACATCAACCATTTACTTTAAACAAATCCTCAGCTATAACATGAAAATATATTGTAAAAATTATACAATAATTTAATTTAAAATTTACCTTAAATCGGTTCATATTTCAAGGATTGCAATCTTTCCTCATGTCAACATACTAAATAAAAATTTTAAAACTATTTACTATACAATCTAATTAAAACATTATTTTCACTCCCTTTTGTCATACTTCTAGATTTGAGACATTTGCTCTTTGATCGTTGACTGTTTTATAACAAAGTTATTTATTACTTTCATATATGCTTTCTCCACTCCCCAAATATGTCATAAAAAGTTAACTATCTTAATAGTTTTTATTCAAATAAATTAATCTGTTTTTATTTTATGCATGATGTCTGCATATGTATTGCTTCTAAGATTTTTCTATTTTCAATTATTTTTTGATTGCCTAATATCTTAGGGCTGTCAAAATCAAATGTATGCTGTTGAGCTATGCTATTTTTTCGAAGTTCGAATGCCTTCTCACAATTTAGACAGTCTATAAGACACAACTTATGTATTATATTTTGTCTGTTTAGAATATTAATTATATTTTTCATATTAGTAGTATGATTGAGAAGCTTGTTATTATTATATAGACCAAATTTTACTTCATTATGTTCGTATAATTTAAATATTCTCTTGATATCCCTATCTTGGTATATAGTCAACTTCGTGACATGATTCATTTTAAAATAGATTGCCAAAAATTTCATTTTTTTTTTTTTTTAAGATGTAAGTTAAATCTATAAATAGAATTAAAAAAAGTCCGATCAACTTCCCCTGAAATACGTATGGATATTAATCGAGCTCATATTAAAATTCTTGATTAAATTAACAGATGCCGTCAAGGGGGGATCTGAATATCTAATCTGAACAAGTTTCTAGGAAGCGTAATCACATTCACTTATTTTTTAAATGACAAAAAAATATTCTAAAATCTTTTCTTAATTATGCTCGTTTCGTTGAATTTATGCTCGTTTCATTTTCATGGATTACTTTTCCATATTCCTTTTTTCTATAATTCATTCCTATCTTCCGACACATTAATTAGTGTACGAAGTTACGCAAGCCTAGAACTGTTACTTTTCGATCACGGTTAGTGATATGACGAATATCCGTTCCGGCGTACTTCCTGCATGCCTGCCTATATCCGTAGTAAATGGTTCACGCTCGGGTTCCTCTTGCTTTGAAGACTGATTCGTTATGCTTAAAATAATTATTATTATTATGAAATATTATTATTTTATTTTCGATCATTCATAAATATTTCAGTGACTGCTCTAAAATATTCTTATTCTTCCAGTCTTTATAACTTGATTCATTGAGATCTCAATACATCATAGTATTCCCTGTAGTTGGGAAACCTGTTGTCTGCTAGAGCATTGAACGCATGGGGCATGGCAATACCATCATCTTCAACGATAGAAACAATCGCATCTTACTTTCTCTTGCGTGTGAAGATGAAACGTTTTTATTTAGATTTATTACCACTCGGACTTTGTCAGAGTACTTTTTAATAACCCTCAATTAATACTGCTTGGAGAAATATAGACAAAAGCGTTGATAATATAAATTTTCTAACCTTTGTTCTGACATTAAGCGAAATCTTTTTTTTTTTTTTTTTAGATGATTTTGTCATTATTGTGTCATTTATTTAATTTTGTTCGAAGAGCTCATAATTACGGATGGGTTAGGAAAAATATATCTTTTTTTCCATTATTTTTTTTGTTCATGTTGTTCGTTCGATAAAAAATTAATACTTATTCTGGCTTTATAGTTTACATTTCTTTTTACTTGGGAAGCCAAGGGATTGCCTTTGGCTACATTCTTTCGATGTTTTTTTTTATTTTTTTGTATAATATATTTAATAGTTCTTGTTTTTTATTAGAAGTGTGGCTTATCTCTTGCAGATTAACAAGCTATTCTTACCGCTGTGGGAAAATACAAGATTTATTTTATCTATGGCTACAACAAGGAAATAAGTGTTATCGCGCATAGTTGGCTATTTCTATATCCCATGAAAGTTTCACCAAACTATTTGCCCTCTTAAATAAACCTCCTTGCCAACATTTCATAAGATGTGCTTCGTTAAGTGATTCCTTATTTTCCTATCTCCAATTTTTTAAACGGGACATTATCTTTATTCCCCTAAAAGGACAATGTGTCTTTGGTTTTAGTACTATAAGATTACGACACCGATTATATCCAAACCAAATGGATTACGGTGGCTTATAGAGCCATTCGGTGTCTTTCAGAGCAAATAGTTTAGCTTTCCTACCGTATCTGCAGTCATTTTTTAAATGTCACCTTATGTCCTCAAATGATGGGCGTGCTTCGAGATGATCTAGTCATCTCTCCGTTGTTCCAAAAGGGACAGTATGGAGAATCTTCAATCAAAATCCGATGCAAATGTTAAACATTCTTAATGTATGTTTTTCTTTATTTTTTTAAGTAGGATCAGAAAAAAATATCTGCTTAGTGCATAATATTTTTTTTTTATTACTAAAACTCCAATACCTGTCCGAAAATCTGACAAAAAATAATGATAATAATAATAAAATAATAATAATAATAATAATAATAAAATAAAAATATAATAATAAAATTGTTAATTGAATTTAGTAAAAGGCTAATAAGAACATCCCGGGTGCCCCTGAAACTACTCTACAGGAGCATCTTAACCACAACATTTATTAAAATTGTTTACTGTCTGGAAAAAAAAAATTAAATAAATCGCTGCAGAAAACTTACCAGTTAATATCTCACAAAATGGAGGTTTCGAAGTGTTCTCATACAGCTGTTGTTATATAATATAATTCGTTTTTAAAATAATATTTAAAACAATTAATAAAAATAGATTCAAATTAGAGATAAATACAGTGATTCGATAATTTGGAATATTCTAAAACCAAAGCTTTAATTCTCTTTAATAATATATTTCACATTCTATTATTGGTATTAAATTAACCTTAAAAATGTCTGAATTAATCGAAACATTGATAGTAGTAATAATTTTGACTTGAGAGGCTTAAGCCTTTGATTTTGGAATTTCAATAAATAACCTGACCGTAATATTCATCTCTATTTTGATTTTTTTTTAAATGTATATATTGTTTGCCTTTTTTTAATTTATTTTTTGTTTCAAAAGTATTTCTTGCTGTAGTTGTGATTAGAGTTGCTGAACAATCCAAATTTTTTTTTTTTATATTTTGCATACGATCTGAAAAATACATACCTTTATCTGCATATTTGTGTGTTTAATTATTTGTATTCTTGTAAGGTAAAAATGCATCCAATCTGACACAAAAGAGACGCCCGGAGCCTTGTACCCACTGAACCAGGACCGGTCACACTTTACTACAAGGCCTTCTCTTTTATGTTGTGCTTCCGTTGTGGTATTTTTGTTCTGTTTTGTCTCTTCTTTTTTCATCGTCTTCTCCTTTCAATCTTTCATTCTTTTTCTTTCTTTTTTTGTTTAAGAAATGCGCCATGAAATATCCCAAAATGTATACACTTCGAAAATAGTAGTCTTCAAATTCTGTCACATCTTTAGTATCTTTTATTAATGTTCTAGCTTAATGACGTGAAGTGGTACGCGTGACTTTATAACAGTGTGTTTACATAAATCGGGAAGGTTCAGACACCAAATTTATGAAATCTATCTATGTTCAGTTGGCCTGATAGATTCTTACAATTAGAGATTTTATCAAATACCGAATGACATTCTTCTTTGGATATGAGGTTGTATTAAATTGAAATATTGTTCCACCATGCGATCAGAAATAAGTTACTGTAAATCACTTTTTTACTTTCCCTGTAAAAAAACAAAAACAAATGTGGATATTTGTTTATTTTATTTATTTGATGAATTAATCAGAATCTGGCTCAACTAAACTTAATTTGACTAGAATTGTTATACATTAATTATTAATGAAAGAGAACTAAATACTTTTTTATTTATCGTGTTTTATCTTTTTCACCAACACTGTGATATCTTCTGACAATTACAAAGAGGAGCAAGATATTTTTAAACTGCATATTTTCATTATTTATCCTGTTTTCTTTTGTCTTGTTTCTTAAATAATAATAATAATAAAATTCTTGGTCTTGACACCTTGTATTGAATTGTCCAATATCGACCGGGTATGTAATATGTACGGCGAAGTTGAAGGCTGTACTCAATAATTCATAGTGGCACTGTCACGGATCAATTAGAATACAATCTTTATGAATTCGAACTATTAATCATAAGAAATTGAAGAAAATGAACTTAATATCATTATTTGCATAAATTGTGGTTATGTTACAAGCTATTACGTTAAACCTTGGTTATTTATAATGAATAATAACAACGATTTTTTCTTCCTTGAAAAATATCACCTTTTATGCAATAAATGAATAGTGGTTTAGATTCTGGGTATTTGAGTTGGGATGGGCTCAAATCTAATGTTAAAATGTAAAATCAGTGAAAAAAAGGTGAAGGCGTTTTTATTATTTTTCACTTTGAACATAATATTCTTTATTTATTCTGGGGCTAATCCCGTTTAGAATGATAGAACAAAATGCTGGCTTCAGAACAATATGATCCATAAAAATAAGAATTAAATAAAAGGCTGTAAAAGACACATAAAGAGGAAAAAATAATCTCCAGAATTAGAACAGAAAAATTATAATAGTTTATTTGCGCTCATTTACAAAACAGGACTTATGGATGGAGGCCGTTTATAGTTATCATAGAACTGGACAAGATAAGATTGAGGAGGTGAGATTTCAAAGTAGGAATGGTATTTGAATGAAGAATAGAGGGAGAAATAGACTTCCATAGGGACGAGGATCGGATAAGGAATGATCTCTCAAAAGCCGCGGTTTGGTGGGCCAGATTATATAAATCTGATGGGCGGGAATGGAAAATTTTAACCGATGAGGTTCAGAAATATATGTTGGACCTTGGTATTGAATGACTTGATAGAGAAAGATATTGGCCTGAAAACATTGGCCACAGTAGAATAGGAAGAGCCTCTTTACCTGCACAAAACCGGCAAATAGAGATATTCATCTTGAAGTATATTTAGTCTTTAGTATCTCAATTATGGAAGTATCTTGGTATCCCGAAGATGACGATAAATAGTTATTAGATATGATATTAAGACCTGGGAGTGATTGCACTGAGGGAAACAGTGGAGAGGAGACAGTTGGGATGGTTTGGTCATCTGTGCAGAATGGATGAGGATCGGGACCCAAAGAAGTTTTTTGAGGAAGACCTAGATTACAATGGATGGACCACATCTCAGGGATTGGTGAAAGGAAGGGAAGGTCTATGAATGTAAGGCAAGCGCTGGCTGGAGATCGAGAAGCTTGGCAGTCTTGGATCCGGGCACCTCCACGCTGAGAGGCACTAAAGGAGGACGATAAAGAAGAAGAGAAGATATGATCTTGGCTTAGTTACGAATTCTTAAAATTATTGTTTCTTGACTGGTCATCATCATCCACTATCTCTGAGGTTTCATCGGTCCTGCAACATAAACAAGAAGGAATCTGTTAGCCGATTTTAATTGTTTACACTGCTGATACATGCGTTTCTTTGGACACCTTTACAAGAATTAGAAAAATACATTTTCGTTTATAGCCTAAAAGAAATATTTCGAAAAAGAACTCATTCTGATTGATCGTGCGATTATAGCCCGGAGATAGCGAGTAGATTTTGCACGGTATGAAAATAAAGTGAGCAAAAACCATGGCCTTGGAACTGGTCTGATTCAATGGAAGGTGTAAGGTCGAACAAAAAGGCGGTTCCAATCCAGTGTGTCAGTGAGTAAAATTGCCTGCTGACTCAGTCCATCTCAGGGCGTGTTTGTGGCGTAATAGTCTCTGTGGGTGCTCCATGACCTTATCTTTATTATTTTATTATCCTTTCCTTATTTCCATCCTTCGTTTGATGATTATTATATGATTATAAACTGTCACAGTTTGCTCATTCATTAGCTGCGATACAGTCTTAGGTGGTTTTCCCAGCAGATACCAACAGTGAAGAAATATTAAATCTAAATTTCATTACCAATAAAGTAGAAAATCGGACTTAACAGGTTTTGATAGTAAGCTGACGATATTGGTTTAATCTTCTATTAATGCACGAATGTATTAAAGCAATATTACTTCATTGATCGGGCGAAAATAACCTTGATGTTCTGCGGCTTAAAAGTATTACAACAGCCAACCTAAACTTCATGATCTTAACCTTAGACCGAATTTTTACGCAATTGCAAAATTAGTTTACCTTTTTTAATTTATAATTATTATATAAATATTTGTTGTCAGTTGTCAAAGTATTCATACGAACAAATGAATTTATATGCAATTACATCTTTTATTTTTAATTTTTATTGATAAATGCTTATTAGTCCAGGCGCCATAGAGAAAATATATTCTTTTTTTTTGTATACATTTTCAAAGCACTTTCTCAACGGGATAATAAGAAGAAAAATAGAAGAAACTATAAATCTAAATAAAATCGGTATGTAGCAATCTGATGAAAACAATTCATTTAAGTGATTTTTCCACGTATAAAATGTGAACAAATTTTTTTAAAGAAAAATAAATAATAGTACGCAATAGAGTTTAAAAAGATGGGGTTAATAACCTTAAAAAATGCGGATTATTACGAAATGTATTGTCATTGTAATTAATTATGGTTGTGCAGCTGTTGTTTGGTGCAATCTTTTTTCCATGTTAATAAATAAATATTATGTTTTATACTTTTCCCCAGTGATCTGGGAAAAATTCTCTTGGGTCGAAGGTGTCTGTAATCGTTGTCATGGCAACTTCATACCCGTGGAAGTTTTAAATATTTAACTGGAAATAATAACAAAATATATCTGTATATGGATAAATAAGTTTTTCAAAAGGATAATACTTACAAAAATTTGTGATATTCTTTGAACTTAAAATTAAAAGATAGGATTGCTTTTAAATTTTCAAATTATTTATTATTTTGATGTAAATGGTGCAATATTGGACTTCAGTGTTGACAACTGAATAAAGTTATAAGAAAGAGTTTTTTTTGTTCACGTTAACGTTGTAAAAGGTTTTAAAAATATATTACGGTCATTAAAAACTAAAGCATCATAAATAAAAATCATAGAAATCATTAAATAAATATGCAAGCAAAGATTGATAGTGTTATCAACAGCCTTCGGGTTCGTTTGCCTTTGCTTGTTATTATTATGATCAGATAAATAAATTTTTAAAAAATCGATAGTTTATGGTACCACTGATTAGATTTTTATTGTTTAACAAAGTATTGAACACGATTATCGTTAACCCTACTTTTCATAGATATTAAAAAAAATAGATAAGATAAAGTTATCTATACGGATTAGTAGTGCTTCCATGGCTTAAGAGGAAACTTTTTTATTATTGTAGATAGTTCTACCGATTATTTTTTTCAATAAGCATTTTCTGTTTCTGATGCCTAGAAAAAAAGGATCATAGGAAAAAGATCTGAGGAATGGCGTATAGGTGACCTATGCACATAATAATGTCACTTTGATTGTCGTACTGAATTCGGTACGCCTCGTCTTTTTCTGGGATATGGAGTCAAAATTTTATCAAATCAGCCATTGATTTTTTTAAAAGTAAATATTTCAAATACCGGGACTTTTGAATTAAAAAAAAATATTTTGTCAGCTTTTACAAGTTTCTTTCAACATGATTTCTTCAAGATGTGTAACACATCATTTATTCCACCACATCATTGTTCGAAATCTGAGTGCATTGATCTGTTGAATACGTCGTTTATCTGACTCAACTTAATAATTATTCGATGACTCAAGAACAGATGATTCAGTCTCAGTCAAAAATTCCAAATCTGTTATTGTTGCTTCTGTAATCGTTATTGAGGAAAATTAATAACTGCACCTGTACGCCATATATAAAAGCAAAAAAACGAATTCATAATTTTTTACATGGTAAAAAATTTCGTTTATGGTTATCATAGTACTACTATGAGAATTCTAATAAAACACAAAATGTCTTTTAGCAAACAGTTTCTCTGATTTTTTTTTTTAACTGCTTAACTGATTTCGATGAAAATTGACAAGGTAGTCTGCGTTTTTTTTATTTTTGAATAAATCATAGAATGCACCAATATGGGAAAAAAAATGCATTACAAACAAACTTTAAAACTATGGAATTATTCATTGGTACATTTTAAAATTTGGAAGAGTTACCAAATATCAGGTAGGATGCGAGGTTTTGAACTTCCTAATTCATGGTTTTATTTAAAACACACTTGGACATAAATGGAGGGGGGTAGCTCAGTGGTAAGACACTGTGCTACCTACTACGTTCCCGACACCGGGCTCGAGACCGGTTGTGGCAGACAATCATTTATTCGATTGTCAGTCATGGATCGACCCACCTGGGCTCACCCAGTCCTCTATAAATTGGGTACCCTTGGGAGAAAAACGTGGCGGTTGAGCGTGGTCTCGGCCAAATCAGCTTCTTGTACATCCGTTGACAATTTAACATACATTTGTTTTTTATCGTTTCATAATATGAGTGTATAAACCAAATTTTTGACTTTTTCGCTTAAGCATTATAGATAGAGATAGACTACTTCTGGATCAAAGCCGCAGTAATCTGAAAAAAAACGAAAACATTTTTTTTTTGGAAATCGGTTAGTTCTGCTCTGAAGCATATATATTATGAATTGTAGTTATATTCATACATATACATATACTATACATTTTCGCTTATTTGAGCAAGCACGTAAGAAACTCTAGATGAATCAAACGTTTTTTATTTGATACTCCATAAAATGTTCTGTTTCATTGATTTTCGGTATTTTGTCATTTGATAACAATCAATTTAGTTTTTATACTCCAAATTATATTTTTTTTCCGATTGGTAAGCCAAAACTCACGTCACAGTCCTTGAAACAAACGACAACACAAATTATTTCTAGCACGGGACGAAAACGTCCCTAAGCCGATAAATCAGCGTTGCATAATTAAGAATGTATCCATCCTCTCCTAGGTGACACAGTTTTTATACCGATTAATATGAAATATTTAACAGCGAAGTCCGGCTAGGGGTGACTGGTTTATTCATGACAGCTGTTGTAAATGGATGAAAAATTGAAAGGCACCGTTCAATAAAAACATCTTCGATTTCTCCCATTTTCTGAAATTTTAGTTTGTTTTAAATAATACCACTAAAGAGTTTATTTTCAATTAATAAAAAAAAAGTAACTAATTATATATATTATATAATATTTATTACGTCTCTCACTACTAGTTTTTAAAATTATTTTTACAGAGAGCGTGTGAATTCAAATCATATTTTATTTCATCAGCTAATTAATGTCCGAGTTGTAAATCGAGACGTATATGGGATTAATTGTTTTAAATTTTTTTTTTTTTTAATTTTTAGTCTTTTTTTTTTTAATTTTTAGTTCTTTTTTTTAAATTATTCTAATTTGATTATTATGGATTTTGACTATTAAACCGCCCAAACTTCTTTATTTGTTTATTTTTCGTTGTGTAAGCCATTAAAATTCATTGGTATTTATAACATAGAAAATTTGTTGGTTTATTTATACTTCTTATTTTTAATATATTTTCTCAGCTTTTGTTGCATTTTTTTTTATTCACATAATTATTTATTCATATATTTGAAATTTATATATATATATATATATATATATATATATATATATATATATATATATATATATATATATATATATATATATATATACAAAATATAGAGAATTTTTATTTTTATTCAGTTTAAAAAAAAAAAAAATAAGTTGGAGGCGCCGGGCATCGATCCCGGTACCTCTCGCATGCTAAGCGAGCGCTCTACCATCTGAGCTACGCCCCCTTCTGACATCTCTGTCGTGTAATATGTAATTGGATTAAGTCAAGTAGATTACGTATTCAGTAAAATGAACTTAAATATCTGTATCTCGGAAGTTGAGGATACTAGGCCAGTTTTTTTATTTATTTAGCATTATTACACATTTGTATTTAACTTTTTTTGCTTTACCTTGAGGTATAAAGGATGTCTGTATGGGGGCCTCACTCCTTTCCCTCAATAATTTGAAAACTGAAAAAGTTGGAAAATTTGAGATTTTACTTTAAGAGTTACCTTTTGAGTTAATAAATTAGGATTTTTTCGATATAATGTGTTTCAATGGGAAAAATATATATATTATTGCTAAGTGGAAAGTGAAGGGTTCAAATCTAAATGAGTGGGAAAATTACAATATTTCATAATATTGGAAAAATGAAAATATTTAATATATATGGGAAATCCGGTTAAAATTGTTGGGAAATTTTAGATGTTGTCCCCTGCAATAAATGTTGTACCAATGTCTCTGATATAGATGACTTATGTCCAAGACCAGTAGTGAGTGGAGTTACATGCTCTTAAAAGAACACTAGTTCCATTTTTATTAAGAAGGAAACATTTGTTGAAATTGTTCTGCAAAGATAGGCAAATGAGATATAGTATTCCATATCTCCGTGGTGCAGACTTTAATTAAAATAAAATATGTTTATTATTAAGCTGATAATGTATTATTTTGTCGTAAAAAAGAGTTACATTTATTTATTTCCATTGGTGTTAGTATAATTATAGTATTTATATGCCAAGGCAGAATAATAGATTTTCATTACAAATCTGAATATGTGAAAGATGGGCATTGAAACTTAGTTTTTCTGATGAATAATCAACATATCTTTTTACCAACTATAAAATATAGCATACATGTATTAGATTTCATTTAAAATAAATGCATTACAACTTGCAGAAGAACAAATGATTAAATACATTCATTCGTTTAAAGATAAGTACAAAGTCTTATCAAATCATATTAACAGTATTCACTACAGATAACAGAACAATAAATTACAATAATCAGTAAAATTAACATAACATACATCAACATATAGCTGCAAGCATATGTCTATAAACTAACAACAATAAAGCTGTCATGTACGAATAACTACTGCAGATAAATATTTATGTATACATAGTGCTCAAATCAAAATAAACAGTCATGATTCTTAAAGCAAGTCTTACATTGCATAAGTAGTTGTAACATTGTAAATTAGCGTGTAGCTATAAATTTGCACAGTAAACGAATAAATAAGTTGGTTATATTATATAGTTATATTAGGTATTTGCAGAAAAGTTTATTCATTTTTTCATATTTGTCATAGCAATAATTAAATTGTACAAGATTCTATAAAATTAATACATATGATTAAAACGAAAATATATAATAGAACTATCGGAAAATAAATAAATAATGAAAATAAACATAAGGAGAAAATCAATCAATGATAATGCAACATTATATAAATTTCAATCGGTGTACTTTCTCTGAGGAATATTGTGATCTAATTTTAAAGAATTTGCCAATATACACGAAAGACATTTCGAAACAAGGTAATATTGGTTTGGCAGGGATTTTATATTTTAAATAAAAATGGAAAAAAAATATACTACACAATTTTTTATAAAATTAATTGTAATTATTGATATTGTGGAATCATTTTGTTTTATATTTAGATGCTTTGTACTATAGCTTGTGAAGAATCACAATAGAAATAGGAGCAGTATCACTTAATAAATAAAGTGTATCTGTCTCTTATCTGAATTAATGTGTATTTAAGGCATATTTATTAATTAATGCACTTGGGCAGTTTATATCATTCTTTTATAGGATGTTTGAGGAAACCTGTTCGAAAATAATATGTATCCACCAGTGAGTGTACTTTAATCACAAACATGACTTTTGGTGATCTAATGCTGTGGGCTAAGATCTGGGACGTTATGTTTCTATTGATTCTAAGATATTAATTACTTATTAATCAATAGAGGAAGTATCTATAATTTATTTGTATGTTTTTTTTAATATATAAAAATAATATTTTATAGAGGCATTAGGTATCTTCAGTGGCAGAAAATTAATTAACTCATTCATTAGATACTTATCAAGTAATGAGTACAAGGTTGGTGATCCTTGGAACTAATAGTCCTTGCATGTTAATTCACCTATGTCCTTCATTACACCATTGTTTTGAGCGTTAATGAGTATTGATTCCTTTGTTACTTCAAAGTAAATTTATAGCTAAAATAGTATACAAATTGAGGCTACAAATCCATCTTTATTTCGGTCATGTAGACTAAATTGAAGTCATTAGAGATGAAAAAGGATCGGGCATTGCAAACGCAGCACAAAGCTTCATCTATGATTGAATTTTAGAAACTTTTGCCAGAATCAAAATATTCAAAGAAAGTTGCTATGCATCTATTTTTGATTGATTTTTGGTACACCATATTTCTATCAATCTTTGTACTCCACAATGAAGTTTGTGAAGTCAAAACATCCTTCGCAGTTCACCAATCAATCATTTTGCAGAATTTCTGGGAACAGCTTTAACTAATTGTATGCCAAATTTTAAAAATGTGACCGAAGATTTTCGATAAATAATACTGTGCTTTTTATTAATCAATGTATTTTCATTATGTTTTATATTTGTTATGCTTAATTTTTATTATATTTGAATTTTATAACTAAAATTTTAAACTAATTATTTTCCTTTTTAAAATTATATTTTTATAAATGTGACTTGTGAAAATATGCAAGTAAATTAAATTTAATAAATTGAATTTGTGTATCTATGTGTGGCTCTTTGTAAAATATAAAAAAAACGAAAAATTCTAGTTCTCTTTGGACTGATGTGTGCTCACTCCTGGTGCATAAGCTTATTTTAACTGTTGAAAATAATTGGGAAATTAAATTAAATCGGAAATAATAATAAAAGTTAATAATGGAGAACCTAAGTTATTAGTGGATCGAATGTGTCAGCCCGTCCGAGAATAAACAAGCCACACATTTAACAAAAAGATTGTTGAGTTCATTTTTATCCTATAAACTTCAAGTCTTATTTATTATTATTATTTATTTTTTTTAATTATTATATCTTAAATATTATTATGAAACCAAACATCAACAACTATTGTCACTTCTGCGTTTCTTCTATAAGTGTCGATGAGATCATTTACTAATTTTAGAACTGATTCAATAAGAAAATATGTATTTGCTCGTTTAGCTATTGATATTTGCGCTAATCTGATTAAAAGTTCTTTTCTGCAAGTGAAACAGTTCTATGTAAAAAGTAATATAAATTAATCAATAATTTTTCTTGTTGGTTGAGATTTTAGAAAAAATAAATAATTAACACTCGAACATTTAGTATAAGTTGCAATCAATAATGATAAGATATCACTTGTGGCAGTTTCCATAAAGTATAATAAAATGGAGAAGTTAGTTGACTAACAAATATGTAATATTTATAAACTTCTGAAGTTTTATAGAATTTTTATCCAATTTTGCGTATAGTACTTAAATGATTGAAGTAATCATTACACTTCACCAATGTACTCAATTCCTTCGATTATATTTTGTTCTACAGTGCGAGAAAATAAAAAATTATAATATTATCACCTTATATTAAGACTAAACTGAAATTGTGACTAGGGATAGACCCTCGTTATTTCGCGGATTCGGATATAACAAGCCACGTAATGACGAGGGTCCACTGAATTATGAAGTTCTCCAAAATTCTCCAGGTCTGCTCCTGATTTAGACGGAATTGTAATCTTCTTTTTTTGGTATCTGTATTCTATCGAGAAAATAAGTTTTATTTTTAGAGACCCAGTACACGGATTAATCCGAATTTTTGATGGGTCTTAAGAATTAAAAAAAAAAAAAATCATTCTAAATATTCCACGACTTATTTAATTTTACATTTGGTTGGCTGCAAAAGATCCCTAAACAAAATTCTCAAGTTTCTCTGTCTATATTTCAGGTCTGCAATCTTCCCGTCAAATCATATTATTGAATTCAATCCTTACATAATAATCTGTAAGATTCTATGTAATTTGTAGCGTAAATAAAATGCATCTCGTGTAAGGACCAGTAATTTGTAACTTGGAAAATTATCAAACCTCGTCCAATAATTCCCAAAACCTGGTCCATAATTAATAGGGTGTCTATTTTTTAGTACACCGCTCATTAAATTATCATTTCCATTCTGGATAACGATTTATTGATTTGGCATAACGGATTCTGAAAATCATTGGCACCTCATGTCATGACTAATTTATTCCATCTGTTCCTTAGGCAAAGGACATTCCATTGAACCTTTCTTAGACATATTGGAAGAACATCATGGATTTATTTTGATTCAGGAATATAAGGAAGGAGTTATTCAAGATGCATTGGCCTGTTTTTTGGACTCTGAACTCCGTTCGATACGATCATATACTTACGAAGGATGTTCTTACGTGATGGGAGGGTTCGTAAGGAGTCTTGTCGTAACTTCTTTGCCTGAACCCTCAGATCAGATCATTAATAATACCCAACGTGGAAAATCCTTTGTATCGATATGAATTCTGTTTATTTTTTTTTCTCTTCTTTTCCTCTCTTTTCCTTAGTAACCCTACAAAGTATCAATTTGTAATTTAAAGTGATATGGAATTACAGAAAAAAAAGAGTGAAATTATTAAAAAATACATATATAAAAATTATGTAAATATAACACTACTATATTTTTGTAGCTACCTATGCTGTATTTTTTAGCTTAGGTTTTGCCGCAAAAATCGTTTAATTTTTTTTTTCCAAAATAACAGAACTGAAATCGATTAAAATTCGTAGGGAATTTTAGAACAAAGCAGGAATAACAAATATTGTCGTAAAAAGAAAATTATCATGAAGGAATTTTTGAGCAAAATGCATTTGTACTGTTGAAAATGCGTTATATAATTCATTTGTACTAATAAATGTAAAATTAAATACGTGGATCAAAAAAATAATTATGAAATAAAAATTATGAATTAAAAAAATTGATTGTAGGTCAAAATTAGCTGAGATAGCAAGTACCTATCACAAACCTTTATTATTGAAGACCGTAAAATCTATATTACAACAATATTGATTATTGTTCTAATCTTTCCTCAGCTTTGTTTTTTTTCTCCATTTCTCTGTTATTAGATTGGTAGGTGTAAGAACGCAGCTGCATTTCCGGATAAAAATTCTTTTTATTGTATCTTGCTTGATTATGCAATTGCGATTTATGTATTTATCGGCATTTATGTATTGGGCCTGTTGGTGCAGCCAGCGTCAAATACTGGTTTCGGCTCGGCCAAAATAGAAAGTGTGAGTAGACAACCGGAGAAAGTAAACCGCGCCATCTGTGGGCTTATGTAGTTCGTTGAACCTGATAGAGGAGGCATTGTATTTCCTCCGGGCCCCTCTGGAAGATAATCTTCTTGGCTAACAGAACCGGTTTGTAGTCGTGCGGCTATTGTTTGTTATGCATTATAGGCAACCGTTTCATTTTAACAAGGAGTTAGAAATTTATAGGCTAAGGATTAAAATTACAACGAAAAAATAAATATTAAAGTTCCAAGGATGCGATCTTATGATTAATTACGGTGCGATCAGGAGTAATAAAATATACTCTTTTAATGTCTAACGAAGTTTTGGCCTATATTTGTAGGCCTTTATCAAAGGTAATAAAGAAAAGATATGAAAATCATAGAAATGAGAAGCATAAATATTTGATATATGAAATAATGTTATTTGTAATGGTAAAATGTGGAAGAGTGGGGAGGGAGGGTAGAAATGCAAAAGAGAACAAAAAGGAAATTTAACATCCAATAAAAAGGAAGAGATAAAAACTGAAACAGAAAAAGTAAAAAAAAAAATATAACAGATGGGAGATACAAAAGAAGAAACAAGAATAAAAAGGCTTACTTTGATTCTCACCAAAAAACAATATAATGGCGAGTTTTTAACGGAAAATCCGTTGATAGCTTCTCTCTTATCTTGTTTTTCTTAAGGCGGCCACTACCAATCAATCCGAATGGAACGGTGGTACGATGGATTGGAGTGCAGAATATTTCAAGGGTCCCTCTGACGATCACTCCACTCCATCGCTCCATTTTTTACCGGCAGGTAGCGATTCATGATCATGTATAACGCGTATTTTATAACATTCACAGTCTACAAATATTTCAATGTTCAGATTTATATAAATCTTGAGAATTAATGTGAATATAAATAGTGTCTTTACAATAGCGAGAGAATTAATTAATTTAATCTTCATTCCACTCAATAAAACAGTGGAAATTTTAAGCTTTTTAGAAATTATAAATCCACTAAAAATGCTTATTTCCTCATAATTGTTATTCATATGTTTTAACTTAATTTAATACTAAAAATATAAACCAAATATCAATATTTTTGTGTAATAGCATAATATTTTATATAATCAATTTCGTAAATTTTAACAAATTAATATAATAACAAAATAAAAAATAACAAAGACAGAAACATCTCAATCTCATAAAAGATCTATATTCTTTGAGATCTTCAGCTTCTAGTTCCCTTAGCAGAGTTGTAGTTCCTCGTCTAATATTTCATCTAAATAGTTTTTATCAATTTCATCTTCAATTTCCTCTATTATGATAAGTATGATGAAATTGCAGTATTGCTTGAAAACTCTCCTGATTTTTTTCATTTTCCTCCGACGCGAACCATATTTAGCGAACTCTTTATACTGTTTCGCCGCCTGTCTCCTCCTCCTGCGATTTCTTTAACATTTTTCTCGGACGAGCCACGAAGCGAATAAAGCTCTGCCCGGTGCACGGCATGTGTAATTCAACCTTAACATTCTGACCTGTCTATCGAAACCTTGAGAATCAATATCTTCCACAGCAGATTATTTTTATCCATACTCGAAAATTGACTTTAACCGCAAATCTTAGAAGTAAAATTGTGCGATTTATATGTTTTTATTTATGTTCTAACCACAATGATCTTCAGGTTACTTGGCCTGCATAGACTGCCTTCTATACTTCACTTTCTTTACCAAACTATTTCTTCATATTATAAAAAAGAAATAAATCTTGTTATTATTATTTATTAAAGCCAAATACCAGATTTTTCTTATATATTATTTTTTTAAAATATTTTAATTGAGATATGACAGTAAAATTCCTTAATCAAAAAATTATGAAACCTTTAATTTTTATTAGATAAAATCATTTTTTACAAATTGTCAAGAAAATAAATTTATTAAACGATGTGAGAAATTTGCTATCAAAAGTGGACATCTCCAAATCCACTTTTTACTTCCTTGTACGCAGTAAAGAAAGTATTGTTATCGCACAAAATTTTCGGTATTCAGATTTCAACGGAATTATCCATTTTGACCATCCCTGAATCCATTTTGACAAGTTTCGTCATGACGTCTGTACGTACGTTCGTATCTCTCATAACTCAAAAACGGTTAGCTTTAGAAAGTTAAAATTTTTTTTTATGATTATTGTAAAATCTAATTGTGAACCTCCCATTTTAGTCACTGCATCATTACCGGAAGTGGTACTTTACTTGAAGGTCATTATTGATTTTCATTAAAAATTATATTAAAATATAATGCAAAATTTTTCAAATTTGGTTTATAAGACTTACATATTAATATAAATAACATAATAAATTTTGGTTAAAAGTGACAAACCGGAAGTGATAAGTGGAGAAAAAAAAATAATACATTACTGATATCGGAAGTTTTTATCAAACATTATTTTTGTGAATTGTGTATAACATTTTATGATTTTGAAATGATCTCTTACTGCATAATTTTACGATGTAGGTTACTCTTTCTTATTTGTAATGTATATTGCATTTTGTAATGTAAAATTTAAAATTGTAAATAATTAAAAAGAAAAGTCAAAATGTAATGTGAAAATATCACTTTTCCACATATTCCCTGTTATGAGATTACAAAAAAAATCTATTTCCATTTTCAGTTTTTTCTTGACTTTCAGTATGTCGACGATACCAACGACGAACTAAAAAATTCACATGCCGTCTTCGCGTGAATTAATTTCTCCTATTACCTACTTTTTTCATATATCTTCTGCAATTAGGGCTGGTGGCGTAAATGGAGTGAAAAGGGAGCGTAATAGAAATCGGGGGGAAAAAGACCTCGTCACGCCACTCTGAGCGTGGACTCAAAAAAATCTGTTTTGGTCTGAAGGGAAGATGTTCACTTTTGATAGCAATCTCCTCATTTATTCAATTAGTTGGCTACTTATTGTATTTTATTTATTTATAATTGAAGACATGAGTGGATGAAGGCATTATACTGAATTTATTCTATTTGGATGATGGGTAAAAAAAGAAAAGTTTTGCATTTCCGGACTAAAATGATTGTTCTTGCGGAAAATTTGTATTATTTCCTGTTTGTGTTATGTAACCGACCTCGCGTGTAAACATTGACGTCAATGTTAATTGCAACTTACTCTTAACGATTATTATTATTCAAAAAAATAATGAATTATTAGTGAAGAAATTATGAATACATATTATAAAATGGGAAAAAAATGAACAAGGTTCACAATCTGAAATAATCCGACAGACCTGTAATCCCTCGACAGCGCTAGTGAGAGTGACTTGGAGTAACCGTTCGTGACTAATTTCTCCAAACCAGTTCTTACAAGATTTCCTCCTCAGCCGGTCTGTGATGGATTCACTGATTCACTCTCTTCAAGATAGTGTCCTGCTACATTTCTTTGCATTCATAAAGCCACTGAGTAACAATATGTTTCTCAAGCCAAATATTGTTTGTTATGATTAAATAAACAATCGGGATGCAGTCAACAAAGTATATTTTTTATATTGTACAAGCCGACGTTTCGGCTCAATCATGTGAGTCATCATCAGGCTATTTTAGTTGGAAGTAGAGACAGAGCGCGACAGTTAGGTATTCGAAATGGTGACAGAACGTAACAGGTCTGTCACCACTTCGAACTAAAATAGTCCTGATGATTGATGGCTCACACGATTGAGCCGAAAAGTAGGCTTGTACAATAAAAAATATACTTTGTTGACTCCATCCCGGTTATTTATTTCATCATAATTACATCACAGTCGATCAAGCAAAGATCATTAATCCAAATGTTTTTCGGATCCACCTGCAGTTCCAATGGCTCCAGGTAGGGATATCAATAACCGGTTGGTTATAATATTTTTTTTTTAATCTGAAAACCAGAGAAATATCCGACTGAAAATAAATTTCGTAAAAAAGAGAAAAAAAACCTAAAGAGAAAAATATACAAAATAAACATCCTACCTTCTACCCTCTGGCGTACCTCCTAGTGCTTATACCTTATAAAAAGAAACATGATTATACTTTATAAAAAGAAACATACTTATACCTTATACAAAAAAAAACTGCTTATACCTTGCTAAAGTCACACCGTTACACTGACAATTACAACTAAATTTCTATTGTTTATTTTACGTTCACCAGTAACGCTGTAGTGGTTTTGAGGTTTACAGATTTATTTTTAGTTTATTATTACTCACTTTCTTTCTCTGTCTCATGTTCAATTATTTCTCAAGTTTCTCAGATTCTTAAAAATTATAGGACACAAAATTTATGCTTTGAAAAAAAAAAATCCCTAGTTCTGTAGCCTTAAAATAAATCCTAAAATTACTGCACTTGAAACAAGAAAAAGTGATGAAAATTGAATACTAGCACTAGCTGTGTAGTCTTCTTTACAATCCCTTGCTTGGCATTGCTGAACTTGGAACGTCAAATAATTTCTGATAAGTGAATACTAAGTTCTATAGCCTTTAATTGTTTTGTTATAATCATTCAAAAATCGGTTTTGAAACATTAAAAAATTGCTGAAAATTGAATTATAGATCTGCAGCCTTAAAAAAAATCTGATATGGACACCACATGATTTCACATGATATAGGTGGCTCAAAAAGTGTTCCTGAATCACTTTGAAACATATTATTAAATAAACATTAAAATTTGCCTAACTTATTTTTTCATACTCTAAAGCATTGTTGACTAGAATTAAAACATATTCCATTTTATCTTGCTTTCGTAATATTTCATTTAAAATTTAAACTTTCCCAAAAACCGGTTAACTGCATCGATCAAAAAATGCAAAAGAATAACCGGTAACCGGTTTAAAAAGTAAAAAATGGCCCCTCTAGTTCCAAGTATTATTATTACACACCTATTTTTTTTACCTCACGTTATCGCTTGTTATCTCTTTTACTTAAATATTGACTTTTGTCGATTCATTAATGAAAAAACACATCAGCATTGCTTTTTCATGACCAAGTGTCGTTTTTTCATCCGAATGAATCCAATCGAATTTTCAGATTAATAAATTGAGATCAGGTCAAAAATTGGATAACTCTAAAATTAACTATTTCTGGATCACAAATGTTTTTGTAGTACTTATAACACATAAAACCCGCCTTTATATTTTCAAATTAAATTTCAATATAACACATAAAACCCACCCTTATATTTTCAAATTAAATTTCAATTTATTATGAGATCCCGGAACCATGCAAATATTATGATATAAAATCATTATTTGGGATCCAGAAATAATACCCAAAATATTGAATTGATCATATTTTTTTTTAATGAAATAATTAAATTATGGAACAACCAAAAACCCATCAGAACGGGACTATTCTTAACTGTACGCGGTCTTACTCAGGATGTCATAGCATCAGATTGAAATTTAATTTGAAAATTTAAGGTTGGGTTTAAGATGTTATAAGTGCTACAAAAACATTATTTGTGATCCAGAAATAGTAAATTTTAGAGTTATCCATTTTTTGAAATGTATTAATTAAGTTTTATAGCGATTTCTAGGCTCTGTTGAAATATATACAATAAAAAAACTATTTCTCTACGGAGTGAAGTATATATTAATAATATAATATAGCTTTATTGACATTTTCATGGCAAAAGCCTCTCCCGGAGGAGATAAAATGGAGTTCAGCTCTACAATATAGTTAATTGTTCAAGCTAAATATTGAAGATACAAATATAATAATATAATACCATATAAAATATATTAAAACACAAAAGAAAAGAAAACCCTCAGCAATATTACAATATAATTGTAATATAACCTTTAAAAATAAAACTTCAACATTCATTAATAAAGTAGCTCTTTCAAAATTCAGATAAAACAATCTTTATCGTTTCTTCACAATTTTGAACCAGCACTCTCTGTCCCTGGTGGCCACTCCATCCAGTTTGTTCCCACCCGCGGGTGGACTTCGTCTCTCCACCTCATGTATGGTCTTTCTCTCCTTCTCACTTGGTTTATCGGATATAATATCAGAAGTATATTAATAGAATTTTTTTTTTTAAATATTATTAAGATTTACAAACTTGCCCATAAATCAGAAACCCTTTGAACGATTCAAATCAAATTTGGGCCGTCTGTAAAGGTTCGTAATCTGCGCGGTTTGCTTTAACAGTTCTTCCTACTTGTTTTAGAACCAACGCTATCCGCATAAAACATAAATTTTGTTTTTATTTTGTAATCACATCTTTTTACACAGATCTTATGGATAATGCACTAGCTATTTATATTAATGGAAATAAGAAACTTCCCTCTTTCCAACGAGTCCAGAAATTTGAAATCAAATAAACTGAATAAGAGATACCAAGCTTCAAATCGAAATGTAATTTAGTGGCTTACAAATTTTTAACTAAAATTTTTTTTTTTTTCTATGATATTTTTGACAAACATTTTTCGGTGTCCTGAATCAAAATCTGCCATATTTGTTGGTGTAAAAAAATGTATAAAGCTAGTTTATCGAATATTCTATACATTTTTTCAATTTATTTGACCAAAAACCAATCATTTTTTAAATTTTGTATTTTTGCTTTCATATGCACTGAAAAACAATTTATTTGGTGAAAAAACCACGCCAAAATCAGTTTTTGAACTCAAAATAAAAAATAAAGCGTGTTTTATTTTTTTGCTGACTCCTAAGGCCCATTGGGACGAACGCCGACACACGTGTACAATATTGTTGTATATAGAATCACCATTAAACATTTGGTTGAAATCGGTGACCCATTGACTGTGCCCTCCACTTGTAGGTGTTGATATCTAGTGTTGATTTCTGCACTTAAACTAGTTATGAAAAAAAAAAAAATCGATTTGGACCCCTTGTTTTTTTTCTGACCCCCACAATTGCTCTCATTCATTTTTAAATCCATTTCAAATTTTAACTTTGTATTCACAAGCTATCTTTATTCTGTGATTGAAGAGATCGTTTGTCTGTTGTGAAAGTTTTGAAACAGTTGTATACCTATACAAGTACTGTTTTAATGGCAAACACAAAGTAAAAAATTAATTAAAATCTTAAAAACATTCACTCGAACCAAAAAAGTAAAGCAAGTTAATGTTCTGATTAAGTCAAGATGAATTTCATCGAAGAAATATTTTAGATTGGTATTTTTTATTTACTTTTTATTATTTTATTTTTTTGTGTGGTATGGTCTGCATTTTTTAAATGTAATAACTGAGATATGAAAAACAATCCGTTGTCAATAGTTATGGGTCCCAATCAACTAATAATTGTTATCTTCGCAGTATTTTAAAATAAATAACTGCAATATTTATTTTATATATTAATACATATGCTCTTGGCTTACCTACATAATTTCTATATCTACACTTTTTTAATTTTCTTTAATATCTTATTATATATAGTATTCTTTTATTAGTTTCTAATTAGTTTTAATTTTCACAATTCTATTTCATAATATTAGTCTTCATGAAGGCCTGCCGTTTTACTGTACAACACACCAAGTTCTCTTTGAAATTTATTTTTTTTTAATTTTATTTTTACGAACTAGAACGATTATTGTTTCTCGTAGCGATTCTGGTATAGCTAGGTATCTCTCTAGTCATGATAACTCAACAGATGTTCAGTAGGGTCTGTTGATAAAACAAACTATTTTGACTGAGACATAAACCGTTGTGACATTTTTATTTCATTTTTATCTTTTTTTTCTATTGCTTTTATTAATTATGTGTGAATAATATTTCCTGTTTTATTTTATTTGTTACAGCTGCTAGGGCTCGCAGTGCTTGGTGTGAGCATATACGCCAACATCCATGGGAGATCCCTCAAGTCGTTTCTGGAAGGAGAGATCAACACCACTTCTATCCTCCTTATTTGTGTGGGGGCGGCTGTCTTCCTGATAGCGTTCTTCGGCTGTTGTGGAGCGATTAGGGAGGACCACTGTTACCTCAATACCGTAAGTGGAATATTAATTTTAACGAATATTGTTTATGTATCAACTAAATTAATTATTTATTTTTAAGAAGTACAGTTTTTCTTTGCATCAATTGAATCAATTGTTTTAAGATTAATATTTTTTATAAAAATCTAGTAATGCTCAATATTCTTTGAAGTGTACTGGAAAAACAAAATAATATTTTTTCCATTCCTTGTTTTAGAAAGGATAAAGAAAAATCTTCTTTAGACATCGCTCAGTGTATGTTTGGCGTTTTACTAATTTTCAGCCGTTAAAATTTTTTTCTTTTTCTTTTATGTAATAATAGAAAGCACTGTGCATGTATTTTACTTTACATTATAAGCACTTTTGTAGGGGTTCAGTTTTAAGAAAATACTTGACCACGATGTTGTACTTTCATTTCTCCAATCACTCACTGTTTACAAAATGGTCTGTAAAACCTTGATCTGTCCAACTCTGCTCTTGGTAAACTATAATACTTTGTGGCTTGTAAACAAATGAACTAGGCCAAATCTTCACTTTGTTACTATTAATGCACTATGCAAGGGCGGAACTGGAATTTTTACCAGTGGGGCAAGCTTAATTTTGCCATCCTTCATTCATCTCTCCTCTTCCCCACTCCAATAAAAGTCAACAGTTTATAGCAGTATTTTAGGTTATAGATTATGAAATATATATCATCTTCATCATCTGTAAATATCATCTATAAAAACTCATTTTATTGGCCGAATTAAGGCCAAATCAATCGAATAGCAGAAACTAATATTTTTAAGTTGACACATGATGGTATAGAAGGACCAATCCCTAATTAATATTTTTTGCTTATCCTAAAAATGAAATTTCGCTGGAAATTTGTTGTCCTTTAAATTCTACCGCGTATTGAAAATGACCTCTTTGCTCCTCCACCCTCTCTCCCCCTCCCCCTTGTTTAGACCCTGCTACTACGATCTATAAACTATGAACAGCAGGTATTATTCAACCTATGCATGCACTTTGAAGCTTATTGTATTGCTTCCCTTAGCCAACATATTGACTGGCTCACTCTTGTCCATGCTATCCCAGGCTAAAGTATTTTAAAACAATATGGCTGCTACCAAGCCAAATTATCTCCTCTCCAGGTATAACACCTCTGGCAATTCTATTCCGAATAGCGTTGCCAGTCTGGAGTAAATTACTTCAAAGCATTTAAACATAACTTACAGGAGATTATCTTGATTGAACCTTAATTTTATTATCATAAGAGTAATCCCACAACATTTACAATCTTACAACTTAATTACAACTAACTTATAGGGTTGTTACAACTAAATTATGATTTACTATAACTAATTTATTATATAAATTACAATCTTAAAACTTCAGACAACTTAAAACTTCCTGCTCTTTTGGCCTTATATGGAATAAAGAAGTTGCGTTTCTACTGATGCAACCCATAATTGTGAGGTATTAAATAAAGCTGACCACTTTACTCTAATATTTCTAGTACCGATATTTTAACTGTCGTTTCTTTTAACAGTATGTCTTTAATTGAGATGTTATTCTAAACAAATCATTATTCAGTTCCTGGTAAAACTATTTTTATAGTAGCAATATTTGTAGTAAATTTATCTTAGAAAAGTTTATATTTGTGAATAATAAAAACCTTTTTCCACTCTAAACTCCTACTTTTAATTTTTTACTATTATAAAAATTATATATAAACCAATTTTATCTTTGCAATAATTTTTTTTTTTCAGTATGGAGTGATCTTGTCAATCTTGCTCTTAGCGCAAGTAGCATTGGGCATCCTCGCTTTTGTTTATAAATCAAACTTTTCTGATTCATTCTCTAAATATTTAGACAAAACATTCCACAATGCTATTGAGGATGATAAGGATGCAATCATGCATATGTCTGAAATTCAAACAGCTGTAAGTCTTTTATTATAACTATTGTAAATTGCAGTAAGATATTTTTTATTTTTCGCTTTCTTTGGGATGTATATATATATATATATATATATATATATATATATATATATATATATATTTATGTTATGTTATGTTATGTTATGTTATGTTATGTTAGTCCTGCAATTAAATTCATTTTTGGTTACTTAACAGCTGGAGTGCTGTGGAGTCACAGATGCTAATGACTACACAAGCAGTGGCAAGCAAATCCCCGCTTCCTGCTGCATGACTCGACAAGAAAATAACAGCACTTGTTCTGCTTCTGATGCTTACCAAAAAGGATGTAAGCAGGCAGGAATTGACCTCATTAAGTTTTTCCTTCAGTCCTTAGGAATTATTTCTGTAACTGTTGGAGGCGTTGAGGTAAGAAAACATTAAATATATAGTTTAATCCTTATTGTTTATTGGTGTTTATATAGAACTATTGTTATAACTGTAATGTTCCTTTAGCATTGGGTGTATAATACCCTAATAATGTTCTTAGTTATACTGTGATACCTCTCTGAAAGGATTAAGAAATTTGAAAAAAAAGTCCTTTTATTTCTTTATAAAATACTGGAAAAATGTATGTTTTAAAACTTATTAAAGTTATGATGGGGTACAAAAAAAATGAGAACAAGCCAACCTATTGCTATGGAAATCTCAAATCATTGGAAGTGACATTTGTGACATCACATTGACTTTACTTGAGGGTTAGGCTTTAGGGATGCTTATTTGAAAAAATTTAGTCAGAAGATGTCGTCACCTACTTTTCATGAGACCAAAAAAGAACTTTACATTTTATTTTCAACTTCCCCATTGCCAATAATTATTTTATCTCTGGGCCTTTTTACTTCACCGAGCCCTTAGATTTGTGTTAATAAGATTTTATTTTGAAAATATGCTCCTGATAAATTAATAAAACTTAGGTATTCAAAAAATCCAGTTTTTCACATTCGTTGCTTAAATATTGTTGCGACAGTATATCAAAGCTTGTTCATGAAGAAAATTATCGAGGAAGTTATTAGCTTTGCAATATGCTTTAATTTACATTGCAGGAATTATCATCATATTTTCTTTTTGTTTTAGCTGCTTGGTGTTATTTTTGCTTTCTGTCTCGCAAGCTCAATCAAGAGAAATGAAATGCGTGGATATGCTTGAAAATTTCCTTAAACCAAGAATGAGCCCTTAAATTTCCATGGGCAGCATGCATTTGTATATTTTATTTTAATAAAATTAAGTTATTTTTCTTGACAAAAATTGAATGTGTAAATAATCAAGAACCCTGATTTTATTTTAAAATTATAAACATGTTGATTGTTTTAGACTATGAGTAATTTTACAAGTAAAATAGATAAAGTGAAAGTTAATGTATGTAATCAAAATCACTTTTAAGCACTGAAATATTTTTATGTATTATATGTTGCTGCTATTTTTGCCATATTGTATCAACATTTATTACAAGATTTTGTACATTCCACAGTATTAAATGTGTTTGAACTTAAATATTTATATGAAAGTAAGGTTGTTTTTTTTTTATAAAAAGAAAAAAACATGAGCAAAAAAGGATATTAAACTTAATTACATTATTATGTTTATATTTATTTTCCCTAAAATGTAATAAATATCGTCTGATCATCAACTAGCATTTTTTAAAACAAATAAATAATATTTTCCATAATAAAAATAAAATGAATATTGCATCAACCAGATTATAAAGGGCCATTTACGAAGAGAAGGAAATCAATCACCCTTATTATATAACCAGACAAGAGAAGTATGATGCATTCGAGCGTAGAAACTTAATTGTTATAATAAAAGACGCTTCAATAATAAACCCAATTTTATATTATAAACATGGTAAGTATAAGAGGCTAAACTTTGAGAAGGTTTCCTCTCATATGGAACCTTAACTAACATCATTTAGTTATCATTGAGCATCAGCGCATTTAGATTGAATTAGGTAAAAGGTGCATTTTTTCTTTTTAACTTAAGAGTATGTATTCCTTTAACTTTTTTTTTTTTTTATTGAACAGTGTGTGGAAAAGAAATATTTTTATGTATAATTAAATTATTTATTGACCTATAAGAGAATATATAAATAATAAGTTAACAAAATATTTCTGAGCTCTATGCATTGATGTTCTGCTGCATATTAAGCTATTTATGGCCTTGCCAATACTCAATGTCAAGCTGAACAAAACCCACTCTGCGTGAACGGCCCTTAATGTTATTGATTATATTATTGCGAATAAACATAATTTAAAATTAACTGTAACATATTATATTCAAAAATTAAGATAAGTAAATGCTCGGACAGTTCAAATTGAATAGTTAAATTTAAAAAAACAAGTTACTTTCTATATTTTAATTTTTCTGATATTTTGTAAACATATATGCTACACAAATGTAGTTTTTAAAATAGTAAAAATAGAAAATTGTTTAAACACTGAAGTTCTTTGTGATATGGTTGTTATGGAATTAGCTTGTATATCATTTTTTTTAATTCATCTTAGTATTGTATTGTTAGTAGTCTTAGTATTTTGAAATACCATCAGATGCAGTCATAATTATTGCTTCAGCACTGAAACCATCTTCATCAAAACTTTGATTAATGGGAGTATAAAATGGTAGTGAGTAAGCCCAAATATTTGAAAAGTGTAATCAGTAAAAATTTCTTTTTATATGCATTGTAATTTCTACAGTGTTAACAACTTTATAATAATAATAAATCTTCATTTTTATTTCATTTCTCAAGAGAGAAGTTGCACTTCTTATGTACCAAATTTACAATTAATGTTTAAATTTGAATATAGACATGATTCAATCAAAATTAGACTCTGTAATAGAAAAGCTGTTAAAATTACATTTTCCTTATATTTTTATTGTTTACCTTAAATACAGACCTGCCTTGTTAATCATAATCAAGGTTTCTTCATTCTCTGTACACATCAATTTTCAATCATGAAATTCTTAAGCTGATGGAAAGTAGTATAGTGTTTCATGTTTCCTTTTAAAATAGTTATAGTTTTATATTCTTCTAATATTAAAAGCATTTAAATTTAAAATTGAAGTAGGTTTATGTTTTTCCAAATTTATTTCTGGACTCGAGTGATTTAAGAAAATAAAACTGTTTTGTTTATGGTTGTTTGACATCCCGTTTCAGTATTTTTCTCAAATAGCTAGTTTTAGTTGTATCCAGTTATGTTGAAATGAATATAATGTTACTATATTATGTTTATTAAAGAATTCTGTGAGTACTGGCATCATTCAGTTACCACATTACATAATGTTTTAGCTACTGGAAGATTATTATTCAGCACTAAATTTTTTATGGCTGTCTTGTAATAAAACAATATTATGTATTATTGGTTATTTTATTTTTCCCTTATGTCTTGATTCAAGCCTTTTTAGCAAAACTAAACCAAATTTTAGAATCAGACCATTACTCCAAACATGGCCTTCAGTCTCTCAAATAGTAGAGAATAACTAGCCTAACCGGTCATTGTCTCAAATGGAGGCCTTATCAGGAGTGAAAACCACAAAGAAATTTATAAAATATCGTCAAGCCCATCCATCTAATTTCATTTATCAGCTACTAAAGTAGATATTGCAAGTATTAATAAATTTAGAATTGTCTAAAAGTAGGAAGATTTTTAATCACTAAAAATGAATTTCATGAAATCAATAGTTTAGAGGATTCATAGATAAAAAATCGGTTTAATTAATGAAAGTCCTTAATTGGAGTTGGTAAGGACGTTAAACCCCAAATATAAAATCAAATCTTAGCATACCTCATTTTGTATTAGTTTAGTTTCAAGAAATTGAATTAATAAAAAGATTCTCTGAAATATTTAACATTTTCAGATCTATTTATGGTTTGCCTAGAATGTTACTTGCAAACAGCAGATACTCACAATTCTGAAGTTTTGCTTTCCAATTAAGTTGATATTTGTTCTGAATTAATTAACGGCCTCACTTTGTGTTAATTTAGTTTCAATAAATTAAATTAGTAAAAGTATTCTCTGAAATATTTAGTATTTTCTGGACTATTTTTAGTTCATTTAGAATGTTACTAGTTTACTCACCTGAGGCTGGTACCGAGTGTGTTAAACAATGGCCAATCCTCGCCTTCTCTGATTCAGCAACTCATCTATCCTTATCAACAAAATAACAATTTTGTTATATGTATTTCTGTAATTTTATTTGTTAGATTTTTTTAAATTAATAATTTTTATTAATATTATTTCATTCTTGCATACTAATTGTACTACAATGTGTCCATTTAATTAATTGAGCCTTATTTGTATATAATTTTCTTCTTTTTTCCACCATTAAAATTTATGTTATTCATTTATTTTTCTCACAGACAATTATTATTATTTATCATTTCGCGGCGCTACAACCCGCCATCACAGAAAATTAAGTTGATTTATTCTGTTAAATTTTTGAACTAGGGGAATTATTCTTAGGATATTACAAATATTTAATTTTAAAATAAATTTAAACAAATTTTAACATTACAAATTTATTCATTCTTGGGTTACATTGTACAACTATTTTCAAATAATACTTTTTTACTTTTAGAAAAATCATCTCACTTATATATCTATCAGTTACAGAGCAATCATTTATTTATTTATATATATACTTTTCTATTTATATGCATATTTATAAATTACGAACACAGATTAATTACTAAGATGATAATAATAAAAATAAAAGGTAATCTACAATTATTACAAGATATACTGCATATATAATAAAGTATATATGTTTGTTTAATATAACTGTATATTATATACAAAGTAGATGTATCTACATACTGAAAATACATAAATAGAAGGAAGTAGCGTCTGATCTTTCCAAGACTCCGCACTTGTCAGTAGGAAAGAGAATAATACAAGAATAAATAAAATTTACATTATACATTCATATTCCATGAGAAAAAATTAAAAAAAAAAGAAAAGAGAAAACTAAAATTAAAAAAAAAAGAAAAGAGAAAAACTACCTATTATGTTAAATTAAACTAAATTAGTAAATAAAATTAACTGAATTATCGGCAATAATTAACAGCATCACAGACATGCAAGGTAAAGTTTACCTTTCAGACTAAAAAATATTTTTATTAAATAAGTATTAACGAAAAACCAAACGTAGAACAAGGTTCATGTAACTTAAATCAGCCATGTGGAAAATACAAGTGAAAATCTTCCAGAAAAATGGAAGACGAAAATTGACAAGCAAGGAGCAGATCAGGATTCCGAATTCAATTGCACTTTGTACCTAGCCTATGGCAGGAAAAACAAATTCCTGCAAAACGTTTAGCACTGGAAGCTCGGTTGTTCCAATATCTCTGCCCAGCAAGGAAAAGGAACTGTGTGTATAATATTAAAAATCAATACCAATATACTTCTTGTTGCTCCCAAAGCTTTTCAACAATCATTATCTAATACGTATGAATGTTGACAGGTCTTCCAAAAAATTTGAATATTTTTCCGAAAGCTAGGTATAATAGGACCAAAAAATGAGGTCTTAATAAAAGATGTTTTTTACAGTCAAGATATCAACAATATTATAATAATTAAAAAGTATATGGAAACAAAATTCCACTTTCTGTATCGACACATGTATTATTATTTTTAATCGACTGATGAAAAATGCTTAGCAAATGATGAAACCCTTATGAAATTGTAAATAACTGTAATTACAAAAAAAATATCCAGAACTAGGACAGTTATAGTTTTTTTTTTCTTTTTTCCTGATTTGTTTATAATCAAGCCAACTTCGTTTATAAAATTGAAGCATTATTATTAACAATTATGTTATACATATCAATATGTAATTTCTATAGCATATCATTTTTATATAAATATATTGTTTAATTGGCTTCTATCTACAGTAATAAGTAGGTGAGTATAAAATGATTAAATTTAAATTCATTTTTATAGGTATTGCTCTTGAGGAAGGCTTAAAATGTAAATATCTTCTCAAAAATAAAATCAATTTTTGAGCAGTTTTCTAGGCCGGTTATAAACACATGCAGGTGAACCTCTTTTGAATGACAGGTTTTGGAAACGTTTTTATAATCTTTAGGATTTCTGCTGAGCAAAGGTTCTCCAAAGGTTATCCATATATGTAGGGTTTATATAAACTAATAAAAATTTATAAAAGAAGATGAAGGTTGTTAACCGGTCAACTGTTGGATAATGAAACAATCATTCTATTGTGAAACACTATCAAGACAATATTTTGGCTTAAGTTGCATGCCTTTATCAAGACTATTATAATTAAAGATGAATTTTCATAAAAAATAGAATAATCAAAATTCTAAATATGCAAAATTAAAACCAAAAAACATCTGTACCTCTATAACAGTCTAGGGACCCAAGCTCAGTACTTCATGAGAAAGTACTATTTCTTCACCAACAGTTATACATACAAGGAGGTGATGTGGCAAACATTCACTCTCGACCTCCAGAAGAGTTATCACCCTCCATAATTAAGGATAGCCTCTTTACAAAGGCCGAAAAGATAGGTAATGATAATAAAGAAAAATAAGAAATAATAAAAAAAAAAAAAGAAATAAAGATGATAAAGAAATATTATATATATATATATATATATATATATATATATATATATATATATATCTATATATATATATCTATATATAATATATATATATATATATATATATATATATATATATATATATATATATATATATATAACATATATATATAATATATATATATATATATATGTGTTATATATATATAATATATATATATATTATAATATATATATATATATATATATATATATATATATATATATAAATATATATATATATATATATATATATATATATATATATATATATATATATATATATATATATATATATATATATATATATATATATATATATATATATATATATATATATATATATATATATATATATATATATATATATATATATATATATATATATATATATATATATATATATATATATATATATATCATCAGCTGAAGAGCATACGAAAAAACTGAGGAATATAAAGGGATGAATGAGTGCGGGATATTGTGAAATCTACAAGTAGATTGGGTATCTGTATAGTAAAGGATACAAACAAGAGATAAATTTAAGACAAATTAATTAAAATTTCATTCTTAGCACAGCATAATGTTTTGATTTTTTATCGATTGGGTGTTTGGAGTGCTAGCAAGTTATTCTTATAAGACAGGTAAGCATATTGTTAAATATAGTGTTGATTGATTATTAGATTCCAAGGGCACCAAACAAAAGAGGTTCAACTGTACAATGTCATTAGAATACTGAATTCGACAATAACTATTATTACAGTAGGACGACAAAGGTTTCTCTTATAAGTCTCATTCTACCTGAGATACTTTATAGACAATCACAATGAATAATCTTGATATTGGAACAAACGGCTAATAACTATAAATGCTTTAATATTACTATACAAAAATAAAACAGTATCATCATACAATTAAATTTAAAAAAATCAATACATATAACTAACAATAAGTTACATATATCACCTACAATAATGTTTTCAAGGAATCATTTGTAACAGTTTTTTTTTAAAAATTATAATTATAATTAATTTATGACTTCATATTCTTAAATATTAATGATTGGTTCAGTTTGTATTATTAATTGATACATAACAATATCCCTGCTTAATTTGAACTTTATCAAAAACATTTATCATGCATACATAAATCAAAAAAATAAATTCTCTAATTTTACAAGTCAAATAAATTGTGCCATAAGAATCAGGTGAATTAAACTGGGATTAGCTAAATGGAAATAGTCAAATTTTTTTTAATTTATACCCAAAGCAAAAACAATCTTAAGCATTTCATTAAAAACCTGAGATATTAGTGTATAATTAACAGATATAAAGGAAAATATAATACTTTAGAAAAAAAATATATATACAATTAATGATAGATATTATGAAAATAAACTTTAAAATGCTTTAAATATGAGTTTAAGTTTAGTAGTTGATGGAGGAGGATGTAAAATTGAAATGTATACATACTATCAAGGTCAATTTTAAGAGTTAAGAGACTGCTAAGACTTAATTACTGTAACAAAGACATTTTAGGCACTTAAATACTTAGTGGCATTTAGAATAAAATAAAGAGGGAGATTAATTTGTTTGCTAGTTTTCAAATGAACAAATAATGAATCAATCATAGATCATTCCAATAGAACTATTTTTCATTAAAAACTATGGCCATCAGATAAAATTTATATTCACACAAGATTTCAATTCTTTGCTATTTGCTTTTTTTCATTATTGTATTTATAATAAAATGATTATTATTCATTTAAATGGATTCCAAGAAAAATGAGAGATAATTTAATGGATTCACCAAAACTATAAGCACTTCTGTACCACACAAACAAATATTGACTTTCAAAATATTTTTTAAATGAACAACAAAAATCAGGAATGATTTGAATAATTAATAGTTACATAAAAAAAAAACATGTTAATTTCTTCAATTATATTGTCATTATCTATGGTATAATGCAATACTGACACCACATGAACCTTGTAATTCTGTTTGAGAAAACATTATTTTTAACATTATCTTCTTCTTTTCGAACTAAACGCAAAATGAAGAAAAAAATTTGTTCAAAATTATGAAACATAACTTAGGAAAGTTCTACAATATTTATATAAAAAATATGTTCCACATAAAATTAAGTACCACGCTATAGGGAAAGAATCAGGTCTTTTAGTGAGGGTTAATAGTAGATTCTCTTGAGCTTGCAGACGTAAGTTCCTCTAGGAAGTCAAAAGAAGCAACTGCTTCTTGCTCTTTAGTTCCAAAACGTGTGAACAGGTCTTCACGTCCTATTATTGAAGCTCTCGTATTTGCTTGGCAGCGCATGGCTCCTTCTCTGCTTGCTGATGCTGTAAATTAACCGTTCGAAACCATTTTAAATTATACTTTCTTAAAAATCATTGAATTTAAAATGTTTTGACTGAATTTACATAAAAAGCAAAATCATAAACAACTTTACATATATAAAAAACAATAGTAAACTATTAGTAATGTGAAAAAGTCAAATTTCTAGTTTTGTACCTGCAGTTAAAACATTGCTATTCAATATACAAACATGCTTTCGGAAAAATTTCCATTTTCAAGTAATATGAAATATTTCTAATATAATATCATTCAAACTAAAAATTCACATTATTTATAAAAAAAATAAATAATACTAATCTCATAATGTATATTAAGATGTGGATTTCTTGAGGTTTTTTATAATAATTAATTTTTTTTACATCATTTTCAATACTTAAACATTGGATTGCCAAAAGTACTGATGCATATTGAGCAATAACTATGTTTTCATTGTGGTGACTTTTAATTTATTATTAATACCCAATCCACAACCAGCATATCTTAATAATACTGTTAGTAAAGATTTTAATTTTTTTAAGAATGGAATGTTAAGTAGGTACCTACTTAAAAGTAATGATAGTATTGTTGAAATATGAGAACATGCTTTCACAATTTATTAACTAATTATTGTAATAAGCTGGTGTAGATTTATAATTTGTTCATATAAATAATATAAACTGCAGAAAAAAAGTATCAAATAAAAATATACCAACTTATTTTTGATTGATTATTGCAATTTCTAAATTAAATGTTACCTTTAAAAATTGATTGTAACCTTTTTTTTTTGATAAAAAGGTTTATGTAGAAGCAAAGTAAAGAATTTGATTTGTTTTGTTTTGATAATGAATATCTTTAAAATATAAATTATTTTCCTTTTGTAATTTTACTGAGTTTTTGAGAAAGTTTGCCATTCATAAATTTTGTATATTCATTTTTTCTTTCATCAAGAGGAGTTACGAAATATTGCTAGAAAACAAAACAAAAACAAATTATTAAAAACAATATTATTGGGTACTTTTATCTATTTTTTTAAATGTTGTTTGATGATTGTCAAATTAAAAGTAATAAATAGTAAATTATGTATAACACATTTTCCAAAATAAAATTTTACAAATTAATGTAATACTCCTATCCAGCAGTTTATATACACTTTACATAAATTATTTTATAATATTTAAATAGAACACACACACACACACACTATATACACAAATATATACTCATATTTAAATATGTATTTGTGATGACTTTTGATACCAATTAAATAAGGAACAAAAGTAATTCATTCATTATACCTTTCTTATGCCTGCGTGATCTATGTAAACGATGTAAATGTTGGTATCCAGAATGATCATCACCACTTTCACTACTGCATGAGCTTGAACTTCGACTCATAATCACATCCATGAAATTAGCTCGCATCTAATAATACAACAATTGCTATTAATATATATTTAATGGTTTATTATTTTATTGGACAATGGATGTAAAACAAAATTATCAACACTTTAACACAGAAGAGTAAAATTTTAAATTCATATCAGTACACAAAGATTTATAACACTAAATGCAGTGTACTTAAAAGATTTTAAGTTAATTATTAGAACCCTTCATACTGATGAATTTTTATAATTCCTTTTAAATAATAATATTAAAATTTTTGAATTCTTGGCAGTTAAAGTCAAAAGTAACATTGTTTTGAAAATAAATAAAAAAATCATGAATGATTTATCAAATATTCATCTTCATTTAAAAATTTCTTTAAAATAAAATAATAAATTCAACAGAGCAGAGAAAATAAAAGCAGGGTAGCCTGGTATTTCAGCTACTAAATATTCTATACTTGTTTTATTTTACTGGATAAACAACTTAAACATCTAAAACATTAATATAATAAATATTAAAATTTATTAATGACCTTTGGATCAGTGAAATCGGAAGCCCTTTCAACATGAACCCAACCAGTCGGACAGCCACCATCTTCAGCTTCAGGTTGAGGAGAAATTTCTTCCTCGTCTGCCGCAAGTCTTTTCAATTCTGCCAACATTCCTTCTCCTTCTTGTAGCTCAGGCTGCTGGGCTTCCAGGATCTCTAATGGTTCACAAGGGCTGATATCCACTGCCTGAACAGTCATCTGTGATTTCTTCACTTCCGATAGAGTCATATTTCCTCCATCTTGCAGCACAGTTTCAGGAGTTGAGATACTCGATGTCAGTGATTCTTCTTCTTCAGGGACTGTTAGCAGGCTTCTTGCTTCTCTGTTAAAAATATTAATAAAAATAATTAAATATAATAAATAGTTTATTGAGGGAAAAAAAATTATATTCTTATTTGTGGTTAGCTTTAATGATAATTATTTATCCATTCCCATCAGGAAACAAAAAAATTTCTTGACTTATTGTGAAATGCTAAAGACATAAAAACACTCTGTGTATTAAAACCAAATGATATTTAAATATGTGTTTTAGCATATATGCATTTTTTTAAAGCTATTTATATCCCTCTTACTTAGTGAGATTCAAAGTTTTGTTTAAATAAATATTTTCTTTTGCATTTCTACTCGTTCTAAATATCCTGAGACATTTCATCGCTCCAAAAAAAAAAATAATAAATAAATTGAATAATTAGTGAAGTGGGGATAGATACCTGATGATGTCTTCTGAACTGGAGAGGTCAGAAGATTTTGAGGCAATGCCTGAATCAGTGTTGCTCTCACACAGTTCTTCTTTGCCACCTTCCTCCCGCCTCCGACAGTACTGCTCCTGTTCTGATATAAAATGAAGAACATTCTGTAAGGTCTGGTCTCTATCCTGGCTCACTGATTCAGCCTGGGACCTAAAGAAAAAACAAATTAATTATAGATTACTTAGTTAATAAAATGAAGCTGTTTTAGGTTTTAATTTATCAAAAACAATTTGTATGTTTGTATTAAGGACAGACATATGTGTTTCATGACAATAGTATTCATCAATTTTAAGCTATCCAACAAATAATTTGACCACAGATAGTTTCCTTCAGAAGCAATGAACTTCAAGAGTTTTAGATTATTTGTTGGTTTCTCTAATACCAACAAATCCTGTTCAATTACTGAATTTCTTCTCATTATATCAAATAAATTTAAATTTATAAGTTTTTTTCAACAGCTCTTTAATTATCCATAACAGCCAACTTATCTGAGAGATTCAGACTAAAATTATTTCCCTCCTGTTAGTTTACTTTCCATAAAGAATCAGTGGAAATAATATGACTCACTGTTTTCATCTTTTGCGTGGGCTTATGAAATTACGTCTTTCTTATTATAGAAAGTAAATATGACTACTTAAATGAAATTAAACAATCTTGTTATTGTTTAATTAACAGCCTGAAAAATAGTAAATTTTTTTAAACAAAATATGTATGAATAAGAAAAGAATATATTCGTCCAAAATAATAATTTTTAAAATTAAAACGTTTTCATTTTGATATTCGGTCCCCACAAGTAATATAAAATATATTTGTACTTATATAAAAACAAATTTAAATACATTAAAATAGTATCTTGCCTTGAGCTAGTAGAAGCCAGACTTTTTGTACTTTCAAACTTGACAAGCCGATAAAAATCACTGGTGAAATGAGTTCCGACTTGACAATCTCCTTCACTCATTGTCGAAGACCTCTTTGATCCCTCAGATGTAGTCCCTTGACTTGACCAGGAATCTCCACCGGGAGAAATGAGCTGACTAGAAAGCCAAACTTCATCTTCAATCAGCCAAGACAGACCTGGTGATAATAATACATTTTGGTCAAAATATTTAATGTTATTTTAAACAATAAAGATTGCTATTTGTTTTTTAATAATTAGTTTTGTAATCATCTGTTTATTTGTAAAGGAACAATAATTGTATAAATTAAATACTTAGTTATCAAATACTAAATTAAAAAAAATATATTTATGTATTCCTAGTAACGTTGCACGATATGTAATGAATCAGGTTAGCTGTTTTACACGGGATAATGATTTAGCCTATTTGGTGAATCTAGTCACACAAAAATGAGACATAAAACAAGTAAAAAAGAAAGCAAAATACAGACAGGAGCAGTTTTAGCTATGTTCCTCTATCCTTTGTGGATAGAGCTCATGCCGATTGATTATATTAATCTCTATGTTGTATGATATCAAAAAACCTCATCAATGCAATACAATCAATAACCTAATATCTTCTGTATATAAAAAGAATAACCAGTAAATTATTCTTTTTATTCTGACTATTAACAATAGAAATAATGTTGTTTTTTTGCCTTTACATGGCTATATCTATATATATATATCCCATTAAATTTTATCCAACCATAAAAAACCTTGGAATCACCTTTGACCAAACTCTTTCCTGGAAAAATCATGTTTCCGATATTTTCCGTTATACCTTTTACACTTTAAAGCGACTAAATTACCTCCGTCACCTATTTCCACTTGAGACCCGTAGACTCCTAGTTACTTCCTTAATATTCCCCCACATTGATTACTGTTGTGCGGTGTACGGGGGCGTCTCTGGGGACCTCGAGACAAAAATAAAACGTTTGATAAATTGCTATGTACGATTCATCTTCGGGATCCCGAGGAACGCCTCTGTCTCCCGATATTACGAAGAGTTGAAGTGGCTTTATCCTTCCTACCGTCGTAAGTATATCCTTGCATCTTTCCTCTACCAAGTTATCCAATCCCGCCGTCCATCCTATATTTTCGACCTCGTTCAGTTCAAATCCTCTGTTCATTCTCGTCTTACCCGTTCTCGGCCTTCAGATTTATATTCAGCAGCCCACCGATCCGCAGCTTTCGACAGATTTTTTCTCTTCCGATCCTCATCCTTATGGAATTCCATTCCTCCTTCCATTCGTCGCTCCAATACTCTTATCACCTTCAAATCCCGCTTATTCAATCACTTATTTTCTATCCAGTTCCAAAAAACATTGTAAATAGATTTTCTCTTATTTCAATCAACTTTTGTAATTATGTTCCTTCATTTATAATTTTGTCATATCTTATTAACATACGAATTTCGTGTGGTTTTTGTTTTAAGACGTAATCAATTAGAGTATTAATACCTATTTCATATGCTAGAAGTTATTGCATTATGACTTGTTATAATTTTCATTAGTATTTATTTATTGACTTTTCTTTATTTTTATTTTTTTTTAATTATCTTTTAACGCATATGTTCCTATATCAACTACTCTAAGGGTCTGAAGCCCACCTATCATTGCCTGTAATTGTTATTCTAAAGGGACTTGTCCCAGAATAAATAAAGAGTTTACTATTATTATATATATAATAAAGAGTTTATTAATATATATATATATATATATATATATATATATATATATATATATATATATATATATATATATATATATATATATATATATATATGATTATATGTATTGATTGTCTTAGAATTCCAGAACCCGTTGAGGGCTGCTGTCAGCCGAATCAGAGTCTAGGGCAAAATAATACAGCGAGCATCCTCCCACTAATCTAATATTGACAATAAATGGATTAATATTTCAAGTGT
Source organism: Rhaphigaster nebulosa (assembly GCA_948150685.1). NCBI lineage: Eukaryota > Metazoa > Arthropoda > Insecta > Hemiptera > Pentatomidae > Rhaphigaster > Rhaphigaster nebulosa. The sequence continues at coordinate 102,537,601 of OX411311.1, forward strand.
TTTATTTTTGTCAATAATATTAATATGCATATGGATTAAAGTTTTTTAAAAACAAACTTACTACTGCCTTACAATAATATTAATTTTTTTTTTGCCTACATTTGCTCAACATACTTTTTGACTGTATATACTGTACTTCTTTTTTTTAGACAACCCAAAATATACCATCAAGATACCAAGGACAGAAACTATTTTTGATGTAGAAACAAGATAAAAAGACGATAGTAATCTTACCAATGCCCTGATGATGAGATTCTGAGACTACAGTGGTCTTTTTATCTTGTTTCAATTCATAATTAAATAGGGCACTCGGAAAGCCCAAGGTTTGGGGATTTCACTCCCCCCATCTACCAATTCAAGCCTACATCTTTTCTCATCATAAAAAAGGATACAACAGGAACTAATGGAAGGTCAATAACCAACATTGGTGAAGTAACATATCAAAATTTTACTGAAGTGCATATGCATTAGAAAAAATAAATTTTACCTGGAATATCATCCATAGTCCATTCCTCGAGCTCTGGGGGGGCATCAAAATCAATCCTAGAATCAGCTATCCAGACCTGTTCCCACCAATCTGGTTCTTCTGACAGCCCAGACAGTCCTGGTTCTGAGTTGCTTCTAGGTAGCTTCCGAGGAGACTCGACTTTTTCCTCTTGGCCGCCGGCTTCGCACTGCACCTCACTTGACATCGTTGAGTACCCTTCATCCTTATGACACTCTGTTTGGTTGCCTTTACAAAAAATAAAATAACATAAATATCAAATAAATATACAGAATAAAAAGGAAGTATTCATTAGATGGTAAAAAAAATCTTACCAGTGCTTGACAGGAGCCGAGGGTTATCCAAATTAAGTGAACTAGGACGATGGACAGGCAGCCAAAGTAAAGACTCTCTCCACTTAAGTCTGGCATCATCACAGCTAACAGGCCTAACACAAACTTCCTAGAAAAACGTTAAAGTATGACATTAAATACAGACAGAAAATTGAAATAATTTTCTCCAATTATACATTGTCCAAATTTTTAATACATGCATTATGTGTTGGCAGTTAGCAGACCAAATGCAACCCAGACTTATGGTCAAAGGTCACTCTCAGTCCATAGTACTTCCCACAAGTTAGTTAACCACCTCAGGTGGAGTCAAGATTCAGTGCCCTAATGAGGTATCCTCTCCACCTGATTAGGAGGCATTGGGTTAATAATCGACTGGGAGCTCTTTCGACACTTCTTACACAAATTGAACATTGTCACATTGATATTGCAGTGATCTGGAAAGGAAGCTGGTGATTTAGTGATGCCCGAGAAGTGAAGTGGTTTCGGGTAGATTTGTGGATTCATAACCTTTCAGCTTATGTACTTCCAGTATAAAGATGGAAATTTTCCATTATATTCAATCAGTTGTTGAACTTTCACTATCAGCCCCTTTATTAAAATTGTTCATCAACCTATTCTACGTATTATCTGAGAATTGACAATTTTTCAGTTACTGACATAATCAGTTATTCCACAAAAAGAACAAAAACCGTGTCGTATACAACTGTTCATGAAATTGTTTTTAATTCTTCTGTTTGTTTTTCATGGGCAAATGTTGCAAATTTTCATGGGGGGTGTCGAGTTTGTTATTTCACTTCAATAATATATTAGTTATTAGTTATTTAGTTATTAGGCTAATATTCGTTTTATATCCATTTTTTTTTTTTAAAACAAGACCATGTAAGTAGATTATTGAATATTTTCACTATAGGAATATTTCAAACTTTGAAAATTGAATGTTCTGATATAATTTAATTTTTTTTTCATTATCCTCAATATTTTGAATTTTATAGAATAATAATTTATAATGTGTTCATGAAATATTCATATGCTTGATTATTTATTTCGGGGAATTTTAGGGATTTTTGAAATTTACGAATTGGGATGTTCAATTAATACCTATCATTTGTTCTTTTTATTGAAAATTTTCATTCTAACCTAATTGTATAGTATTTAGCACTAAATATGAGTTAGTATAGTTTTCGTAATATTGATTAAATTTGAGTTTTGAAAAAACGTAGAAAAATAATTACATATTTTTAAAACTTTGTAAATTATTAATTTTTTCAAGCCTAATAAATAATTTTTTTATTTATTAACTTTTTAATAATCTAAAAATAATTACATAATTAAAGGAAATGAGATGAAAATGAGGGTGGTGTACTCATTGTCCCGCATGCCTACTGGTGTCATGGATTTGAGCACACCTACTGAAAGGCTAAATGATGGGATGTTGTACCACTTATGTACTGTTCTTAGCAAATGAATCGTTTATTTCAGAAACCCATTAACAGACATTTTTATTGAATTTTCTTTCATTATGGAGTCTTATTGTAAAGCCATACTTTTATGCAGAAACCAGTCATCTACTTTTCCACTTTATATGTTATAATTTTCAGTGAACATTGCGTTTATTGAAAAACCCAACAAGTGACATTACATAGCGTGTTTTTTCTTTGTTTCCAGAACATATGAAAAAATATACTTAGCGGCTTTCTGAAATAAATGATTCAAATACATATTAAGTAGATGTCTAAGAATAGTATAAATAAATTATAATGAAAGTTTATATTCTGAATATACAGTGAAAAAGTCTAAAACATGCTAATGCTCTGCCAAACACTAAAAATGTACTAAATGGTTTAGTAGCAGGAAAAAAGCTCCAACAACAAAATAAAAAAAAAATCCTTTTACAAATAGGAAACTAATAATTAATAATTAGTAGTAAAGGAAATGAAGAAAGTAAGGTAAAACCAATTTTTTTTGAGAGTATAAAAAAGTATAATTATTAATTAATATTTTTTAAATTAACAAGTTAAATTTCATACTTAGCAGAAACTAAGCAATCAGTTTAGTTATTATCGTTATTACTATAGTTACTATCTGTTACATACCACTGTCGCATCACGTTTCTGTTGTTTGGGAAGCTGTTGGAAGAGGAGAGAACTCAGTGTATAGTTTTGTTTTTCCAATTCTTTCACTTTATCCTTCAGTGTAGTTATTTCTTCTCGTAGGCTCTGTAATAATAGATTTTTTAATGATAATTTTTATGATTAACAGTATACCAATTGTTTAAATTCTTCAATATTATAATTTGAATGGATGTTATTTAAAAATATAAGTTATATTTATTTGGTTACAGTTTTAAGTGACAAAAAAGGCAAGTTAAATTTCATTTTAGCGTGTTGATTATAAAGGAGTTCAACACTTTGGCTGATAATACAACTATCGCTTTCAACAAATATAATCATTATATAATTCAAGATATTTCGAAAACTTGGCTAAGAATTCCTCTACTATAAAGGAATTGTCACTAAACTGTTTTCTTTTTGTTGTTTTCCATTCAACAACTTGTGATGTTTTCAATTTTTTAATGTAATAATTTTTAACATTATAAAAATTTTGTTTACCTTTTGGGCGAGCAATGCTTGAACTACTTGATGGGCCACTTGATCCAAGCATTTTTCGCATTGACTCCTCTCCGCAATCAGTCGAGCATTTTCTTCTTCAACTTCTTCAAGTCGAGCTCTCAATTTTTCCTCATTGGAACCCTACAGTTAATTAATTTTTAACATTAAAAAAAAAAAAATATATATATATATATATATATATATATATATATATATATATATATATATATATATATATATATACACACATATAAAGAAACACATAAACATTTAAAAATATTGTTTACTAACAGAATTGATCTTCCGATCAGATTGCAATCCTTACAATCCGAAATCCTTAATTATTCTTTTCAAGTCGCAAATAAAATTAAATATGAAAACCTTAATATCCCATGTATTGCAGATTTGACCTAAAATAGACACTTATTTCACTATTATAAATTCAATACCCACACTATTTCTGACAATCTTCTGAGATCTCTACTAAGCAGATTGTTAGAGGATATTTTATTATAAAACAGTCATTAGAACCTGATTAATAAATAGTTTCTCAACACATCAAGTCACATTAAAATGTTAATTTACCATAGTTGTTCGTTGCACGTCATAAAGAATAAGTAAACATCAATAAATAGATATTAAGATATAAATTATTAATCTATTTAGGATTGATATATAATATAATAATAATATCAGTATTTTATAATCCTAAATGCAGATTTTAAAATACTCACAGCAGCTTCCAAGGAATGAAGTTGAGCTTTAAGTGCTTCATTTTCTGAATTAAGCTTGTTAAATGTTGATTGGTATTGCTGCATACGACCCTGAAACAAGGAGGTGTTATTTAATTTAAATTTCTGAATAAAAAAACAAAAAAACATAATGAGCCAAGTCTGAACAATAAAATGGAAACTTAAACAGTCAAAAATTCAAATCATAAACTCTATAACTAGTAAAGAGAACTCCTGATTCTATTCCTGAATTTCACTCATTAAATCAGGCAAAAAATGTGAATACATTGTAATATGTAGAAAATTCTCTAAAAGGTTTAATTTTTGTTTACTACTTTTTGTTGTTACTTAAAAGTTTATTTTTTTTGTCAGAGAGTCTAATAGAAGGGTGAGCAAGCAAAACAGCTTTCAGTATTTATCTCTCAAATGACAGGGGAAGGCCTTCTATAATTTCTCTAATTACTTCAGAAGTTAATCAAAAGGAGGGGTGCTTTGGAAAGCCAAAAGAATTAATCAGATCCCAAAACATAGTATGTTATTATTGAAGACATTGCCCCAATCATTAAAGAGAACATAGGCTTTTGTCCTAATCTAAATTATAATTAAGAATTTACTTTAAATGAAAAAAAAAATGGCCTATGGGTGCAAGTTGAACATGTAATTGTCTTAATGGATTTCCTTTGCTTATGTACAACTTCACAAACCTTTGAAGGCTCAGAACAAGGACTTTATTGTTTATTATTTTAATTCAAATACATTCAACACATTGGCATAACGTTGAGTTAAAACACTCAATGATGATAAATTAAGTAAATGAAAGCCGACCTTGTGTCTTATAACGTTTTGCTTGCACGTACGTTTTGCACGTACGAGTCTAGTATTGTATTCCTTTCTTGTCATCTAGCAGTTTCCTATCCAAGATACAATAAACGATGACATATGAATACGATTTAACAAGTGAACAGTATTGTATTGTTGTATTGCATAAGCGTAAAAAAAAAAAAAAAAATACGAAGGGATGGGTCAAGTTCTGTATGTATACCATCTTTTTTCTTTAAAATATAGCTCAATCAACCCACGAAAGTTTCGACATTTAAAAAATCCAAACTTGTATTTTGTGTTCTATCAAGTGCCAATGTGGAAGGGAGTATGAAATAAACACGATATTTCAATATTAATACTTATAACTTGTAAGGTTCTAAACAAAAAAATAAAATAAAAATAAATCCGTGACAAACCCACAGAATAAATACAATTAATAAAAACTTATTTTAGGTGTTTTTTTTAGCCTTCTTTTATTACCAGCGTAGATCTGTGATAAATTTCCTGTCTGTCATTTAAACATTTCGTACATTGGTTCGACATGTGAAAACATAATTAACTCGTGAATAACGAATAATAAATTAAAGTAACAAATAAAACAACTTCATTTGCAAAATGGTAATTGTTTAAAAAATATATATCATAGAGGCATGGTGGCCGCTTGTGGGATTGCATTCCTTCCCACTTTGACTAGAATGCATCGGCAATCTTCAGAACCGCTCGTCTTTTCTAGTAGAGAAGGACTGCTAATTTACATTCCGGTATTTTTTTTTAAGAAATATGAAAATATTATCATAAAAAAAATCTTACAGCTGATGACAGCTAGGGTATGTCCATAATTACAGAAAAAAACCATAACACATGAGGCAAAATGTTAACCAACACCCATTTGTATCTTCTCCTTATTTTATTCCAGAATAGTAGTTGGTTAAGGAGACCCCTCATCAAACTCCCTTTCAGCCTTCGGTATATAAAGGAAATAAAAAGAACATTATGCTTTCTGGCAGTAGCGTACGCAGGGGAGAGGGGGAATATCCCCCTGCCCCATAAATATACGAAAAGCAATAAATGTTGTATTTTAAGTAATAATTTGGGTATTTTTTAACAATAATTTTTGATCCAATTTTCATGCTTATCATTAAAACGTATTTCCTATCTGGCGATTATCGACATCGAAAAAAATTTTAACCCCCTTCCCTCCGAAAAAATGTTAAATTCTCCCCTCTCCCCAACTCCCAGGTTGTTAACTTCAGCGTATGGATTTTTTGTCAGGTGCAGTTTGTCATTGCTTGCAGTTGTCAGCAACGCCTGAATTCATCACATGCATACAAAGCAATACAGACAGGTTTGGCGGATTAGTATCAAAGCGCCAGAAATAAATGCCAACAACTCTATTGTTAATAATCGCCAAAAAGTATTCGTTAAAAAAAAATAAAATACGAAGAAAAAACGTTGACCCGTTAGTACGTGCTTAACTACACGTAAGCCCACAGATAATTAATTTTCTTTTTTAAAAGTTTGATTTAAGTTTTCCTGATCACGAATTAATTTCGAATAAATATGATTTCAATTATTTTAAAATTTACACTTCTATAATTTTTCTATTTTTATTTTATTCATGAATATCCCAAGACTTTTCTTGAAATTCAGTTTAGCAGTAATAAAAAAAAAGATGTTTTGTGACAATTTTTGAGACAAAACCTTAGCAAATGTAGATTAATTTTTTTTTTTTTTTAAATCTTCTAGTAGACCAATCTTAGCCGGAGTGGCGCAAGGATTAATTCTTGCACCACAGTTATACATAACATATACGCACGATACGCCCGTTACCACTGACAATCTGACAGATACTTATGCAGAGGGCACCACCATTATCACGAGACACTGAGATCCCACGCACGAATCAGAACCTAACAACATAACGAATGCTAAACAACTGATGTTAAACGATGAAAAATAAAAACACATAACAATAAATTCGTTAATTCCAGATAACGTTAGGATCAAGTAGGTTATTCAAAGTTTATTTCATATTAATTATTTTAAAAAAAAAACAATCAATGGATCCTTAGATATGAAAATGAACCCCATTATTAAAAACATAACCTAAATAATAGAAGCTTGTTACAAATAATTAAAATATTTGAAAAAATCATAAACAGATCTCTTCCATAATTTTTTATTTCAGTCTTTTTTTTCTTTCTTTTTAGTTTGATAATTATTTACCTATTTCACATTCCTGCACTTCACTATCGATAAATCACTTAAAATAATCGATTACTGACAATAACAAAAACAGTAAATCATACATAGGCACGTATTGTTCTTGAGAAATTAAGTACAACGAAGCTGCATTGAGAAAATACCAAACATAGATATATTAAATGGTAATTAATGTACCGCTATACGAGAATTCCATTTAAGTTTAATGTAGAAATTTATCCTAGTAGTTATTATCTAATCATGAATATTATGCAATGCAATTTCGTGAATATGCTTCCTGGATTCGTTCCCGGGAGAAAAATTGTAGCATTTTAATTGTAAAATTATTTCTAAATGATTTATGAAAGAAAAGAAAAATTATTTATATTAAATTTCTACATATTGCAGCCATAATTTGTTCTTGCATGGCTTAGTGTTGTGAAGCCAAAATTTAGAACACCGTGCACTTGGGCCTTGTATATGACATACGCGCTCAAAAACCTTATTTTTGATTTATTATTATTATGACAAATTAATCATATTTGAAGGAACTAGACGAAAAATCAAATCCGATAATGTAAATAAAACATTGGTTGTTTAAATTTATCACTTAATCCAATGTTTTCGTCCTCTTCTCAGTCTATATTTGAGTCATTAAGGAACAGTTAATTGTGTATATTTAATTTTTGTGTATGAGCAGATCATTTAAGTGAAAAATTGTGTAGCTAGGCACAAAAACGGGTATGTAGGTGCTATTATAAACTCTTAATGCATTTTTATAAATTCCTATAGAGAAGGCGAAATTTCTGAACATAAACTTTATGTGTTCTAAAAATATATATATTTTTTTAATTATGCGCAAAAGTTTCATACTTTTCTCATCAGTTACATTTTCACAAAATTATCTATTATAACGCTGAACTTACAAAGTTGTGAATACTGTCGCAAAATTATAAAATATAAAGCTTATGCTCAGAAATTTCGCCTCCACTTTATGAATTTATAAATATACATCAATAGTTTTTTAATAGCAACTATATAGCTGTTTTTGAACAAGAAGTTTTTTAATTTAATTGATCTATTCACACATACAAGATTATAACTGTTCCTTAGAGGCTGAAACCAGGAGGAAAACATTGGATTAAGTGATAAATTTAAAGAATCGATATGCCTTTTATTTACATTCTTGTGTTTGATCTTTGGTATTGTAACGATAAATATGACTAATATGTCAAAATAACAATAAATCAAAAATAAGGTTTTGAACGCTTACGTCAAATACCAGTGTGCTCCGGCTTCAGAACTTATTTTTGCATGCAAGACTACTACTATTGACCTAAAGACAATTACAAATACCAATTACATCTATAGCATGAAACAAATATTTTGACTCCCAGCAGACGACATTGGTCAATGCTTTATCTATATATATAAATATACTTTTAGTAAAATAAAATTCAAAAAATATCTGCATAGTCCAATGAATCAGTTGATAACCCGTGAAGAAATCTCAAGATAGAACTGGGCGCGACTTCGACATACAGCCAGGAAAAAGAATCGGAAATAATCAACAGGAGAGATATGGCGGAAGAAAATGGGCCGAGAAAAACGGAGAGCGATTTGGTTCGGAAAGATTTACGCTACTAGGAGCGCCACTTTTCTTCTTTTCCAAGATTTAGGAGGCGTTTTATTCAGGCGTCCTCTTTATCTCCCTCATTTACATATATGATACAGGACTCTTCCCAACACTGGATATGGATTATACTACGGATCACTTCGTAATAAACGCTCCTTGGCCTGCAATGACAACGTGGATTGCTGAAGCGAAATACGTAAGATGTATGCACGGATGCTTTTTAAACGTAATGCAGGAAGAATTATTAACTCGTTATTTAAAAAGCAAAACAAAAACACATTAATCATTCTTGTTTAGTGTGTTTTTCTCGGAGAGTAATCTGAGGAAGCATAGAAAAAAATGTCAAGAACTATAGGCAGAAAAATAAAAATATGTAAATGATCACCAATAAACTGTCTATTGAAATCATCAAGAGGTATCATAAACAAAAAATTGTATGGGCACTACTTCCCGAACTGCGAAGTGCTTAGTCTGGCCTATAAACAAGGGTTCAATATGGAAATTCATTCGTAATTCTCAAAAAAACAAACAAAACGAATATTGATTTTAGATAGTTCAGCAAAGCCAATACTCCACAAATTTCGAGCACTTTGGAATATTAGATATAAACTTCATTCTTCACGTTATTACTTTCCAATCCTTTTATGCTAATTGAACGGTTGTGGTACACGATGTTAGGCCAGTCTCATTTCTTAGGTATCTACTTCAAAACTCTTAAGAGCTTGAGTAAACCTTGTTATGCATAAATCTGATGTGAAAAATCCTTAGATCCACAGCTACGAACACACTCCTCTGTAGAGACGCAAATACTGCATGACGGAGACGGTCATAGGTGCTATTATTATTTAGTTATTGCGTTACAATTATTAAAATGGCGCTACAACTCGGCAACAAGTTTTGTAGCCTTTTCCAGCAGCATCCGCCATTTGAAACGATATTTGACCATCATCATCCTGTTTTTAACCCTAGAAACGTTTAACTTCTGTCAATATGTTTTAGGGGTAGTGCAAAAGGAGAAGAAGAAAGTGCTCCGCGTGATGGGCAGTGAAAATGGAGGACGGGGAATAAATTCGTGGCGTTCCCTGTCTCAACTGTTAATGTTGATTTCCGCACTATAACTTCACGTTAGAGTTTAAGTCGGCTTAATAGAAGCATGATAAGCTCTTTTCGCAATGTCTAGAAGCGACTTCCTGTCAACTCTGTGTTATATCTCATTCTACTGAAATTTAACCAACACTAGTGTTTATTCCCTAGACACCGTTGATCAATAACTTCACAAAAAAAATATATATCAATAACTAACAAAAGAAATTTTATGAAATTATTATTTTAAATTAACATTAAATATCCACAAACAAAAAATAAAAAAATCTGGAGTTAAGTAGTTGGCAGGAAGGCCCAACAGCGATTTGGACCCAAGCCTAAAACTGGAGACTATATCATCCAACTCATTGGCAGCCTCTATCGGATCCGGAGTTATTAATTTTATACTCATCTTTTTTTTAATCTTCTTGAAAACATATAAAATCCCTTTCTTCTCAACGCCAAATTTAGAAACGAAATTACTGTAACTGATATATCTTGATTTATTTATAAAAGTCGATAAAGTTATAAAAAATGATGAAATAAAAAACGAAATGCACTAACTATAATAAATAATGAAGATAACACTATCAAAGGAGCAATGCTACGCGTCCACCTCCCAAAGAAGTTTTATTGAGTCACGTACCCTCCAGAGATCCGGCCGAGCTCCCAATTAACACCCCTCTCCCTCCGATCTAGTGTGTAAGTTGGGACTTGCTGCTAACACTTGCCGACTTGTCGCCGAACTAACACACCTGACCCGCAGCTGCGCCGGAATTAGCCTGAGTAATAGTCCGGGTTCGACCGCCCCCTCTCCCTATTGCGGCCCTATCCTCCCATTTATACCTCGCTAAGCTCATATAGCCGGAATTAAACGGGTCTGAAGGGGTGTCTGATTAAATGGCATACCCTCTCGCTCTTCCCCTTCCTCTCCTCACGGAGGTTTTTTTTTACAGCAGATGAACGAGGGTAAGGGTAATGGACTACCGCATTACCAGCATCATGCGAGCATTATTTGTTAAGACAATGATGGACGGGATTGAGGGTATTGTATTGATCAGCCTTTTCTCTTGGGAGGATAAAAACCTGAAGGAGTTTCGGGCGCCAGTTTATTTAATTGATCAAGCTATCTTAATCGGTCGTGTTTTTTAAATCATGGCTAGTTCTAGGATTTTGAAAACTCAAGTAACATTGTTTTTTTTTTTTCTGTGGTTAACCATTGTCAGAAAATAATCTCGTGTAATGTAAATGACGAAATTTAACAAAGGAAATTCACGCTTCTCCTGCGAAACCTTAACAGCAAATTCATAAATGAAAAGGTTTATTTATTATGTAGCTGATGTTATGGGCCTCGCTCGGGGGTTCAATACAATCATAAACATGGAAGTGGCGTTTAAGTAGAATAAAATAATTTAAACGGATTCATTGCCTTTAATTCTCAAATCTAAACCAATATTTCTTAATTTTTTTTACAATTTTTAATTCAGAGCGATATCGAACCTCGTCGATTGTCGGTACATTATTTTTAAAAGCCGCAACTCAGGCATCTCGAAGAAAAAGTGGGTAAAAAAGGGCGCGATAAGAGGAAAAGAGGTCTATATGAGGATCCTTGAATAATGCCGTCACTTTTCAGCCCTTCTTTATTTATCGCCGGTTCTTTGGATGCCCACTTAGCAAGTTTCGAGGGCACTGTGCTCTCAGGATGTAAATAGCGGGGTCCCTTGTCCTCGGCTTAGCGGCTCCTGCCCGGCATTAGTTCCAAGACAATGGTCTCGAGGTAGTCCTAATGCCCGCTGGAATTGGAAGTGCGCACTTCAGTGCTCGCCGGGATACGCTCCTTAAGGGCACTTTCTTAAACGATACTACGGGTCCCTTCAGTGATAACAGTTGTATACATTGAGGGAAGTGAAAAATTAGCGAATTTAAAAGGATGAAACAAATTTTGAATGAATAATTAGTGAATACACCTGCAGATCATCCACGTTATAAGCAAAATCGTTATAAATAAAAATAATCGACTAATACCTATATAGAAATATTTCTATACTCAAATATCCGCTTCCATCATAAACCGCACAGATATACCAATAGACTACTGAAAGATATAGCAACAATTGCAATTAATGCGATGACACACTAAAAACAAGCTTCACGATTGAATCTCAGAAAGCTGCTGCTGAACACTACTAATCGGGAGGAGTTTCTTAAATTTTCATAATAAAAAAACTGACCTGAAGTGATTGGAGATGGTACTATTCCTCTCCAGGTAGGAAATCTTTTACAAAAGAGATAAAAAAAATAATAATAATGCTTGTCTCACACAATCGACCCAGACATAGTGTGCTTATTGACAAAGGCGAAGAAGGCCCATAACATACCAAGAGAACTTTCTGCCGATGATAACGTGCAGAATACAACAAGTGAAAACATGAGGAAGCAAAGAATTGAGACAGTTATATAGGAATTAAAATGTCTACATACTACACCTATATACGAGTACATCCCTCCACTACACCTATATATATTCCTCCCTTATACCTAAATACCTACCTCCACTTGTACCCTTCACATTCAAAAATCACAAGGCCAACCTAAAATGATCCTCCCATTCACATTTCAGCCTACCCCTTGGACGTTAAGCAATTGTTTTAGCGCTGATTACCTTTTTAGCTATCCAGCACAACAACTTAACAGACCTATTTCTGACATTTTCCTTACACTAAATTGAATAGAACAGCTTATATATAAATCCTGAGAATTGTTTTTAAAGTGTGCAGTGCACCATCTATAGAAATGCAATGACGAATGTTGCTGAGCCATTGTTGTATTTGGAAGCAGAGTGCATGAGTGCTGAGTTGCACTTACTGAAGAGGGAGAAGGATTCCAATCGGATTGCCATCCACTCGGGCGTCTGGCGTCTCGGCAATAATAAAAACAATTGCAGTCCAAGAAAAATTTCCTAGCGTCCTAGATTTTAAGAGAAAATGAAATTTCCATTAGATGGGTAGATCGCTTCTCTGTCTGAATTAATAGGCTTTATTTCAGGGGGTTAAAGCAAGTATTTCGGACAACCACTATCTCTTCTTTATCATCTTATAATATTTTCCTTTCTACAAAAAAAAAATGAGTTCATTTAGATTTTAATCTTGTTTCACCGTGATTCAGAGGCAAGGAGGGTAGTTTTAAATAACATTCGACACTACATTTAACGATTTATATTGCATTTTTTTACCATAAAACATTGTGATTAATAATTAAAGTAAATTTCAATCAGTTGTCAACTTTAACCACTCTCTTATGATTTATTAATTTACATTTTCAAAACATATTTCACATAAAAATTTATTAGCACTGGATTTTCATTCACAGAAGCTATTGTATCTTGCAAAGGATTAGGAATCTATCAGAAAATTCTATTTAATTCAGCGCAAGAAAAAACACAAAATATTTTTTTTTAATTTTTGCAACTGGATTTTCTGTTATCGTATAGCATTTATAATGACTACAAATATACATTGTATTGAGGTATTTCTGAATGTGATTATTTTAAAAACCAACTAAAAATTATAATTGATTTATAGATAGATAGAAAAAAAAATTTATTCTGAACATCTGAACAAAAATATGTCCATGAGACAAGTTATATAATAAATAAAAAAAAAAAAAAGTATTTAAATCAAAAGGAAAATAATATATATGAAAAAAGGAAGAAAATAAATTCATCTAATAAGCAAGCAGAAAAAAAAATGACCATAGAAAACAAAAACATATTTACATCTCTAATTTAAAAATATTTTACAAGATACATATACTTATACATAATCCTGTAGCAAAAATAAAAAATAGAAATCTATATACAAAACCTTAGATGGGACATGAATATTATAGCTCTGTAAAAAAGAATTCTTACATTAAAAAAAAAAAAAAAAAAAAAAAAAAAAAAAAGAAACAAATTCTTGTAGAATACATAGAAAAAACCTAGACAAAAACAAAACAATATCTATGAAGAATGATATGAAATGTACGTTCTTATTTAAATAAAAAACAAAACCTAATTAATGGAACCAGATTCTTATGACAAATGCATATATCATCAGCCAGCGTCTGACTGTGGTGTGAACATACATGGAATATTACAAATAAAGCCTTTAGTATCTCAAATAACTTACAAGTCAACGTTTCGCCATTTCAGTCCTCATCAGGACTGAAAACTGCAGAAATATATGTTGAGTTGTTAACGAGAGATGTAAAACGTAGATATTTATGGCTAATCAGCAATAATGTTGTTTTATCGTTTGAAGTCTGACGAATTGGTGAAAGGTTAGTCTAGTCTAGTACATTAAGTCATCGAAATTGAAAAATAAAGAAACCCAATTATAATGGATGGATTTAATTTTTTTTTTTTAATTATTGAGTTTCTAATATCATGAAGTAAAAAAAAAATTACCCATTAAAAGTTTTCCGCCTTTCTTTCTTTAATTTTTCCCTATACTTTGATAAACTTTATCATTAGACGTATAGATGTCTATCACCACTCACATTGGAGCTAGTTAAAAGCACCATAAAATAATTTATAAGAATTATCTTCTTAGGAAGAACAGTTTCCATGACAGCTGCCTAAATAAGATTGCAAATTCGTGATTTCTAGTTTTTTGAAAATAAAGGTTTTGTTTTTTAACTTTATTTCGTGTATAACTGGACGAAAACATTTCTATCACCACTCAAAGTGGAGCTAGCTAAATGCACCATAAAGTAGTTTATAATGATTATCTTTGTAAGAAGAGCAGTTTCCATGATATATGACAAGTAAATTTAAAAAATGGTGATTTCTATTTTTTTTGGGAACAATTATCTTCGAAACTAGTGAACGTAAAGAGCTCAATTGGGGCTCAGATTTTAACAAATTTTCTTTACTTTAAACAAAGTATTCATAATGTTTTTCGTAGATAGTATAGCGGTACATAGTTTTCAAGATATTGAGCACTGAATGAAAAATGAACTTCAGATTATTGAAATTTACTTTATCTGTTGAATGATCTAGGTAAGAATCGAATCATTTTCCAAGCATAAAAAAAAAAAAAATAAATAAAATAAATAAATAAGTAAAAATAAAAAACGGAAACATTTATTGGGTAAACTTTTTAACTTCTTGATGAAATAAACTCAATAAAAAAAAGAAGAGATTGAAATCCATCCATTGTAATTGGGCTTCTAGGTAGGTATAAACCTACATGCATTAGATTAACCGGTTCGCTATAAATAGTATTTGAGAGCCATAAGTCTTAGTTTGGAATCATTTAATAGCAACTTAATTAAAGCAGAGAAGTTGTCAAGGAAAAGCCAAAACACGTAGGATCTGATACAAACGGAAATCGTAACCATGAATCGATTAGTTTCGTTTCGTAGGAGTCTAAACGATAGCTGTCCCTGACTCCTCAGTGCCCTGAGTTTCTATCAAAATTCCGTTTAGACTGAGCCAATGAAATATTGACGACCTTTCAGGAACAGAAAGGGCCATTCATATGCAGAAGAGAGGGGGAGGGGATTTCCCTAAATAACAAGATAGGCGTGATATAAACTGAAGTAGGTATCGATAAAAGGAGAAGGAAGAGTGTTTCAAAATAAAAAGTGTCCCAAACGGTGTTATAAGAGCCTGTTGAAATACTAACAGACCTGAAATCTAAGAATATTTTTAGATAAATTCAGGTTCTATCAGCCAGCTTTAGACTGTATCTAGGTGTTGGAGTCGGAAGGATACTCATATATAAACTAAAATCAATAATTTTTAAAATACAAGTTGTTTTTTTAATATTTGATATACAATATTTTGACATCACCCGACACCTACGACCGACCTTCACTTCCACCACATGTCCAATAGCCACGATAAGCAGATATTCGAGGGGCCGATTAACAGAGGGTGATAAATTCCCTTTTTTTCCCCTACATTTTTCATAACGCGGTTCCGATTGCGGTTATCTGCCGGTGTATTGATGGTCCCAGGCTCTGGCCGATGGGAAATATCTGCAGCAGCGGCGGCCTGGGAATTCGCCAGTCGGAAATATGTGTCTGTTTCCAATATCGGATTCTACCAGTTAAAGATTTATTACATTAGTTCAGGGTTAAAGTTCTAAAATTTTTAAAAAACCTGAAAATGCCATACATAAACTGAGATATGAACGCCCAGAGATTTTTTTCATAGCGTACTTTATCCATCAAAGTATAATAACACTTTTCATACACGAATGTTCGCTCGGTGCGACTTTTAAGGTTTGGCCCTATCATAGTTATTTTTACAAACATTCAAGATAAAATGAAGTATAGTGATATGTTAAGAAGTAACTAAATTTTGTGAAAATGTTTTCAAGTTTTATTGAAAAGTTTCGTAAAATACCTGCACTCAGCTCCAACCAACCGATTTATATCTTCTATCATTTTTAACATAGATTAGGCATAGATAGGTAACAATTGATACCTAGTTCTCGAAATGAGGATTACCAATAATATTTTGTCAGAAAATTGAGTGTGATATGCTACGATTTTAATTTAGAGTAAGCTGAAGGATATTTTAGCTTGGTGGTGCTGTGGTATGTAGTTGAGCTATCTTCATAACTAGAAATCGTATTTATTTACCAGAGAGCTACTCAGATAAAGTGCACATAATTTCATAAAATTTATACTTCGACTTCGTCTTCAACTTTATGAAATAACATACTTAGTACGAGCATTATAATATATTACACTCTTTGTAATATCACTGAAAGAAAGTGTGTGCAATTTTAATCCTGTTATCGAAGTTGTTTTAGATACATAATATTTTTTTGTAT
Organism: Rhaphigaster nebulosa; assembly: GCA_948150685.1. Lineage (NCBI taxonomy): Eukaryota > Metazoa > Arthropoda > Insecta > Hemiptera > Pentatomidae > Rhaphigaster > Rhaphigaster nebulosa. The sequence goes on from OX411311.1 coordinate 102,554,348, forward strand.
TTTCAAGGTTTCCCGACGCGTAAGTAGGCTAAACACAGCTGTCCATTTGAGTAGCATCGACTTCCAAAATTTAGTCCACAGATTTGTACCGATTGGCCCCGCGCTTTAGCGATGGTGTTGCTAATACGAGTCGCACCGGAAATTGCATAGGTTAGAATTCAAATGGCATATCTGTCAGCATCATTGGGATGCGTACATCACAAAACCCATTTAAAACACGACAGCACTAAAACAATTTTATTACTAGAGTTACAGAGGTGTACAAAAATAAAGTAGGGTGATATGGAGTAAGTGTGCATTAAATTTTACCATGTTCGATTTTACAAAAATATTTATTTTGAAAGCTAGATTTTTCTCTTTTTTTTAAAAATGTTCCCTAGACATTATGTTTAAATATTACATTCAAGCCTACGTTACAACCACGTCCATGTTGATGAGACAATTTAATTGAATAGTACTTAGGACGCACTTGCCCCTGCCGTAAGGGTAAGTGCGTATAAGGTATCTGGAAGAAATAATTCAAGCAGGAGCGGTTTTGGGACAAATGAAAAATAATTATATATATATATATATATATATATATATATATATATATATATATATATATATATATATATATATATCGTTCCTCTTCTCTTGCCGTGTAAAAGCCATATTGTACTTAGTTAACTATTATTGATTAAATATAAATAATTAGGCTTTTTTTCTTTTAATTGAAAACACCTTTCACGCAGACGAAGCCAAACGAATTAACTTTCTTCACCCTAAGGAGCTCACCCCAAGAAAAGAAACAGAGATATGCTAATTCGAGAGGTGCCATCTTCTAAATCCCCCTCCAGCCTAAAATTTAATATAAGACAAAACAGGCGGGACGATAACACACAACTTCTCCCTCCTCCAAGACTTTATTAAATCTTGGCCGTTCATAGGGAGAAGATTAAACAGCTGCAGTGCCTAATAGAGTATTAATTGCGCTACGTAGACTCTTAGTGAACCGCCATCTATATATCAAGGCGACACCTACCGAAGACCCGGTCGTATTTAATATATTTAATCTCCATCAACTATTCAGTCACCATTGGAGGAAGGGGAGAGGGATATTATGTGGGCAGTTGAGTTTGTGCTGATCTTGCTGTGTCTCGGCTCCCCTCTACTCTTAGGATAGGTTTTCCTCAAACTATCTTATTAGACTGATCGATCAGCTTTAGAAAATATGATAACTCTCACCTTATAATAAAAAACCAGATGTCAAAAATATATATATTAATATAATTAGAACAAATTTTTCAAACGATAATATTTAATTGATGATTCCAATAATTTGATGAATTCCAAAGAGAAATCCAAAAACTGGAGGCACTAATAAAATTTGACTTAATCGTCTATATTCTTGAGATAAATCCTTGAGATCCTAGCAAAATTACATTCCAAACAACACATTACAAAACCACGATAAACAAAAAAAAACACATTAAAAACTAACACAATTGCTGACGGAACATGGACAAATTAAACATTATCTGAAACGCTCCCGCCTAAGAAATAGAGACGCTTGTGGCTTTATCAGACTCCATAAACATTCCAACACATCTTATTCCAATGCAACTTACGAGAAAACAACAGAGCAAAATTAAGACTATCGTGACGCAGGGGGACACTTTGGACTGTTCCTGAAAATATTCTATTTACAACATTCTGGAAGGAGTTGCTGAAATTCTTCAACTCTGATTTGAGTTGCAATAACAATCTACACAAGACTCAAACTTTGATTCCTACCATATTTTATTAGCGGTGGCTTAGATTTATCTATTTTTCTATCTTTATTTATTTATATTTACATTATATTTAATGTTCTATTGATTTTCACTATTTTTCTAATAGTCACTATTTTTAATTATATATTACATACTACTGTTTTGTATTTTATATATTTTTTATATCTTATATATTATTTAATTGCCTATTATTTCACTATTTTTGTTTTGATTTTTTTTTTCATTTTATAATGCTTATTTTATTTTGTCTTTTGTTTTTCTTTATACTTTCTTCTTTTGTTTATTGCAATTTTTATTTTATATTATACTGTACAGGTAGTGTGCCTATTGAAGCATGGAATCTTCAGGAGTTATAGATACACTAAGAAGAGGTATTGCAACAGTAAAAGGGAGAAATTCTTGAGAAAAACCTAAATAATAAAATAAATTCATAATAAATAAATACTGAAGAGATAATATGAGAACTGATGGAAGTTCTCTATCTATAAAAAATAAAAATTATTTTAACTAATAGAGTGACGATTATTATTAATACTTAATAAATTAATGAGAGCAAATATTGAAAAAAGAAACTAGAATATTAGAATATTTTCGGAAGATTTCTTAACAAAACGTTGATTCTCCCAAACAGCAGTAAATAGGGTGTAATGGCCATCTGGGAAATTAAATTGTGAAAATAAGGCTGATAGGTTTTGATTCAGCTTCAAACTTGTATAAAATGTAGATTCATGCCATCTAGTAGTGGTTTAAATACTTTTATAAATATAAGTTTTTATGTTCTGAAGTGAAAACTTTTAATTTGAAGCAAACTTCCTTGTTTTTTTCTTTATTCTTCATTTAAAAGAGCCTAAGCATTGAAAAATAAGAAAACATTACAATAATAAGTTTCAAGTGATACAAAATTAGATTTTATCCAAGAAAAATTTGTTAAAATGTGTGTCCACCTCTAATCCAATGAGGTGATTTCCAAGTGTCCCAGATATTAATTTCTGAAAATCCAATAATACTGATTAGGACCCAATTTTAGTGAAATCAAGTATTAAGTATATATATATATATATATATATATTCATACATACTAGTATTAATACAATAATACAGTTTTTATGTTCTGAAGTGAAAACTTTTAATTTGAAGCATATACATACATACTAGTATTAATACAATATATAGATATAAATACATTAATGCGTTGGTATACATATACTAAAGTTCATATTATAATCTGAGTTTACCAACCTCTATCGATTTGTTCAGCGAGGAGTTTTCAGCTTTCAGTTGTGTGTATTTGTTTTTATACAAGGACATTGAGCGGAGAGATTCTTCCAATCTGAAACAAAAATTAAAAATTCACTAACTTTTTCTACAACTTTCTTACTAAATAAAAAGGCAGCATTGGCCGAGCGTGTTGGGACAAAACCTAAGCATTCTCGAGTCATAAGCGACACCGGTTCGAGTCCGGCTAGTAGTGGTTGACTTTAATTTCGTGGCTGATCCACGTGATGAATTTCGACTGTCACACTCTGGCTAGAATAGTTTGTTAACCTTAAGCATAGCCCGTCCGAACGTTCGGAACGAGATTGAAGGAATAAGCGTCATTATGCTGCGTGAAGGGCATGCAAAACGACTCCAAGAACGCACAAATTTCAGTGGAGGATATTTGGCGAAGTTGAGAGTTTAGAAAATACTTGTTTCGTTTTTCTTGGTTTGTTGTAATGAAATAGTTTGGCTATATTTATGGTATACATGAATAATTAATTCATTAATTTTTTTTAATTTTATTTCATCTCTTTATTCACACATGAGAGTCTTTGTTGCAGATGAGAGTGACATCAGCAATATGATAAAAAAACAGATAGCCAAATCATATTTGGCTAAAAAGGTTATTAAATGTAGAAAAGGATAGTACCCAGCAGCCTTCTTCTCGCTCTTGAATTAGTCCCTTAATTAACAATAGGAGATCTCTCATCCAGATCCTTTTTAGTCGTCTCCTAATAGATATAACAGCCAGGTTTCATTTATTAGTCTGTTATAATATAATGTCCGTGAAGTTTATTATGAAAATGAAAATAGCAAGCATGTGTAGGTCGAAAGTATGTTGTTGTAAATCGGTGAGTAGAGTTTCGTAGTTTACGTACCAAGGGGCTTCTATTATTAATCTTAAAATTTTGGATTGGAAAGATTGTAGTTTTCGTAAGTGCGTCACAGTAAATTTGTGAGGGGTACGTCCATGTAGATTTAAGTAGGTATGTTTCATACATATCTACCTACATACATATTTAGTTTCTGGTAAATTTTCAGTTTCGACAATGTGGAAAAAAAGAGAGTACAGTTAATTTAATTTTGACATCATCCCGTTTCCACACAGGGTCCTTTATAGGACAAGTATTAAAATTATAGAAACAATATGTTTACTGTTATTTAAAAAAAAAAACTAATAATAATAAAACAAGCAAGAAATAAAATATTTCTTAACGATTTAAAAGATTTTAACGTTGAATCCGATCCAGAGAAATAATAAAAAACTACGAAAATCTCGGCAAGGAGTAAAACAAAAACTATTAAAAATGATAAAGTAAATCGAAAAACTAAACAGACAAATTTCATCAGTAAATTGATTGATTGAAATTATCGATATACAACGATTTGTACTTCCAAAACGATTTTGATGTAACCGCTACAAACTCCAGAAGTTTCATTGAAAAAGGTTCAACAATTTTAGGAGAACGAGGGGTACGATTTTATTTTTTACTTAATTAAAGGATAAATTAAGTATCATCTCGAAGGGAAAAAAAATTCCTTTACCTCAGGTTGTTAAGAACAAAAACCAATATTGGCGATCGAGAAACTCATATACCATCAATCGTAAAATAACACTCGGAGATAGAAGTTATTAAATTGACCCTTTACCCTCACCAACTGAACAGCAAATATTAACCGAAAAAAGCCTTTATTACAGAAGGGTTGGATCGAGGGCCGACAAAATTAACAATATCCGAGTATTAAATCCTAAAAGCAGAGATTTAAAAAAAAAAAAAGTTAGGCTCTTGAAAGTTCCGTTCCCCTGCTTTCCAATATTACAAGTTTTAGAACTGAAATATTATACCACCCGAAATAATAATCAAAGAAGAAGGGATGTAGATTTTTATAATTGATACATAGTTATATGATTCTATTTTCAAGAGGCTAATTTGAATTGCAATACACGAGAAGAGACGTTTAGTAACCCTAATGTAAAATCGTATAGCTGACAATTTTATTAATTATATATTGATTCATGACATTAAAGATGATTTTCAATAATAATATATAATATATACTGCTATAAGACAATAAATTGCCCAAGTGCCATCAACCCCCACAACCTGGCCTTGTACCCACATCGATCCAGGCTCCTGGCCCGGAGTCCTCTATTGCGGTATCAACTCTTCCCTTCGTTTAATTTTCCCGAAAAGGATTCAAGGAAATTGGGTCAAGATACTTCAGCATAAAAAAAATATGTATATTAATTTTTTAATTATTAAAATATATAGTGGAGTATATCAGCAAGAAATCAAACTATGGTTTAGAACTAAGTAGAACAGCAAAGAGGACAAATAGACTAGTCAAGAAACAATTTTAAGAGGAGCAGTAATTTCCCCTTTTTACGTTCAAAACATCTTACTACACAATGATTTGAAAGATATGACTAAAAGAACACCACGAAAACTTCAGATTCCATAACCCCAACCCACAGAGATTATCATGGCTTACACAATAAGACAGCCCATCTCGGAATTCAAGGGAATCATTAATAGGACTTACTGTTCCGGGATAACTGTAAAGTATTGTACTTTTGACATATTTCTGTAGTAATAATAGGGCTAAATGAACCCGCCCAATCCTCCCTCCTACGTCTATTCCAACAATGGTCATTACATATTATACTTACGGAGTAATTATATGTAGATTTCTAAATTCTTCTTAAATACAACATAAAAAAAATAAACACCATTTACTATCTTCAGATTTGAGAATGCTGTCTGCAAACATATCCTAAGATTATTGTAATTAGGTTTCAATTTGTTTTCCCCCTTTTCCTCTTAAAAGATCCTTGTGAAAATGAAATTCATGATTTTCTTCAATTACATTTATTGTTTCTAAAAACAATAAATCTAAAAAGATAAAGAATACCTGATACTACAAATATTTCATGTTTTAACTTGAGTTCATATGTCAAGTTTTGGGAAATTTAAAACATTTTATATTTTTAAACAGATACTTTCAGATTTAGGTATAACGGATGGACCAATCAATATGGCCAATCAAGGAAGTTACAAAGCCTTTTCACGAGGAACGTTTAAAGACGTTGAAATTAATTATAAATGAAATACATATACATAATAATATATAGTATAGTAATATATATATATATATATATATATATATATATATATATATATATATATATATATATATATATATATATGTATATTATTTTCATTTCATAATAAATAACATATTGTGAGTATGAGCATAAGGATAATTGGTACAGTGCAGGCTTCCTATGATATACGGCCCTTAAAGTAGTTTGAAATAAGCTTTTTTGGACCAACCAGCAACAAAAAGAATAAAAACCTAATTTTACAAATAGTCAAGGGGGTTCCTAGATTCGAAAATGGGGGAAAAAACATCTTTTTTTTTTTTTAACGCTCTAGGAAAAAATTCGATTACCAAAAGTCACATCATTTAGTACTTAAGTACCTTTTTTTCGAAATCTAAACAAACAAATCAACTAAACATTTCCCATCCTTTTTAGAACATCTATCCCATTATTCAAAGCGTTTTTTTAAATTAAACGAACACTACGGATTTTTTTCCTATGAACAGGAGAAAAAAATTCTAAAGTAAAAAATTAGGAAGCCTATAGAGGGCAGTTGGAAAAATGTGAACAATTTATTGCTATTGCATTTGAAAGACGAAATTGTACAATTTAAGCCGAAAATAAAGATATCGGATGGCGCTGAGCCCGGCGAGCGAAAGTAATGACTTCAACTCGAGACGATTCATCAAGAGGACAAATTGCCTCCGGTTTCTCTTCAGTGCCCTTTCGGATCCAGGAAACCTTGTTACTAGTAAGATTTCAAATAACTCTTCTTAAATAATTATTTCCTAAATTAGTTACAAAAAAAAAATACTCCACTAACCTACATAATTTCTCTAATAAAATAGTTATTATGCATTGATAAACGTTCATTAGCATATTTCTAGATAGATATATAATTCTTATTTGTTGTTGAGGTAGAGAGAGACTCAGAATATTCAAATTCAAATGTGGAAGGTCTGCAATAATTAATTATATTTCTTATAATCCTTTACATAAGGGTAGTCATGATTTTGAGGCAGTTTCGCCACTCACTGGGCGCCTTCATATGATATGAAATTTGCAAAAAAGGAAAAACCATATCTCCAGGAAAAAAAAATTATAACATTGTAGTATGCCTTTTGGTGGTGATACGGTACATAAAAATGTGTCACTATAGATTTAAATCTATAATGATCCATAATTATTTTTAGAATCCTGTAGACCGTGCTAGAAATCATCTGTGGTTTCAGTCCATATCAAAAGTATCCCAGCCATTTGCCCAGAATACTATTGTCAGATTTGGACAGTCATGTTACTATTATGCTATAAATTTTTTTTTCCTGGAGATATAGTTTTTCCATATTTGCAAATTTCATTCATTTAATTCAACAATTAATATTGAAGAATTTCCACGGATATTATTATATTTGAATTCGTATTAGTTTTTTATTACTTAAATAAAAAAATACATCAAGAGAAGAATAAATAATGTAAAATAATTCAATAGTTCTAAGTCTTAGCGAATCCAAAGGTTCAATGCCGATAATGCCCAAAATAATTATCAGCATATTAAATCTATAATGCCAGCCTGAACACAATTCTACTACTTAGGATATTAAACCGTCGGTTTTTGGCAGATTAAAAATGAGAGAGAGAGAGAGAGAGAGAGAGAGAGAGAGAGAGAGAGAGAGAGAGAGAGAGAGAGAGAGAGAGAGAGAGAGAGAGAGAGAGAGAGAGAGAGAGAGAGAGAGAGAGAGAGTGATATAGAGATAGAGATAGAGAGAGAGAGAGAGAGAGAGAGAGATATAGAGATAGAGATAGAGATAGATAGATAGAGAGAGAGAGAGAGAGAGAGAGAGAGAGAGAGAGAGAGAGAGAGAGAGAGAGAGAGAGAGGGAGAGGAGGGAGGAGAGTGAGGGAGAGGGGTGGGAACTAGAATAAACCACTCCCAAAAATGATAATATTTATATATTTTTTCAAAAATTTTTATACTATTGGGGGTAGAATTATTTCTTACCATAAAAATGAATCGAAGATAATGCATTTTAATTTAATTCACTGGCGGATCAGAACCTTAAGAGCATGTGCTAATGAATTAAAATTAAAACAATTTTTTCCCTTCCCTTCAGCCAACGAGCCTGAAATTTAATCTAGCAGCCATGAAAAGCCTCATTAAGTCTTAAGACGTCACGTAATTTCCGAAAATCTTTAGTTACAACAATATATGTATTTGAATTTCGGAGATTCGTTCCTTATATTCCATGGTTATTATTTTATTGTATTTTATTTTACATTGTATGAATCGTATTGACGAAAAGTAAAGGTTACATTTTTAGACAATTAAGGAATTTAATATCAAAGGTTTGAAAATATTATTTCGAAAAAATTAATAACAATAAAAACCAACCAATCGAGTTGAAATAGTTATTTAAAATTTAAGTTATTTCCATCTCATTTCATTTTCTAAATTAAAAGTGTAACATAACTATACGATAACAAAACTGCAGAAGAAATATAAAATATATAAACTATCTTTATAAATAATAAAATGCCGATTCGTTACAATATTATAAAAGCCGAACTGAGCTAAAAAAATAAAATAAATAAGAACATTAACTACTTATCATATCTTCCAATCTTCAAATCCAGATGATAAGTGCATTTTTTAAATTTAATATTTTTATATTTGAGGAAGGACAGGTTATCATAAGGTTACCAAATTATCCTTGGAATAGTGTAAGGTCGAGATATATGAGTCGGTAGTCAACGAAATAAAAATCAACCTCAACATCATTCAACAACCTCAACCGTATTCAAATCAGCGCTGCTTCAAGCGGGCGTGCCGCATCACGACCCCAACATGCTGGTCTAAATAACTTATTGGAAGCCGATGCATCAATGCAAATCCAACAGAACAATTGCATTTTATCTACGATATGGCGAACCGATAAGAAAATAAATAATCAGTCTAGTGAGAAGTTTCTTTTAAATTAAAGGTTTACAAATCACTTTTAATGGATAGTTAAATGTGTTCAATATTTAAAAGTAAGCTATTTATAGCCATCGAAAACCACAAATATGGGAGTCTTTTAACCTTAGGTGGGAAAAACTGCAAAACCATTATAAGTGATTAGAAAGATATTGGAACGGAAGACACCAGAAACCTAGAACAATTGTCTATTCTGATATATCGATGGTCAATTTCATAGATGTTGTAAGTTCAATTTGGTCATTATAGGAAGAGTTGGATACTTTTGGAAATTTCTGATCTACATGACATAACTGATTGAAACTGGTGTTATTGCAACATTAAAGTATCCTAATTTACGATAAATCAAAGCAAATTAATAAATAAGGGATTACAAATCATAATTTTTTTACGTTAAAATTTGCACTTACACACCTATATTACAATTTAAGTAGAACTGCATCAAGATAGCCCTATCATTATAAACAATAGGCACTGCGTAGTGCTCTGAGAGGAAAATGAAAAATTGGTGAAGTACGTTGTCGCTCAATTTTCACTCATTTTTAATTTTAAATAAAGAATATTGGATAATTTGTTTTTCAATACCAGTGACGCGACTGGATGAGAAGCGATGGGATCTCCTGAAGCCCAGCTTTGCCATTCACATTTGGGGGGCAGAGCTTGGTTCGGAGTTCCCTGGGCAGATTGTAAATATTATATATAGGTATGAATGTGTTCAAGAAGACTTATTTATTTTTACTTGATTTAATTTTTCTTTTTATTGGTTGTTTACTTATTTTGCTATTATTTAGATTGTCTATATATTAATTTTTACTAGTAATGTACTTTTTTTTCTTTTTATACGATATTTATTATTTTTATTTTTTTTTTGTTTTATCTTATGGTATGAATGGATTCTTATAGCCCTAATATCTACTGTCCTTGAGTGTAACAGCTTGTATTATTTTTCAAATAAAAAAAAAAAATAATGGTCATATTGTAATTGTATTATTAGGAGAAGAGTATACCCTCTTAATTAAGAAGAAACTGGATTTAGAGGAACCTGGCAATTAGATAATAGCACTAGGTTTTTAAGAAAGAATATCTTCTCTAAAACAGTCATAATTATAAGCGACAGTATACATCCACTGTCAACTTCGACTAATAAATCTTATTTTTCTATTTGTATACATAATATATATTTTGACAAAACAGTAAATATGTTATCTAAAAAATATTTTTGCAATAAACAAATCTGAGCTTTTTTCGGATAAGGCTTAAGTAGTAAGTCTCTTGGCCACCGAGTAGGTTGTGGAAATTTTTTTTTCTATGGCAGTATCTCAAACAATTAGGTCTAAGTCCTTGTATAAAAAATCATTTGTCACATAGAATGGTGCTTCCACAATTTTTCGCAATGCTTTTGACTGGAACGACTGATTGCATTCTGCGGATGTTTGAGGTTTCGTCAGAACCCCATGGCTCTATCCCGTATTTCCATAAAGGTTTTATTAGTACTATATCTTATAAAATAACTTTTTTTTTTTTAATCGGATCGTTGTTTCTCAGTGATTTGAAATATTTCATAACATTTAAAAAAATAATAAAAATTTGGAATTACGGAAAGTTTACCACTGCTAATGTATAGTTTCTTTTTTACCACCAACATATTAAATATTTAAAAATCAATAAATGCACAGATAAAAAATATTTCACTTCGATTATAATTTTTTGTATCCATTGTTATTCCGATTATTTTGTCAATTTTTAAATATTTAATATCATGTTGGTCGTCCAAAAAAACTATACATTAGCAGTGGTAAACTTTCTGTAATTCCAAAGTTTTGTAATATTTTTTTAATGTTATGAAATATTCCAAGTCACTGAGAAACAACGATGCGATCTAAAAAAAAAGAAGTTTTTTTTTTTATAAGACATAGCACTAATAAAACCTTTATGGAAATACAGGATAGAGCTATGGGGCTCTGACAAAACCTCAAACATCCGCAGAATTCTATCAATCCTTCCAAGTCAAAAACATTGCGAAAAATGGTTGACGCACCACTCGATGTGACAAATGATTTGTTTTGTATCCATTCTTATTCCCGAAACGCACTTGTAGATGCCCTATGCTCCTCTAGGTCAATGGAGTCAATGGAGATGATAATAAATAATAATAATTATCATTCCGATTTACTAGTTACTTTTTATATAGTCTTTTAGTCTAGTTAATAAATTACTATTCAGAATGTAGAGAATTACTATTTGTTAATCATAAGGTCATTGGCGTATTAAATTACAGTTAATAGATTCTGCTATAAAACTTTATAAACTGAGAATTTTCTGACTGCATCTTACACTCTTGTAGTATTCCTTCCACATTCGTAGCCATCTATATGGGTTTGCCTTAAAGAAGAAAAGCTGGCGAACTCCAGAAGGGTCTGCGGCAGTCTTGGCAGAACGGCATTATTTAAATGTTCAAAATCAGAATCCTTAGAAAACTTGGACGTTCTCATGAAGCTGAAAGACCTTGTTTCAAAGAAATGACTCTACAAAAATTCCTAAGAGTAACTGGGATACGAACCCCAACAGTCAATAATATTTCTCATTCATAATAATAAGAATTTAAGTATCTATGGATTACTGATGTTAAATCCGTTTGTATTGAGTTGATCTTGAAATTATGTTGGGACACAAGAACTTCAGGATATATTTTTGCTCTAGATATCTTTTAGGGATTCTAAATAGTTGTATAGTACATATTTCTGCTGAAAGAAAACTTCCCAACTTTCACTAAACAAGTGATATCATAGCTACACTTCTCACTTTATCCAAGCCTGCCTGGCAAAGAAGATTCCGGTCTGTAATATACAGTCAGGAATAATTAATTCCAAACGATGTATTACTAAGGGAGATAACAAGAAATTTCTCAACTTAACAGGCGAGCTTGATCTAGACTTGCTACAAGCACTTTCACTATCGAACAAGATGGATTCGGCTTGCTATAGAGCCGGAGCCAGCAGCCACTGACTGATAAATCTCTCCCATCCTAAGGAGCTTTGTCTCCCGCGAGGAAGAGGAAATATCAAAGGTCCTTTGAAAACCTTTTAAAGACCATTTCGTCTTAATCAAAGGATCCTTTATCCGGTTATAGGATCAGGCTTTCAGTGCTTCAACGTCGATAGTTTTCAATTTAACATTCTTCCCATCAAGAAACCTATTAGCTTCATAGCTTGGTTAGTAAATTTATAAGACTTGACGGAGAATTGAATGAACATCACAATAAATTAGAGTCATAATTACTTTTAAAATATTTAATAACTAAAAAAACTTCCTTTCTACCAATTAGTTCTTTAAAAAAATAAAAAATCGGTCAATCCATAAAACTAACAAAGAAATAACTATAAATATCAGAAAAATATCTCGATAAACAAAATTTACACAATTACAGTTTTACGTTTTAAGGCTTTAATATTACCATATTCTAAAATTTCGTTTTTTTAAAAATAATATTTTACCGTTTTAGGCAGGCCAAATGGATTACTTTTTCTGTTGTCTTGAAGAATATCTCTAGTCTAAGAAAAGAATATAATAAAATAGTTGAAACTACTTATCTATACCGACGTTTCGACCCACATGGTAGGTCTTTATCAGGGCTCTACAGCCTATGAGGAATAGGACAAATCTGAACAGGATGGTCTTGTCCTATTCCTCATAGATTGTAGAGCCCTTGTATTTAAATCATAAGAATTTCTGCAAATACATGATCATTATGAGGAAATGATAAAAAACATCTTAATTTCTTTTATTTCCAAAGAAATCTTATTTAAAAATATCTAAGTTTCCAACAAATCTTAAATTATCGCCTCTCTATTTAACTCATCGTTATCGTCAGATTATTTATATTTTATTATTCTAATTTATTCTATTTACACCACAAATCAATGTCCTTCGATATTAAAATAACTCTAAATAAAAGTCGTTAATGACTGGTTTTACAACTTAATCTCAACATAATAAACTAACCATAGTAATGCTCGGTACACTATTTTAGTCTATTGGTTAAAATTATAAAATATATATATAAAATAAAAATGTTAAAAACTTACTCAAAATCGTCCAAAGTAAAATATTAAACCTACGAGAACAAGGGCCATCTAGATATACGATAGGAGGGTAGACATTATACCCCAATTAATTTTGTATCCGGAGCTACTAATACTCCACGAGGAGATTCTAATAAACGACCAGGGAGCTCACAGGGGCGTAAATAATGCAAAACAATGATGAAGTAATCTAAACAGAGGGGCCAACATTTTGAGAGGGGGGGGGTCGGTACCCTTAATATATTCACGGTGTCCTGCCTCGAATAATGAGGATTACCTCCTGGGTTATCGCCTACCGCTTCGGAAGCTGTTGAACTGTAGTTTATATTATATTAGGGGATAGTTTTAAATATAAGGAATAGTTCTTAAACTCTTAACCTTCTAAAATGATTACGTTTGTTTCGGCATGATCACGGATATATTTGGATTTATAAGCCTAGTGATGCATTGAACAAATTAAATGTCTTTTTTTTGGGTTGCTGTCTTGTTCATACAGTCAGCAAAACTGATTTGAACTAAAAAATAGTACATTTTTATTATGGATGAATAATGATAATTTAGAATAATTTGGATAATTTAGTACTAGACAAAGTTATAACAAGATAAAGAAAAATAAATTCAGAAAATTTCATATCAGAAAATATGTCCAATTATCAACCAACAAACAATTATTATTATTAACACAAAAACAATTGTTTATTGCTGTTTTTTTATTCAAATTTTAACCTAATTGATTCGACAAATTTTTATTTAGAATTCCCTTCACATTCAAGCGTCCATGACATTTGATTCAATCATCTGTCAAACCTCAGTTTCATCCAAATCCTACTATCTCAGTTAAACTATTTACTGGACAAAGCGGAGGGTATTCCTCCACAATCTGGTCCTTCAAAAACATTCCCTTTGGATCAGTTTGAAGATAAAGAAGTTGAGAACAATGGCTTATCCGATTTGCCGAAACAGACCTAGCCAGGAGGATAGACCCTAAGTTAAGGAACCTGGTTATCGTGCGGGTCTTAGGGTTCTTCCGACCCTCGCCTCATTGATTGAGAAGTTTTTTGCTAAAAGAGGGTAGGAGCCCCTCCACTTCCAGCTCTGTTTTCTGCGGCTTCATTTACTTCCCTCCAGATCAAAAGAGCAAGATCGATTGCATGAAAAATAATTTTACGATGTATTTTCCTATGTACCAAACAGAGCTCATTTTTACCATCGATGTTGTAAAGGTATTAGTATGCTCAAAGCCTGACAAGATAAAAATAGGTACGGGATCCCTTCGCCTATAATTACTAGAACCTAATTACCCACAATTACCACGTGAGCGTTCGTAACAATGGGTAATTTATAAAGATGAGGCAACCATGTGGCTGAGAAGTGGTACAGATACCAGCTGAAATAATAACCGGGTCTAGCCGAGAACATCTGGACGGCAGATGGATCTGCAGGTGAGGTGCCATCTAAGGGCCAAAGGGTTATTTCTTCCTTTCCTGTTTATGCTGTATTTTTAGATCAATTTGAGGACCATTTCATATTTTTTATGAAATGCTCATTTTTTTTTTATTATGAAATATGTATTAAAGTTTAGAAGTAGAATAATTCGCGACCTTACTGATAAAGAACATGCATTCGACAATTCCTCTGCTAACTATAGGTGTTATAGTTCCAGAGGTCCTCAGACTTGATGTCACTGCGAACCAGCGGCTTTTCAAATAACTGGGCTTACCTCTAACTGATCTTATGAAATTAGCATAAAAGTGCGTTCACACTATTGCCAAACCTTAGCAAATCAAACATATAAAGGGAGCAGTTTTGCTTGGCTTATCAGTGTTGGAGACGTATCTCGTTATTACGAAAAGCGACGCAAAAGCGCTAATGTTACATCCATACATTAGTGTATTTATATAAATTATATATTTATATACTTTTATTTTATATTTTTAATTGTTTCTTTTAAAAATAAAAATAGATAAAACCGAAATTAACGTGTGGATAGGTTAGTTTGCTAAGCTACTGTAAACCCCCTTTACACGTTTGCCACTTGGTTTGGCTTGCTTGCCATAGTTTGGCAAAGGTGTGAATGCGCCTTTAAAGATTCGTAAAAAAAAACCCAACTGATTAACAAACATTTATGTTCCAATCATAACAATAAATATTACAGTAAATTTGCTTAAGAAAATAATAAAATGAAAATTAAGTTAAAAAATCCCAAATCAAAAGTTTATCAATTTCACATAACAACAAAAGTAAGATTCACATAATAGCAACAAAAATTGATCAAAAGTAAGAAATTTGGACATTGTGAAGAAAAACGTCAATATTTCTCAGTTTGACGCATGATGTTGTTCATTACAATCAGAACATCAATGCTAGGTTTTCTGTTAGCTGGAGTTGATTCTGAAGTCCTCTTCAACAGTGACCTACTTTCATCATTTCTTCGGGAACCATCCTCATTTATTCTAATTAATTGTAGATCGTGGTTATTCAACTTATCATAAATACATTTGACAATAATAAAAAAATAAGTATAATCCCTCATTGAAAGCCTTAAAAAGATCACCACCGCTCGGAAATCCCTACTCCTATTCCTTACTGCTCCATCTCTTTCTACATTAAAATCCTTTTTGTCCGTCACATATCAATCTAAGAATCATAATTTCCTTTTATCCTGAAACAATGTAAATGTCTGCCAATAGTAATTAAGTTTAAATATTTAAGCGGCACAGTAACTAAAATTAGCTAAGCCAAGGCTTGTAATTACGGACATTAAAGATATATTCACCCGTGGAGGCACTAATCGATTAGGGGTATAAATCAGTTAGAGCGGTATGCATGTAGGCACCGGCTGTGCAGATATATGTGGCAGGGGGAGATCCCAGGCGATAAATAAAATGGCAACGAGATCTGCGGGCGTGCTGACAGCGAGGTATAAAGTCCGCACTCTATGCCCGCCTTTCATTAGCGTCTGTTTGATGTGTCTTGCGTGTCATGCTTTATCCAGACTAATTGCAAAAACTGTCCCTCCTTGGGCAGACAATGGATTCCTCCCAGCGTAATATACTCGTACCTTTCGCCGCGGGACAAAGGGATCACGGCCCTGCAACATCCTTTGTTACCAGCTGACTTGGGACGGACGAAAAAAAAAAAAAAAAAATGAATGAAAAATGAGATGTTTAATTATGAAAAGTGCCTTGGGAAAACTCTCATCTTAATAATAATAAAAAAAATAAAAAAACGAGAGTCAGACAATATGTACTACTGACGTAACAATGGAACAAAAATAATGATATTAAAAAATACCTAAAGGTCTCCAGATTATGTAGGTAATTTTTTATTTTATATTTTGAAATGTGCTTGTAAAAATTTAATTGTTATTTTTTCGAGGATGATAAATTATCAATAAGTTTTGATAATGACAAAAAAAAGATCAAAATACCAAATAAATGAATAAAGATATGTATTTGTCCACAGATTTTTATTTAAAACTTCATACATTTAGGAGTTACCTATTATTTTCATTATTCGAATACTAATTGAACAACAAATTAAAGGTCTCAATTTTTTTTTTAATAAAAGCATTTTTCTATATTATATCTTTATTATTATGCGAATATTATATTAATATAAATATCGCAGAACTAAATATTTAATAAATATCATAATGAATATATGGAGTCGAGTAAAGAGGGATATTGTTGAAAAGGCTGTAAAAAAAAGGAGCTATAAATTTTTCCAGATTGTTTTTTTACCACCTTAAAGTACATTAAAGAAAATTAAATAAATGTATTATAACTAAGTTTTAAAAGTAACCCCAAAAAGATGACGTTTGTTCAGGCGTAGAATTTTTTTTCAGGCGAACCTTGAAGTTACTCATCACATTTTTATCTTGTAAGGATGATGGTGTAAATCGTTATATCAAAACCGACATAACTTAGAATTTACAACGGAACGAATAAACGGATTTTACACAACGATTTACATCATCATCTTTACAAGATAAAAATTTGATTAAATAACTTCAAGCCTAGTCTGGAAAAGTGTTTATGGCAGAGCGGACGTCATCTAACGGGAGTTATTTTTAAAAATTAGTTACTTAATTTTCTTGAATGCTTTTGTATGTACTTTAAGGTGGTAAAATACAATTTAGAAAATTCGACAGCTTTTCAAAGTCTTTACTCTGTCTCATTCTGTATACTAATATATGAAGTCACTACATTTAAATGACAATATTAGCCTTTTTATTGTAGTGGAAACTCTTGATGTAATAATACTAAAACGATATGCGGTTTCAATAAATGTCATATGAAGGGAAATTGAAGTCAGGAATTGATCTTTGATCGACCAACTGTACAAGAGTATATTAGCCGGCTGGTTAGAGTTGGGGACTCGACATCTTCAGACTCCTCATTCTTCGCTTGTTTACTGTCAACTTTATCCTTGAAGTTTCTTATTTCTTTGGCATCTGTTGGGGGAGGGTTCATCTTTTGTAGGAGTCATCTGGGGGAAATATTTTCGTACCAGCAAATGTCGAAGGGGGAATTCAATAAGCCGAACTTCCGGCTTAATATGATCAAGTAATATGACGCAAAGCTAAAATCGAAATGATATCACAAATCTCGGTGGGAAGACAAGACAAAATATTAACAATAAAATAATAACCATCACACTAAAAACTCGGAAAAATTAAATTTCCCGCAGAAGGCACAAATAGATTAAACATAGTCGGAAAAAAATTATATAAACGAATAAATAATTAAATATTAATGCTATGCTAACAAATTTTAACAAAAAATGGAAACCCACTTACAATAGATGTATTTCAAATTTGTTTTTTTTATTGAGTTCCTTACATCTAGAAGCAAAAACTTTACCCATAAAAAGTTTCCGCTTTTCTTTTCAATATTTTTATTTTAATTATTTTTTCCCACTTAGTAGAAATGTAAGAAGAAATGTAGTAGAAATGAAAAAAAAAAAAACACTCATTTTTCATTCAGCACTCAATATTAAACATAGAACATAATAAACATCCCTTTTAAAGAAAATTGAATTTGCTAAAATTTGAGCCCAAATAGAGCTCTTTACAATTACATTACAATAAAGTATTTAAAAAAAAATATTTCCAAAAACGAGGAATCACCAGTTTGTGAATTTATTTTAAAAATTATCGTGGAAAATGTTCTTCCTACGTAAATAATCATAAACTACTTAATGGTACTTTTAATCAACTCCAATCTGAGAGATAATATACGTCTGTACGTCTATTAGTTCCAGAGATTCCTAGCTTTTCTCAAGATATGACTCAGACGGAATATGTCAAAAACGAGTACCTGTTTTTTTGTTTTTGTTTTTTTTCGACTTAATCTCGGGAACTGTTTGAGGTACATATGTCTATTGCCACTCAAATCAGAGCTAGTTAAATGCACCACAAATTAGTTTATAATGTTTATCTTCTTAGGAAGAACAGTTTTCATGATATTTGTAAAAATAAAATTACAAAATGGTGATTTCTCGTGTTTTTTTTTTGTTTTTTTTTTAAATTATTTCGAGAACTAGCGAACGTAAAGAGCTCAAGGTTAAGAGATTTTCTTTTCTACGTACAGAGGTTTTTATAAATAACCAGATCAGCTATATTTCATGAAGTATTTGATTTTAATTTTTCTCTAGCGACCCTTACACAAGGATGAGATGTGGTCAGAATCATGCAAAGGCACTAAAATTTCTCCAAAAGCCAATGAAAAATAAGATTCCCACTTTACAGATGTTAGGTGTACCCCAAAGCGGATCCACTAGATGGAACAATTTTTCACTATAGCTGGGCCCGAATATGGACTATGGAGTTAAGGTACTGCTTTATATGTTTATTTACATACATGCAATATATTTTAGTTTTGTTATATTTTTCTCATGTATTTTCAGTATATTATCATCAGTATAATTAAACTTTTTATTTAATAATTTATTACGAGCAGTATCAGTTTTAATCTATTATTAAAATGGATTATAGAATATGAGAAAGTAATAATATAATGTAGTAAAAATAGAAATCGAAAAAAAAAATGTATAAACAAAAAATATACCCCTAAATTTATACATACGTGTTCGTATTATATAAATAAGCAGATTCTAGCATCGAAATATATTTAAGGATTACAATTTAAATACTAAGCTGTTTTGCAAAATGCTTAGATCTATATCTTGTTTTTTAGCAGAGAAAAATAATGTTCTAATTAATTATATTTTTTTTTAAATAACTTTATGGAAAAAAAAATGAGGCACGGTGTTAAGAATTATGTATAATAAGCAGAACTATAATCTACAATAACAGAAAGACGTGAGGACAAACGGCGACATGAGATGGAACAGAAGGCGGTAGAGCAGTAATGGACAGGTTTAGTTAGAAAACAACTCGAGAGATGTTTGCCTCTGTTTCTTCAGCACCTCTCAGCTTCCAGTGTCTCGTCCTTCCCTACTCCACGGTTCTTGTGGAAATATTTGTTATTCGGTCTCTCTAACGCTGGTTTTCTTCTAACGGCGTCTCTAGCAAGGTTTTTTGTCGAGGTGTTGTTAAACAGGACGGCTCGGAGGAAACAAATAAACCAACTAGCCTAAAAAGCTTTTTTGTTCCTATGACAAATGAGACGGTCGCAGGATGAGGACATGGAGTAAACATTTGTCCTAAATATTCAATATTTACATATTTAAACGAAATATGCGATATTTTCGGAGATTTTCTGAAGCAATTACACAGTTCAACAAATTTAAACTTCTTTGAAGTAACATATACAAAAACATAGAAGTATTTTGTAATCCTAAATCCAAAAGCGAAAAGTTAATTACTTTAACATGCACCTACTACAGCATATTTGTTACAGTAGGTGGGAGGTGGAAAAAAAAGGAGACGGCATATTTTTACAATTTAAAATAAACATGTAAAACGTGTTAATTCTATGCAGAGACATTAGTGAGGATTATGTGGATACAAATATATATTACATGAGATGTGGTAAAGGGACAAAGTAAAAGAAAGCATATTTATTGGATATCAAAAAAGGAAGCTTCAATAAGAGTTTCTTTTTCAATAAAAATTAAATGAAAAGGAATTGGTAGCTTGGAAGAGTTTTGCAAGAATAGCGAAAGGATTTCTGGACAACAAAAAAGATGAAAACTATAAAAAAAAAAAAAAAACAGAAATGAACTCTTGAAAGTACATTCAAAATCAGGGTGTCGAACTTCCTTAAAAATGCATTTGGATTTTTCCCAGAAAATTTGGGAGCAGTAAGCGACGAACAAGGAAAAAGATTTCCCCATGACATCAAGACGATGGAAACAAGATACTGGAGATGCTGGAACCCATATCTGCTGGAACCCATATGGCGACTACAGCTGATTTTTAAAAAGAGATGATACTACAGAACACAAGAGGACAAAATGGCAAAATACTCAGTAATATCTCCCAACACTTACAAGCGGCCAATTCCTTTTCATTTAATTATTCTTGAAAACGGAAATCACCAACAATCTTCCTTATTTGAGGTCCATTAAATATACCTTCTTTTATTGTGCCGCTCTTAATATCACATGTGATATACTTTTTATTCACATAATCCTCAGCAATGTATCTGCATAGATTTAAACAGGCTTAACATGCTTATATTAAATAAATATTAGATCGTAAAAATATGTCGCCCCCTTTTTTTCCATCCCCTGAAACAAAAAAAAATGTACGCGTCACAGTGATTTGCTTATCATTTTCGGATTTAGGATTACAAAGTACTTCATATACTTGGTAACTTCGTAACGAAGGTTGACTAGTAGGAAAATAAGCCCCCTTCTAGTTTCACGAATCATCCAGTTCATAATCGGACGTGGAATTAAAAAATTATTTTCATAATTTAATTATGAATACGTAAGTCATTAATTAATAGACATATAAACAGGCTAATGAAAAATGGCTACAATTGACAAGCATTCCACTAAAATGGAGCTGGATAAGAGATTTCAATGAATTACGGAACTTGAATTCGCTATTTGTCGCTGTGGCAATTCAAATTAAAATTAAAATTTTAAAAATTAAAGCTCAGTATCGATTTATGTGAGAATTACTCATCGCTGGTTGGTACACTATTTCTTTTTAGTTACATTTCAAATATTTCTAATATAATTGAGGTAAATTCTAGTCTTATACAGTCGACTCTGGATAACTCGAATTTTTTGAAAACACGATTTTTTTCTGTTCCTTTCAGAAAATCTAGTTAAGTCTAATCTAGTTTAGGAACACTATATGAGGAGAATTCGAAGTAATTTAACGAGTATGTTGTTTTTTTGGATTATTTTATACTTGTTTTTTTTTTTTTATTGAATTTAATTTTTTTTTAGTTGACATCCGCATGATGATACAGAAGGATCAATCTAATTAGGGATTGATAAATTATTTGCCACTTCTTTAATTTTGTTCATGTTGAAAACTATTTTTATTTTATTGAAAACTACATTCTAAACTAGTTTTCAACAAACAAAATTATAGAAGTGGCAAATAATTTATCAATCACTACTTTTTTTAATTAATTTTATTTTTCTATTGAATTTTGTGTTCAATCAAGAAATAATGAAGTGAAATACGTATAAGAAAAAAGTCTTATGTTATCAGATTTGAAATACAATATAATTAATATATGTATTTAAATACACTACCATATTTATAATGTAACTGTTGGATGAAAATAAATTCATGTTATATCTCTGTAATTCAATTTTTTATTTAGGACCTTCAAGCTGAAATACAAATATTACCTCTATAATTTGAAATGTCTAAAAAAATAACCTTTATAACTCAAACTATTTTTAGCTCGAAGTACGCATAACTCAAAATTATTTCTCATTCCCATGACGTTCGAGTTCCCGAGAGTTGACAGTATTCTGAATAATTATTTTTACGAGTAATACATTACAAAGATTATTATTATCAATAATTTTAACCAGAAATAATTTATTACTTATTCTATCGATTGAAATAGTAATTTTGTCAAGGCTGTAGTAGAAAATTTAAATAGGTACATATTTTATTTTAATAACTACCAAATGCATAAAATTATTGATGTAAACAATTTTATGCAATATGAGACAAGAAACTGTACAATTTTCTTATCTAATGACTTTATAACTACAGGAAATATATCAAAGTCATATTGCATACAAGTCAGAGAGCTGGAAGAAACAGGCGCGACGCCGTCATTACAGATAAATAATAGATAATATTTATCTACGGCAATGAAAGATGAAGTTGATATATTGAGAGAATCATACATAGTCAGTAGCCGGGAGAATAAATACTCGGCGATCTCCTGGTGATCTTTTGCAGAGATTTCTGCTTCACGAGAAGCGCAGGATTTATCGTCCTGTGCAGAATCTCCCGCAGTCATCTCGTAACTTGGAGGGCTGTAAATTTTTTAAACAATTGATCATAAACAAGGCTTGGCGTGTCTGGAGCTGATTCTCTAATGTATTTTGCGATTTATATTTTTCCTCACATATATTTTATACTAAAAAAAAAAAAATCAAATTTATAAAAAAAATCAATGTTTTAGTGAATGGGATTCAAGATTAGGAGAAGTAACTCCTGAATAACTTGGCTAGCTCGCAGACCCGACTTAATCAAAAGCTATCTTGAAGTCTAAAGTATTAATTTAACAATTTAAACTAATTATGGTATCGGTATTTAGGAGGCGTATCGTCTTAAAACCGCAAGAGAGACTATGTTAATTGGAGAGAGGGCTAAATATATAGGGCAGGCTCTAGTGTTGGTAATGGGGGACTGCCATGCTAAGTTGGTTGGGAGAGGAGGTCAATTGGGCACTTTGAGGCGCTCTGTCCTTTGAGGAGGAAATGATCAAGCTGTATAAGATCCTTTAATTGTAATAATTATCGTTATTAAACTTATTATACAATACATAAACATGTATACATTAAATATAAAACGACATAATAGCAATTATGAATATAAATTCTTCATCAATGATAATGTTGATCAAGGTGAATTTTTACGGGCCAACTTAAGTTACTGTACAGTGATTTATCACAATAGTTACTGCCAATGCAAAATCAACAATAAAATACTTCTAATTTAAATTTACTATTTAAAATAATACAGGGATTCTTCATTATAATAATATATTTTTGGATGCTTTTCAAAAGGGCAAGGACCTCGAGGAATACCAAAGGAGATAAAGCCAAGAAAGAGGGTGGAGAAAAAATCCTGGCACCTCCTTTTAAGAGAAAAAATTGCCCCCTTTCTAGCAGTATGTCACTTAGGCACGCTTTGGAAACCCCTGATTTGGGAAGATAAAGAAAATTAAATATATAAAATTATCACAATTTTAAATTAACAAAAAAGATTCATTTATATATGCTGTAATTGTGCTAGGAATGGTATTTTATGTAATCACGAAATATAATTTCTTATTTCACTATTGGGTCAGACGATTATTGCTTTTCAAGACGATTGCGAATCGATGATGTTTGCTCTAAAAAAGTAAATAATAAAAATTATTACAATACATTACTTCAAAAATTAGAATATGGAATATCATAACGAAGCATTCAATCACATTTAAGAAAAACATACAAAACAGCACAAAGCTTAATTTGAAATTTTATTATTTTACTGGAATTTCGTATCTTGTTGCCAACTGTCTAGGGCAGTCTTTCCATACTTTCGACATTTGTATACTTCTTCTATAATTTTCATGAAAAAGAGACCAAAAGAGAGAACAAAAAAAATTGCATAAACTTTAATAACAATGAAAACACATTTATTTTTCCTTTATTAGTATATAAAACAATAATAATAAACGAAAAATAAAATTCATTCATAATAAAATATAAATAAAAGCAATATTATATGTTAAATGACATTTATTTGTATTAATTAGAAGGATGAAATTGTTAATGTGGACACCTCAGATGACAGATTCCCTTCAAACTGTGATTAGAGAGTAACTTTATAAAAACTGTCTTGATAAAGATTATAATAAATTATTTTTAATATTTTAATAATATTATTCTTATGCCAGTTGGCCATAAAATATCAATATTTTACTTCTGTATGAATAAATGAAAACATAATTATTTATGTTTAAAATGTTAATTTGTACTTTTAACGCATTTAATAAAATATTTTTAGTTGATTTTTTCTTGAAATTCAAATTATTGTTTAGCAAAAAAGTTTTTTTTTTCTTTCAAATATGTGTCTTTATCATACATAAACTCTAAAGGAGCTTGTACTGTTTGTTTTTTTTTTTTTTTTTTTTTGAAAAACTGCTACAATTTGATTCATAAATCATAATTAAATGATCAAAAAATAAAGATTAACTTTTTTTTTTAAACAATAAAAGCTAAGTTGTTGATGTTTTATCAGTGAGCTGATGGGCAACGATAAAGCTAAATAGATAAACTTCAAACGCTTCTCCGGTAAAATTCCACTTTTTCGTATTACTTGGCACTCTTCTACCAAATTTTTGTTTTTGTTATTAAATGCATTAGATAAGATACATTTAAGTTAGAATTAAGGCATAATTATAAGGTAATTTCGCAATCACAAGTGAGCCCTGTCGCAGGTCTGATGATTATATTTTTATATAATGTCAATAATATTTAGGCATATCAATCCTAAATTAAAATGTATCCAAGATACAGAAGAAGGGTCAAAAACAATAAATTAGCAATTAGCGAAAAATTGATGAGGAGTTAGACAAAATTAGGGATTGGAAAAAAAAGTAATCAAATAATTATAATTATTTGATTATAAAAATAACCAAAAAATAATTTATAATAAAAAAATAATAATGATATTTGATAATTATCAAATTTCATTATTTTTTTTTTAATTACGGAAAGTATAATTTTTATTTGTTATGAAAAGCTATTATATTGTAAATTATTTGAACCGTGCCGGGAAATATAAGATTTTCATTTTAATAAAGAAACTACCTAATAGCCCAGGGCTTTGAGACCAGTGTGATCAAAATCATCAAATTATTTCATCATCTGCTCCATCAGCAATAGAAATTAGAACAGAAGATATGAAGATTAACATAACTATAATTAATCAAGATTGATTTTAAGACTAATATGGTATTACCGAAATACGACACAACCAAATTATCGGGCTTATTAAAATGAGGAAAAGAAGGCAAGTGAAGATACGAGTATATATTGAAACTGATAGGCTGTGAAGAAAAATATTTTCATCCTGTCATCGATCCATGCGAAACCACACAATATCGATTCCACCAGGCCATCGTTGTAACTGAGCGGAAGATATACGATAGGAAGGACATGGCGAAATGATATGAAAGCCATGATACTGTCGTAATCGACAAGATCGTAAAGAAGTGTTGTCGGATGCAGTCCTAATATACCGCTACGAAGGGACCAATTGCCGGGGAGTGGGAACACCTCGCTGATGGGGAATATTCCCCACACGTATCCCCACCAGTTATCATTATCCTGGGTATTATACAGCTGCTCCCGAAGGACTAACTACCAAGAATTTATAATCTAGTTTACACGGGTCCGATGATTGCTTATTTACCTGAACTTGATTGAAATTTAATAAATTTTTCGGTGTCATCCTAATTTTATAAATTATTTTATAAATAAATAAATACAAGAAAAAGGTACCAAAATTGTCACTATGTTGGTAGTTTTCATAATGGAGTGGCAGTGATTATAATAACATATATAAGTAATTAAGATAATGTCAATATCATTTTTCAAAACTAAAATGATTGTTACACCCCAACAGCTTCTAGAAGTCATAAGGAGCAAAAATATAGCTTTACAAATCAATTCTTGAAAGCAAGTAACTACCGTAAACACGGGCTACTTGAGCCCAAAACAGAAAAATGGTGTTTGGTTCTCTGGGTACTCCCAATATCAGTATAATGATGTGGGCTCAAGTAAGCCTCTACGGCTCAAGTAGCCCGTGTTTACGGTACCTGATTAATTCAAAAGAGACGTTTTCGTCACAAAGAAAAAGTCTGTACATTATTATACTCTAATTTATTATTTCCAGGTAATTTTATATATATATATTTTAAATTAGCCTTTGGTATAATTATTCTGAAACACATTATATTTTTCCGCTTCATAAGCGGATGCGATAAGGGCGTCTGAAATCTCTAATCGGCCGCCACTTTGATACAAACCAACAAAAATGTTAATGTCGAATTTCGAGGACCATCCTGGAATGACCTGTGACTTTTGTGTGAAATTTAGACAAAATCGGTCTAGTAGAGTCAGAGAATAGAAACGGACGGCGGACGGACAGATTTTTGGAATCTACGTACATATCTCGAAATATAAAACTTCAACCTAAATAATGGAAATATAAAAAAAACTTGTATAGCAGAATGAATAACATAAAAGATGGTAGTTGCTGCAATTGAAAGTTTAAAAAAAAACATTTGCATACTTTTTATCACGAATACTAAAGTTTAAATTTAAACCCCAAGTACCTTCTATAACACACACATATATATATATATATATATATATATATATATATATATATATATAATCTGTTTTTTCTTCATAAATATGTTGAGCAATCTTTATAAAATGGATATAGTCAAACGCTTTCATTTTTAAAGTTCGTGAATTCCAGTATAAAGAAAAACATTTACATTTCATACATTAACTGAGTATTTGATGCTGGTTAACAAGAAAAATGTCTTAAATTTTACCAAGAGGCTGAAGGGAATAAAATTAATATCAGTTCTATTAACACAGCTACGGCTTCCTCGTTAAATAAATAATTCATTATATCATAATTACTTCATAAAGTAATAAGAACAATTGTTTTATATGCTTATGTGACAATCTATAGGTGAAAAGCAATATGTTTTTGGTGATATTAGAATTTATCTTAAAAAAACACAACGAAAAAACAGCCAATAACAATATATGAATGAAATGAGTGATAAAACGATAATTATATCATATATATTTAAGATACTTCATAACCAATAGAATTTATGTAAAGGACACTCAAAATTAAGGCTATCTATAAATCAGAAGTGAGCTGCTCTGTCATAAGTATCATAGGATTAGAAATTATCAATAATAGTTATTTTACCAAAATATCTTAAAATTTATCAAGGGTATATGAGAAAGATAAAGAATAACAACTAAGAAATGGAAAAATTGAATGAAGAAGTAAGTAAAATGGGAAATGGGGAGAGGAGATCTTAGTGGTGGCCAAGTTGGGCTGAGCATAATTTCAGTATATAATTATCATAAGTAAATAATTTTAATTACTTTCTTTAAACTCTCGCAATAACAATACATTAATCCAACAACAATTATCTGAAGCGATGTTGACTGTTATCTTAGTATAAACAACGCTACATTTTTTCTTTTTTTGGAAAAACGTAAACGATCATTTTTATTACACATGAGTATAAACATTAAAATTGTATTTTAAATAATTAAGGTATCAGTTATCGCATAACGCAGTTTGATTACGTAAACGGATGCATATGTGCAGGGTAATAATAAAAGTATAGTATAGTTTAATGGCGAAGGGTATCTTTTGTTGGTGCAATTTTGCAAGTTAATTAATTAAATCTAGTAGTTTGGAAATCGGAGCACACGTCAAAGTATATAACGCAAATATCTATCTCAACGTTTTTAAAAATAATTCTTTCCCTTTTAAAATATTTGTTTGCTTAACTTCAATGTTACGATTTTTTACCCGGAACGATTCAGAATGGTGCATTCCAACACGATTCAGAATGGTACATTCCAACAGGGGAACATTACTTCCAATAACCGTGGCCAAATATAAAACGACCATTAGAATGATAACAGGTGATAAAAGCTCTAACAGCACCTCCATCGCCCTGTTTCATCGACAGGGGTGGTCCATTGAACAAAACGTATTTGAACGGCTGTCGTTGGAAGGTAGCCAATTTTGAAAACTGAATTGGGGATTGGAAATGCCAATTGGAGTGTTCTGCTCTGTCGAATCCCTGTGCGTACTCCGGCGTTAAATGTGATAGTTTCCTGCTAGTTTGTTTAATAGCCATACATATAAGCTCGCTGCTACTTTGTAATATGCTATTATTCCTGGGTATTAATGAAATATATATATATATATATATATATATATATATATATATATATATATATATATATATATTCAAATAAAAATCTGTTTTCATGTGGATAGGAAGTAGCTATATAACGATAAACTGTAATAACAAAACTTTTAAATTTAATATTAAGGAACACGATGTGTTAGTCGAAGGTGAGAAGAAGGTAAATTAGGTAAATTTTAGGTAAACGATTAAGTAAATTAGGAAGGTAAACGATAACTGTTTACGGACGATGAGCCAAGAAGAAGAGGAACCGCTTTAAAACGCTGATTGATATGTAAAAGTTTTGGAGTTTGCAAAGGAGGATCTTATGTTTAGCTGAATCAAAAGCTTTTGGAAATCGAAGAGAACTAGACAGGGAATACAAAGACTCAAGGCCTAGAATAAAATTAATGAATAATACTTGAACAATTTCGGTCGTAAAATCATGTAGAAATTTTACTATGAAAACAATCAGTAGTTGTTCACCCTTATACTTAGAATAGAATAGAAAAATAAACTTTATTCTGGGACTAGGCTCCTTAATAATAACATGTATGTGCAAGTAAAAAAGCAAACAGAAAAAAATATCTGACCAAAGACTACATTAATAATAGTCAATTAATATTTACAATAATCTTAATTATAACACAAAGTAAAGAAAAAAAAAGAGCATCCTTCTGGTGAAAAAATAAAATAAAAATAAATATAATTGTACTAACAAAAAAATAAAAAACAAAGAAAATTAAAATATAAAAATAATTAAACAATTCAGAGTTAAAAAAAGTCAAAAACAATTACTCACAACTAAACAGGATTTCATGATTTATATAAAAATTATATAAATGATGAAATGATCGACAGAGCTGAAACATTGTTTGATAATTGAAACAAATATTTCCTACTAATCAAGATGTTAATCTTGAATTAAAATTTCATGATTGGACAGCGTCTTTTTGGGATGTGAGGAGATGTTGAAAAAGGTGGAATTTGAAAGAGGAGAAAGGAGAAGAATGGCGGATATTAGAAGGGAGGGAATTCCAGAGGATAGTGGACCGGACAAGAAAGGAACTTTCAAAAAGGCGTTATAATATTTATACATATATAAATCGCCTAGAAACTTATGCATTAAAGTAATCAGATCTCACCTCTTCTTTAAAAAAGCAACTCAGTAAAAAACATAATTCGAACTTAAACGGATTAAATATGATCAATATAGTATATATATATATATATATATATATATATATATATATATATATATATATATATATATATATATATATATATATATATAAAATCTAATTATCCGGAATAAATTTATGCATACATATAATTAATGTATATAAGATAATAGAACTAACTCACCTATGACAGGTTTCCTGCAAGGATTGTACCCTTCTCTTTGAATAGTCCGCTTCAAGAGTGGCCTCTTCCAGCTTGCACTCCACTGTCTGCCTAACTCCCCGCTCGTATTCCACATCTTTGGCCAGTGATTCCCTCTGTCAACATAAAAACATAAAATTTATTTAAAACATCAAATATATGAGAAGAAAAAAAAATATGTATAGAAAAAAAATATTGTATTTCTCTATTTTTTCGCTCAAAGGTTCAATAAAATGAAATAGCTTTATTAGTTAATATTAAAAATAAATAAATATTCAATATCTCTAAATAAATTGTCCATTTGAAATTTAAAATGTTAAGAGATAGAGAATGGAAAAACTGTTCTATAAAAACTTGTTAATGTGTATCATCATAATGTATATTTTTTTATTGGCTTTTGATGATTAAAAAAAACAAACACATATTGATCAAAACACACACACACTTTAATTCAAACTTAGACCACTTTTATTTCGTTATATATAAAAAAACATAATTACACTATAAATTACACCGATCATTTTTTTTCTTGTATGAACTTATTGTTATTTTAAAGGGAAATTTATTGTATTTCTTTTTTATTTGTTCTAAAGTGTTAACTTTAAATTAATATTATTTATTATTTAATTTCCAACTCTATATGCATAGCTCACCATCGGGGGAAAAAAATATAAGATTTATTACGTCATATTTAACTGGTTTCTGACCCTCAATGTTTCAGATACGCAACCACCGTGATACGAGGACATTCTTCACATCCGGCATCTTGCAAGATTTATATGACCCATTAGAAATTGCCGATATTCCGAGCACGACTAGAGTTTTGCTCGCCCGAAACGATACACCAACGAGTGGCCGACGAACTAAAAAAAGGAGAGTGATTTCTCTGTGAGACAAAGACCTCCACTTGACCCTTTCTAGCTCTTTATCCACTTAGACCCCCCGGAGTGGCCGCGGACCACAGTTCCTCACCAGTAGGATTCACTTCTGCTTTTGAAAGCTCCTTTATCTCGTCTCCTAGCGTGACCTGAATTCGAAAGTATCTTCCTCCTACAGTTTATATCCCTCTGGATCTTTTTCGACTACACTCTCTGACTTTCTCATCCAATGGCCTTTCCTATCGTAAGCAATGTATATTGTTATACTTATAAAATTTCGTATCCTGCCTCAAGTTCGATATATGCAATACCTATCATAATAATAAAAAACTAAAAAAAAAAAAAGCTTCAGAAAGTATTTTACCATAGGTTCGCCATCACTGTCCTAATGTAACCGTTGGTAGAGAAACTATCATAGAATGATCTGAGCTCAAGACCAATCACATCTTATATTTAACTAATTATCACAACACAATAAATCTATAATTATCCGTCACTCACGAACTGGTTACAGTAAACTTACATAAGAGTATATTCATAGGAACTCCAACGCAAAATGAAGTGACGCCAGAAAGGAATCGTACGTCATAAAAGGTTTTATGAAGGAGCAAATGAATTCTTAACGATGCCAGTCAGAGGGACGTTATGAACCCTAGTGAAGTATTAATATGTAATAAGATGGAGAGAGGATAGGCTGTAAACCTTTGAATTATGTCTCGGTTAGCAGCCGTCTTAGTCTTCAAGCTGCTTTAAGGACATTCTTTTATAGGACTTCTTAACTGCGCGATTTAGAGTGTATTTTAAGTGCTCTGATCTTCCGTTGACGTTTTCTTCCCCTTATTCTTTTCCTTTAGGTATTATTTCGAATAAGGAGATAGAAGAATGATGGCAAAAAATCACTGACAATGGACCTTCCAACAGTTATTTTCCCAATCCTGTAAAAATAGAATATCTAATAATAAAAGGAAATAAACCATCATATCAGTCTCATTTATTATTTCAATATTAACTAAGAGTGACTATGACTGAGATGGTAGGAGTTCCTCTCGCATTTTACAGCCTTCAACCATGACAATTCTAATAATCCAAAGTCGCCAATGAATAAGAAAAATAATGGTTTTATAAAAATATTATTATAAGACGAGATTCAAAAAATGAGTACAAGATGAATATGGCGCAAAGTGCCGAAAGCTGCTGTTAATAATGAAATAAAAAATAAGAGTCATATGACTGTTTATTTCCTTTTATTATAAAATATATAAAACAGTCAACTCGTTACAATATAAATAGAATATCTTTTCCGAATACAAAACATCTAGATATTTCTATATCTCAGTTGGTCTTTAACACCCAGACCATTTCATCATCTCCTAGGAAGTGCTTAAATAGGTTTAAGTAATTATGTTTTATTGCAAGATTGAAAATCAAACACAGGAATCTGAATCAACATAACCTTAAAATGTATCGTAGTAGATTGCAGTAAAAGAATAATTTACAGTAAATTAATAAAAAAAATTGAATTATAGAATATTGCGGGTGTCAAAAGAAAAAATCTCTGTTAAGTAACAACAGAATTTAAAAAAGAGAAACTATTACTGACAATAAACGACCTCGCTGGCCACCGAGTCAATGAAGAATGCTTTTACCAATACAAAAAAAAACACTGTTAACAGTGTATGGGATGTAAATTTTCCATAAATTTGGCAATATTTCAATTCTCCAAATATTTTTGACAATTTTTTTACAAAATTTCTCGAATCCAATAATACCAGCAAACATCCAGGAATACCATTAGCAACAATTACTGCATTCCAAATTATTCAAGGTAGTTGTGTAATATGTTTGATGCCGTTATAAAAGTATCTTTTTTTGCAGTCCCTAAAATTTGAGAGGCGTAAGATCAACCTTACTTTAATAAGTATAGAAAGTAAGCTTCAGTCTACTGTCTTCAGTCTATTCTAATTTCGATTGTCGCCTGTTTAATTTATACAATAGTTTTGGTTTAACATACTGGATTTTGTTTTTCATATGTGAACCAATTCCATTGTCTATATATATATATATATATATATATATATATATATATATATATATATATATATATATATATATACATATATATATATATAGATATATATATATATATTTACATATATGTATGTATATATGTATATATGCAAATCAATACATCCTAATTAGACCCAATAATACTAACTTTTAGCACGAAACAATTATATATTATTTAATTATAATTATTTGTTGTTTTTTTTCTCTTTGTCAATTATTCCACAGATATTCTTATAGATACAATCAGTAGACTCAATGGCAGGCAAAATATACATATAAAATGGCTTGAAAGGATGGGACTCCTCCGGATTTGATATATTTAAAGGTGAAAGTTTGTAGTTTTTAGAGAAATAAATAAGAGGAGGAACAATAAAGAATAACAACAATTAAAAAATGTATAATAAGTCCTTCAGCCATGTATTTTCAAGTCTTCGTTGTGGGTCTTAAAGAATTTTTATTGTAAATGTGTCCTTCATCAGTGGGTCGGTATGTCCTGTCAAATTGTCTGTTAGTTTCATTAATGCATGAATATATTGTTTAAATGTTAAACAAATTTATAAATGTTTATAAATAAATGTTTATAAAAATTTTACAGTATTGGAATAGTGACAGACATGTATGGTAGGTAAGTATTGTAAAATGAATTTGACTACATCATGCGTATTCAATTAGCAAAGTTTAGAAATTTTTTTGTTTTTCTTCATTAAATATAATAAATCTGTAGGCATAAAAATATAAAGAGTTCCTTAATATTTTTTCTAAAGGACTTACTAAACTGCGTAACCCAATTTGCTTCCTTGAGCATTAGGGGGAATCTCAGTGAGATAACAGACGATCCATTTTATTTGAATTTCAAAGTAAATTATTTTCCTTTATAACGGGATCAGGGAGTTTTTCCTTTCGAGGACGAAGTCACTAATGAGATCCGTCCTTCAGGGTCTCGGGTCGATGGGGGGCTTCAATATCCGCTTAGCTGCGGGGGAATAGGGCAGGCTGGAGGAATAAACTATTCAGGAGATCTCGGAGGTGTGGAGGAATTAGATGTAAATTCGGGCATTTGGGAGGAGTTTATTAGGGAGGAAGGAGGAGATAAGGGAACACTTAGCCCTCCCTGGGAGGCAGTAAACTGCTAATACCATGGCGACAGCGGATCTGTAAATATTAAGGGCTCTCGAAACTGGATCCGGAGGGAGGGGAGTTCGAAACGGTTTTGGGTCAAAACAAAATAGTGAAGTGCATCTCAGAACAAGTAGGCTACATTTTGTTCAATAAGTTTATTTAGTTTCATCTTCGGATTACCATGGAAAAACAATTCATAAGCTGTAATATTGCTAGAATCAAACATCAAATGAAATCATTTATTATTATTATAAATTTTTGTTTTTCTCAAAAATATTAATTTGCACCTGTCAGGTGTTTGTTGACAATCAGTTGTTGACTACAATAGGAAATAATGAGATGCCAGGCGTGAAGAAGGAAAGTACTCAGCAGCATCTCTTCCCTAGCTTGATTTAGTAATCTTGGTTTGCTAGGGAAGGAAATCTTTCATCCAACACCTTGTCTCTAACCATGTTGTTGGTATTTCCATGTCAGTTATGATGAAATCGTTGGTAAAGTTCTAAACTGTCGATTGACTGATGCTAGTTCTAAGAAAATATATAGTTTTGTTAGTCAGGTACGAAGGTCCTTTTTTTATGAGTCGTAATTAATTAATGGTGTCTCTCGAGGGCTCATCAAAGAGGAAAAAAAAGAATAATTAAACCCCAGAAAATAATATAGGCAACGTATTTTTTTCGAAACTCAATGCTTAATTATTTTCAGTTATTAATTGACATGTAATTCCCAACTAAGCTTGTTCGTAACTAAAATTACATAAAAGCTATCAGGTCAATATAATTTGATGTATACTGAATAAAGATTTAATTCGAAAAAATAAATATCAAGAAAATAATAAAAGAACTTTAAAATATCTGATGTGGACACCCCATGACTTCCTTGCAAGCCTATTAAACTATAATCAGCGGCTCAAAAAGTGACTCTGAATTTGGTTACTAGTTTCCGAAGATTGCAGTATCTTAAAAACGACACCCGGCGACAATTGACACATACAGACACACACACATAAGCTCTTGTTTATGAAGGCCTTATTCAGTTATTATATGTCGTTTTTGTCTATGTCACTAGAAAAAGCATTGGAAATCGACGGTTTCAACATTTTAAGCGGAATAACCCGGCTTAATTTATATGTTATTCTCCTGCTGCAGACTTGTCCAGCTCACAAATGAGGAGGAAAACAAGTATTTTATACTCAATTTTAGAACATAAAACAAGTAATAAAATTGTTTAATTAGAGTGCAAAAAAAATCGCGTTTATAACCTTTATCACCGAACAATATGATATCTGTATTAAATGTCGTTATACCCACTTCCTTTACTGTATACAAGGAAGAAAAAAGAAAGTAAGATTTCAGATTACCAAGTATGAAGGAAAAGATTATAAAATGAAAATTTCGAGATGATGCATACATAGATGATGATACATTTGATTCTTATACACTGTTATATATATATATATATATATATATATATATATATATATATATATATATATATATATATATATATATATATTTATTCAATGCTAATGTACTGGTTGGTCTATAATATGTTTAAATTTTGTATTTTGTTATTTAGAATGTACTGAAGATGCATGGAAAATTGTGCAGAATAGTTTATACAGCTTTATTTGAATTTTATCATCGAGTATAATTCTGAAACACAAAGTTTTCCTCCGTAAGTCTAGATTACTTTCAATGGAGAAATATATAGATAGATAAAAGAACTTTATTCTGGGACTAGGTCCCTTAAGAATAACATGAAAGAACCAATAAAACAGTAACATTATCTTTTATATATATATATATATATATATATATATATAGTTCTCCATGTATATACACTTTTTTTTTTTTTTGCGAACATTGGTTGTCATGCAAGCGCAGCAGTGATCTACAGCTATATCTAAATTTCTATTTATTTATTTTATTTACATAATACATTTTGAACTTTTCGACCACCTGGGTCATTTCTGCCGCTTAAATTGTAAAAGCCGTTTAAAAAAAATATTGCCGTTCTGACCCTTTCTATTGAAAATGTCTGCAACAAATGAGACTGAACAACAGGTTATTATTTAAAAGGTTATTTTGAATTTTAGGGGTCAATTCGAGTGAAACCGCAGGGCACTGCTAGTATTTTACATGGGAAAGAGCATTAGGAGTTATACGAAAGATTATAGTTACAGATTTGAAGGTTGAGATAGGAGGCAGAGAATACGATAACCCGATATCTTTTCACACAATCAGCCGCTTTGAACCCTCAAGGGGAGAATCACTTTACCTCGGTATTTTGAATATCAGCCTATAGTTTGGAGAATCGTTTATAGCTTAAACTGATTTTGCAGATATTTATCCGCTGAAAAAGATTTTTAAATGATGATCTCAACGATTAATTTCATTAATCAAGAGCAGGTACTTGCTATGTAAATACCAGCTGAGGAAGGCACCGCTAAGACTATGGTGATGAGCTGGGAGACAAACAGATCGCAGCAGCTCTAAGATTGCAAAATGCAAATTCCTTCATTAAGTCCCTCTCGTTGCCACATATCCTCAAGTTCTTAGCGAACAGGCGTCACTCCCCGACGCACCTCATCCAAGATCTGATTGTCTCTCGTCCGCTCCGCCGCCCATCGCTCCAGCTTTGCCGCGACTTAGCGAGGACTTAGCCGCGGGAGGTGGGCCAGAATATTGGGAGCTGCTCGAGACGTCTCAATCAACTCGGATGAATGATTAGCCAATTAGGTTAAGTACTGAAGAATATTTATTTCTCAATGAATCTATAAAATTGTTGACAATGGCAACCACTAAAATTTTCCGTTGACGTACGTATGATGGTATAGAAGGATCAATCCCTAATTAAAATTTTCCGTAATTCAAAAATTTGTTTCCTAACGCTGGAATACTATAACAAAAGAATATGACTTTTTATTTTTTTTCTCACACTCTGACAGTATTTATTTATGACCAGTATAATAAAATTTATACCATTTGCCAGTGAGCATCATAAGAATTATGTAATCAGAGATTAAATTGTTATGAACATCAATGGTAGTGATATACGAAGTACCCGTTTCATTTATGTGTACACACGCAATAAGAAAGTGCCAGGATGGTTAAGTTCTAAGGAAGTTCGTCTTAAACTAAGGTTACGAAATAATTCGGCTTCGTAATTCTTGCAGCGATTAAGAGAGGTTTAGACCACTGGTAGGTAGTAGGTTCACACGTTCCCTGGAGAATCATGAAACAAATGAAGGATTCTACTGAATAATGCGCTGATTAGGGCCGACATTAAGAATCGTTGATGAAGGAAGGCTGCGAAAGGACGAAGCTATTTCAGTAGTAAGATATTACTCATGATGAACAAGAACATTAACATAGGGCATGATAGAACAATAAAGGAAACGAGAGAGAAGATAAGGACGAGATATCATAACCCATGAGAGTTTCGTGTCCCGCATTCGTATTAATCCTCACAATCTTTTAAGCTACAATTCACAGGTAGTTCTTTAGCGGCTGACGTTTTATCAATTCTGTGTCCAGGCAACAGCTGTTCATGTTTAGATTCTATTAAGGTTATCACTAGGACCATTAATATAATTTTTATAGTGGGGTGATATTTTCTCTCTCCACCAACGATAGCGGAATTGTAGAAGGAAGATTCAACACATATAGCTCTCAACCGCTCCCAGTCAGCATGAACATGAATTTCGTGCATAGTAGAAGCTCTAAGAAAGTAGAAAGAGGAAAGTAGAAAGCGCACGTAATCATATCCGTTGTGAATACTATTTGCAACGCTTTATGCAAATATATCTGAAGGCTTGGCAGGCAGCTTTAGAATACTTGATGAAAGTAATCCAAATGATTGAATGGTCGAGTCGTGCATTGTCGAGGATAACTGTGAACAATAATGGCTTCAAGCGTGGACTCTACTATCATATATACATCTATACGGATCATAAACTTTAAATAAAATTATTATTATTCATTTGAAACTTATTGTTTAATACAATTTATGATTACAGTTAAAAAACATTAAAGGTCTTTCAGTGCACAACTTAAATCCAAAAAAATACACATATATACAGTTACATAATAAATATATTTTCCACATTTCCAACAGGTAGCATCACCATCGAAGGATTCAGATCTAGCTGAGGTCTTTAGCAGCTTCTGTCTCAGCTGTCAAGAAACCGATGGCACTCCGAACATCAAACAACTCGAACTGCGTAAGAATTCAAGGATATACGTCAGGCCTTTTAAATATGATTCAGGTAGATAAAATATCAATAATGAATAAATCCAACTATCGCTAACCATAATTGTTATGGGCAAGCCATATTGATCAATAAAAGGTTTTTGATCCCCTAGCACACGACGAACCCACTATTCAGGACACAAAGGTGGCAAATACATGTATGTAAAAAGCCTTAGACTAGACTGATGACAACTAACCGGACTGACAGAAGAAAACTATTGATCCCCATCATAATGGTTTAAGTTGGCCAGACGTAATGCTCACGTTGTGATTCCTATTTTCCATAGACTGATTAATTATCACAACTGATTACTTGATATGTTTTAAACAAATACAACTCTTAAAAAAATATTAAATTTACAAGCTTAATTTTAAAAACTAATTTAACCTGAATTGAATTAATAAAAATAAGTATAAAAATAAAGAAATTTATCTTGAAATCAAAAATGAAAACTGAATTATAAGTTATTTATCGTTAAAACTTAATGGCCTCGTCAAATGTCTATTGCTTTTATTCATAAAATTAAGGGGCCTATTGGAATATATATTATAATACTTATGAAACTATTAATCTAATAGCTCACGAACTACATAAATAGTAAATACTCAATGTATTTTGAGAAAAGAAAGATTAGTATTGCTTTGTGTTAACGCTTTGGAAGAGGAAATTTTAAAAGGAATTCTCTACACTAATATTGAGTTTCGTTCCTTTTTCAATTTAATTTTCAAAATCTTCATTGGTAGTAGCAGTTTATGAAGTCTCGTCTAATAAATGTATAATCCGGAATGAAAAAGAAGCGGCTAAATGTCTTTCCTCACACAATCGGGGCTCAGAATATTCTGCAAAGATTGTTCTTCAGGATTCGACACAAACGTTTCCTATATAAAAGACCGTGGCACTATAAAGGAGGGCAATTTGAGAAGGATGATCCTGAGGAGGAGCCCTGCCTCCCGGAGCAAGGAGGGATTGGGAGGCCTCGATCGGAATCAATCTCCTATCCCTACAGGTTTCCTTTCTATCAATTTCTATCCTTACAGGTCTCCTTTCTATCCGTCCCCTCCTACACGGTCCTATTTAATAATAGCGTTGTTCTTCAGCAGGGAGGAGATACTGGGAGGAGGGCGTGGTCTACTATCTTAACAAATAAACAAACAACTGAACTTCCTACCAGAATTAGATAATTTTTATCTTATCAAATTTTTTTTTTATAAAAGTTAAACATGCTATTGCGCCAGCTGTCGTAAATATTGTTGTACGTGGCTAGAATTAAGCATGGCAAACTCCTATATAACATCGCCTATGGCTATATACAGTATATACCTATGGCTATATACAGTATATACCTATGGCTATATATATATATATATATATATATATATATATATATACCTATGGCTATATAACATCGCGTAGTACATAGGTAACTAAAGTTCAAATTGTTATTTCCTTTAAGTAAAAAAAAAAAAATTTTTACCTTCCATTTTTACTACAACTCTTAACATTGTTTCTAAATTCCTAAAAAGAGACTAAATAAAACTTTTTAGTGAAACTGAGTAGCTATAATAATGTCAAGGAAGCGCTATCCGGTTTAGAAAGAATAAAGTGGTAACAGAGAAGAGAATGTAGAAGACAGTGACATTTTAAGTTCTGTTATTTATAATACTGATTTAAAAACTCAAAGCGAAGTTGATAAAAAAAAAAAAAAAAAAAAGTAGTTAAACATCTTTCATTAAAAATTTGCAAAGGTTCCTGAAAATAAAGCGTAAAATCCTTTGCCTGAAGGATGAAGTGACTGGAAGAAGGGCTGACTGGAGGATGAGTTGACTGGAGGATGAGTTGACTGGAGGATGGGTTGTCTGGAGGAACTTGGATGGATCGTGCAAGGTACGATCTATAAGGTTAGAGTTTTTATGGAGTTTAGTGGAGAGAGATATGCAGGAAAAGATATTTAGTATTATCGATTTCGTTTCCGGATTCGTTAAACTTTTTTTTATTTTATTTCATGATGTGGTTTTTTTGTTACATGTTTTTCTGCATAATATTAAAAACTAGTTAAATAATATATTCATTCACTGAATATATTAAGACTTACATACATGAGTGAGAGTCATAGGTAGTAGCTAACATCAAAACTTTTTTTTAAATGTTATTATTTATTGTTATTAATGCTCTACATTCTTTATCAAACGAATGCATTTTATTATTTTATTGGTACAGAAACAGTTTAATATCATATTCATAGATGCCTTTGTGTTTATAATTAATATGCAAAATAAAGAAATTGTAATATGCATTTTTGATTGCAAATATGTTTAGCTAATTTCTTTAGATTATTTTTTTTTTCTCGTTATTATAATTAATTTAAGGATTGACAAGAGCTGAATGGGAAAGACGCTTTTTCATAACTCACGGGTCCGGTTTCGAATCCGGCTACGACAGATTTTTATTAGAACATTTTTACAGAAATTTAATTTTTCTTTTATAAAAGCCGTGGATCAACTGAAGGGTCAAGAGAACAGTTTCATCATGAGGCACACTCAGCCTCTATAACGCTGGTATATCATTTTTCAGATTTAACAAAAAATAGTTTTCCTCACCAATAACTGAACCCAAAACCCTGCATGGGTTGCAGTGGTACAATTATTTTATTTTATTTTTCTTATGTTTTAGTTTATTTAAATAGGTAACAGAGACAATTACTATTATAAAATACACATATTAATTTAATTTTAATAGATACAGTTATGTGTTCACAATCATCGCACCTATAGTAGAATAAATGGTACAGCTCAAAATTGGAAAGTCATATTTAAAGTTGTGTTTTTTCTACACTTTTGAATAACTTCTTATTAAAATACATTGAACATTCCTTAATAACTGTTTCTAGAGTATTGAAAATTTTATTTAAAGTTGTGTTTTTTTCTACACTTTTGAATAACTTCTCATTCCCTAATAACCGTTTCTAGAATATTGAAAATCATATTTAAAGTGGATTTTTTCTACCCTTTTGAATACATCCTTATTAAAACACACTGAACATTCGTAATACCCTACGAACGGGTATTACGAATGTTCAGTGTGTTTCAGTGAGAAGGTATTCAAAAGTGTAGAAAAAAACAACACTTTAAATATGATTTTCAAAGGATTTTTAATTTTGAGTTAAAGGATTTCTAATTTTGAGTAGTAACTTTATTCCACGATAGGTGGGGAATGTTAAATATTAATAACACAAAAAATTTTAATTGTCATAATACCGGGTTTTGAATCATTCAAAAAAGACTACTTTATACAGGATCAGACAGCATTTTACAGCGCATCCGTTATTAACCATTGATTCCACTTCAAAAGGACCCCTAAGTACTAAATCCTCCTATTTGTTGATCCTTTACCCCAACCCAAGATAGGGGGAGGGTGAATACCCAACACAGCCCTAACACAATTATTTACAACGTACAAAAGGGTACATCTGATGGGTACTTAGGGCCCAACTAACTGGCTGTAATTGGCTAAGGGATGGCAGCGGAAAAAAATAAGTACCCACTTTATTGCGTGGGTTCCGAAGTAGAGTAACGGGGGAAGGGAAAAAGGAAAAGAAAGATAAGCAGAAAAAGGTAGAATTAAATTACAGACGTTAGTTTCCGGAGGGACAAGGGAATATGTCATGGCTCCGGCTCCCAGGTAATTATAGCTCGTGCCCCGTGCGTTTATATTTAATGACAATGGCTTCATCTGGCAATAGGGATA
This sequence comes from Rhaphigaster nebulosa, assembly GCA_948150685.1. Classification (NCBI taxonomy): domain Eukaryota; kingdom Metazoa; phylum Arthropoda; class Insecta; order Hemiptera; family Pentatomidae; genus Rhaphigaster; species Rhaphigaster nebulosa. The sequence continues at coordinate 102,596,113 of OX411311.1, forward strand.
ATAATAAACATGGGATGCGAAGGGCTGGATATGGTTGGCGGGGCAAGAATAATAGTTCGGGTCTATAAATTGCAGTTATTTGTCAACCGTGAAGGGTTATGAACTCTGATGTATAACTTTATATTTTCAGGTTCAGTCTTTCTTAATGACCAAGGCTTCATTTAAGATAAATCCACTCTATAAGCATATATATAATCTTATGGGGCCTATTTTTAAATATCTTTATGTCTTCTGTTTGTATATCAAAGCAATTATTGTCGTTTATTGGGATTTGCAATATACATAACCTCAAACGTAGGCCACAAACGATGGCAGTTACAAGTGAAAGAACTTAAAATATCTGAGTATTTTGAAAACTACATTACTTTCAAAACATGAAATAATCGCCAAGTCAACAGCATAAATATAAATGAATTATTGAAGCCCAATTTACATACTGAAGAGAGATATAATTGAAGGATACACATTATGATTACGTAATAAAAATTTTCCCCTCCAAAATGCCAATAATCAAAAAATTATGTATAAAAAGTCCAATCAGTAAAATAATAGAACATTTAAAACAGGAATCAAACATTTGAACAGAGAACTAAAGAATGCGGACAAAAAAACACACACACGAAAAAAGCACGAAGTGTATAAGCAGAAAATGAAGACAAATTCAAAGGTACCTTTGAATGTTTTTTACAATAATTAATTATATATGATGATTATCACTTTTGTTCCTTAGAAGTAATTTATTCTTCATAATTTGACAATAATTTATCTAAGATTTATGAAGTCATTTGGTGATATGAAGTTGCTGAATTATAATGTAAACAAGGATATTCTAATAATGCTTTAAGAAAACATTAAATTCCTTCCAACCAAATATAAATTAAAATCAAATCAGAAATGAGCGTAACTGTTACTTTTAATTAGCGATTAAAACTACGAAAGCCAAATCTGAAAAATGAATGCCTTCAGAAATAAACAGGATCCAACACCTTAAGGATTAATCTCCAAGGTAATTAAGTCTATTAGGGATTAGTGAATACCGTCTCCATTAATATACAAAGCTCAGCAAGGAGAAGAAAGGGTCCAATTGATGACGAGGTTAATATTATTGTTAAAGTAAGGAGGCTCCCACAGATCAGCATCAGGGGAAACTTCTTTAAGGAAAAAACTGAAACTTTGGAGGCCATAATGACTCAAATGTGAGTGAGAAAATGTTTCTATTGTTGAACTAATGAATTAATAAACATTTTGAATTCATGCAATCAATTTCCCTTTAATAATTGTGGAAAAATCATTTCAGAAACTTTTTGTTTGTATTTTTTCAGTAAAATAATGACGTTTAGAATGCAAAGTTCTAAAATGGTGTAATCATCCAATTATGAAGATATTCGAATGAAAAGTAGGTGTTATGTAAAAATCCTAAGTTTTCGCCGCGTATGAACCGCACGTATCGCGTCAAAGTTAAAAAGCATTAGCGCTCGGTGATAGGCCTAAAGATGAATGAATAGACTATTACCCCCAGGCATTATTTTAATAGACCATCCCTTTGGCCGTGAGAAGCATTTGAGCCGATTTATATTGGGAACCCTGAATATAAGGAGGAGTATACAAGGCTTTAGGTGTAAACCATTCCATTTATGCTATCCGAACTAATTGCAACTATTCGATACAGCAACTGCAGTACATACAATTGAGTAACTAATACCTCACCTATGATTGAGGCTTAGCCAGCGCAGTTTGGGAAGGGTTGGAACCCAATACAGTTACAATAACGGAAACAATCTGCGGTGGGAGGAAACTGGCAATTAGCCTTACATCGTTAACGGTTAGTTCGGAAGCTAATCTGACACCATCTCGTCCGCTCCGGCGATCAACGAACCCGCCTAACTTGATGGCACAACCAGGGTCGGCGAATACACGTTCGCTCGCTATATTTTATAAATTCACTAACGTATCTGCCCTCGGGGGTAAATTTATAAACATAGTTATTGGGACATCTGGAAGACCGGTTTTAGGCCCCCTATCATACATCATGCGCCCCGGCCTTATACTTATCATATCTATTACGGCCCTTGGTCAGAAAAACGGGGGAGGAGGAGAGGGAGGGGGGGAGGGGATGTTATATCCAACGCGCTTGACTATCAATGATTTAAGCCATTATATTTTTATAACGACCGTAATCACACACTTCGCACATTTGTATTTCATCTACGTTTATTTAAAATATATATATTAAGAAACTGAATATAACAATAAGCAGCTGTAATTCATATAATGATATACATATCTGTTCTTTGCAAAGGCAAATAAAAATAGAATATTCAAGAGATCTTAAGAAAAGTCATAACAAGCCAAGCGAATTTTTTTTTAAAATGTACAAGAGAAAGAAGAATGAGGAATTTCTTAAGAAACCTCCTCAGTCCGTACCTAATATAAAGCTCGTAACTAGCTGTAAGTACTGATGCAACAGTTGCAGGCAAGATACCGCAGTGGAGACTAAAAACTAACAAGATAAACAAATCAAAAATAGACATAAAGCAAATAGGAAAATAATATCCCAATAAATAAATAAAAATGGAGCTGGCTTGCCAAGTGACAAAAAAATGTTACATTGCCCTTAAAGTAAAAAAAATAGCTAAATTGCTAGTAAATGAAAAAAATCAAAATTTTAAACCCTTTGCTTAATTATGGCAAAATGTTATTATATTGAAAATAAAATTATCTATAATGACCATAATACCTCACTTCTTTCTGATTTGGCCCGAATTAGATATCTATCCTTCCATTAAAGTATACACACTCACACAAAGCCCACTAGTTTCTAACCTTTCCAATCGATTCCCGATAATCCTCCTAAGTATCTGAAAAGAAGATAGCATCGAGGCCTTCAAACATAGAACAGTCCTTACAGTGCACCAAGTGGGAAGTTTTATTACAAGCCACTGCCAGGTAATATGAGAAAAGCCGTCGACATATATACTCCGAGACTACTGGACCGATTTTTTTTTTTTTTAATTCCGCACTAAAGTCACGAGTCCTCTCCCTCTCCTCCTTCCCCCCCGAATAATGTTCGTAACTCGACAGTTTATATATCTTGGCCATCTGTGAAGATAAAGGGAAAGTATAGTGTTGTGGAATCATTATACGAAAGCCCACTACAATCCAAATCATTTTTCATTTTAAAAAAAATATATATATAGCTATTTGGAAATAATAAACCATAGTTTAATGATTTGCTGCGTTGCGTGTTTGTATTTTTACTACAGAACTATAAATTTTACTTTCAACTGTTCTAGTTATTTGGGAGTCAAATTTATAGTTTATAAAATTTATAGGAAAAATGAAAAGAAAATGGTATGACTTTATAATAGCATTAACATAATTATAAAATTTTGTAATCAAGATTATATTTATAATAGCTGAAGGACAATGTCTGGTTTTATTTTCATACAAGAAAAGGCAACATAAATTTTAATGAAGGAAAACATTCAAGGCTCTTCTCAGTAAAAATAAATTAATAAAGAATTTTCCTAGAAATCTTGTCAAGTTATATAATAAATACTAATTACGCACTAACTCTTGAGAGGTATTTACCAACTTGCCTTATTTTTTTCAGAAAAAAGAACAAGTTACTTCATTAACGCTGCAGAAAAAACAAAAACAACTTAACTAAAAATAAATAACTGAAATAATAAGAAAACAATTCGAAATTATTAATGATTAATATGGCATAATGTAAAATATATCAATGAAATTTATATGTATTTAATTAATTTCAGTCACCTACTTTTATTAAGGATTGCCAGTTTAATTCCATTGTAATCAATTCAGGAATAGTATTAATTATACAAATATATTTTTAAAATAATTAATTAGTTAGGTTGAAAAAACAACTAATTAAATACCAAGTTCTGAAATGATTAATTATAAAACACACTTCAATATTTATTTACTAAGAAAATATATTCAATTATTAACGATACTCTATAATTTCTACTTCAATCCCTAATCCACAAATAATTTATTTCATTACTTTTATCATATGCAATTAGGTGAAATGAATCGTGAAAAACAAAAGAAAAGTGATAATTTCTCCATTTAGTCATAACTATATACGAGACATCAAATTTTATTGCTCCTTGATTTTTTTTCTCCACAAAGTTGCAGAAAAACCAAGATATGCAATTTAAGGAATGAGTTATTAAGCAATTTATCATCTGTCAAAAACCGTTCTTTCCCGACAATTCGTCGCTTCCTCTATCCATAATTTCGTGTAATTATTCCTTGTCTTCTGAGTCTGCAAATCTCTTACAAGTTATACTAAACTTCTTAATAAGAAATAATTGCAGGGAATTTTCTGTTTCCTTAATTGCTCTTATCACATGCAATTAGTGGAGGAGTTCAGTTTCTATTCTTACCATTGCCATTTAATTGTTAAAGTCATTTTGTTACATTAAATTCATTACGTGAGGTAAATTAGTGTTACTGAATAACTATTGATCACGAATATGCTCTAATTAACAAGGAATCTATGCATAGGGATCTGTGCTGACCTATTAGCGATAATACTCGGTGATGGGATGATTCCGTTCCGATCCCAAATGCAGAGGGTATATGTGTATGTTATATACACAGTAGCATAAATGCATATTTAAACACACAAATGTAAGTGGCTTTTGGGAGGAGGAAGATAAATTTTATTTGTAATTTAAAAAAAAAAGTATTAAAAATAATACCTAATAATAACAATACTCACAATAAAGGTATTGGTTCGCTGGATTTACATTGATTTCATAAAGGCTTACGATTTTATTGGTTGCTATAAATTCTATAATATTGTCAAAGAAATTGGTTAATCTATTAAGAATATAGACAGGGTGACCATACTTTCCGAATGTTCACCAAATCAATTTATTTCTGAAAAAATAGTCTGGGTATAGTTTTCTTAAAGCTAAGTTCAAGTGAACGTGATTAACGACTAGGGTTAATATTTCTAACAACTTTTTAACAATTTAAAGTTATGCATATGTAGTTTAAATATAACATTGGTTTTACTGGTTTTCACACTTATTTTTCTGTTTATATTGGGATTATGACCTTGGGGAATATTAAATAAAACAATAAATAGTTTTAAGCAATGTTTCTCAACTAGACGATAATTTCTTATATTCATGGGGTAATGTGATCCGAGTTTTCTCAAAGGTGTGCACGGATATTTTGGATTTATTTTTAAATATAATAAATTTTATTTTGAAATACAACATACAATACTGTAACTGTGACATCTAATAAATAAAAAAAAGTTATGCCACACTATAGAAAAAGTAGGTCTCTTTTAGCAAAATATTAAGTACCATCTAATCCTTGAAATATCTAATCCTACCCTCTTTCCCGCTAAGAATGCATAACCTGTCCCGAAGAATCACTCAGGAAATATGGTCACCGTGGGTAAAAGAGTACTTTCAGAAACTAGCGGATTGAAGGGAGTGAAGCCCCCAAAAACAAAAAATTAATTTATTTTCCATTGGTCCATTTTTGTTCCTATGAATGATCTGAACCAAATAATTAAACAATAACAATATGGTCTCTTTTTAAATCATAACGCTTAACAGAGATAGCTTTATTAATGTAGAACAAGAATTAAATTTTATCTCTCGTGCTGACACATTCAAGTTAACTATTTGGGATAATTTTGCATAAAATTCCCGTATTTTCATTTCTCACATGCCGACGCCTCGCAGGATAAAGGGAAACAAATTATAGTGGTTCCACTGTGTCGTGTAAAGGCTACATTTTCTTATTCTTGCCAGTACATTGTTTAAAATTAAATCAATTTTAAATAGAATAAAGAAATTGATGAAGTGGCGTCAATCTGAATGATGAGATAAATGTTATCCCAAAAAGCATTATTGATCCTCTAATAACCGTTGCTAAAAGAAAAAACTGAATTTTTAAAGATTTAAGTTCACTGCTTCAAAAGGTGTGATCAGTGATCTTCAACAAGCCAAAAACATTGGATCCACTATTCCGTCCAGGGATGAAACGTGGCAATTCTTTAACCCACGTTTGTGCTGGACTGAACCAGGTTCAACTATTGGCACATCTTTTTCCTAATATAACCCGTTACTTTATATATACTTTATACTAATATAACCCGTTATTTTTTACTCGTTACTTTATTTATTTATAGCACCTTCACATATCACCTACTTCACTAACATTAAGTAAGGATTGTGATTTCATAACAAATCCTGAATCTCCTACGATGAAATAACCTAGAATAGGCTGTGATATGAAACCAGAAACACAACAACGACAAGATATCATTTCTTACCAAAGATGGCCACCCAAGAAGGAGCCGGTTGACCCGGAGCAGATATCTGGAGGAGGCCCAGAATCGATAGCCTCTGCGTAGTATTCTCTGTCTGTGTCGTTTGTCAGTGTCACCGAGGGACAATCAACCCCTGTCAGCCGGTTTGATCCCGAGCTGTCTATGACAAAGGCAGGAGCTAAAAGTGTTCACTGGAAGTCCTCTCAGTCCGATGGCTGGGAGTCAGGCCAGTAGATCGTGGTTCGAATACCATCTAGAGAGTGCTTATAGGAAGTAACTATCTAACCAAGAGCGGGAAACTCTCACAAAAACAATAAATTGGAAGAAATAAGAAAAAGGCACAGTAAAAGTTGTCAAAACTATAAACATAAATATTAACTATAGCATTATTACTGGAGGATTCGAAACGTAAAGGACTTTAGCCTCTCAAATTCCAGTTAATAACGAACCAGTCAAAGTTTCGCCAGTTCAGTTATCATCAGTACTAAGTGGATTACATTGCTCCAATCACACTAAAAGTTTTTATTAAGATTATCTAGAATTTTTCTTACACTACCTGTTATTCTCCCTCAAACTTTTATTGCTGGGTTGCTTCTTCTCGTAGTATAAAAAAGAGTGCGTGTGATCTCTAAGTTGTTCAAAATTTATCAATGATTAAGAAGCAATCTCTTCCTTAGACGTAATTTGCGAAATTGTGACTGTTGGTAACTTTGCTCCACTAAACGTGAAGATGCACAGGATGGGATAGGCGATCCATATATGATTTAAACCATCAGAAAATTGGTTAGAAAGCCTCAGTTGGATTTATGAGGCATAAAAATAGACAGTGAAATAATTTTTTTTTTTGTAAATTAAAAAATGTATGTATAATTTAGATTTATTATGTTCTAGATTTATATTGAATAAAAATTTCTGTTTTGTTATTTTACTCTAGTTTAATTGCAAGCGAAAATGCATATAACGTTTGAAAAAAGAAACATTAGTATTTTTTAAAGAATTATCAACCAAAAAAATTAATTTCTTAAATTCTTCATTTTAAGCTCTTGGTGGTTCTTCTCATTGATGGAGACAATCATAAATTGTACACATTGATTCATATATTAAAAGAGGTGCATATTCTACCAATCTACCCATAAACTTGACTCCACTTTTTGATAATAAAAATAAAACAAAAAATATTAACATACAGTAAATCAGTGCCTTTTAATTTCATCTACACATTAAGGAAGCAGAGAAATAAATTTCAAGCTTTTAAAAGGCTTGTAGGTCAAAAATGAAGAATTTTTGCACGGCACACAACTAAGACAGTCTAAAGAACGAGAGAATTTCCATCTATTTGAATTTTGGTTCCATTTTTCTTCGGTATATTTGTAAACCCTCGACCTGAGGTGTGCTATCACAATATCTTTTAGATTACATCTACAATTCATGTCACCTTTTATCAACTTATCGACTGCAGCAATGATATATAATAATTTTTTCTATCAAAGCTAATGTGATTTAGCTGTGTGTTCTAGTCCAGACGATGTCTGAACTGATAAAACATCCACTTCAAAGGATCAAATTGCGATTTCATAGGCTGAATGAAGGCTTTGTTTGAAATATTTCAACCTAGTTTCAAGGCTTTTTCTTTAAGAATTTCTAGGAATTAATGCCAGGAACCTTCATGATTAAATTTGAACAATATTAGTAAAAAAAAAAAGAAAAATTGTTTTGAACTTCTTTTGTAAAAGTCCAATATTTTTAAGACAAGAATAGAATGGGACTGGATACTATAAGTATATAATTGATTAACGTTACTTTGAAAAAAAAAAATTGGCGTTCTTATGCATTTTTTTTCTGATGCAGTTAGTTGTGAAACGAGGTCTACTTACTAACTGTTACGAAGATACAAACAAAATTAAGTTCGTGAGAAATAAAGAATGGCTGGTGGATAACTTATTTATATTAATGCTCAAGAACAAGAGCTAGAACTATCTTAGAAGTGAAATAAAGCATACCATAAAAGGAATGCATGAGATTTGTGAGTAGAGAAATGATTCCAATGCATTTTTAAAAACAAACTATTTCTTTCCCGAAATAATTATTTAGCATCACCGCTGTTCTCATTTTTCTCTAGAATTCCGCTGCTTTTACGAAAAGAACGCTGAGAAAATCACTAATGAGGCGAACTGCTCACGATGCTAGATATCGAGCACTCACGACCGGTCACTAAGTGCCATGACGAACTGCTAGGGCAATCCCAGGTTGCTTGCTTGCCAGTCTCAGGTTCACGGCTTCGATACAACAAAGAACTGCGACACGAATCCATGTCATACAATAGCGGGGTTCGAATCACGACACGGAAGGCGACGTTCGTCCGAGCTAGCGACCTTCTCTTGGGCAATCTTTACACCTATACAATATAAAAAACCATTGAACTATGTAACCACTATCTGCTCTTTAATATTTACAAATCTGTCTAAAAAAAAATTCTTTGATTTCTGTTTTACTTACTACTGGAATCTGGTTACCCGATCGATAAGAGGAAATTACTTCATTTACTACCCACTTTGGTTTTTTTGCATGTAAGGGGGAGAGTTGTTCCTCCACTCATATGGAAAAAGATCGAAGATCAATAATATTTATGCCCACAGTAGGATTAGCTTCCTCAGTTTTCAATTTGTGGAATAGAAAGCAGAACAATGTAATCATTGTTCATGATTACATCACTTTAATCACTTTAATAACGTTGACAAAAGGGATATCATATTAAAAATTATATCAAGAGTATTGTACTCTTGGATGTCTTTTGCGTATGATATCACAAGATATGATCTTGTTTGTTGTTTACAGGGTTCAACAATGTTGAAGGATCGATGCTGCATGTGCAGAAAGGAAGTATAATAAACTGTAATACTTGCCAGTTGGTATTGTTATTTAGGATAGTATGTTTCATTCCAAACCCAATTGTGTCCAAATACGGAAGAAATTTGAAGGTTTCTTTAAGTCCCAAAGCTCAACCTCGTTGCGCAAATAGTATTTTTTTCCCGTTAAAGTTAATGTTTTGAGCGCGTACGAGCAGCTTCTGGTCATTAAAGGATACTTCAAGAAACTATTCCTGTACAAGTCAAAATGGAACCCCAAAGTAGGGAATTTGCGTAAATACAGATTACGACGAATGGTATACATAATTATGGATATAATCATGGCAGTTATTTACTGAGTAATGGTATTAACTAGCTATATAATTTTCTTAAGCGAGTTTAAATATTTAGTAATACCTAAACAATGCAAAACAACCCTTATAAATACTATAGGCAAGACCATCGACCATTTTATAAAACCTTACGAATGTCTTAGCAGGGTCATGTTAAATTAAAACATCAATTAAGCAAAATGGAACTGAGACATATATTCCAACGGAGTTTTCTATAAAATAATTAGAATAATGATTAAATAATTAATTAACTGAACAAACCCAACAATTGAGGGCATGATGTGATATAATTGCATTAATTTATAGTAATTATCCATGGATTGTAGGCCATAATTACAATTACCATATGAGGCCGATGATATCTCCTGATTTCTTTCTCATTACGCTCCTCAGTATAGGCAGCTAATAACAGGTAAGTAATTAGCAAACAGGTAATGAATTTAGAGCGTTTAGTCGGCTCCGAACCGATTATAGACTTGGTGTCGTTTTTAATTATATATTAAAATTTTAATAACAAATTGTCGATTTGAGTTATAGTAGTGTAATTAACCATTGCGGTCTCTTTGAAGTCCAAATAAGTTTTTTTGTAATAAGAGGACTAGGTCAGGATAATAAATTGTTTGAATTATTTAATGAAGAGGAAAAAAAAAAAAACATTATTGCTAGGATATAATAGGAATATTCTAAAAACGCCTTAAGTTTGACCAATACCAGTAAATAACTAACTAGCAAGAGTTGCACCTATTCGGCCATCATAAGGATATAAAAAGCGGAGGTAGATGTTCTAAAATGACAACAAACACATTTTAAAATGTTTCTGCCCTTACATCCTTGATAGAGAAACGTAGTTCTACATTAATAATATCGTTAAGTGCGTTTGTAAAACAAAATGTAGGTGAATTATTATACACTATATGTTATAAGAACCATTTTATCCAAATGTTCAGCAATTATTGAATTCCTAATGAAACGAGTTTGACGAGACAATGCAATTGAAGATTTCACATGCTGCTGTAATTTCTCATAAAAAAAAAAAATTAATAATAATAAACAAAAAACAAGAAGTACGTAATAAGTACATAAAATAACTGCATTTCGTGGCAGTTCAATAAGTTTATTTCTATATTTCACTAAAAAAATTCCAGGCATTTTAGTTGATTGATGAAAGTCGTATAAGATTAGAGAAAAAAAAATACATTTCTTTCTTTGCTCGAAGGTTGAAGAGTTCCTGAGAAGTATTCATTTATGTGAATCGTCCCCTTTGAAATACCGAGGTATATCAGAGGAAGAGGAAATAATAAATGATAAGAGGAGACATAATGAACGGTGCTCTCTCGGATTTATTGATGACGCCATTAAGGTTCATGGAAGATAACATAAATCTACTTAAGCCGGTAATATATGGTAATAGTGAAGTGGAAGAAGATTTATATATAAAGGAAGGGACGGTCGAGATTGACAGCGGGCGAACAGGTAATTGGCCACCAGGGACTTCTTCTTCGCCGCTAACAACACCGCAAGGGACTTCTTCAGCCGGTGTCCTTCCAGGAGTTGACGACCTCATCTGAGTGTCAAGGATGGGATGGTCCATTTTATGGAGGATTTGGTGAAAGTCTCGTCGTCCGAATTGCTGCTCACAACGAAAATACTGAGTCAAAAATGCTCATATCACCGTTCTAACAATTGATATTCTATTGGATTCATATTTGTTAAGGATTAGTTTAAATATTAAATAATTTATTATAATTATTTAAATATCATATTTATAAATTTGGTAGATTATTGGATACATACTATTATATAAAGCTGAAGAGTTTGTGTGTTTGAACGCGTTAATTTCAGGATCTACCAGTCGGGTATGAAAAATTCTGTTTGCGTTAGATTGACCGTTTATTGAGGAAGGCTGCAGTCTTCATAAACATAAATTTATGACCCATAGCAGTAACTTAGTAAGCAAGTTGACTAATATAAACAAGCTTTTTAATAAGTGTGACATAATTGTGTGAAAACGCTATTTTGAAAATAAACTGGGAGAGTAAGAGAGAAAAAAAAGTGCGAAAACGTGAGTAAGTTATTTAAGTGCAACTTTATTGCCGTTTGTAAAATTTAAATGTCGTTTTGATCCTGTTCCTTGAAAATGTATGAAACAAATGACACTGAACAAAACAATGGTGTTTTATTATTTTAAAGGTTATTTTGTATTTTAGGGGTTAAATCAAATCTAAAGAGAGTTAAAGCGCGGGACAGAGCTAGTAAAAGATAATAATATAATGGTGAAATAGTGATATGGATTTATTATTGACCCGATAGGAGATCGATTTTTAATGGATAAATTGAAATACTATACATACTATACATGGTTTTTAAAAACATATATTAACCTTATATATATGATTTTATATATATATATATATATATATATATATATATATATATATATATATATATAATTTGCTATGATTAAAAGCATTAGTAAAATATACAGATATAATAATTTACTACTTTCCCTTACCTATATACGAAGTATATAGTAAGGGGAAGTATTGCGATCGTGAAAATTTTCGAATTCGGGTTTTCAACGGAAATACATGTTTTAAGGTCCCCGAGTCTAAATGACCAAGTCTCGCAAAATGGTCTGTGTGTCTGTGTGTATGTGATCAGTCTAGCTCAAAAACGGAAAGCTGTACGATACTGAAATTACATATTTAAGATTAGCACATGCATGTGATAATACAGCAACATTTTCGTCAAAATCGACTAACCGGAAGTGCCACTTTATATAATCGATTTTACACATTTTTACAATTTTCTCGAAAACGGCTCTAACGATTTTGATTAAACTTGCCTAAATTATTCTTCATAAAGGCCTTTAACTTTTTATTTATTTAGTAAATCACCGAGGAATTGCAGGGAAAAAAGTTATGATGAAAAGAATATTTTATTTACGCATAACTTCAAAAGCGTGCAATTTATGGTAAATTATCTATAGACTTGTATGAAAGATAATTAAATTATCTAAAAAACAATAAAAGAATCATCAAAATCGGACCAATAATAGCAAAGATACAGCGCATCGGACTAACCGGATATAGCCATCATATTAGGGATATTACACTTTTTTACAATTTTCTCGAAAACGGCTATAACGATTTTGATGAAACTTGCCTAAATTATTCTTCATAAAGGTCTTTAACTTTTTATTTATGAAGTAAATCACCGAGGAATTGCAGGGAAAAAAGTTATGATGAAAAGAATATTTTATTTGCACATAGGTTTAAAAGGTATGCATTTTACGGTAATTTATCTATAGACTTTTATGAAAGGCAATTAAATCATCTAAAAAATAATAAAAGAATCATCAAAATCGGACCAATAATTGCAAAGATACAGCGCATCGGACTAACCGGAAATGGTAATTATATCATGGATAGTACAATTGTTTACAATTTTCTCGAAAACGGCTCTAACGATTTTGATTAAACTTGCCTAAATTATTCTTCATAAAGACCTTTAACTTTTCGTATATATGGTACATCACCGAGGAATTGCAGGGAAAAAAGTTATGATGAAAAGAATATTTTATTTACGCATAACTTCAAAAGCGTGCAATTTATGGAAAATCATCTATAGACTTGAATGAAAGATAATTAAATTATTTTTAAAAAAATAAAAGAATCATCAAAATCGGACCAATAATAGAAAAGATGCAGCGCATCGGACTAACCGGAAATAGCTATTATATAATGGATTTTACACTTTTTTACATTTTTTTCAAAAACGGCTACTAACGGCTACTAAAACTATTTTATTATACTTAAGTGGGAGAAGAATTGAATGCTGCTGAGTTTATTTCAAGTATTGTTTATGTGAACTCTTTAGAATTATATTAAAAAGATAATTATTGTAGGGCGGTAAGGGAAAGTTGTGTGATGCGCGCACCGCACCGATTTTTTTTACATTTGTTTATATATATATATATATATATATATATATATATATATATATATATATATATATATATATATATATATATATATATTTATATAAAACAAATGTATATATAAATAAAAATAAATGCAAAAATAAATTATTATATCTGTATATTTTACTAATGCTTTTAATCATAGCAAATTATATAATTATATAAATATATAATTATATTATATAATTATATAAGTTTTATATATATGTATATATAAAAACAAATGTAAAAATAAATTATTATATCTGTATATTTTACTAATGCTTTTAATCATAGCAAACTTTATTGTAGTTAAATCTTGAAGATGGGGCAAAACCCGAAACGTAGATTATGATATAATATTAGTTTATAATAATGCCATAATAAGGAAGATTTGGAATTCTCATATACCATAATTTATTATTATTATTTATTCTTTTTAATCGCAAATACGCAACAGTGCAACCATAAAATTCAATATTCTTGTTGTATCAGATTTTCGAGGGAAAACAATGTTGATTTGTCTGACTTCGTTAATAACGGAAATCTCTGGACAAATGGACAGGCATATTTTCACTAAATAGTTAGGCTGAATATAAGGAAGGATCCAAGATGTTTCATTAAGGAGCCGAGATAATCACATTTCCATCAAATGACAGGCCAAATAAATCTATCTTTCATGAACTGAGTGTGAATATTATAAACTGTTGACATATTATATTGCGATTTGAATATGAATATTAAAAACAAACTATTTGTATCTAATGGATAGCTTTGATAAAAGCGAAATTACGAAGTTAATGCAAATAATACAAAGATCTGATACGTATCACCTTCAAGAGTTGAGACAGTAAGTAGACATGATTGGCCGCAAACTAGCTCACGCTCAGCCAATCAGCTTTGTTAGATGCTCATAGGCCACCAATCAGCAACAGATCTTATCTCTGTGGCTAAGGAGGGCATTTCCTTGTTGGCTGTCTAATCAGATTTCTGCCTCTCCAAGGGGGTAGGAACAAATGTTATTACCATCATTGGGTGCTTTATTAATTATAACTACCACCTCTAAACACTTATGCGAAGTAACAGCTTCTTGGACAACTTGTTGACCTTGATTTTAAATTTAAGTTTGCCGTTTTTTTAAAAAATAGTTTTTGTGATTAACAACAGCACTAGTTAATTCTAATTAAATGTTTCAAGCGCTATTTAATGTTTTTATTACAAATCATAAAAATTATTAGTTTTTCTGATAAGATTTTTGTTTTTTTAAACATGAATGGCACGATATGTCACATCTAATAAAAGGCGTCCAGCACTATACTCATGTTGAGTTATCTCTTTCCTTATAATATATATACGAGTATATAAGGAACATATAGGACTTATAATAATACAGAGTGTCCTATTCCAGGAGGAAATGTTAGTAATTGTGGGAAGAAGTCTATCACACATTTAGTTCAGTGCCGCCAACCGCACATTCTTATCTCAATACGGTTTCGAGATATGATTTTTTAAATAGTTTTCCAAGAAAACCACCTTTTTCCTCCCAATAAAAGTCCAAATGTCTCTAATGTAACTGAGCATTTCTCGACGATTGCCAACATTTTTGGATTTTAATATATTTTTGGATCAAGTTTGTCATAAAAATATATACAGACATGAGTGGACGAAGGTGCTATGTAACAAATTTTCAGATATTTCGGATTTTTTCTTCTTAATGATATGCGCTTATCTTCGATCCAAGATTCTTGGTTAATCACATGATTTATCAGTGAATTGGATAGATCAGTTCTTTAAAAAAAAAAACCTTACGAGTGATTTTCTCAAAACTTAAAATTTGTTACATGACACATTCATCCACTCATGTCATCATATATCTTGTTCATACTCAATCTCTCGCTTGTCATAGATTCAACCCTGAAGAGGGCCTACAACTTAGGCAAACATGAAAGCAGTATAATTCACTTTAGATTTTACAGTGTTTCTTTAATGAACGCATCACCCACCATCTTCTTCATTTTAAATTAAGTTTGTCCATTTATATTTTAAATAATATCTTTTCCAAACGAATTAATTCAGGTACAAGTTTTATAGGCATCATTTCAAAGTTTCTCAACAGTAATGTATTCGAAATTGACATAGTTGCGCGTTGGCAAACATCGTCAGAATCTTGGATTGCCTATAATAATTAAATCAAAGATTCTATATTCTAAATTTTAAAATTTCATACAAAATTAAAACTTTTGTTTTAAAGCGTTTATAACATTTGTCATAACGAATATAACGAGAACAAAACTCGTTGAGCTATCCATTCCCCATAACCTATTATTTATTGTAATATTCAATGCAAATAGGAAAAAATTATATTTATCGAATTTTTCATAGAAAAAAATATACTCGGTAATGTCACTATACGATACCTCTGGAATTCAAAACAGATTTTGCTGTGTTTTCACATTCAGAAAGAAGTACTTCTTATCGCATCTGAGCAGCAGAATTCCTCCAAGTTTGATACCATTACTGCATCACAATGCATCATACATCCGCTCCCCATTCTATCGGAACGTGCTTGTACAGCGGCACTTTGGAAGGCAGGCGTCATTCCGAAAACCTCACAAGTTACAAACTCGTTTGAGAAGACCATAGAACTGTCATAATGTAAATTTCAGCACTCGACGCCGCAGATCGGTGGGGTGCGGAGATACACTAAAAGACGGGACAGATTTAATCGAATCTACATCCGCGGCTGCATACAAACGGTGCATTACCCAGCAGGGACCATGTGTACCTCGCCCGGCCGGCTGCAGAGGTCTTATTGTATCGCCGCTAGCCGACTGTAACCTCATACAGATGGTCTCATTTCCAGGCAGTCAGCCGCTTCGAATCAACTTCAGAAGTAAAGAGTTTGCTGGGCAAAGATGCAATTTCTTCCACATTGCACTATTTTGTTGTTCAAGAACTTAAGTTGACATCTTGGAGGATACACTCAATAACCAAAGGCAGAAATCCTTGCAAATCGAATAAAATTATTTTGCTTGGTAAGAAAATAAATTAAAATGAAGTCGGCTTACATGCAAACCTATGGAAGTGAAACTCACCTACTCATCGATTCAAGTTAAAATTAACATATCTGAAGAACCATGAAAAAAATTTGATCAACAAAAGTTCATCCTGAAGAATAAAAATTACTCTTAAAATTAAAAGTTACATTTAAGGCATTACGTTAAATATGTAAAAATATAAAATCAAAAAGGGTTAAAGAGTATGGTGATTGTTTGAAACTAAATCTAATAACAATAAGGAAACATTTAAAATTACCAACCAAATACATATTCAAGATACATTAAAATTATTTTAAAGTATATGAATTTAGATATAGTGTTGTATGATAAAATTGAAAATGATGAACCCAATTAGATTATTCAATTATATGATAAATCTTGCTGATTACGGTTTCTAGCTGATAACGATGCATATTAATATGAACTGAGAACTTGTTTAATTCAATTTTGATAACCTTTTTAAAAATTTATTGCTACGTCATTTATGCATGTTTGATTTTTTTTCTTTAAATTTTTATCTAACATAAAATTTTACTTATATATTCAATGTGCTTTTTACTTTCTTTTTTTTTTTTTTTAATTTTGCATAGCTTACGTCAAACTATTGTCGGTAACAACAATAAATCTAAAACATTATTCAAAGATGTATAAAAATGTAAAATATCATTAAAAGCGAAGAGTAAAAATTTAATGGATACCTTAATTAAACATTGTTAAGTGTCTTTATATAAATTCTTTATATCAAAGAAAGTAAGAATATTAATGAAACAAATAGTTGGAGTATACAAAATACGAGCCCGGGACCGGGAGCATGGTAACATAGTGCCTTACCACTGAGCTACTCCGCTCCCTTTAATATATAACAAATAAATATATTTTTTAAATTTAAAATAAACATAACTAATACTATTAACATATTTTGCAATTTATGCAACAATGTGACCTTATTTGTATGGCATTTTTTCTCTTTCAGGTTCCGCGATAAAATTTATTCTACATCAAAACTAGAAATCATGATGTTTAATGATTAGATAATTTCCCCATTAACAATCTCCTCGACTCTAATCCACTTTAGAGCTCGTTACCAAATTAATTACATTACAGGTGTTCCCTAATTTGAGTAGATAAGAGAGGACGAACGAGATACGAAGAGCACGCACAGTAACCACCCAGAGGCCAACAACAGAGGAAGCACAAAAGGTATTATTTCTTGGGCGATCTGTCCTCGTTCTGTTGACCCCCATCCGTACCAATTTCTATGGCGGATCCCTAACACATTTCCACAATCTCATCAGCCCCTAAGACCCTTTCTTTCCCCCCTTCCAGTCGATACAGAGAACAGAAGGGTTTTTTCCTCATCAGCCAGGGTTCCTTCGACATGTCCTAACGTCCTTTTTGTAGGTTTCCCCGCACGTGTCCGATCACAATGGAATTTCTGCCGCGTAATATCGCATGCGGTCGATTTCTTCTACAGCCGGCTTAGTATTAATTTTTTTTTTATCCACCCAACCAAGCTCCATTCTTGTATCGAAGAACTTATATAAAATGTTATAGCAGCGGTTTACAATTTTTTTTTTTATTTCCATACCAAGTGATCACATGAATTATAACCACAATTAGCAAACGGGAGAAAAATAAACAAAAGATACTAAAATAAATCAATGGGGTTAGCACATGAATAGTCCACGGAAGAAACGAGAAAGTCACTTTTTTTTCCGATTAATGTGTTCACATCGTTCAGTAAATTAATATGGCAAAAATAAAGAATTGGGAATGTAGATGATCAGTTTGTTGTAAGCGTTTGAAGAATAGCTATAGACTGAAGAAAATAGGAGCTCTAAACTTTAAAACTTGATTTTCTCGAAAATCCTTTTCCTTTTTCTTCTTATTAATTTATTTTTTATAGGTGTTTAACGTCCTTCTCTATCCTATCTTCGATTTACCTTAAAAGAACCTTCGCGCTAAGTTCTGTAAGCTGTGATTTTCTTTATTATGTGGACCAAATAATATTGAATACCCCAACTATGAATATTTCTAGTTAGTATTAACTATGGCTATGTTGGGGATATCCTCTGCCGAGCGGCAGCTGTACAATAACCAGGAAGCCGAAGAAGAGTTTCCACTCGACAGAGCCGAGTTCCTGCCTGCGGTGCCGCTGGTCGGGCCTGTGGTCTCTTGTGGGTTTTACAGTTGCCCATCAGTCATCCCTTTACTAACCGACTGCCTCTGCTTTTCTTAGAGCAGGCAGTTTTCCGCTCGACTGGCAGTATACGAACACTGCATCAAATATTTTAATTTGATTGTGGAATATTTATAATATATTTATAATTATATTTATGTATTATATTGTGATTTTTTTTTTAAATTTCAATATTGAATTGTTTTAGTAAAATAACTAATAATAAATAAATAAATAATCGACCTCGGCTGTTTAGTAGAAAAACATCTGAAATCTAGTAATTTACATTATTCATATTATTAGTACTAATAAAATTAAAAAATATTCTTCTAAGGACTGTCTTTCTGTTTGTTTTGCTAATAATTGCCAAATAGTCATTTCCGACCCATGTTATGGGATATATTAATAATCGGGATGGCATTAATAATCAATAGATTTTTGTCCAACATACTGCTTATACTGCCGTCATAAGCTAAAAGACCCTAACTCCAAATCATTTCTTTAAATATTTTTTGTATTTTACGAAAAATTATTCTAAAAAATAAACTTTTTAATGACATTAGATTTAGGACTATCTTATGCCATAAAAAGGTGTAATTTTTAGAAAAATTTGGGTGCAATACTTATAGTATTGCTTATATTTGTATTTAAAAAAAATTATTTTGAGTTGGGGCCTTTCAGCTTATCACAGCAGTAAACTCGAAGCACAGTGCGTCGGTTCAACTCTACTAACCTTTCATCGATTCGTTCATTGTCCAGCCCCACAACTTAATATGTCATTAATATTTCATTCATCTCTTGATTCTATTACTACATTAGAATATATCTCGTTCTGTTCGATACTTAATTTTCTAAAACCTTAAGTTCTTTCTAAGACCTTAAGTTCTTCCTCGTGTAAATATTAACTTTATTTTTTCTGAACATCAAGCGTCAACTGAGATATTTTATGACTGACAAATAACAAGAGCCTCCCCTCCTCTTTGAACTTTGCTTAACGAACGAGTGATCTACTCCCATTATATCATAATTAGATCAGTGGGAGGTTACCAATGGGCATCGTTCGTCCTTATGCCTGACAAGTCATTATTTTGTAGAATATTGTACCAGAAAATCCAGTGCTAGTAAATTTCTATTTGGACAGGAACGGATTAAAAAAATCAGCTTTTATATTCTACCGAATTTCTTTATTTTTATCGTATATATTATAGATTCCAGGTACTTAACTACCTCTACTTATTTTATACATACGGGGGTACAGTATTGGAAAGCACTTTTATATAAATACACAAAGCAAAATCTTTTTCGGTACAAATAAACTATCTAATCACGTATAAAAAACCTAAATTAAAAAAAAAATATGTTTTATTTTAAATACGAACGGGCTTCAAGTTTCTCGTGATAAAAGTAATAAATAACAAATTTATCGGACAGCTACATCTTGCCACAACAGTCAATAATCCTAAAGTGCCTGCTAAAATTTTGAAAGTAACTTTTTTTTATTTATTTAACAATATGCTTATTCCGACTCACAGTGCTGAAAACCATGGACACAAATCAGATATAAAAAAAAAAAAGGGTCTTGTGAGATAAAGGGTTTTAATTTTAATTTTCTTTTTTGTTGGTTGACAAATAATACAGCAACAGCAATTCCCTTAACGACTCATCACAACTGTAAACACCGAATATAAAAAGCATAATGAATCGCTTTTGTTAAAAAAGAAAAGAAAAAAGGAAACGAAACCGCATTAAAAACTTTTTTCTTTTCCTAATTTATTTTATCAAGTTTCACAGATGAAGGGATCAAAATAAAGAAGCGGAGAGCTGTTTGGCCAAGGGCTCGGAGTTAGCAAGGCGAGAAAAGGGTTGGGACTTAACTGAAAGGGGGGTTGGGCTAATTGAATGAAGTCATACGGACGAGAGGGTCCTCTCTGCTGTTGGAGGAAACTGCGGTGTGCCGGGGGTCCTCTTCTTCGGCGAGGCTTAAACTTTCATCCAGGAAGTTTACTAGGGGCTTCAGCACATAGTCCCGTCGAATAAAAGTTGTTTCAGGTACAGTACTTAGAAGAAAAGAACTTATGCACCTTAAGTTAAAGTAAAGTAAATAATGATTCCTTCCTTGCATACCACATTCTCAAATCAAATATCACAATACATGAAGAATGGTATCAGATTTAAATTTATATGTATTTACTTGATATAGTTGATTCCGTCAACTTTATGTAGTAAAGGTTGGAGAAACATTTACGAAAAAGCGATTCTGACTTAAGGAGTCAAGGAACGGTTTGTTTCCAATTATTTTTTCAATCTATATAGCTAATATTGTTCTTGCCAAATATAAAAAAAACAACTGAATCAGGATTTGTTGACAGATCTGATTGTACCACTACCCTTGAAAGGTCTACCGTTGAAATGTTTTGAGGTTATACAAGTGAAAAAGTCAGCCAGCATCCACGCTCAATAGACAGATTTATCTCCAAAGCTAGTGAAAGGCCAGACACTTTATAAAGGCTGGGTGTGCCCTAGGATGGTCTGCCGACCCCAGAGTCGATTCATGGCTAATATAAAACAATAAATAAACGTTTGTCACAGCTGAAACGCCAAGATCGGTTGAAAACTGTTTAAATGAATTAAAAAAATCCTTAAATCGAAAAAAATGGAAATTTTAAAGGAGGTATTCATTTTTATACATCGTTGTTTTTTATATAAATAAAAAAAAATTGAGAAGTCAATTAAGAGTAATGTTAAAAAAAAATGGAACAAATAAAATATCATTAAAAATGGATTCATAAATATTATTTTATTTATCGAAAAAAACAAAAACAATAGGTTCTTGATAATTAAAATATAATCTTTGACGAATCACTGTTATTTATTTCCTAATTTCTAAAGAAAACATTTTGCTATTTTTTTAACTCATGAAATTTCATGGAAGAATAAACTTATTCTTAAGTTACTTACTCAAGCTCGAAATAACTAAAAGAAATAGATAGGATATTGGTACATACCTGAAAAAGAAAAAAAAAACAATTATTAAACAAAATTAAAGAAGAAAGCTATATCATAATTATTTTAAATATACATATACAAACACATACACAATTCTTAGTGCTCAGTGATTACTAACATTAAAGACAAATTTATTTATTTATTATTTATTAGCATGTTACAAATTTAAAGTTTTGAGAAAATGACAAATTAATATTATATAATTACTGCTACTTTCGGTTGAGTATGATATCGATATAAGTCATAGCAGACAATCCCTAGTGTAATTATAATTTGAAAACATTATAATAGTGGACACAATACAAACGAAATAATGTATTTATTGAAAAAATAGACTTTAGGGAAGTACTGCCAACTATTTTTTTTTTAGAAAAAAAAAAACAGCATGATTAAGAAAGAGAGAAAGGAAAACCCAGAGGATGAAAGAAAATTTCGAAACGTTGGTTTGTTAGCGGGTAAAAAAATGTTAATGTTAGAAAAATAATAAAGATATATTAAGGTAAGTGGTTTTTTTCACAAAAAAAAAAAAAAAAAAAGACAAATTAATTTAGTTTATTTAATTTTTTGAAAACATGATCTATCTAATTCACTGAGTAATCAAATGATCAAACAATAATCTTGGGTTATTAATGTTACAAGGTGTAGATGAGAGCATAACATTTTCATAAGAGTTATATAATAACATCAATATATGAAATAGTTACATAGCACCTCCATCCACTCATGTATTCAATTAATTTAAATTTTTAAAGGAATAAAATATAAAACGAAACAAATAACGATCGACTCTCACCTCTTGATACGGATATATCGATCTATTATAACAGGTGGTTCAGGCAATAATCTAACGGGCAAAAGTTTTATCAGTCACGTGTTTCACGGAGGACTGGGCGTTATATCACATCGTAATAATAGATATTATGAGGTATTATTTCCTTACCTAAGTCGGAAGTAACTGAAAAATGAAAGTTTTTTTTTTTTTCAAAATTATCCATATAATTTTCATGAGAAGGGGAGGAGAAAGTTTAAAAATATTCTTTGCATAACACGATACAATAATTTTAATAGTGATATTTGTATTTTTAATAATTTAATTTTTTAGGTGCAATAGGAAAAATCCTTTGTGAATTTTGAGAGTTCTGGTGTCAAACAGTGATAGAAAAAAAAATTATCATTTTCAACCACTGGATGCATAAATTAGTTGTAATAATATACAAATATTCCATATTGGTTGTATCATATTTATTTTTTTTTTAAGTATAATGGTTTTTTTAATTGCAATATAACATATTTTTATAATGACATAGTGATAGTATTCATACGAGTAGAAAATTTAATAGAAAAAAATTATTTAGCTTATGACTTACAGCAACTGAATTTATAATAAGAAATATTTGAAATCAACTTTCAATATGGCCATATTTATAATTTAAATCTTTAAGCCTAAAGGAAAAAATAATTTTCATTCGCAGCATCTTTGCCATACTTTACAAGATCCTATAAATCTCATACTTACTAACTTGGTAAGATCATTTAAGATACAATTATAGAATATTGAGATCAACTAAGTCAAATATTACATTGATTATAAACAGATAGTTGGTTCAACTGTGGCCTGAAGATCAATATCACATTACTAAATGAATTTTGTCGCATTATTTAATTTTCTCGGATTATTAAAATAATAATAATCCTAAATGAAATGAAAAAAAAAAATGGTAAGAGTTCCTCCATGATACCTAACACATATGGATGCGACCTCTTTAACACTCCGCACTGTCATAACAAGATTTTTTCAACATGTAATTATGACAGATGTTTCCAAAAGCGCTTGTTATACCGTAAATGGAAGACTAAAATTAATATTTAGAGCTTCTTTTTTTTTTTTTTTTTAAACCTGTTTATTCCAGCTTTGATAAACACCTTGGCTTAAGAAAGTTAAGGTAACTTTCTCCAGATGGTCAAAACTTATTTCATTATTATCAAAAACTTCGAAGGAATGGAATATATACATCTCACTTTCTTCACACATTAAAGCGTAAAAAAGCTTCATCATTGACGGAAGAGGTATTAAAAAAAAAAGAAAAAAAGAATCCAACTTCTTCATAACTGATATAGTTTTTAGTGCTCTGTTATCGACCGGCAAATATTTAATTGTCGATTTTGTATTTGAAGAGTGAAAAATTTCAATCAGCTCGTTAATAATATATAATATTTAAATAATAATTATTGAATATTCACAGCTTACAGAATTATTATAAGCATGATTCTTGAATTTTTATTTCTGAGTATCACACTCAATATTTTGTTACACTGAATCAACAATATTATTATTGTTATCAATACAACAATATCATTATTTATATGAAAAAACAAATTACCTGTATCCATGTGAATGGTTTTTTAAAAATATAAAACGATTCTTATTTGAATAACAATGCAAGCTGTCACACTTAAGGACAATAAAAATTAGAGCCATTCCATTAATAATACTATATATATACAAAGTGAAAAAATAAAATATAAGAAAAAATAAAATAAACAAATTTATATATATAAAATATGAGAACGTTTAACTAACATTTAAATATGATTTAAGTTAAAAAATGTGAAATTTTACTTTTCCTGCATAAATGATCTAAAAAAATGGTGGGGAGATATCACATGTGAAATCGTAAGCTTATTTTTTGGAGGTAATTTAAACATGGAATTTGCTTCATTGAAAATTTGGTTACTCAATTAATTATTCATAAGGACTATGTGTATAATATATACTATGCATATAAATATATATACCATATACACATCAATAATTAAGAAGCAAACGAATAGAATTCGACAAACATTCATTCGAAAAACAACGAGGCAAAATAACGTAGCGGGCTTCCTCCCACTCAATATTTCAAATGTTTTATTTTTGTCTATAACGAAACTTCGTACTACATTATATGAGAATTTATTGTTTTACAAATTTTTCGTTGCATTTCAATGGGAAAGGAGAGAAGAAAGTTATCTGAGTAAATCGTTCGTTGGGGTTTTCACTCCAATTTTAGAGGTCTGAGATAAGAAAAATTTGTTTTTAAAATGAGAATTGAAGCAATATATTTTGCAGGACTGTATATTAGATTTTTTTTTTTCTCTCTCTAAGAGATTTTTACAGTTAATTCACATTTATACATTACAATATATACAACAATAATACATACATATATACACAGGTTACATATAAATTGTTTTTACTACCCCAAGGTATTGTGTACTTTAGAAAAATTACAAAACCTAGATATAATCAAATTTAGACATGGATTCATCGAGAACTCGATGACCAACACCCACGATCAAACCTCTTCCGGACCTGCCTACAAGAGATGACTATCAAGGAAGGAGGTCGCAATCTTGAATTGATAACATTCCTCCCTGGAGCCAAAGAGGATTTGCCTATTCAATAGCTCTCGTTACCAACACTGCCCGAGCATGAAATCAATTTCGACTACAATGGGCTACACTCGGATCCTTGGTGCGCACACCTTCGGCCAGCACGCGTGGGATCCCTACACAATGGCTGACGAGATTTAGGGCTGCGAGGTCCGAAGCTCTGTAAAACAGGACGCGGTCGATGGAATATTCAGGGCTGTCCCGTTACCGGGAATGTCTTCATTGCAGTCCATTCTGGCCGTTTTGCAATAATCTAAACTGAATTTTTTATTCTTGATGTTTCAACTAAAACCATTATTATGGGTCATAGTTTGCGCTTAAACCTAGTGGCTTAGACGGTTAAAAAAAAAGTTAACTAAAAGAAGAAACAGAACAGAAACACAAAACATGCATAATAATTCGCTATGTAATTTCTTTACTATTAACCTAGGATAATCTGATCAAAAAATCAAACATTATAATTAGGTATATTTAAGCATTCGAAGCATCACAACCCAATTCTCAAGACTTTCGAGTTGCGGGAATGGAAGAGAGAATGTTCAAAGGTGAAGATAACCACAGTCTTGTCGACGACACTAAAGCCACAAAATTGCATTATCTTTCTAGACGTTGGTGACAACTGCCATATTAGTTTCAGTTTTTATTTGTTAGAATTGTATTGATCTTAAAATAAAAGGCCATTGATTGTTGTGTGAGAAACCTTTTTTCTCAGAAGGTTCTTGAAAAGAAGAAAACGGCCAATTCCGAAGAAGAAAAAGTGGCGAAAAATTGACAATTTATGGCCTTGATGCATGAACCAGGCAAGTCTAAATTTTCTTTTTAATGTTTTTTTGTCTGTGGACAATATGGCTGATTCGATTGGTGCAAGAACTAGGACAAAAATGTAATAACAGTCCTCTATTGTGAGGTAAATAATGTAGGAAATACTGCATCATCGGCCAATAGGAACTCAGTTATCCGTTGGTGAAAAAAACTAGGTGTGTCCGGACTTATTTTGTTTTTGACACCTATGTTAATGAATACATTCTTTAAAAAAATAATTAAGATATTTGCTAAATTATTCAGTCTGACAGTGGGTTTAAAAAAAAATTAAAATCCAACTTTAATAAATATAATGTGATATGATTTCTAAAGAGCCTATAAATATCTCTTTATTAACTATTAAACTGTTAACATAAAAAGAACTTTATCTATTTTAAGCTAATCAACTTTGAAACCTTTCAAAATTAATATCTCTTTTGAAAATCCGGAGACGAGGGAACAACCAGGATGACCATCTGAACCTGCTCGGCTTCGATTGTATTCTATAGCATTGGATTTTAGAAAAGAGAAGCATAGATTCAGCTGTGATGATTTGGTCGGGCGTACTAATAATTAAAAAATAAGCGCTCCCAATGAACTCAGTGATAAGCAGATTCCATCTTCTATGAGTTTCTTTTTTTAATTCCTTCCTCCTCAAGTTTATTTAATTTCATTTGTATTTTGCTAAAAATTATTGTTTCAGCCTTCAATTTCCCTTATCTGTATCGAAGTATTTAGAACTAATTTTTATAAAATCTGTAATAAATTTATTCTCCTACTATTTTATTTCCTTAGAGACTTCTATAATCAATATCAACCAAGAAGGTAGAAGAAGCAGATATGCAGTTTGGGCAGCTGGGTGCTCTGGCTCTCTCGAACTTATTATGTCAGTAATATATAACATCTCATTGGTTAGTTGTTATGTTAAATTACAGATACAATAATAAGGCTAAAAAAAATATAATAAGATAAATCTTTGATTATGAAAATTCCTATCATTGGAGAAAACAGGAACGGTTAGCTAGTTAATAATTAATTAGTAACAAACGCATTTCGGCTTCTTCAACAAGAGCAGTCTAACCACAGATTTACAGCTTCCCTCGCTAAGATACAGAATCTTTATTACCTTATCCACTCTGTTCTATTGCAAAGTGTTTATGCAAAGCTAGCCGGCCTTGCGGTAGACTGCAGTTGCATTATAATAGCAAACGTAGAGAGTACACTACCCTCAGTGAAATTATAGCGGCCATTATCGGCCCCTCTCTAACGACACAACCGCCCTGAATAACAATGAACAGCCGGGGCTTCCGCCGAACTGGAGGACTCCAATGGAAACGGTATCTGCTTCGGACCAGTATCTCATTACATTCATGTATTCAACTGTCGGTATACAAAGGGGTCGGTGTGTTGACTTTGTCAATTCGAATCGTTGCTGTTGATAATTCAGAGCATACTCTTCCCGCCGGTGCTGACTGCAACGAAATAGAGAGCCAAGAATGAGGATTGGAAAGCTGAAACGCAATCAGTGGAGGGTATGCGATTAAGCTAATGGATACAGCTAAAGGGAGTTAGGTATTTAAAAAATAATCAATACACACGGATCCAAAATGAATATTGTTTATGAGATTTTAAGTATTGATTGTTTTGAATAAATCCTTCCCGATCGCAGCTAGCAATGCAGTAAAAAAATTACGTCACGGCTCTTCTGCGTTTGTCTTGCTCTCTTCTTGACTGTCAAAAGGTGACAATACTGGCATTGAATTTTTAAAAATAATTTATTTATATCGCTAACGACAGAAAAAGGGGAAAAGAATTACAGCCCTCCAAGCAGCACTTTGGCCAAGCATTATAGAAGACATTTCTGTTCCCACGAAAGGTATTTTTATGAGAAGCCTGGGTGAACCTTGTCATTCTAGCGAGAAGGTTAGTCGAAAATGATCACAAGTATCGTATGGCAAAGGCTTCACCATTTCTCATTGAACAATGAAATTTATATGACCCTAATCAAGACAATCTTTTCGGTAATACAATCATTAATTAATAAAGGTGGTTTGAATGATTTCTGTATTAAACTAACAGGTTAAAATGATTTCTGCTATTGTAATCAAGCTCTTGCTATGTTAAATCCCAAGAAGAAATGTCATATGCTCTAATAACCCTCGTTTAATTGTAAAATCAAGAAGAAGAAGAACATAATTTTTTTTTCAAATTAAACTAAATATAACAAAAAATATTTCAGAACTTAAAAAAAATAAATAAAAAAATTGGTATTGACCGAAATTATTTTGATAGTGCAGGCGTAATGGTGTGTGTAAAAATAAAAGATACTAATAAATAAAATAAAAAGTAATAATACAACATGAATGCAGTTTTATGACAGTAAGATGTAACTATATAAAAATATCACAAAGGAGGTTTATGACTCGTGTAAAATGACAACTACCTCATAATTTTCAGTTTATATTTGTTGGGCGATTCTGATTCCGAGAACAGTTTTTCAGTGATCGAATCCAGAGAAGATTTATAGAAAAATCAAGTTCATATAAACTATCACCGTCAGAAGTTTCTGGAGTATTTTAGGACCTATATACATTTTTTAATGACTTTCAATGAAACAACTCCTTACAAACACAGTCTAAAAAACCTAATAAATTCGAAAGAAATATACAAATAGAACAAACAAGACATAAAACTATTGAAAATAAAAATCAGCTATTATAACTTTTGCAATAAAACTACAACTGTAATTCTAGAAAAAAAAAATCTGGACAGAAAATTATTTAGTACCTCTCTGCATTTCGTGCAATAAAGCTATTTTCGAAGAAGTCGAGACTATACTGTAGAAAAGTTATAACCAGTTAGGTACCTGAATATTTTTTCATCTTATTGAAAATTGCTTGCGAGTAAAATATACCAGTCATAGAAATTATCTTTTGAACTTTTCGAGTCACAAATATATTCTCATTTATTTATTAGATTGTTACAGGCAATTCACAGCAGGGGTGATGTTTGCCGACGTATAATGCTATTGATGTTTAATATATTATTAATAACACATATGATAACATAAAACATATAGTATATCTGAAGACAGTGATTTTCTGAAGTCTTAGCAAAAAAATGTTAAATAAGTATAGAACAATAAATAAAGAATAGTTCGTCACTAAATGAACTTTTATTTTGCCTATATATATATTTTTTTGTGCTATTTTTAAGTTATCTTGTAATTTCTATGTTTCAACATACTGAATTTTTTAAAGGAATTTTGAAAAAAAAAATTGGTTACAAGGAGGTATTGGTTTTCAGGTATACTGAAATGACATAATGAATTTGTTTATACAATATACAATGGCTGAAAACAAAATGTACAAGGAAACGTTTCGGACAATCTTATAGGCTACCATCCGGGCTAAATCAGATAGAGTAGGCTCATGTTAAAGTATTGTACAAATTTCAACATTATAAATTATAAATCAATTTTTCTGTAAAACGTTTTAAATATTAACCATGATTGAAAAAAATCTAATGGATCCGTCATGCCCATTATTAGGAAATCTGTCTAACGATGTTGCAACAAATGCAGATTCACAGAGGCAGCTGCAAATTATTGCAACGTAGCCTTGAGGAGAGGCTGCGTAGGAAGATAGCAATATGACTCACTTCGGACTAGCCTTCATATTTTATAGTTAAAGATTGTAAATTGCTATATCATATAACCAGTATTTATTACTTTTTCACACGTAATTACTAGTAGCTTGGCAACTGCGTGATGAATAGATTGAGGAATAATAAGCATAAGTTAAATGAAAATTAAAAACAGAATGAAATATGAAAATTCTAGGCATTTTTGTGGTATCTACAAGATTTAAAAAAAAAAAAAAAAATCATTTATTATTTATTGTGCTGAACACCTTTATTTACATTTAAAATACAAATTTTGAATAAGATAAAATGGCATGGGAGTGAATAATAGAGAAACTAGCAGTGCTATTTTATTAAGATCTCGGGATCATCTTTTTTTCAGAAACCTCAGAGAGTTATTGGGAATACATTAGGAAAATAAAATTCACTAATAAATAAATAAGTGAGACCCTGGTTCATAATAGAATTTATGTATTTGTTTTTTTGCTAAATTTGCAACATATGTGTTATCTCGAATAGAATAGAAAAATAACTTTATTCTGGAAGTATGTCCCTTAAGAATAACACAATTGAACAAATAAAAAAACAAAACAACATCTGACCATAAGACTACAAAATAAAAATAAATTAATGTTTACGACATTGTCAATAAAAATAAATCAGCAAGCAATATGAGCTCTTATGTCGAAAAATATAATTAATGTGAAAAAAAAGAGATTTAATGTGTTTAATACTAATATATCACTAGATTTTTTTTTAAATTTATTTACCAATAGATATATTTATTAGCATCTTAATGGATAATGTTGATTGTAAGATAACAAGAACTTTTTGGATTATAAGAATATTCCAAAAGGCGCCAATACAGTAACGCAGAAACAGTATTATGTAAGTCACTGAAATTTTAGTGCGATTGTCAAGTAAATGCAGAGTGGCTGGAATCAAAGAGGAGTAGTTTCTGTTCGTTCCAGTCCTGCATTAAAAAATCAATGTGAATTTCGGCATGGTCTGCAGCAGAGGTGCCCAACCCAAGGCACGCGTTCCACAATTTGGAACGCTGAGGGTTGGTGCCTAGCAGACTTCTTAAATTTTATATTCTTAATTTTATAATTTAAAAAAATAAAAAAATCAAGTTCTCTTTTTGGGATGAAAAGGTAATTTAGACTTGGGATGATTAATACAAGAAACAAAATCTCTATCTCGACTATAGAATTTTAAATCAAGTTTAAGGGCACAAGCAATTGGCGGAAGGGCGAAGGGCGATGAGCGGCGCTTAAGTTATAACTGTTTTTATTATGTAGGTGTATTTTCAAAATTTACAAAAGGGCGAAAAAAAATTAAATCAAGTGGTGAAGGTGGCAGGATATAGCGGAGAAGGGGGAGGGGGGAACAGACACGCCTCGATACGGGAGGATTTTCTAGTCAAATATTTATAAGCCTCATTTTTGATAGGTACTTTCTTACCACATACAATTCACGACATTAAAATTCAATATCAGAAATTGTAATGCTATTTATTTCAGTATTATAATATAATTGATAATGAAATACAAAAGTATGAGAGGCATGAGTCAGATCCAGCAGAGTTCAGGCTCACCATAAAAAAGAAAATTTTCTTTTCCCGTTTGTAAAAAAAATAATTATGTTAATCAATTTTCACTATATTATTTTTACCAGACTAGACAAATACTAGTCGCCATATGCCTTGAAATAAAAATAAAAATAGAGGACATCATATCCGCGTTCTTATGCAAATTATCTAATTACAGATAAAGCCAGATAATTATAAACTTTACAGATAATTTATCAAAATCATTAGTTGTCGGCTGAGGATTCAGACTATGCAGACAAGGTGTGCTTATCATTTCTATCCTAGCTCTATTATATTTGCATAATTATATTCCCAAAACAGCTTTCTTTGAAGCATATTCGATAATTGGAATTATTATAGATTATCATTAATAAATTAAATATAGTTTAGCAGATGTTTTAAAATAGCATACAATTAAAGGATTATCCTTGATATTTTGGGGAGACTTCCCAGGGTCGAACATTTCAGGTGATTGGCTTCTCGAGATGGATTTTAATTTTTTAAATATAAAATTCTCGGAGTAGTCTAATCGGTAACATCTTGTATTGTTTTTAAAATATAAGAAAACAATGTGAAATAGAGGAAGAGAAGAAAACAAAATAATAGTCTGCAAAAAAATAAATAAAGACGTGTCAATGACCGAGGAAGTATCAAATTTTTTTTTCTAAATATTTTCACAATTATGCAATTGTCGTAATCAACTGTCTCAGAAACTGAGGAGTAACTGAAATATATATGAAAAAAAAATCAGAAATCATGGTTTTCATAAAGATAATTCCGGAATTCCGACAAAAATGAATTATAAACAATTTAAAAACAATACAGTATCATAAGTAATATTCATAAAGTTATATTTAAGACTACAAAAAAAATAAAATGAATTGAAAAATTTAAAATATCAGATAAAATATCCGGGCTCTAGTCATAAGCGTAACTTATGACTATAGACCGGATTTTCGTGCAGTAAAAAAAAACAAAAAACTATAAACGTGGAGTGAAAATACTCAAAATTTGCAAAATAGAGCAGTAAAGATATTCAAAATGTGCAAAATCGTGCAGTAAGAACCTAAAATGTGTAAAATTGAGTATATAACATCTTAAATATGCCAAAATCATTTTTTTTCTGAAATTTATAATATTAATGCATTGAATGATTATTTAACATTGTGTTAGAGTAACAGCCTTTCCATTAAAATTACATGTAACATCTAATAACGTGAAAAAAAAAACTAATTCTAATACAACAATAAATTACAATTAACATAAATATAGATAAAAGAGAAACTAATGAGGAAAAAATAATTGAAAAAAATTAAAGAAAAAAATTAATATTAAAGTGCCTATCTATACATATAATATCAGAATTCTTTTTATTTATTCAAACGTTAAAATTTATGCTAATCAAATCGAAATAATTTTATTTAGGGCAGGAAGTGCAAGATGTGGATTTTTATGCAAACAAATCAAAATCAGGAGTCTAATTGCGCGAATAAGAGCAAAAATTGCAACTTTGTGGAGTATTAAATTTTAAAATTTCATAGTGAACCGGATAAATAATCTGTTTTAAAGATTTTACACATAAGCTAATAATCTCCTTAGACAAATGCTATAAGTGAAACATCATACCTTTATACATTGTATTAGTGTACAGCACTCAAGAACAAAAAATATTTTCACGTATAAAAAGATATAAATATATTTTTATATTAGTTTTATAATATTTAAATATATATAAATATATATATATATATATATATATATATATATATATATATATATATATATATATATATATATATATATATATATATATAGGAAAATGGTACAATATTTTGGTTTCCAACAACAATAGAATTATTGAATGGTTTATAATATTTGGATTGCATTACCTGTCAAAAAAATCTGATGTGAACATCACATGACTTCCTTGTACGTCTATTAAACTATAAATTTTTGGCTCAAAAAGTGATCCTGAATCAATACTTGAATACTAGATTCCGAAGATAGTAGTACATCAAAAACGACACGGCGTCGCGACGTCTGTTGGCGTCGGTTATTTGTGACGATACTCTGAGTCTTAATTCTGGATGTATCAGACTCGGAATTTTATTTTTTAAACCTTTTATCTCTAAAATGGATAGGGAATCGTTTAAAAAATCTATTATGAAAATTTAAAAAATTCTTATATGAACTTTAAGTGAAGCACCCACCGGCAATCCAATTTTATCAAAAATTTAGTATGTTATTTATATTGACATAAAAGTCTTATGTACCAAATTTGAGAATTTTCGCATTTAATATAATTTTTGATAAAAGTCTATTAAGACCTTCAAGTACAGTAAAATACCACTTCCGGTTTGCTAATTTTAACTAAAATGTATTGTGTTATTTATATTAATATATAAGTCTTATATATCAAATTTGAGAAGTTTCGCTTTATATTTTAATACAACTGTTGATGAAAATCTATTGTGACCTTCTAGTAAAGTGTCACTTCCGATGGTCATGTAGTGACCAAAAAGGGAGGTCACTGCATGACCTCCAGTGTATTGGTTACAACAATCCAAAACACAAAATTTCAACTAGGCTCTCCATCTAGGGTCTTGTAGTCCTAATAACATACGTATCTTTGCTAAAACTGGTAATATTATTATTATTATTTTTTTTTAAAGAGAATTTAATGACTTACATAATTTCATAGATATATAGACATAAAACGTATAGACCATAAAACGTATACTTTTTTGAGTCATGCGCAAATAAAATTTTCTCTCAATAATTTTTCCTCTGCATTTTCTCGTTGATATTCTGGATACATGAAAAGTTAAATGGCTTTAAGAAAACGACAAGTTTCATCAAAATCGTTTGAGCCATTTACGAAAAAAATTGAAAAATATGTAAAATCGAAGATATAATTGCCACATCCGGTTAGTCCGATACGCTGTATCTTTGCTAATGCCGGTCCGATTTAGATAATTTTTTATTTTCTGTTTTAGAAAATTTAATTACCTTTCATATGATTTTATACATAATTTACCATAAAATGCATATTTTTTTAGTTATGCGCAAATAAAATATTCTTTTCATCATAACTTTTTTCCCTGCATTTCCTCGGTGATGAACTAAATATATGTAAAGTTAAAAGGCTTTAAGACTTTAGGCAAGTTATATCAAAATCATTAGAGCCGCTTTCGAGAAAATTGTAAAATCGATTATCTTCCGGTTAGCCGATTTTGAAGAAAAAGTTGCTATAACATCCCAAGAATGTGTAAATCATAAATATATAATTTCAGTTTCGTAAATATTTTGTTTTTGAGCTAGGCTGTTCATACACATATACACAGACACACACGCACGCACACAGACGTTTTTGTGAGACTTTGTTATTTGGACTTAGAAGACCTTAAAAGATGTATTTTCGTAGAAAACTCGAATTCGAAATTTTTTACGACCGCAATACTTCCCTCTTACTATGTACTTATTTCATATATAGGTAAGGAAAAGTAAAAATATAAATTTGTATTAAGAAATTCAGAAGAGCATAGACTAATATTCTTACAGTGTATATTGAATACAATAAAAAAAATATATATAATCACGCAATATTAATAAACAATATTAAATAATGATATCCAAAATAAAGTAAATGATATTTTCATTTATATTATTCATTATATCATTCAACTGTATCCAATAGTTTTTCAAGTTGATAAATTTATTTTTATGTCTACTGATATTATAACTTTATATATATATATATATATATATATATATATATATATATATATATAATATATATTTTATATATTCATAGATTATATTCAAGGATATAAGTTTAAATTAAACTCTGCGATTACCTTTTAAGGAAAAAAAAAGTAAAACGGTAGAATTTGAATTCCTACTACTATTTAGTACTGTCCTAAATAATTATTATTGCCAGGTGCGAATGGATTTGTACCACCAGCGAAAATTGGCTTGATTATATAACGGGATAATTAAGCTGAAAGGTCAGCAAAAATAGCAGGAGATAGTGCAACCTAAGGAATTCGCAACAGAAATGTTTTAAAGACAAGTCAATTATTATACTACTCAATTTTCTGTTACCACCCAACAAAGATAAGGCACAGATTTAACCCATAAATAAAGAACAATAATTCACTACTAGATACATAAATTGAATTAAAGGATAAATTAAACATGCCCAAAGCGAGGATTTAGAATTAGAGAAAAACTTTATTTACTAAAGGATATTACCTTAATACATATAATAATAATATATTTATTATTAAAATTATATTAATATATATATATATATATATATATATATATATATATATATATATATATATATATATATATAATAATTGTGTAAGATTATTAGCTTAATAGTGCTGGCGCGAGAGTTTATTTTTTAAAATAAATTTCCAATGGTCTTTCTCAACGGGATAATTAGGAGAAAAATGATAGAAAGCTATTTTATATGCTTAAGAGAAAATCGGCATATAGTAATCTCGTGAAAAAAAATCCATGAACATGCCCAAAAGAAGTTAAAGATATTAAATTTTTTTAAACAAGCATAAAAAATAGTACGTAATGGCGTTTAAAGAAACGGAAGAAATGAGTTTTAAACAATTAGAGTCGATCGATAACTTTTCGGAAAAAAAAAAAAAATTAAAAACCGCGAAATATGGTAATTTTCGAATATTTTATTACAGGGCTTGTAACTGTCGCATAATAGTGCATTTGTTTAGGGCCTTAAATTGAGGCTCTTGTTAGCGCCTATCTACAATAAAAATTTAATGCTAAAAAAAAAAATTATTTTTTCCGGAAATTGAAAAAAATTAGAAACAGGTGTTTTCGGAAAAAGATTTGAACAAGGGCCAAAATGGTCCTAGAGCAATTTTAGCGATAAAATACCCAAAAAACACGTTTGAACATAGAGCTCTTTCTTGCTACGACCAAAAGATAGAGCCACTCATTTATTTAAAAATATTATATATTTTTTCTATTTCCCCTGGACTATAAACGGAGTATTAAAACTGATACGCAGTTTTGCAGAGAAGGATTAAAGGCAATGGTCGATGAGGACTAAGAAAGATGAGGCTCCTAGCCCCACTAATCACACAGTAGACGCTAAACTGTTTATCTTGGCTCTTATAACGAGCGGGCTCCAGCCTCGAGACTACGTAGCTGCCTGGTAGGCATCTTCTGTGTGCGCAGGAGGATTATACTTAGAACACCAATCCGGAAATGAACTATGCGGGGGCATAACAGAAGCTTGCTGAAGGTTTAGAAAAGGGGACTTATTAATACCAAGCCAAACCTTTTTCGAGAGCTTCGTCATATCAAGTCCTACAAGAATAGGCTGTGGACGAAACAAGTACCCGAGTAATCAAGGATAAAATCATGGCATCTTCCTATGAACGCCAGGCAAGCATTTATCGTACAAATGGTTTATCTTAAAAGCGCTTCCATTTTCTTTCTGATCCTCTAAATTTTGCTTTTTATTAATTCTGCTATAATTAACATGCGAATTTGACTTGTAGGAGTCGATCACTTTTGAGATATTTCTATCTGACAATTGATGTTTTGTGATTATTATTTCTAATAGACTTATAATTGGAAAACTCTGATGCGATACGCACATCGTACAATTTTCACTTATCACGCTACTTAAATAAAATTCAAAAGTTTCCATGGAAATTCCATTTAATTCCATTTGGTTCTCATCAAACAATATAAAAGTAATATGTTAACAATAACAACTCAAGTTTTTGCGTTTTTCGTCCTTCTCTATTTCCTTCTTCGATTTTGTATTAATTTTTATAAAATCTGTTGCTTTACGGTAAATTGTTGATAACGGTATATTATTGAGCACGGTATATTGTTGAGAACAGAATGTTGGAGAAGCTCTGTTGGGATAGGACATCCTGCGGCTCGATAACATCCATCTGATTTCGGGTACACTCGGCTTTCCATCTAAGTTCGTTTTGTAGTCCTTATAAGATACTCTGTATCTTTGCCAATACTGGTCCGATAAAGATTTTTTTTAGAGAAAATTTAATTACCTTTTATATGGTATTGCACATAATTTACTGTAAAACGCATGTTTTTTTGAGTTATGAGATTATATTTTCAAAATTTGCAGTTTCAAAACAGTATTTGGATCATTTGCCGTACATATTTCAGCTAGTCTATACACAAGTATAGTCTTACAAAAGACTATATTATATTAAGAAGCTTCGTAAAAGTACCCCGGTTTCAGGAATTTGTTTTTGGAAACCCAACAAACCTATCTTTTTACAATTGCCAAAGTATTAATATTACGTTGATTTATAACTTTTTAAAAGAAAAATAGATTTATTTTAAGCAGGGCGGCTCTGGAGATTTTTCTTGGTTATCTTAAAAAGCATTATTATTAATATTTGGGAGCATGTTTTAGCTACGGATCATTTGTATATCTTATAAGATAATGCATTATCCCAGGTTGCTGACGATATACTGAACAAATTTTTACAGTATCTTGACGCAGTTTTTATTATTGTAAATACACTGCAAAGTATTTAATTAAACACGGAGTGGAGAATCGTTTAAAAATTACAAAACAAATTTATATATTTATTCCTTTTCGTTTCAGTAAACACATGGCAAAAAGATAGCAGCAAACAAATATGCATAATAATTAATTAAATACAATTACAATAAAGGTAGTGAAACCCTTATTTTTTAAGGATATTGACACTCTGAAACACAAAATGACCTTTCAAATGAAGTTTTTTTTCCCTCATCCCCAAATTGAGATATTAGGAGCAAGAATTTAAGAAACATAAACCAAAAGTTAGCTTAATAAAGTGTGAATTGTGAACTTGCTTCCACGGGTACGAAGTTGTCTTGACTTACCTAGTCAAAACCTACCTACATACCTACAATTTTATTATCTAATATTTTTAAACGAGTGCTAGATAAAAATCAATAAAAAGATATAATTGGAAGATGGTGAAGATAGCACCAAACAGTCCTTAAATCTTACAGAGGTATATGCTAAATATATCGATAACATTAACTAACACAAACAATAACTTTTTATGTAAGACTTGATATTCTAAAGGTCTTTTAACTGTTTCAGATTAATATTAAGTCAGCTATTTGAACACCGGCTCCACCATTAAAATGCTACTTTATAATTAGTGCAACAAAAACAAAATATTATTTTTAATACTTAAGAAGAAGACAAATCTCTCTGTTTGATGAAGGTCCTAATCTATATTTTAACGAAACAAAAAATTCAAAAGCGCTTCCTAGTTTTTAAACCTCGGATTCTTAAATTTGTTTATAAAAAACAATTTGACCGTGACGGAAAGTAGCAACTACAGAATAAAAAATTGTATAACGGGATGGATATAAATGTAATTCAGAGTAAAGGGGTTTTAAAGATTTAGAAAGCAACATGCAATTAGCAATTAGTAGAAATCCGGCCAATTTAGCAATTGCACGAGATCTGGGGAATGCATGGGCCATAAAAGTCATTGGGGGAGAAAAACTTTCTCAATAAGTCTTTTAACAGAAGCCAGCGGCTTTCCGGACATCGCCTTATAGCTATTAGAGACATTGTTTTTTAACGGTTGGCAGAACTGGGGATTGGGTGCGTTGTCTTAGGGCCGCAGCGGAGCCCCTTTTAGGGACAATAAACCCAGAGCTAATTTAGTGGAGTGAATCGGATCTTCCCGAGAGTGATCGCTTAGTCAAGGCAAATACCCTTCTTTAAACTCTTCCGGGAGTCGCATCAAATTCATATTCTTAGAGCAGTGGATGTCTTTATTCACATTTGAATCAGTACACTACTCCATAAAATAACTCCATAATAGAGTATTAAAAAAATACAATAACAAAACGACAGATCTATGTTCTGCCTTAGCATGTAAAGTTGGAAAGTTTGTTATGCGGCATGGTATACCAAACGCGCCTACTGGAGTCGGGACTATTAATTCTTTATTTTATTCAGAACTTATTAATCAAATAAATCATAAAAGCAATGATTGAAAACTAAATATTTTAGTTTCTCGATTAGCTCACTGAATATTATTTTTATGAATTATTAATAGGATTAATAACCCACCGATAAACCTTTCGCCATTTCAGGCATCAGGAATAGAACGCCCAAGTTAATAACATTATCAGTCGATATCCGCATGATGGTATAATAGAAGGATCAATCTAATTAGGGATTGATAAATTATTTGCCACTTCTATAAATTTGTTTTATTGAAAACTAGTTTCGAATGTTATACATTCATCCTCAGTTCTAAAAACACACAAACAATTAAATAAATGGTATTATTATACATATTAAATTAGATTAATATGTATAATAATACAATCTATATTTTGAATTGCTTATTTTTGAATTTTTTGTGTGTTTTTAGAACTGAGGATGAATGTATAACATTCGAAACTAGTTTTCATTAAAACAAATTTGTAGAAGTGGCAAATAATTAATCAATCCCTAATTAATAACATTACCTACTTAATCTAGTTTTTAGAAAATAATTAATTAGGCAGAGCTGTATTAAATCTGATAGATATATATATTACTAAATACCTGATGAAAACTAAACAAATAGAGATAGCACATCCCACGTCAACAAGTCAAACTTGTTTAACTCTATTTATTAGGCTATTTGATTATTAGGCAGTCATCTACCAATCTAATGGAATGTAACACAGAAAAAGTATTTATTGTAGCTTAAATTTAATGATGTGAATTAGCCCTGCGTTTCAATCCTGATGAAACGCGAAAATTGCGAAAATGGCGAAAATTTTAACTAGTTAGTTACTATGTGCTACTCAAAAACCTAAGACATTGGTTTTTGAATGTTTAAACAATAGCTCAGAAAGTAAATTATTATATATAGAATAGATAATAGAATGTTTCTTATTGATAAATTAAAAAACGGCTTAGAACTTCAGCCATCCGTTGGAGTTGGCTATTACAATTACATGTATGATAAATACATATAATAACTAAAATAATTTAACATTAATATAAATATATAATTTGAAATTATACAGGGCATACAACATAAATCGGCTTAAATGTTACTAACTGCCAAATGTATGATCTAATCAAAAAATGCCAGAGAAAAAAGCCCTAGGTCATAGTTTTTCCAACCGCTACTTCTTTTAAACTTTGATGCGATAACTGAGGTTGACGCGCGGCGAAAACTTGGCTTTCGCAGATAACACCAACTTTTTAATACGTGCATTTATAACCATTAAAAAGTTATGAAAGACCCCATAAATCACTTTTCGATATCTATAAAATTGAAGGATTAACATCATTTTAGATTGTTGTATTCTGAACGTAATGATTACTTTTCAGACACCTCATATACTGGAATCTTGGAGACATGATACATCATTTTTATGAATTTTTATCTTATCTATATACATCATTGTTTTTCTATTAAAAATATTACCAAGCCTGAATAATGATGTCATCCGCCACCTTCAAGCTACATCGAGATATCAACTAGTTTCAGGAGTAACCTCTTGACTAGTACGAGTTTAACTTGTCCCATCATGCACAGTTGTTTAGTAAAATGATTCATTGTAAATACTATTTATTGATTTCATCTAAACGAGTGAGAACCATTGAGGCACAGGTTTATTTCTCGGTATCGTTAGTGTATTTTCTAAATGAGGAAGATCTGGAAACAGCTTAGAAAGAAAAATAATATTTCTCCCTTCTCGAATGCCAAAATTAAGCTTATGAGGATCTATTAGCAATAGATCACTGCGACATATGAAGAACTAATTGGATAGTACCTATCACGATATATTAATATAATGTAGTCATAGTAAAGATATAATATATGTAAACATATGGTTGGAGTAAATTATATAAACTGTTGCAAGTGAACACGATTAAAAAAACTTCGGTGATGCATAATTCCGTCCTTCACAACTAGTATATAATACAAAAAAAAAAAGCCGTATAACATGAAAATTTCGAATCCCTCCGCAAATGTCCACACAGCATGACAGCTCCTACACAACTGCGATACAAAGCCGACCCGTTATGGCTCAGGTAACTATTGCAGACCGGGACTGATCCGGGCACGCTCTGGTTGACTCCTCGATGATTGGGCGAGTGTAAGCAACTCCCCACTTATCTGTTTGGACATCGCGGTGAGCTCTACAAATAATTGTCGAGTTTGTCCTCTTTGCCGCAGAGTGTACGCAGTCCTGGGGGATTGTCGTATTTATCAGCGGTCCAAGTTATGGCCAGTGTTTGTTTTAATACGTCAAGTTAGTTTGAAACAACAGCAAGATTTAATTGGAAATTTCGCCCGGAATAAACTTTCTCCACAATGATAACTCCGCAAACTTAACCCAATGAATAAAGTTTATACAAAACATTTCAAAGTAAAATTATTAATATATTTATATTAATATATTAGTCCGAACGGTTCCAATACGAGTACAATAAACATATAGACAATCAAATTAAATTATTGTACTTTTTCATTAAGAAAATTGAAAATGTATTGACCGGTATTGTGCAAAGATAACACAAATCCCTCTTATCAAAAGTAAATTCATATGCTGTAAACAACATCGGATCCTTGAATTGTTTAGACCAATTCATTCCTAAGGCATCATGATGATTCATTAATTTTTCACAGAGCAAAGGATTTGAAAGAATGAATTTAAATAATTATAGGTTTATTCTAAGCTCATATTTTGTAGAGGTACTCTTTTCTGAATATGTTTATATGCTATTGAGGACAAATAATTAAAAACAAATGAATTTTGTTTTCATAAAAAGAAATTTTCGTATCCCTTAAATAAGCAAAATGAATGTTTAAAATGGTTTTTTAACTTCTCAAATCTTCATAAAATGAATAATGATTACTGTTTATTGTGTGCCGACATATCGGTGTAGGGAGGTAAAAACAAGATTTATTTAAATCGATACTTCGGCGGACATTTAACAGTGAAAAATATATATATTTTTTTATTTATTTTAGACCATATACCTTACCATCATCCCCTAGATTTATTCCACGGTCAACAACATCTAAATAATTAGCCATAATTGTAAGTTTAAAATTTATATGAAACTGAAGGAAGTATGAAATCAAAGGAAGTATATGCCTGGGATGTTACATTAACTCTTTCACCAAAATCGACTTACCGTAAGTGCCACTTTATATTATCGATTTTACACATTTTTGCATTTTTCTCTAAAAAGACTAACGATTTTAAACAAACTCTTTGTATTAATGAACAATTAAATGGTCTTTAATGATATGAAGGTCTTATCATCATTAAAATAGTCTGACAGGGCTTAAATGCCGAATTTTCAAAATGGTTTTCAGTAAAGTACATTTAATTTTGTTTATTTGAAAAAGCTAACCGTCTCTCATTGTTAGTAGTGATAAAAAAAAATGGATAAATATAAACTATAACAGAATTTGCTAATTAACTAAAGGAGAAATATTTTTCCAGATTGAAAACCAAATTTCCGAAAGTAAGAGTTGTAACATAGATGTATAATATACCGTTGGAAAGCTAAGGTATACGTAGAAGGTAATGGAGAGTGACGAAAAAGGCATAAAAATAAGTGATTATTGTAATTTTTAATTTCTACATTTATATTATTTAATGGAACCTAAATGGAAAATTTCACTACCCCTACTTGAGCAAAATTAATTAAATAGGGTGGTAAGTGTTTTATTTGTGAAGCGCGCACCGCACCAGATTTTTTTAAAAATAGGATACAATTAATTTTATTTATATTTTGCATCTATCCCTTCATTTTTTATCTTTTAAAAACTGCCTTAAAACTTCTATAAATAAAATCTTACATAAAAAAAATTATAATGTTGTTATAATAAACAAGCAATATAAATTGTAAAGTATAGAACTCAACATTGATCCTTGATGTACCCCTATTCTATCCGACACTAATAATATTATTCTACGTCTTAGTGACGATAGAATCTGAGGAGCTTACCATAGACGGGGCGTGCGGGCAGGGACCTCGAAGAATGAAGAAGAG
This sequence comes from Rhaphigaster nebulosa, assembly GCA_948150685.1. Classification (NCBI taxonomy): domain Eukaryota; kingdom Metazoa; phylum Arthropoda; class Insecta; order Hemiptera; family Pentatomidae; genus Rhaphigaster; species Rhaphigaster nebulosa. The sequence goes on from OX411311.1 coordinate 102,639,378, forward strand.
CAGGATACTGGAGCGGTAATAGATCCCCCTAGAGCAGACTATTAATAGATGCCGGAGGTGCAGGTGCTCTGCCTAGGGGCGTTCGTATAAACCTTTTGTCGGGGCAAGCACTTGTGGGACTTAGCCCTCAGCTTAGCCTAAGTGTCTTAACGTTTAGCGCGCTATATTTATGGCGGTATTAACTTAAGTCCCCCCGTGGGCCCCAACCTCCTTCCTCTCAAGGTAACTGTAATAAGGAAAGCTTGGCAACCTCTTCCTTCCAGGGTTAAGGGTATCCGAACAGAGCATTTACTTCAATAGAAATAGTCTCTGGTTAAAGCATTTTTATTGGTCTCTCATTTACAACAAAATACACCGTTGTGAGAGAGACAAGAAAAGTGTCTAATGAAACATGACTCTCCGTCATACTATCATAGAGCTTTTCACCGATAACCTACCTGTCCCACTTTAAATTCTAGAATGTTTAGAATATCAGAATGAAACTTGGGCGTCAGCAATTGGGTAACCTGAAGTTAATTTGAGGCTTATTGCCGACTTTATAACCTACTTTTGTATTCCTCTAGTGATTGAAAAACTGAAATTTCCAGTCGGATCGGGTAATCAATTTTACGGATTCTGATAGGAAATGAAATTTTAAGATGAATTAATCACTTTTTTGATCCGATGCGTCTCGAGGGACATCACATTTTATACCAGGCTCTAAATATCTCTGAAGGAACGCAATTTTTTTTAAGAAAACTAAACATTATAGAGAATTAAAATCACCTTGAAATGAGCCAATTTTAATTTCTGAACGTTAATTATTAGGGTGACAATAATAAATAAGAGAACAGCAAAAAGTGTCAAAAGTGAAAAAAAGAGTGTTTTGGATTGTTGAGTGTTTTTTTTATTAATGCATTTCATTATCGACTAATTACAACAAATAATAATAAAAATACCATAAATATTTTAAAAATAAAATACTTTTTGCTGTTTTCTAATTTATTATTATTAGAAAACTTAATAAAATAATTAATATCTAAGTAACAGAATACTCTAATATTTAGCCTTCTGGAATGAAAATATTCATTACAAAGTGATTTTAATTCTCTAAAACGATTACCAGAACAGATTTCTAAAAAAATAAATGAATAAATTAAAAAAAAATAATAAACAAAATAAAAACCAACAAATTTACAAAAAAAAAATCGTTTCATATCGAGGTAAATTATTAGGAACAAAAATTCAATAGCGGTCGAAAAATAATGGACCGCTAAGTGGCCGAGCGATGAATCATATACAATATAATGGATTTTATGTTATAATAGCTTAACATCATTTTTTTATCGAAAAAATGTTTTTAAAATTATTTCTTTGTTGTTTTGTTTTGGTTATTGCTTAATCAGTGGCATAGAAAGAGTTGGTGGTTTCTTTTAAAATATAATTCTACCGACGAGGAACCGTTATCCTAAAATGTTATGTTGTTTGTGGGGAACACGTTGACATCGGGGTAGGAGAACTGCGCTAATGAAGTTCCGCACCGCTGGGTGAGGGAGTGTGTGTCGTCCGTGTTCAGGCCCCGTGACGATGGGGCTCTCTACGCTATGTGTTTGACAAGAATAACTCCAGTAGGATCTCGTTAAATCCTCATATTTTGTTTAACAATCGCAATTATTATGAAGGAAATGTTGAAATTTGTTCAAAGGGTGCTTATATGAAAGAGCTACAATGATAGCCATATTATATGACTGATTGATTCTCATAACGTTAAAGAACCAGTTGCTTGATCGAAAGTTAGATTCCTGAACAAAATCCAGTATTATTCTTCATTCACGTGCTAAATTATTCTAGAGATAATATAAGCACTCTTAAATGACACAGGTCAACAATTTTAACTTTTTTCAAGTATCTTTGATGAAAATAGGAATATATGAAGTATTTTGTAGCACTGAATCCGAAAATGAAAAGCTAATTAGTATAACGCGTACAGTTTTATGGTTACATGGGGTGGGCGGTGGTGAAAAAAACAGTCTAATATTTATTTTATATAAGCAGGCAAAACGTGTGAAATCTAAGCAAAGAAAAAAAAGAAATGAAAAGAAATTGGCAGCTTAGAAGTGTTTCGTGAGAGTAGCGAAAATATTTTGGGGTAACAAGAGATGAAAGCTATAGAAACCTCATAGGTGAAATCATGAGTCTATTAACTATTAGGGAGTCGTATGCCCTTCAAAATGCATTTATTTACACTCCCATTCTTCTTTTTTTTCAGAATGTCTTTCCATAGATTTTCATATTTAAATTAAATAAATATTATATCGTAAAAATATGCTGCCTGTTTTTTCCCTCCCCCCCCATCACTCATCCTATTTAACAAAAAACTGTACATGCTACAGTAATTAGCTTATCATTTCCGAATTTAGGATTGCAAAGTACTTCATATCTCATCAATGTTACAAAAATCATGTGGACCTGTACAATCATACATTTAGAAAGAAACGTCTTAATGCGATCAGAAAATTGATACTATTCAATGTTCACTACCAGCTAAAATAGCTACGATATGAATTCCATTTTTCTTAAAGTTACGAAGAATTAAAAAAAAAAAAATTTTAGTCATAAACTGAAGTTAAAAATTGTTCTATAATTTTTTTAATTTTATGATTTAATCACACCAAACACATGTGAGAGAGATTTCAATATTTTCAAGAGAAACTATAAAGAGCCGAGGCAGCGAAAAGTCAAATCAATACTGGCCATTTGAATGTATAAAAATTAAGTGGAATTTGTTCACGCGAATATCAGGAAGGGAGAAATTATAGCATTTGGAAAGGTCCAAAAAACGAGGGTACTTGGGAGACCTTTTCATGGAAAAGGGCTTTTAAGATGGAAAATAGAAGAGCAAAACTTTTTCCCTTTGATGTCCGCACCAATGGAAAGCAGGTGATGAAAACAGTTTAAGAGGTTTTCTAATCAACTTTGGACCTTAAATACGAAAACAAGATGTATTTTTAAGGAGATATTTGTTTTTCTACTTCCTTGTATTATATGAATTAAAAATAAATCAATTAAAAGTCATTATGAAGTATTAATATGTTAAGAAGTAATATGAAAAAAAAAAGTCATTAAACTATATAACATGGATTCATAAATGTTATTTAATTTATAGACGATAAATAAGCTAAATTTATATATTAAAAAAAATAAACAATAAGTCGCGAAAAAGTTGTTGAAAAATGATACAATTAAAGTAAAATACAATACATAATTGTTATTTTATTGATTTATTCTTAACAGAAAACGTATTGCTATTTATTTAACTCATGAAATTTCATTGAAGAATAAAGTTATTATGAAATGACTTACTCAAGCTCGAGATGTTAACTAAATGAAAAGGATAGAATACTCGTAACTACATACCTGAAAATGAAAAAAAAAAAAAATATTGAAAAAATGAAATAAAAAATTCAGAACATAATTATTTTAAATATAGAGACACAATTAATTCTTAGTTCTGAGTAATTAATAATTATTAATAGACGAATGGGACATTACAATGTATAATTAATGAAAGTAATAATTTAAAATGATATTAACATAATGGGATATAGATAAATCTCATTGATAAATCATGGTTTTCAAATTGAAGCCATTCACAACAGTCTTTAGATCTGAATGGAGTGAGAAAGGCCAATACAAGCTCACCTTGACAACCTCCATTGAGAAAATTAACCTCTGATAAAAATAACCATTCATGAGGTATGTGATGTCACCGCATACTAAACAGCTAAGATAAGCCGTATTTCATTATAATATGACCCAGGCGCAATTTTTTTCTGATTTTATATTATGTTTACAAGCAACTAATATTGGAAATTTCATCAATTGTAAATGGTTATAAAAATCACAATAAAAAAAAAGTAATTGACTTTAAAAATGCGTAAAAAATATAAATAAATAAAATTCGTCCATTGATCATTAAAATGTATTCAAAAGTTGAAATTAAAAACAAATCAGTAGCTTAACATCCTTGAAAGAGACAAGGCCTAGAAAACAGGTTGATGAAATGTGTGTGATCAGTAATACGCTATAATTTACAACCATTCATTTTTATTATTATTTTTTGTTGATCAAGTAACAATTTAGTTATGTTCTCAATGCGAAGAAGAATCCATTCCGAAACTACTTCGTAAAAAATTCTCAGCGGTTCCGGATATGTAAACTTGGAGAGTGTTTAAATAAAAATATGGAAACAATATCAATAAGTTACGATACAGAGGTACTAGCGAATTTATTAAAAAAATGCTGGGTTTCTTTAAGTAAACTGCTATCTTATTATTTACTAAAACTGCTTCAATGTGCTACAAGAAAATCAAGTTAAAACAATTCGGACCATTCAGCCGCGAGATTACTTTTTCCTAGCGCCATACACCGTATCGGCGCCCTAGATCTGAATCCCATAGAACATACAAGAAGAGATGAAAAGAGAGGGTGTGCAAGAGATAAAGTGGAGGAAAGGAGGATACAGTTCCTCTCCTTCCTGCCACTCACTGAGGATATTGTTCTTTCTGGCATGGCCTACTTTTAGCATTGTCCGTGGATAGCTCAAGTTCCACGGAACGAAAGGATGCTTTTGTATTCTATGGATAGTTCTAGGAGGTTAATGCACGTTAGTGTAAATTTAGTGTATCAAACAAGTGACAATAAAGTCTAAGCAATTCTGATTGGAGTGTTTATATTTTTCCATTTACTGCAAATCTGAACATGTTTCGACAAATAACAGTAAATGTTATGTTTCTGTCTTAATGGTAATTTTATTTTAATAAGAACTAACAGTCGCTTCAATCTTGGTTTAAATGTTAGTTTGATATTCTATTGTGAAAAACATTCCATGGTAGCCTTATGTCAAATATATAAAACAATTACCTCTTTGGTACCATTGAAAATGTTAACAGACGGACAATACTATGCTTTAATGTAAAATTAATTGGAAGTGATATGTCTTAATTTCATTCTTACTTTCTACTTTTTCACAGATGTGTGCGTTATTAAAATTGCGTTGGTAGTAATTATTAAGTATGGATTATATCAGCATCTCTAGCGATATGTAGGAATTGTTCCATTGTATTGTCTGCAACTACCTGTAATTTAATTTAATTTCATTAACCTATGTTATACTTAAAACATTGTCACATAACGGGTCTTATCCGGCGAAATAATAGTTATGAGGTGATTAAGCAACTTAAATACTTAAGGCTATCTGTAAATAAAAAAAAAACATAAAACATGGATCAACACATATTGAATTTAAGATATTTCCAAGACGGATCTGTACTTTGAAGAACGATTTGTGTTAATAAATATGGCAAAAAAGTTATGTCACGATTCAATTGAAAAACACCGAAAATTGCCAAATTTTACAATGTTATTGTTAGAAAATGGATTGTACTTTTAGATTGACTATCTCTGAATAAACCAACTTTGTAACGTTTTTTTCTACTAGTTCTATTCTATTTTGATAACAATACTGAGCTAATGGTCACATAGCAGAGAAGTTTCATCCATGTTCAATAGGAGAGTGTTAGAGGTAAACAAATTCGGAACGATAATTAGTTAAAAATTATCGGATTCACAGGAAACTATCCTTTTAGAATTCAAGTTGGAAACTAGATCATTATCTTCAAAGTCAGCTATCATTATCATCTGGAGTGACCATCTTCGAAATTCCTAAATGAACCTTCACCTTTTGGTTGACATTCCACACTTTCACCGTATTCATCCCCTATAACTTTCTATAAATGATTTTTTAATTTTTAATCTAGCTTCGTTTAGATAATTTGAAGTGATAACACCTTGATTTTAGCAATAAAAAAAATTACTATGACAAAAATATTCCGAGATAATCTGAAGCAACTTATATGAAATCAGGTAACCGTTATTTTATTTCAATAACCTGCATTGGCCTTTCTGATCGGAGGGCAACGTGAGATCAATGTCACCCATCATTTGAGAAACTTCGTTAACGATCATTGGCACTGACGTTGTCACCATTAGATAGGTAACTATTCACAAGCGTTATACTTCTTCCTTTTAAGAAAGTAAATCAATAAAATATAACAATACAAACTAAGCTGCAACTATCAGCTGCCATAACAATAACTCTGATAAAACTGAACCATCATCATCTGCTATTTAAGTGTCTGATGACTTTCCATCAACCCATCCACTATAAACCTAATGATGTTTTGTTCTTCTATGAGTGAATAGAAGGATGTTTTGCATAACTTTGATGTAAATAGCAATTTCTTCTCGCTATCCAGACAGGATATTAATTTTGTTTATAATGAACGCTGCCTTTCCAAAGCACTATTTACATAATGTTTAATAAGGAGAGGAGCGATTGCTCTCCTCTAAGGTAGGCAGGTATATAACCCAGAAGAGACAGGGTGCGGCAGGAGACTGTAGACCGCAGCCAGATTAAAGGCCAGGATGTTGACAGACCCTGTTTGCCGAGGACTACGGTACACCGCCTCGCTCTGATACTCCTACCGCGGTCCGCCTCAGACCCTGTTCCAAGATAGAGAAGTCACTGCAGGTTACGCAGCAATCAGAGCTTGAGAAGGGCCCTGGTGGTCAGGAAGTGTAACCCGGGATCTCACTAATGAAGAGGAGAACAGGTGGAGAACTAATTTGAGAAGAAGAGGAAAAGAAAAAAATTGTTGACGTTTTGGTAACTCAACTATTGTTACTTGGTAAACTTTTGGGTCGAAAAGATTAAAAAGATAAACCACGCTATGGTACACAGTAGGAAATTTACGCACATGCAGACTACTTTTACATTCTATTAAATTGGGACTTTTACTGTTAAAATATATGATGTTACACGCAGCATACACACGCTCCGATAGGTAATCGAAAAGACCTCTGGCAATAATATTCAGTGATGTAATATAAAAACATTTCCATTTTTTTGAGTTTGAGGTTTGCGGGTTGTTCTCATGCGATATAAGTATAAAAAAAAAAGGTGGGAGCAAGTGGTTCGTCACTAGCCTAGGTCGTATTTTCACTAAAATAGAAATTTGAAAATATCAAAATGGCGGGGATAGGAGAATCAAGATAAGACACTCAAAAAACACTTTGGCATTCTAACACTAGCTCGCATACAAATTTTCAACCCTCTAACTAAACTTGGAGAGCCACGAGGTGCGCAAAAACGAGAAAACTGAAATTTAACCTCAATTCTGTGATATTATTTTACCTAGAAAACATCATATACACCGAATTTAAGCTCATTTGATCCAAAGAGACTCGCTGAAAGTAAATAATAAAAATAAATATATTCTTGTGTATTTAATATTGAAAACATAAAAACAAATAAAATTGAAATCTTATCTGGATTGAAATGCATCGATTATTAGACTTTTGTGTGACCTTTTATCAAATAAATTCAGCTACGTTTTATTGCTTCAGGAAATATTTAAATTCATGAAATTATTATCACACTTATCTATCATCTGCTCACATAGTTAATATTTAATTATTATTTTTAAATGGAACTCCAAAAAGGAATCTAAGTCTTGATTCATGGTATTCAGCAAAGTTTAACGTCCTCACGCGAAGACTGGTATCCCTGAAAGGACTGAAACCATTAAAATTAAATCAAGGACCTCACATCGCGAAGGAGTAATAGCAGACACCATTAGGCCTCCTGAGGGAAGCATTACTGTCCAATAGCAGACAATGACAGAAGAAGAACAAAAGCCATACCCTGCAAGTTCCTTCTTAGAAGCAGTGCCGCCTCCAGGCAGACCTTCGTGCTTAAACGATATTTATAATGAACAGTTATGAAGAAGATATTAATTTTCAGTTAAGAAAAAGTGATATTATTTTAAGGATAGCTTCGAGCAAACGTGATTAATGATGGTATGAAGACACCGTACAACTGGTTAGATTATGAACAAATTGAAGAGATTATGAGCCTAAAATACTTTGACTAGCACTATACCAAGTCCTAATATTAAAAAATAAAATTAAAATAAACCTATAGCTGAAATATATATTCTCCTATTTATGTTAGCGAAAATGCAATCAGAAAAAGTATTTCAGAGCAGTTGAAAGCTGTTCTGCTTTGCCTATTTTTAGAACAAAATTTTAATTTCGAAAGAACTTCTTTTTTTTTCATATTGTTTGAAAATACCATTAACTAGTCCAAAATAAATATAAATTTGATGGATTTGATACTTTGAAAGCGCTCCAGGTCAAAAGATTTTTCCAGTTGGTGATTACATAATAATTTCTAATTTATCTAATGGTTTGATATTAATTAGGCATTATATATAGAAGAAGAACTTTAAGTTTTAAAGTATTCAAAACGTTTTCGATTGTACAAATCAACTTTTATTGCATATGAACAATATATCCTGTTTCCGGGACTATCTATATAGACAGCATATACAATTTTATATATATATATATATATATATATATATATATATATATATATATATATATATATATATATATATATGTATATATATATATATATATATATATATATATATATATATATATATATGCGTACACACAAACATATTTTTAACTTCTCTATTTTATTGCTGGATACTAAAATCTGCCATCATTTAAGGGCAATGAGTAATACGTACACAGTTATACCTAATTTACAAGAATAAAATAAGATAAATATCTACAAAATAAAATTATAATTTAAATGAAAATAGGAATGATATTAAACTAAAAACACTAATGATACGTCTGTACTGGTTTATTAGATTATATTAGAGCTAAAAAATACGGAAGACAACATTTTTATCTTCACAAAGTGATTAAATAAATTTTCATTCCGTGTATAATCATCTCTAAACTCATTCATTTGTAATTACCATAAAAATGTGAATTGCAAATTTTCGACACCGTGGTTCTGGTGTGATTGACATGTGTGATTAAAGCAATAAAAGAAAAACATATATGCAAATTTATTTAATTTTGAAAACAATGTGCCTGACATAGCACTCGAAAAGTTCATTGTTAAGAAGCGTCACATATTTTGAAGGGGTCGATATCACTCAAATGTTGAAGTGACTCCGACCTTGATGGGCTACGACATTTAATTTTCCAGGAGAGGTAGCACAGCCGGACTACCTGATCGTGGGGTAGAGGGATTGTGGAAGCGGGGGGTCATGATCTGACAAGGCCCGGATTGCTAATCAATGATTAATGATCGCCACCCTTGATAAACGGCCCGCAATGATTGGATACCGCGTTATTTCCGGACGTGTTTGCACGTAGGGACCAATCTCTGCAGCATCTACCTTCACTAATGAACACCTCGGATCGTCCGGTTGTAAACAACCAACATATCTCTACTATATCGTGAGCGTGTGCTCATATTGTTGGAACCTGCGAACTCTAGTCTTCGATGAATACGAAATAGCCGTTTACTAGGGAATATTACAAACGGCGATTATCTTAACACGTGCGTGACATCGCTAAGCAGTCTATTTAGGAACTCTAACGGCTTAACTATCTTGTATTTAGCTAGTTAGCTGAGTTCGTGCATCTATCATAGAATAGAATCATGATTTTCATACATGATAATTTAAGAACAAAAAATGATGAGATTTTTAAAAAGGCAACTTTCGCCTAAGCATTAAAAGCTTTTAGATTATTATCCCATATATATATTATTAAAGAAAAATAATAATAGTAATAAATTTCGTTGTTTTTGGTTTATTATTTTCTATGGCGAACCTTTGCAATAAACCAAGAAAACAAAATCTAACCCTCTCTCCGAATTTGCGGTTTTTCATCTCAAGCTACTCAGAATCCAAAAACGAATAATTTTTTTTTTTAAAACGTCAGTCCGTGGCTATTCTCTGAGATTAGTGGTCCGATTATATTGTTTAGTGTCACCTGCCTCCTAAAAACTGATTTTGAAAGAAATCTATAATCAACATCGTCCCCTACTCCTTAGTTGTCCTTCGTTTGTAGATTCTAGGTTTTTTAGCAAGGGGAAAAATCCACGTACAATGCGCAGATAGATTTCACTCAGAAAGATAGTCTTTCTCTGGAGTGTGCTCCTCAGCATCCTCTACCCCCGTCAATGCCATGTGAACCTATCGGATTGAGTATCTCTTTTGCCATGCTTCATAACAACGTGAATGTGAAGTTCGATGCCTGCATATCTTCCTTCACTGAATCACCTCAAAATCCAAATCTGCATGATATGCCTCAACAACCTACCATGCACGTCTTGGCCTAACCCTCAGAGACGTTAACTCGTAGTTTTAAGAGCTTGCCACGTTTCTGGACAGTATGCGCTAAGTATGACAGTATGAGCTATGGATATATTTTATGTAAAATCCGCTATCTCATGTTGTTTAGTTAGGTATAGCCTCCTTTGCAACAAAATAACAATGCAATATCGTACATAAAAATGTTCACTGTTATATATGCATTAAATAAGCATATATTTGTATTAGCACGATTCGAAAGACAAATTGCAGAAGCGATGACCAGAGCAGAAGACCTATGTAGAGAACGCAGGAAGTACGATAAGGTGAGGGAAACAACCCTTTGTCTCGACGATCCCAAACAATAGTCAACGGGGCACAATGGGACGGACCCTCCTGTGTTGGCCTCGCAGATTTATGTCCACCCGTCCCTACAATTGGGGACCGGGAAAGGTTCCAAGAGCTGGTTCGTTAGCAGGCCCGCATGGCTAACTATACGGCAATAGACTCCAATGGTAATAGTCTTCCCAATCTTAACTTAGCTTCTATTACGGCCGAAAAGGGGCTCAGTTATTCTCGAAATTAACATGACCCTGTTTCCAACCTAGGTATGAATCGAAACAGGTAAATATCATGTTACTAGAATAACAAAACGGATGAATATTTTCAGAAAATATACTACTATTCGTAGGATTTTTTTTTCTTATTTGAAACTTAATTGGACATAAAAACAGATTGATAAACCATATCACTAAGACTGAAATGTTCATTAGGAGGCGACTAAAAAGGAGCTGTCTGAGATGAGAGATCTCTTTTCCTGAATTAAGGGACTAAATCAAGACCACCAGGAAGAGGTGCTGCTGGATACTATCCTTCCTCAGAACAAACATACCACCATCATATTTGCTTATTGTCACTCTTATCTGTGACAGTGCGAAGGTAGTGATGAAGCTAAAAAATAAAATAAAAGTTTTTTTCTAATTTTACATTGTTGGCATTTATAACTGTAGACAAGATACACTGAGTACATGAGCAGTACATATCATACATAAATTAAATTACAAGAATTTGACGTGCGTTCGTCGCTAAGGGCCTGTATAAACTCCTTCAGGGAACAGTTTATACAGTAAGGACTAAGAAATCAGAAATTGTTCCACGGAGAAACGAGAACTTCTTTCAGGACTTTCAGGAAATTTGTCCTTCATACTTTTCCAGGACTGAGGGAGAATGAGTTGACAACAAATTTCTTAGTAGTCTATAGTTAGGAATATATCTACAATTGAAGAGTCCACGGAAGAAACGAGGGGTGAGTCACATATTTCCTAAATGGAGTTATATAGATCAATTTGTTCAACTCTTTTAGTAGAATCAGATGGTAAAAGGAAACAGTCGAAAATGTGGATGGGCGGTTTGAAGAATACCTATATATTGAAGAAATTAAAAGCTCCAAACTTTTAAACTTGATTTTCTCGAAATGTATTGCGGGTGACATTCCCCCTTTCTGCTGAGAATTAAATACAAAATATACCTACTGTAAATTCGTCTCCCAATTGGATTCAATAAATTGAGGCAGTATTTTTTTATCTTATAATTACTCAGAAACGGTCGACGTGTTAATATATTTTAAATTTATTCTTTAAAATAGAGTCTTTGAAGTTTCTGAACCAAGATGAATATGACAACAAGGAATTTAAAATTTTCTAGTTGGCCTTATAATGTTACTATAGATGAGTTTTATGTAGTGTATTACGAGATAAGAGCATTAGGGAATAGTTTTTTGTTTTTTTTTCAGTTTCATGGCAGTCTTGTCAAGAAATTATCCAAGAGGAAGGATCTGTTCTGTGAATATAGGCTTATTATCTGTTCAATAATCACCGATACACGAGGAAGGTTTATTTAATCCAAAGACTGAGTTGCAGTAAATGGATCACCATGAAAGCATGAATAACTTACAGGTGATAAACAGCATGTAAAGTCAATAACAAGTACGACTGTCCATTGCAGAAGTTATTTAAAGACACGCAGAGAAGGCTGATTGAAAATAAAACTAAACTGGAGTGATAATATTATACGAGGCAACTGATCCCTGGACCTAATAGAGCCAGTTACGAGCCTGGCTGATGTTTACGACCATTAGAAAGTGGAATAGTTAATAGCTCACAACGATGGTTTCTGTCAGTCCCGCTGCACTTCTCATCCTCTGCAAGGATTTACATACCGCTGACTCTTGCTTCAACAACCCCCAGGCTACCGAAGGCACGGGCTAAATCCAGCTCTTTAAATACCACGGCTTTGTTATAAGCCTTCTCTCTCTCTTTAAACAATGTACTGGTTTTCATTCCTAATAAAATACAACCAGAAGGGCTGTGATTTTCTATGAAACTTATTAAACATTTAAAGCCCTAAATAATCTTGAACAAAGATAAGAATCCTTGAAGTAGAAATCAAAATAATAGTATTATAAGAAGCAAACAACTCCTTTAACAAAAGGAGTTCAGTAAAGAAACTTGATATTTTAACATCACAGCATTTTACAAATTTCACTCTCGCATACCTCCACTCTACTAACAATTAGTATAAAATCTCAATAAAACAATGTCGACCATCATCAAACAATGGAAAGTAAAATGGAATGCAACGGCGACAGGCAAAGCCAGCTAATGGCAAGTGCAGGTGTGATGAGTAGACTATTTTGGACTTCAGACATCTGATCTAGAACCTGAGGCTGCTAGAAACATTTACTTACTAACTTTAATGAGTGACATTCTAAAACCAATGTGCTCGTTTTTGCAGTCTTTATGTTACCCGTTTATTGCCCAAGATGGTACCAACCTGATATTTTAAATAGAAAGAAGGAAATCATAATTGTAAAATAGAGTACAGGGAGTTATCGACATATAAGAACTGAATACAATATTTGGAATGGACTACTGAAACAGAACTATAATACCTAGTTATTATTTAAAAAGTAGCTTTAATTTTAAGTAATCCACCTCAATAAAGTTCAATAATGATTTGTTTACTCAGCTCTATCAAATTAACGTATTTTATTTTTATTCTTGTTCGCCATGCTCAAATGATCATGGCAGCCTTGGCGAAGAAGATTGAATAAAATGAGGAAAGGTGCAGCGTCCGGCAAACCTTATATTGTTAAAAAGGATTACCATGATAAAGGATATAAACTAATTCATAGTTATATTTTCTTATTCACAACTGGAGTAATATCCATAATAAGGGACTAACTACCGACATTTACGATACTTGATAATTATAGATAACGTAGATAATTCTTCAACTCAATCAAAAATCCCGCATCAACTTATTGGATGTGAAAGACCAGTGTGCTCTCAGCGATATAGTTTAGTATGCTCATTGCTAGGAAATAATGAACATTTTTATTCTCAGTGACTCTTCTAGGTTGCATAATTTTATTTCAATCCTTTTAAACAAACTCTAATTAATAACCCTTTCTTTATTCCTCCTTCTTACCTTCTCTTAATGGATTCCTATTGGTGCCATATTAATTAATTCCACTCCAATTGCTTTATATTTTATAAACTATTAATTTAATGATATCTTAAACCACATCGTCCTTTGGAAAGAAGTGAAATAGTACATTAATGAAGAGAAATAAACCTATAACATAACCATCCTATCGTCAGAAAACCCAATACACAGCAGTATGAAATTTTGGCAATGAATGCAGTATCATTAAGCAACAGATATACTGTGAATTAAAAAAAATACAAAAAAAAAAGCAAAAAAATCAATATACAGTAATTATTTTTAAGTTGCCTACAAATTGGTAAGAATCGGCATAACTTTATATTAGCTAATATTTTAGTATCAGAAGCAAACTCTCCTTAAAGCAGTTTCGAAATCTAAAACTATAAATGAATGCTACGCCACAAACGAGCCCTTACCCCTTAAGCCAAACCCCCTCTCCTACATAAACCCTAAACATGATATGGGGGAGCCCCGAGGCAACATTGGAGCCCAGCTGGTGTGATGGGGGTGTCATGCGTACGTCACTAGATGGTCGTCAAGGCAACCGCCCCAACCAACATCAAACACTAGGGCTAGTTGCCGATACTTTCGCAGCGTTTAGTGTTTGAAGAAAGACACAAGATGCTCCATATATATCATCTGCAGGTATTAATTGAGAAATTAAATAGATGCAAATGAGATCATTTTTTAGTCACCGCATTGAAAATTTTCATAACAAATAGCTTTGGTAATATAATAAAATTGATATATTGAGTAATTCATAATTCCAAATTCAATCTCAAAAAACGCGAACCATCAAAATATATCTCTTTCAATATCCCACATAAATAATACCACGATGGAAAAAGAGGATGGATGGACTGATGAAATATCAGAACAGAACACAAATTTAAAAAAAAATCTATTCATAATAGAGGAATTTAAACTAACTTGTAAATAATTTTAACTGTATAAAAAAATAAATAAAATTAAAAAAATAATAAATCCGCTGTCATCTGTTAGATCTAATGATCATTTATGAATATATATTTTCTTTCTTCTTTTCGTTCTTAATTTGTCTATTTAAATATTCAATAACGCCAATCAACCCCAATGAAAAAGTTGAGTTTCTATTCTAAGTTGTTGGTCACGCTTTATGTATTCTTTCTGTTTTGTTAAAAATGTTTGTGTTAAAAATTGTGTGTTATAAAATTTGTGTTAAATTAAAAATGTCCTGATTATCATTAATGTTAGTATATAAAAATAGGATAAAAAAAAGATGTCTGGAAGTTTTAAATGAAACAAATGTCAGATTAAAAAAATATATAAATTCATGGATGCTTTTTTCAACCATCTCTAGATCATTTTTCATGAAAAAAACTAACAAACCCGAGGGACCTTTATGGATTCTAAGCAATAATTTCCAACAATGTTAATTTTCGATTAACACTAAATTAATTAAATATTTTTTTTGGAGAAACTTATACTAGCTTAATCTCTTCGAACTGAGATAACAATCGAGGAAAACTAACGTATAAGAAGGTCTGAGCCGTCTTTAAAGAAATTCCTTTGAGTGACCTGTCGAGAAAGTCTTGAGCTTTATGGGGATGGCTTAGGCTTCACAGCCCCACAGAATTCTTAAGGTGCTTCCGAGAGCTTAGGCCATCTCTTAATAAATACCTTTACTGATATATTTATTATCTCTAAAATATTCAGTGGTTCTCAATTATTGTAAAAGATTTATTTTCATACTGCAATTTATAATTTATTTTAATAGATACATATTTTCAATACAGTTATTTGATTCCGATTTATTTGTATTTTATGGTTTTCTTGCATGAATAACAATGCTATTTCTTGTTATTTATTACCACTGGAAAAATCATATTTTACTTCCTATTATGGTTTAAATTAAAATAGTCCTCGTTAATTCAGATGTCAACTCCGATCCTAAATCTAAAAGCATAAAAAATATATGTTTATAAAGGAAATGACATGGGTAAAAAAGGTTATATAAATTTCAATTAGAATGATATTACCGAACTGGTTTAGTACTAATTCTTAAGTAGTAATGACGAAGTAAATAATAGATCAATGGCGGTTACCAGATATTGGTAACAGGGGTTTACACAAATAATCTTTTAGTAACAAGTAGAAATACGATGTAAAATACCTGTCATAATTATAGATGCCTTCAGTTTTGTGGTTTTACTACTCCGGTTAAGTCAATAAAGATTGAAAATAAATAACAAATATATGAATTGGAAATGAAATTAACATTTGAACTCTAAATTAGCTGTTATTAAAAGCCCTCGCACCCGAGCTGGTTGGTTCACAAATTTTGGGTGCACACATTGTGATTGTAGCAAACAGTACTCTCTACAAGCACAATCTATCTAGGTGGAGCACAGTTCAAACTATGCGGTTTTCGCCTGTCAGAATGAAGGCGTTCCGTTTATGTTGATTTACTCAATATTAAATATTTTCTATTTCTTATTACTACTATAAAATAAGTGTATTTTTCTTTTATATAGCTAGGAATTTTTTTTCCCTTCAGCAGGATCTGCTGAAGGGAAAAAAATAAAAAAATTCTAAGAGAACAGTACGAAGGGCTCAAACTCCGCATTCAATCGAAAAGACAATGTTTTCAAGTTTGATACCAGTTTCAAGAAAACTTTAAAATTTCAGAATGAGATTCAACTTTGTATAACCGGTCAATTCCGCCTATAACAGCAATCTCGTCATTACAAACTGATCACAGACACATTGTAAAAGAAAACAGATTAATTCTAACCGAATGCGAACTAAGTAGATACATCAATGCTAATAGCTTATTATTTCTACTAAATGGTTGAAAGTAATTTCATCTAGCCACAAAAACCGCCCACAAGGCCGTAACTCAATATAGGGGTGTAAGCTACACTTAAGTTTCATACTCAATTTCCAAACAAGGCTTCCATTAGCTGTTTGCTTCATAAACCAACTCATTCCAAATTAAAGCTAAATAACTTTCTCTACGAGTAGGCGGCAATTCTTCAGGATGAAGAATTAGAAGAAAAAAAAAATCAATAAGCCTCGTTCTTGGTTATTAACGAGACCCCATTAAATCAACAGAAGTACCATTTTATCATGATTAGCTAATGATATTAAAAACCCGTTTCCAGTCAACCCCAAGGAATTTTTACAGAGTAAATCATCCCATAGGACATAAGTACCTTGTACCCAACTGATACCCGATGCTTATGAGATATCTTTATTAAAATTATGAAGGAAAAAAATAAATCGATCTACGAGCGAGTGGGCTTATTGAGGTTATTTATGAGGCTTAGCTGATATCCAGTCTGATTGTTAATAGGGACATAAATTACAGGTACATTCGGAACCTGTGGGTGGAATATATCCTTCACTCATCTCCCAGGATTATCTCGGATATTTTATGACTATTAATAGAGCCGTTATGGGTAGGAAATCTATTCTTTGGAAAATTTACGACGGATTATACAAGCCTTCATTCCTTTTTCGGTTCTTTATAGTCTTCGGGCGGGATTACAGCGACCTACTAAATATTAGGTCATACATGAGCTTAAATAAGAAGAGACAAATAATTGAATATCTTGAGGGTTTTATTTCTACATCACAAGGTTGCAATGATTGGATAAAAAGGATGGAAACATCGCAATCTTAAATGTTAATTTTATTTAATGCTGAATCTCTGGTCGTACGACATCGGGAGCTATGAGCACTCCTAACAATGGAATACGAAGAGCAGCTTACGAATTCCACTGACTTAAAAGAAATCCAACTCACAACTAGATTAGAAGTTCAAATTGACTACTCATTTTTAATATTAAATGCAATGATACAACTTAATAATTTGTATTAATTCTAATGGCAATAGTTATATTATTGTAATATGCAAAGTAATTAGTTTTATATATTATAGTAAAACTTAAAAAGTTATAAATGTTATTACATTAGTTGTTTACAGTTAATTATCTGATTTTTAATGTAAGTTTTGATAATAGGGAAAAAAAAACACGAAACGCCGACACATTGTAAAGGAAGAAAATAAAGCATATATGGAAGATTTTCATTTGCTCACCAATTTAAGATTACTAAGTATTTTCTAAAAAATTTGGGTAGAAGATTATACAATTTGAATAATAATACGGCTTGTAGGTAATAATTAATTTTTTTTTTAAATATTCATTTTTAATAACGAACCTGGAGGTCTAAATATAAACATATTAAAGAATATACCATATATAAGTATGCAAATATAAAAAAAAAATAAAGCTCTTGTTTTAAATTTAATTATATTCGCTATTCACATATAGTGTAATAAATGTTATTCATTTCTTCAATTGTATTCATTATTCGAAATAAAATTGATCAAAATCTGTTGGTGACCATTACTTTAGCGTTAGAAAACCGAGATAAATATTTTTATTTAAGTTACGTTCAGAAACGAGGCTCATTCAATCTCGTGACCAAGAACGATTAGCTACTTTAATACAAAAGTAGCGGAACTTACAAACTAACCTAACGAAGATAACCGAATACTTAGGCGTTGGTACTTTCAAGAGTTTGTCGTGTCATCAATTTAGTTATTTGGGTTTTTTTAAAATTAGTAATTGTAGAAGAATATTTAACCTAAAGTGTTAGAATATTTTTGAGCCACTATTTGATAATTACCCACTTTTCTTAAATTAAATTCACTCAGTTCAGGGTTGACTATATTATTAAAAGCACGATATTAACGATACAACAATCACTTAGTCGGCCTAAAATAATTCTCAATCTCGAAAATTCAGCAATGTTACCTAGAATGGAAAATATCTTGTAGAAATACTTGAACAGTAAATATTTGTTTACCAGATATGAGAAAAACCTCACTCTCATTTCAACATTTTCTGGATATTTTCAATTTTCCATTGAGCTGAGGATCACGCGATGCCGACATTAACGCGGGGACCTTTCGGCTAATGTTCGCAGGTAACGCTTTCAATGAATTCAAGCGGTAGCTTAATGAGATCAAAATGAAACCGGGCTCAGAGGATATGGACAGAACAATTTCAGGTTATGATGTTAATCAGAACGGAATTATGTTAATTTCATCGAGATGTTTACAGAACAAATATTAGAAAAACCATCATTACTGAAAATTAAGGATTATTGATTAATACATTTTAATAAAATAAATTTTAACCTAATTCTAAATTATCGGAAAACAAAATTAGGAAGTTAAAACTATTTCCTTCCTCTCTCTCTCTCTCTCTCTCTCTCTCCCTGAACCGATGCTGTGATGCCATTTTTCGTTAATTTATCAAGAATATTATTTTTTATCTCCCATTTTAAATATTCTTTTCTATTCTTGAATGTTTTGTCGCGTTTAATTTTATGATAACAACGCTGCAAATTATGACACAATGATTATTATTTATAAATAAATAATCCTAACAAATTATTTTTCGGAATCATTCTAAAAAGAACAAAAAAAGAAAAGAAAAATTATTTGGATTGATTTCCCCGTTCCCCTCTCCCGGTTTGGTATAATGATTCTAAAACATTATATTTTTCCGCAATTTTCATAAATGACCGATGTATAGGCTTATCAAACCTCTAATCGACCGCCATTTTGAAAATAAACAGCGGATGGTGTCGAGTTCTGAGGATCAGCTTGGGGTGGCCAAAGAATTCTGTACCAAATCCAAAAAACATCGGACAAGTAGTCGGAGGAAAGCCGCGGACGGTAGACGGACCGATTTTTTTTTTTGTTCGATTATAAAAATTCATTTTTAAAAATAATAAACCAAAAAGAATAAATTAAAATAAAATCGCAAATTCTTCCAAAACGGGAAGAACTGCATATGGATTTAACTCACACGATCAAGAACCAATTTTATCTACTCCTAGAAAATAACCAATAAATTAAAAAAACAACTAAAGGAACTGTGCTATGGAACATAGAGCTTAAGGACAAAGTAGATAAATGTATAACCATTCCTCAGAACTGGTGGGTTACAAGATATTTTTAGACTTGAAATTTTATAGCTTCCTGAAAAAAAAAGGAAAGAAGTTTCGAATCATAAACAACCACACACTATCTCACAGTTTGTGTGATTTAAAATTCATTTGAAGTAATGAAAGCAAAAGGATAACCGAAATGATGAAGAGAAACAGAAACATCCTGGCATATACAGAAGAAAAAACGTTAAAATGGTTTGGACAAGAAAAAAAAAAAAACTAAGCGTTTCTAAGGTTACCTAAATTAATAATGGAATATGAAATAGAAAGAAGGATGAAAAAGAGAAGACAAAGTATAAGGTAGAAAGATGAAGTGAACTAAAGCATAGGAAGTCTCACCATAGAAGACCAACGCCTTTGAACATAGAGAAATAAAGGGGAGAGAGGAAAAATTAAGGATATTTTTGTTAAGGCAAATTACCTATGTGTAAAATTATAAATTAAAAAAAATATTAATTTTAATTAATAAAATTCAAAAGAAAGTTTATTGCAATGCGAATAATTCTTGATTTGACTACAATGGACCTACCTATCTATGGAAAATGGCAGCGAACTTTTTTTTAACCCCATTTTTATATTATGTATTTGATGTTACACAATAACATCTTGAGTAACTTATCAACATATACAGTATGCAAATCCATTTTAAGGTTTTTCGTTGTATTTTTATTATTTCTTTTTAAATCTGACTCATGTTTTACTCAAGATGATGAGGCTCATCTTTATCATGAGAGCGAAATTAATTTCATCAAGGGTCTAACAACGCCACGAGAATTTAATGCAAGAATCGATGTTCAAAAGAAATGGAATTTAGTGCAAATACATTTAGCGAAAATATTTTGAAGAAAAAAAGTTCTAGAGCGGAGATTTACCTTGTCAAAATACTATGTAGAGCATAACGATGACATGGATAAACTTTTTTCCGTGAGTTTTGTCATAAATTCTTTCCATGAAGTCAGGAATCGTTTCAAACAAGTCACTTAAAATTGACGGGCATGTCTAACGTAATCTAAAATGTCAGGTGTTGGAGCGAACTGGATGGTAAAACAATACGACACGAGAGAGGTTACAAATTATGTTATAGCATAAGCAATTACAGAGTTGCAGGTCAGTTTACAAATGAAAAGTGACACCTCACGAGAAGTTTACATCGAATTAACATAAAACCGATGAGATAGATCGAACATTAGGTCAGACAATCGTGTGGCAATCCGTAACAGCCCCATCACTCAGGCATAGCCCTAGACACGAGCGATTGATGAATCGTGCTATGTAAATGTATTCTTTATTGTACCTTACATAAATACATTGGACCCTACATACATTTGGGCTAATTGATTGTAAAGGGCGGTCCGCGGCACAGCTGGGGCGCTGCTTTGCGCAACGCTCGAGGCTTTCCCCGTATCCGCCTACGTCGGGAACACACCCAGGGTCTTATCAAGATCTGGGAAACATTGCCGATCTGAGAGTCCTAGCCATTTTTGTAAAATGGTTATTAATATTTCTACACGGTCCGTCATATGGTCGCTGATTTTTTTTTTTTTTTTTTTTTTCCCTGAGGCACCAATATTTTTTTTTGAAACATGTAAAACAGGTTGTTTGCTGAAAAATAAATGTCTTATAACTAATATATTTCATAATTGAATACTTATAATATATTTAAATTGTAGTTTAAATTAACCCTTCCAGACCACGACCCATATTGATGTTCTGCAGTATGTATATTAACATAACTTTTCAAAATTATAAATGCTTCATAAAGTAATTTTGTATTTGCATTTGGCTATTCTGCCAATTAATTAATTCATTAATTAACGATCATTACCGAGACCGTTTTTAATTTATCATTTCACAACACACGTACACTATTTATGCTGTCCTAACTGATTCCTGTATTAATCGCCAATATAATAATGGCATGGAATTTATGTAATTAACGACATTACGGATGTAGGTCTCTCAAACACGTTCTTTTCCGCCTTTTGATGTTCTCAGGTGTGCTGGTTGTGCCCATTCTTTCTACAGAAGAGTTGTTGTAACCTTGTAATCCGCCATGAAATTGACAGTAGTAGGTCCACATAAATCAGTTTTAGTAATGTCTAATATTTATTATTATTATTATATAAGTAACATTTATAGTGTTAAAAAAAAAAAAAAAAACTGTAGTTAGTATAAGAGAAATTTAGAGGATCTTATAACCGGTTGTTATCCGTTAAAATCACTCCAACGTAGAACCCGGGCTCCCTGAGGAAAAGGAAGGGTGCGAAATGTGATACCCCTGACAGAGAGGAATGCGAGCGCTACCTGAGCCTGGTCAGAATCTGTGACTCCTATCTGTGATCGCGGATCTGCGATAGCCGTCGGTGACTGACTCCTGCCGCTGGGGTCAGGACACTCGTTGATGGGCGTATCCTTGTCTTATTAGTATTAATTTGGTATTATTTCTCACACTATTATAATAAAATCTTCAATCATACATCCTTAAGTAAAACTGTAAGACGCTGCTCGAGATCCCAACGTTAAAGGAATTTTGTTATTAATCACAGATTACCATTACGTGTTTACGAATTTTTATAAATAGATGATAATGAGATGTTATAATGAAATAGTGGACTTCGCTAACGATCTAATCATTATTTCCAGGTCTGAATTTATTTTCTAAGTAGTAAATAGTATGTTGTATTACATGCGACCAAATCATTTAGGATATCATCTATAGCCATGTAAAACAGTCTACGTCCTCACAGAAATAATGTCCTAAGGTAGGAAACCGATAACAATCTTTGCTTATTATGGAATAGTGTATAGAGCTACAGTATAGGATAGTATAAGGGAAGTCCCTTAATTGATCCCCATTAAAACCTAGATCTAACATAAAGTACAGACCAAAAACAATCTTACCATCCACATACGTCTTGGCCTACACATCGGCTGAGCGCTGATTAACTTTAGGGTGATTCGTTCCAGCCCAGAGAAACAGCACTCAATGAACGAAAAGGAAATAATTTTTACTTAATAAAACAGGAGTTCCCATATGATGGTGCGCAAGCAGTTCCAGGAGGTACGCCAACAACAAAACAAAAGGGATAAAATAATCTTTTTAACACCTTCAATGAAGGAAAAGCTTATGTGGTAGGCAGTGACATAAAGTCAGAAAACTACGTCAATAACATAATATAACTTAAACACCCAACAAGTTATTTAAAAAACCAACAACAAAGAAACAGACTGGAACATATTACGAAAAGTCCTTTACAACTCAGTTGTCTGTGACCTCCCGACGAGAAGATCGTCTGTGAACGACAAGAAGGTAATTAATTCATCTAAAAAAAGTTGTGTTTTATTTACGTGGTTTCACATCTGATTACTCCCATTCATTTTAATTTATTTTTTTATTTATTTACTTTATTTTTGAAGTAATGGGTTTTAATATTCAAAAATAGCAATAAATTCAGCTGAAAAAAAAATGAGACTGATTTCAGTGTTCTTATTCTAGTAATACAATAAATAACAATTTTTTTTAAAAAGAAAAACGCGATTAATCTATCTAAAATCGTTTAAAAATTACTGTATATTGTTTCCTTATGAAACAATTTTGGATTAAAAGCGTTTTTCTTTAAAATTAATTTATTTTTTACTTTTTAATTATCAAGACGAACAAAGGCTGTTTTTTGGCAGTTGTAAAAAACCATTACATCCATCGCATCTCGACAAGTGTTGCTAATGCTTCATTTTCGTCAAAATCAGCTGATTATCAAACTTAGTATTGGCTAATATACCCCCAAGGAATCGTTCGAAAATTTATAAGATACGTTTGTGCCTATTTTCATAAAAATTGGCAGCACCGTTCCAATGAGCTAATCAATCATCAGATTAACTCAATGGCACCATGATATTGCATTGTCATAGAATTTGTGTATTTGTGCAAAATTTCAACCTCATCGGATAATCGAAGTGTGCTGAAATTCGATTACGAGATTTGATTGACAGCAGTGAAAGTAAATCAAATCGTTTAAAAACAATGCCACAGATCTGCATCGAATTCAGTTCAGAAGAAAAAATATAAGAAAATATCAGAAGAAAAAAAATAAATGAAAAATTCCCATGAAATTTAGAAGCTGGGGATAATAGGAATATTTTTAACCACTATGATTCTATGATTCTGATATCAGGTGTTTCAGGTATTAAATAACAGACAATTTTAATCAATCTCAATAGATATATGCTGTGAATGAACTCGTTCATCACAATTATTGCCCTAAATTCTTACATATTGTAATATTTCACAATAAAAAAAGTGTTTTTTTTGTGTTTTCTTTTTATCCAGAAAGTTTTTGCTCTCAATAGAATATTTTTTATTTTATTTTACATTAGGAGAATAATATTTAACGGTAATGCGAACAACCAAAAATAATCTTTATTATCAAGAAAAATAAATAAGATAAAACAGTATTATGTATATACTGGTTCTTATGACTCATTATTTGTTAAGACAATGGAAAAAATAAGTGTTTGTTATTGAGGTGTCATAAATTCCTGATAACTCAAAGTCAACATGGATGTAAATGCTATGCATTGTGTGGTAGAATTCAATTACTAACTCCTACATGATTTATAAAAATAAATAAAAAGCATGAATCTCATTTTTCTTACTTTAAATAGCTCAGAAGTGTTAGAATCTAGGCATTTTTATGTATATAAAAAACACAGTTGAAGACTGGTATGAAATATTAGAAAGGCTGTAATTCTTGTTAACTAAAAAATTTTGAATGAATCAATTATTAATTTATGCCCCTCTCCCATAGTAAAGTTGTCTACAGGTATTCTCTAGATTCACCATCATACAATTTCTATTGATATACTTTGAAACATGCATGAGGCTACTCAGTACCCGCAACACTGAACGGTTACGACGGTTAAGCGGGTCTAAACGACGGACACGGTCAAACATACCTAAGGATTTTACTAAATATCGAGGCCGTTTTTTAAAAATGGCGTAAATGCCATTCATGAACTTTACAGGAAACACATTTCCCCAACGTTTTTTTCCCAAATAACAATATATATATTTTTTAATTTTATTCTAAATTGTGTACAGCAGGAGTTTAAAAGTGGCAAAACCTTTACATATACAATATACATATAATTACAGTCGTCAATATTTGGTGCTTACATCATCAATAGTCGATTTTTAGACCATCTCCATTTTTTTTTTACGATATATCGTGAGCGAGAATCGATATACCTGGTGATTATGGCCCATAATAAATTGAAACCAAAATTTCGAATTTTTGACGCTCAAGCCTTTTCCAAAAAACTACGTCTATATATCGCCAACATGATTCATTCTTCGATAATTTTTAATTTCAAAACCTAATTAAATGATGTTATAATTACTTTCGTGGTTTCAAACATCTTACCCGTGAAAAGTACGAAAGCTATATCTGATTCATAGCAATAGTCCAAGATAAGTATTTAAAGGATATTTAAAGATATTATCAATATTCTAATGTAAAAGATAGGGGCAAGGAAAGTAACAGATGGCCTAAAAAAGTTTGGGAAAGAATTGGACAAAAAGAAGTTTTAAGCAAGTTGGATACAAGATATGGAAGAAGGGTTAGTAGCCAAAAAGATATTTGATGACAAAAAGATATTTTCGTGAATTATTATTCATATTTATAACAAATGTGTGTTTCCCATATATATATATATATATATATATATATATATATATATATATATATATATATATATATATATATATATATATATATATATATATATATATATGTATATATATATATATATATATATTTGTTCTCTATAAAATGAATTAGATACAACATAGCAAAACTTATTATATCCAGAAATATCAATCACTGTATGTCATAATCTAATTAATCAGTTATTGGAGTCAATTGTACGGCGGATGATATGGACCTGCTGCTAATTAACACCAAGATAACCAATTAACGACCCGAACATCGGATACGGTTCTATCGGCTGATAATGAGTTGGTTATGGAATTAACCCAGGACAATAGCAGAGCCCGAGGTATACAACATGGAAGGGCTTAACAAAGCCTTCGGTACCATGTAAATGTGGAAGTTATTGTATCAAGGGAATTTAGGCTTTATAGAGAGGATTCAACGTGACAATGAACATAAAATAACAATCGGAATTTGAAAAGTAAAACTTTACCTGTAATATTACGTAAATATTATTTTTATTTATTTCGAATGATACTAGTATTGATTACATTGGGAAAATATAGAAAAAAAAAATTATATGTCCCCTCCGCTGTTACATGATAAAGTGTCCTCTGAACATAAAATATGATTATTGGAATATAAATTCACTTTTACAAAAATAATAAATTAAATATTTAAAAAAAAAGCACCACTAAAACCTAAGAAAGCCTACTGTTCCTAGACCAACGGCTATGCAAAGAGGTGATGCGGTCAGCATACACACTCAACCACTATGATTACTCCCCTCCCTCTCCCAACTGAGGGTAAACATATCATCGAGGCTGAGTGAGTCCTAGGAGAGTTTCTCAACTCCAGAGTCGATCCACGGCTGATATAACAGAATAAACTAACTATCTCATCCAAATCCGGGCCAGAACCATTACTTTAAAAGAAATAAAAATAATTGAAACATTCTCAATATTAAAAATATATATATACATATTTTATTATAGAAGTCACCATCAAGATTTGTCACCATATCCTATTTCGTCAATAAATATTTTTTTAAAGAAAAGTTTATTCTTAAATAGGTAGGTTATTACAGATCATATAGCAAATTATATATATATATATATATATATATATATATATATATATATATATATATATATATATATATATATATATATATATATATATATAGATAGATAGATAGATAGACAAGTAGCTTCTTCTTCTGCTGTTACTTCATCTTCTATTTCTTTCGTGTATTTCCTGCTTCTAAACAGCATAAGACGAGGAACTTGCTTTGAATTTTCAAGAGTTAATAATTATTTTAAACCGAATAAAGTAACTTAAAAATCCTGTTTTAAAATTTTTATAGGATAAGAAATTCGTAAACATAATAAATTAAATTATAATCTTATCTTAACAAAAAATTTATCTATCAAGATAAGAACCTCGGTAAATATCTTTGACAAATAGGCTTAAAATAGGAAAACTAAAAAATGCATTACTAAATATTAAATACTAACCATTAATTAAATATTAACTCTTTATCAAATATTTAATTCATAAATTTCGTACTAGCATTATAATCCAGATTATGAAGCGTGAGATTCCCTTCAATGGCAGAGAGCAAACTAATATCAGAGGAATCCCAAGGAAGTTGAGAGCGATAAACCTCCTGAATTTCGCTAGGCATAGGGTAGGAAACTAATCAGCAACTTGAAGCTGTGAGCTGGGTTTAAAGTGAAGACTTGGCAAAATTTGATATTTTGAGTTGAACATTTTCAAACATATAAAGAGATATGATCACTAGGAGAGTCTATGATATTGTGGATGAATTAAAGTAACATAAATTTGAAAAAAAAGTAAAAAAATAATTGAAAATAATACATATGTAAATAAAAATAGCCTAAATTATCGATACAAATTAGTTTAAAAATAAAACAAAATATGATTATATTAATATTATTATTTTCATTATGAGATTAATTTTAGCATTATATTATGTTAAAATCATATTCACATGGATAATTTATGCGAATTAAGCACCACTACAAACGATTTCACGGTAAGTTACACGGACATCTAAAGTCATTAATACAGGGCATGGCCACAACTGACAACGCTCGCAGAAGGCTGAAAAGGAGCTGTATGAGGGATCTCCTTGCCTAACCGCATACATTAATAAGACAGAAAGAGTTGCTCCTGGGTATTACTCCCTATCGCATCAACCGTTTAAATAAATATTAATTGTAAAGATAGAGTACAACTAGAATTAAGGCCTGAAAACCTAATGAAAAACAGCCATACGCAATTAATCACAATGCCATGCCACGAAAAACGTTAGGAATTAATTTATGGGTAACAGAACTGTTAATAATGATAGTTAACTTTTTTAAATTTTAAATTTAATTATTCATATTACATATGCATATTTATAACTATATACATAAATGGACAAAAAACTACTCTCATTGATCAATTTAAAAGTACCAATAACTTTTCGTAAAGACAATAGAAAACGTCACGTTAACCTTTAACATTACAAATACTTTGAAATTTTAGCATATATTTATTTCAGGTCACCTTGTCAAGTCACGATTTATCTATTTAATTTAAAAAGCAAACATATCAGGAAAAAAGTTGTTGATTCCTACTGGTAGAATGTCAAGATTACCAAAAACCATCCAAACATAAGTACAACAAAATAATGCAAATAAAGCCTTAGCAGTTATTCCATTTGTTCATATGAGCACGTGACAACCCCGTTGCTTTATAAAACATACCTAGAATTACTTTATAGTAATAAAAAGAAATAGAAAATATTTATTTGAGATTGAGTAAATCAATTGAAACGGAACGTCTTCATCTGATTGATGCCATCCGCACAGCTGGTGCAGTGATTTCCCTAGATTGGGCTGAGGTGGAGAAGGGGCTGGATTTCGCAGTGGAGGGAGTACTGTCTGGTATAATAGCGTCGTGTGTACACAAAATTTGTGCGACAACCAACTCGGCGCTCGGATGCAAAGATTTTTACAAAAGCTAATTTTATTTCCAATTCATGTATCATTTATTTATTTTCACTTTATCAATAAATTTTTAAAAAATAAATATATTGCTCTTTATTTCCCGAAGAAAAAAGAGCTGCATACAATTAGCCCTGTTAAAGCCTACTAATTGTTTGGAAACTGCCTGCTTTAGACTGATTTAATAAAATCACAAAAACTGAGGGCGTGTCTACTTGAGACGTTATTTTACGCAGTATCTTTGAGTTGGTACAATGAAAATTATTTGTGTGAACCCCCTCTGCCAATAATAACCGCTACTGAGCCATATTTCTTGAAATTATATTTTATTTATAAGTTTCATTAACAATCATATAATCTGTAGTTATGAAAAGATCAGTGGTACTAACTAATATACGATTGTATTTTCCTTCAAGTTTAATAAACTTTAAATAAATTCAAAACTAACTTATTTAAGGTGATTACTCCAGCCTATGTGTTGGTTGGCAGTTATATACTTAGCCGACTTTAAAAAAAAATTTAAATATTAGAGACCATACAATTTTTTTTACAAATAGCAATTACTACTATTGAAAAAGTGGAACAGGTACCAACTCAATGCTGTTTTATTAACACAACCTAGATACGCACACGATCCCGCTCACGAGTAAACCCAGAAAGAGCGAAACACTTGCATGACATCCGGTCGTGGAATGCTCCTGCAAACTCTAGAAGGATAATTACACCGAACATGTCCTGCGATAACTTCGATCCGTGACAGCAATCCTTCCTTGTTCAAGTGAATTTAAATCAGGATAGCAGAGTCTGTCGCTAGATGGAAGGCGGCTAAGTCACGATTTGGACTGGCATCTAGGAGTCTGGGTGCTACTTTGGATTCAGGACACTTCAGCAAGCCTTTAAGTAGCCTTCAGTTCACATTGTGAGTGAGTTGGTCAATTAGGATAAAATTAATGTGGAGTTGTCCAATTTTTTTAACAGATTCTTTTGGAAGGGGCATAGAGAAACCAATTAAGTAAATTTGTTTCCTCTACAAACATGAAGACCAATATTTTCTGTACATAGTCCTAAAGCAATATTTCGATGGTGTATTTCCTTCTCCATTAATTCAGAACCAAAAATCTTCCGCACGTCCCTGAAAACCCAGAAGCGTTCTTCTGACCAGTTTTTGAATAACAGATACAAACATAACGATTTGTATTCATTTCCAAATAACTGTTTCCTTCATTATTTCTGCTACCTCATCCCGAAATTTTTAAACTTCTTTTGCATTTTTCTTGGAATTACTAGCTTATATCTATTAGTAAATTCTTCTCGATAGCATCCATTAAATACAACTTGTTTCTCTTTTATTACCAATCTACAACACCCATTTAACCTATATATTTATTTATGCTTAAATGAATAATTTAGGATTAATCTAAAATTATTTTACATAAAAGGGAATATGTTTCAAAATAAAAGTAAATTTTAATTTCATTTTATTTTCATATGATGCCACTTTGTCTCATATGAAACAGGTTTATATAAAGGGTACAATAGAAAAACAATTTAATTCCTTTCTACAACATTTTTTCGGAGAACGAAATTATATTACTAAATTATAATGTTTTTTCACGACCAGCTGCTCTTTTCTGTTTAAATTTCTGTTAAAACCTAGGCATTTTTTCCTGCATAGTACATGTTATTCTATTCATCTTTCTTAAATCTACAATATTGCGCCAAAACCACAAAATCGAAAAAATGAAGTTTATTGCTTTTCCCTCGAACCCTTCATATTTTTTAATAACTATAAATTTAATTTCACTATATGTATGCTATAATGAACTATTGAACAATTCAGATAACCTTAAAGGAATTAATACATTAAGCATATAACATTAATGAGAAAATAAATTAAGATATTTTAAAAGAAACCTAGCATACTATTAAAAGGACTTCAAGTCTAATAAGTCAATAATTATGTCCAATGTTAAAATGGAAGAATTATCATATGATACAAAATACTCAGAACACAATAATATTCCCTACAACCCTCGAATGCAAGAAACTCTTCAGGATAACACAAAAAACGAAAATTAGACTTTAGGTTTTTTAAAGAATCAGTTTTTTAAAGACATGAATTAGGTTATGTGGCTCCCAAATTTCACAAATCTCGACCTTACTGTATCCTCAGGTCAGAATGTGGTTACCTGAATAATACCCCAGGTCAATGTCAGGTACCAGGATAGGGATGAGAGGACTAAGAGAACTCTGTCAAATAGTGATCCTCGTTTTGATAAAGCTAGCAAATTTCCTGCCTAACATAACCTTGTTCTTCAGAATAAACTACATAGGGACAAAATAAACACTTAGGCAAACGTATTCTCGATAAAATGAGCACGTCAACCAATTCCATAGGGCAACAAAAAAAAAATCCTAACGAATTACAGGGTAATTAACAGACTTTGTAAACTCACCACATTACCAGGCCCTGCCGAACATGGCTGGAAGATGGCCATTTCCTCAGCAGCGAGAACTGGGTCAGTGTGTTAACAGCTTGCTACTGCCTCCAATCGCTGCTACTTTACTGCTACCCAGATCTGTTATATCGCTTGTAAAATCGATTTAGAGAGGCATTTTACACAATATAAATTCCCAAATGGCGGAACCGCCCAACGGGATATGTTGTGGACTTTATAGGCGACAGATAAATTAGTTTTTCTTGCTCCCATTTCGGGACCAATTAAATCTCCAGCGAGTTCCAGTCATTTCATGGCTCTGGGGTCCAGGCCAGAAAGATGACAGTCTTCTTATCTTCACAATTATTTATTTTTTTTTTTAGGTCGTTTTGTTAACATATCAAACTAATACCAACAGCAAAAGAATTTTAATAGCAACCTTTTATAAAAGAAATTATAAAACAAATCGGGCAAGATTAAAACCGGAAGATATATATTTAGAGAAAATCCTAGAAATGGTAATGTGCAGGATGTTCTAAGGATTATTCACCACAAATCCATTAGGGTCGTCGTAAATGAGGGGTTCCCATCCCATATCCTAATAATAATGATAATAATACCTGGAGATGTGCAAATATATGAATTTATCATCGTATTTTAGAAATTCAAATGCTTTCTATACGGAAAAAAAATGTTTTTACTTGTAAAGTAAACGGGAATTAATAAACTTTCTAATAAATAAAAATTTGAGAGCATGGTAGAGTAAAGTACATGAACCAAAACTCAATATTTTATATTTTGTAATTATTATTATTATTATATATTTTTTTAACTGTTTTAAAAGTGCAATAAATTTAAAAATTTTTTTTAATAGTAAAAATTTATCTAAAATACAGTTTGCTGTTACAGGTGACCTACATAAAATGAAACAATTTTTATCTCTGCAGCGTATTCTCCTGGTGCTTTCATCTCCCGTGTCTGTCATCGTCAGGTAAGTCTTTGGATGACACTTGTTAGGGATATAGCTTTAACTTTTTTATCCTTTTAAATCTAAACCTATTTTAATAAATGTATATACCATATATTTATAAAGAAATTTTTAGTCTAACAGTACCACAGTTTGAATCGTGTTCTCAAATTAAAAAATAAACAAACTATCTTTGCCCTAAAATGTAATCTTCATTTTCGAGATATTGCTAAAAAAATTTAAATTTTGAATTGAGTCATTGGAAATTATGGGAGCAAACAACTCATTCCCTTTTTATACTTATGTATTTACATTTATAATCAATGTTTTATTAAAAACGTTCCAGTGAATTTTCCTCGAATACAATGGTAAAGAATATTCATTCATAACTGTTTTATAAATCATCAACAAATTTAGAATATCGTAAGCCAATACATTATTTCCTTAAATTTTATACATACATGAAAAATAATCAAGTTCATTTCCAGATAAAAAATATGAAATTTCATAACAAACATGCCTGACTTCTTAAAGTGGAAGATTACAACTACTGTAAACCACATTAACAAGTAAATGAACTGAACGTTATTAATTTCTGTCTCATTATATAAACGTACTTCAAATGATAATTATCCTAGTAATTGATTAAGGTTGCTTAAATTATAGTTTAGAAAATTAAGGGTCTTTGTGCTGTGCATGACTGTCAATATTGGGTACAGGATAATCATTATAATTATATATATATATATATATATATATATATATATATATATATATATATATATATATATATATATATATATATATATATATATACACACACACACACACATATATATCTGAATTTTGCAATATATTACCACAGCTAAAATATAATAATAAAATGCCCAATTAAACTTGAAAACAATTTATTTTCTATAAAAACAACTAAAAAGTAGTTGTTTTTATAGAAAATAAATTGTCGTCATATTAGCATTACTGTGAGATGGTCAGAATTAGTTTTCCAATCGGAGGTGTTTAAAGTTTAATTAAAATCAATGTAATCTATAATAATTAAATAAATTTTTACTTGGAGATAACAAAGTAAGATTGATAGAAAATAAAAATAAAACGAGTTGAATGCACAAGACGGCATTAGTTAAGAGATTGCAATGTCAGGGACAGGCTTGCATGCAATGCATTAAATTATCTTGTCAAGATCAAGTTTTGTCCTATTTTAAACGATCATAAAGTTACGATGAAATATTAAAATGCAATTTCATAACAATTGAGCAGAAACACATACAAATTTCTTTAATCGAATAAACAATAAAATTCCATAATAATTAATTAAAGCGTAAATAAAGTAGCAGTAGTAGTATTAGTAGTTGATTAATAGAATACAATTAGCACTACAACAGCTGTTTTATAAAGAGCAACGCTAAATTGCAACACATCCATCAAATATATTATTGTTTTTTTAAATATCTAATAAATTATTTTTTTATTGATATTTAGTTACTCATTCATTTTAAATTGCTTTGTTTTAATTATGTTTAATTATGAAGGTCATTAATATAAATACAAATATTTTGCTAACTTTTTTTAATTTATTTATTTTTTTATAATTATTATGAAAATAGAGTAACTTAAGCTGAATGTAGAAACCAAACATATCCATTAAAAATGTATAATAATATTAGTTCTGCTATAAGTGCTCCTCCTTACTAATATAAGTGCTCCTCAGATGAGGTAAAAAACTGGAAGTTTTCTTAATTTTCGCTTTTAATTATTACTTTTTTGTATCACAATGAATTTTCAACAAATAAATAAAACTCGAGTTATGCTCTAATAAACTTATAGTAAGTTTCTGAGACTGAACAATTCACAAGTCTAAAGAAAAAAAAATAACAGAAAGTTGTATGCAAAATAATACATTTTTTTTTTTTTTAAACTGCAGATGATTTTCAACAAACAAAATATAATTAATATCTAGACACTATAGATTTAAAGATTATTAAAGTGTATCATGTGACGAAAAAAATTGACTTAAACAAAAGATTCGATGAAGTTGGCTTACCTGCTTCGGACTCACTCGGCCAGGCTTGGACACATTAGTTCCCATTCCATCTGTAATGGTTGTGGTTGTTTGGGACGGTCAAAGGCCGTCCTCGCACAAACGTAGTCGCAACCGACGAACGACAACAAACTTCGCGACTCAACAAACAACGAACAGAACAACCCTAGACCTCACACTCCTAGAACCAGATCGCGACTGAGTCCCCCATCTCCCCTCCGTTGCCCCCACTCCTCGGCCTATTGCCGGAGGGTGGGGGTTGATTAGTCTTATCTACTTTGCTCCAAGTCATTAGCGAACTATCTGTGATGTTACTACGGGGATCGGCAACACCTAACCGTCTCAAT
Organism: Rhaphigaster nebulosa; assembly: GCA_948150685.1. Classification (NCBI taxonomy): domain Eukaryota; kingdom Metazoa; phylum Arthropoda; class Insecta; order Hemiptera; family Pentatomidae; genus Rhaphigaster; species Rhaphigaster nebulosa. The sequence continues at coordinate 102,673,650 of OX411311.1, forward strand.
TAATAAGTTAATGCCAGCGGGGGATTTCAAGGTACCATTTCAATTAAGAGGATGGATCCATATAAATCGCTGATTAAATAGAATGTCAAATCTAAGACAAGAATAAAATATCAGTTCCCGAATAAAGAATTTAGTAGCAAATCAGTGTTTTTTTATGTAACAGAGACGTACTAGTCGTCTAAAATCAAGTTTTCAGTTATAACAAACAACTACCATACTACTAGTATTGCATTTTACGGCAATATTGATTCAAAAGTAAGACTATTTAAATTGGATATAAAATATGCTGTTAATTTGTGTTTATTTTTATGAGAAAAAAAATACAATAAGTAACTGTCCTAGAATAGCAATAATTCATATTTTTTAATGCAACTTCCTTTCATAAATTGTTGAAAGTTAAAAAATAATAGCAGTATTCCTTCTTCCCAAATTTAGGAAACTTTCATCAAAAAGTTAAACTAAAAAGTATTAAACATAAAGTGGTAAATTAGTAGCCCCAGGCTGGCTTCTATTCTGCTCAACAGTTTTTTGTCAACTGCTATTTCATTTACCTGCTAAGTTAGCAGCGAAAGAAATGGGCTGGCATTTACGGGTTACATGAAATTATAAATTAGTTAACGTATGTCCATTTTTCAATATTATTTTGAGAATAAAAAATGTCTTCTACAATTTTTACCTACTCTAAATAAAATGAATTCTTAAGCAGTAGTAATAACTTAATCTGATAATGAAGTATACATCTTTAACGTGAGATATATCAACCATTTTTTCAAACAAATGTTGTTATTTTTAACAGTTGTCAATTTTAGCAGAGTCAGTTTTAATAAAAAATTGAAATGAATAATTATGCTTGTGGTTATAAACTCAAGAGTGTATACCATAATTAGAAATTATTACATTTTATACATTTTCTAAATCGATTGTTTATTTATCTCTTCTGTTTTTCTGTGAACAAATATTCTAGTGGTTTGTTAGCCATTATGTTTTGGTTTGATATCAATTAATTAAATACACTGATCAATCAACCAATTAAGTTTAATAAATTAAATGAAGTCCGAACAGGTCATAAGATAATATTATGTGGAACATTACAGGTGAGAACAGTTTGGAACGAGAGCATAGTGAAAGCATGACTAAACCGAAGTGCTGTGTTACAGCCAATGGGAAAGCTATCTTCACTTCGGGCAGAAAGTGGATTCACTACGGAGAAAATATAGGTCTATCAAAGATGGCTACTCTCGAATATAAAATTGGATATTATGCACTCATGAAACGGAGAAAGATGAAAAAAAAATGCCTATGCATTCTGAATTCGTAGCATGTTAGTCATGTGCCAACCACATGATATTAACCGACATGAACAAATCAGGGATTAACAATGAAGAATGAGTTTCTAACAATATACATAGTAATCTTGATTTCTTAAATCAAGGTTCCAATAATGAAAAAAATTAGGGATTGATAAATTATTTTCCACTTCTATAAATTTGTTTTATTGAAAACTAGTTTCGAATGTTATACATTCATCTTCAGTTCTAAAAACACACAACAAATTCAAAAATAATCAATTCACGATATAGTTGGGTATATTTATCAATCCCTAATTAGAATGATCCTTCTATACCATCATGCGGATGTCAACTGATGAAAAAAATTGTTTAAAAAAAAAATTAAGTAATGGTTTAAAGGAAACACCTTCCACTAACTAAGAACTATTACATTTTTTAATTGAATAAAAATTTATAGAACTGTATTTCAAATGATTTAATTAATTAGAACATATTTGGTAATTAATTGTTGCTTAAGAAGGTTTTCTTTAAATATTAATTCGCGCTTTTCATATTAGGAATTGAAAACCAGCAAATAATTTAACTTAATAAAAAAGCTTAAAATATTAATTATACTACAAAATTTAATGATTTTGTGAGACATGCAATAGTTTTATGAAAGTTGTTTTTTTAATTTTAATTATTTATTTTTTTAAGAGCCTCCCTCTTACGGTCGGCAGTATTGTCTGAACACATATAAATATTATTTTATTAATTAACACTATTACATATTCTACCCAAATAGAATTTAAATTTTCTGTCGAAGAGTTTCCCAACGAAGAGCGGTTTGCATACCGTTGAAATATAATGTAAGATTAAAGGATTATAATCTGCTAATGAACAAAAGTATTTCGAATGCTGTTCAACCTTCATGCCGTTCGATCAACAGTCCAAAGACATGTAACAGAAATATGAAAAAAAAAAAAAAAATGCGTTGGTCTCAAACAGGTTTTGCTGTCAAAACAATTTTTCATTATACGAAAAACAGCAGTTTTTAAAATTAAAAACAAATTTATGTTACCAACGTATTTTTTATGGATCTATTGATGCACTATCAATAGTATTTTAGTTAATAACATGCTAATTGTTTCTAAGAGTTGAATGAATAAATTAGAGTTTCCAACCAGAACTTTAATTTGGTAAGTAGTAAGGTCCAGGTTTCTGGCCTCCCCCGTTCCTCTACTTCAAGCAGGCCGAGACTTGCCCGCCGAGCATGTCTATGGCCGCACTTCCTCAGTCCTGTCAGTCCGTACCTAACCTTGAAGGAATCTGTGTGTTTTAACAATGTTCAAGATCGAATACCGTGCGGTTATTAAATTCTTGCGTAAAGAGGGCCTTACTCCTGCGCAAATTAAAGAGCGCTTGGATGGTGCAATTTTGTTATAATTTACTTTACTTCGATTGAAAACTATCATTTCTCACATTATTGCTTTGCATTTTATCATTGCCATATAGACACATCAAAATTAATTAGAGTTTTTAAAACATGCCGAAAGGCAGCCAAAAGATTTCTAAGGTGAAAAAGAACATTTTCACATACATCCAACAAGAAACTGTTCGACATTTCAGTTTAAATATTTCAGTATTTACTCAACAAACGATTTAAACTCATTATTGCAAAATAATTTATTACAAAAGGTCATCTACCTACACGACTTTAATCAAACCTTATTATCATACGAAATTGAGTTACGAGGTTTGACTAAACCGACGCATTCATACCGCATCTAAAACCCATAAAACAATAAATACTTCGTAAAATATTCAATTCTGCATTTTGTCACAAATAAAATTAGACATTATCAGGGACGGATTTAAAGTTAAATCTCTCCCAGACCCAAGAGTTCTTGCTGTCCCCTCTTCAAACCATCGGAGGGGGAAGGGAGCGGTCAGTCCGACATTTTTCCTCCAAGAAAATAATATTTATGATGACAGTTTTAATTTTATGGCATAATAACAACACTATCGCATAAGACTTCTCAACTCATCATAAATATTTTCATTGTAAATTATTTTGCCCCGTGGGAAGTCCGGCCCTGTCCATAATAAACTGACTGTCCCATATATTGCTGATTTAGCACAAACAAGATACCATTCCTTTCTTTTCTTCGCACCTACTAATTTCTAATCCAATCTTTTCCCGATAGTCGTCTAAAAAAAAGATTGCCACTGGACCTTCTAATATAAAACTGTCACAATTATTGCATTTCTTTACAAATTATTGTCTAGACATATTTATAATACTGCAGATTTACTTGTTATATTTTTGTAATACAATGACAATTTTAGTAATTTTTTTTTTATTCAGCTAAGAACGGCTAAACGTCAAAGTTAAAAAAAGAAGTGAATATACGGCAATCGGCAGCCCATTTCCATTACCTAAGTACAAGACTAACGGCTAACATTTTGCGGTTTAAGAATTAATGTCTATAACAAATCCTAAGCGGCTTTGCGAGATAAAACTCAAGGCGAAATTCCTAACACAAAAGATACAGGGACATATTGAAAATGGAACGGGTGTTCGCATTACAACAGAACGCCCTAATGGAGCGTTTATTTATAAAAGTTTTTGAGTAGGTGGCCCTTTTAATAATCAAAAGATTTGAAAGCACATGATTAAATATCAATCAAATGGTGATTAATGCATGCTAGGAAAGAGGTTTCATAAAATGGGTCCAGATGGCGCAAGCGGAGGTAGGAGTATGATGGGAGCGATTAAGCATGGCTAGATTAGATAATCTCTAATAAGGAGAGCCCGCTGGAGTGGGGGAAAAATAAAAAAAGAAGGACAACTTAATTATTTAGAACAAAAAGAAATCCCTAGTCTAAACAGGTATTAAAGGGCAATTTGAGGGAGCAATGACATAAAAAAATGAGGGGTCTATCCACAATCTATGCATTACTGAAGAGCTAATTAAATACCCATGGGCCAACCTCAGAGATGTTGTAAGTGCCAATTTGGTCATTATGGCAATAAGAGTGGAAAAAATGTGTAATCTACATTACATATCTGTTTGAAATTAGTGCTATAATCAGCATCGAAGAAGCCAGATATAAAAAATGTGTTGGGGACACCACATTAATTAATACACCTATTAAACTATAAATTGGCCGCACAAAAAGTGATCCTGAATCCACTATTTGTTTACTAGATACCGAAGATAGCAGTATCTCAAAAACGACTCTACGCGTCGCGACGCCTATTGGAGTCGATTGCTTATGACGATGCCGTGAGTCGTATTTCTGGATGTGTTAGACTCAGAATTTTATTTTATAAAACTTTTATATGACGCTTTTGTTTCAAATACTGATAGAGAACCATTAAAAAAATCTATTATGAAAATTTAAAAAAATCTAACTTCATTCACAATGAACTGTAAGTAAAGTACCACTTACTGTTATCCAATTTTAACCAAAATCTAGTATATTATTTATATCAATATATCAGTTTTATATATCAAACTTGAGAAGTTTTGCATTATATTTTAAAATAATTTTTGATCAAAATGTATTAAGACCTACAAGTAAAGTACCACTTTCGGTTATCCAATTTTAACCAAATTCTAGTATGCTATTTATAGCAATACATAAGTTTTATACAACAAATTTGAGAAGTTTTACATTAAATTTTAATATAATTTTTGATCAAAATGTATTAAGACCTACAAGTAAAGTACCACTTTTGGTTGGCCAATTTTAACCAAATTATAATATGTTATTTCTATTATTATATAAGGTTTATGAACCAAATTTAAGAAGTTTTGCATTATATTTTAATATAAAGTAATAGCAAAGTACCACTTCCGGTAATCATATAGTGACCAAAAAGGAAGGTACTCAACTAAATGTTACAAAAAATCCCAAATACAAATACGTTTTTGAGTTATGCGAGAAGCGTACTTACGTTCAGACGTTACGACGCAACTAGTCAAAATGGATTCAGGGATGGTCAAAATGAATATTTCCGTTAAAATCTGAAAACCGAAATTTTTCGCGATAAAAATACTTTCATTGCGATGTATAAGAAAGAAAAAAAAACCCAAAGAGAATTAATAAATAAGGATACGGTCAAATCTTAAGTCTTTTTTTACTACAACCTGAAAACATCTGTGAGGTTGACCATCAAAATATGAATAGCGGTTCGGTCGACAAAACATTGTAGGAATAATTTAATATTAATAATGGCTATCAACATGTTGACCCTTTGGAATGACAAGATTTCAACAAACACTTCATTCGTTTCTTTGTAAATTGATATCAAAGATACATTAAATCATTACTCAATTATCTCTCTTCCTAAAGTAGTGATTGTTTGATAAGGTACTATTCAATGCTTATCACAATTAATTATAAACAACATTTAGAGAAAAAGTGTAATAAAATTGCAACATAAATGTATTAACCTTCTCCCTACAACATTCTTTATAAAACAGCTGTTGCAAACAATCTCTGAAAACTACAAGAAATTGGTATCTGATCATGCGTTCTTGTAATTCAACTATCTCCCTCCCCCCCTATATTGTAGCACGAGTATATTCTATATGACTTGTAGCAGAAGTCAGAAAGAACCTTACAGCACTAACAATTATTTTCGACTTTGTCAGTCTTAAAGGTCGATGTGGTTATAAAGCTTTGACACATAATTCATGTTTAAAATAAGATCTATCAGGCTGTATCATTACAAGCGTTTTTATTTTGCTGATTCGCAACAATCAATAGAATAATTCATATATCCTCCAAAAATATCAAACAAAAACATTCTTAATAATAATTTATTTTTAACTTAAATAATTAAATGATACAATACATTATCCCGCGTTCACATCCCACCAATTACACATCCATAACGCAACAGTCACATCAAAGGACCTGTTTGAAGCAGAATTAGAGAACCGTGACAAAACCGCCGAGGGAATTAGAAGGGACCATTCATGGAACGATACCCGGAACGAATCGGGCACGCCGCTCTGTTATAAATAACGGAGGCTACAAAAAACGAAAATGCATATAAATATATTATGGACCGAATGCTGTCTCATCGGGGGTTCCTTACAGCGGACTTTGCCTCAAAGGTTTTCTTTGTTGTTTTTTTTCTGTTCTGTTCGATGGGGATTTATTCTGTCAGGCAGATATCTAGCTAAGGAATAATGACATAAGTCACCGGGAATCAGAAACGAGAGGGTGTTTCAGAGGACGACCCAATTTGAATGTGGTTTGATAAAAAGGTTGAGAGTGATTTGGATAAGAATACAATAGCGTTGCTATGGGGTTTATAAAGCTGTCTTAAGCTAAAAGGTCGTTACATCAAATATATTTTTTAAACACATTTCTCTAGCAACTAAACCTTTTTATAACATTAGAAAGCCCTAGAACCAATGATTAGGATCTAACCATTGGATTTTGGGATTCCTAATATCATAAATAGGTGTACTTTTTACACCAATTCGGTTACAAGGATGTATTAAAAAAAAATTATTCGGAGTTATGGCATTTTAGCTTATCACGGAAGCATAGTGTTTGGGATCATAAGATCCTAACAAGACAAAAAGTTTAATTTAAACACAAAACAGGACAAACAACGTACAATTAACAACATAATAAGGGCATAACAAAACCTCCAAAAAGAAACAAATAAATATATTATTTGAACATGAATAATAAGCCAATGTTTTAATCGATGATGTAATGTTGCCTTGATAAATAGTAATGTAAGCAAATAATCGAGCAACAGTAACGAAGTTAGACACTTTTCACTCTCCCTTACCTATTTATGAAATACATTATATATTAAGGGGAAGTATTGCGATCGTGAAAATTTTCGAATTCGAGTTTTCAACGTTTTATTGTTTGTTTTTTTGGTTAAGTGTTGGAGGATAGGAAATGGAGATAAGATTATGGGGCGCAAAATTGTTTTCGTCCAGGGCGCCAGAAACCACAGAGCCGTCCCTTTAACACGTACAATAATATTAAAAGAGTTTTAATAAAAATCAAATAATTTTGATTTCAGCCAATTTCATTGATGTCAATAGTATTATTCTTATTACCCTCTCAGATGGTCAATCGACAAAATTTGTCATGGACCTTGTAAGGGGGGGAGGGGCTTACATATAAAATATTTTTGTTATACAATTGCATGTTTTTAATTATACGATTATATATAAACAAATAACAAAAAAAAGTTTATATTATTTAGTAGTAATATTTTTTTAAAATTCTGTTTCAGAAACAAAATGTTTCTGTAGCTTTTATGTCAATGTTGCTTTACAGTGATACTTTTTCCAGGTCTACTCCTGGGCTATTTCTTGTAATAGACCGAAGGGTATCCATTGATGGTAGGGAGCCTCCAGAGGATACAATATTTTATTTTTTATTCTTTCTGTCTTCTACACAGATCGCAGAAACTTGTAATAAGTTATTCACTAAGGTTATACATTACTTAACTCTGCCGCTATTACACATCCTTATTATAGTAAACAATTAGCTGATGTCCTGATAGAGTCATCAATCATTGATCTAACAGCCGGAAAATTAATGAAGAGAAATAAATGGTTGAGTCAATTGGGTCTCAGCTGTTGTTAAGTTTCGCAGGTGGCGTGCGTGCCTTAGTCATTATGGAGGATCATTACAATCATAAGATAACAAAGTCGGATATATGGCAATAAAAAGTAAATATTTACAGCTATAACCAGTAGCAACAATTTATTATTTTTCTGACTTCTTTTTCGGACCGGGTAAATTACGTTTTGCCGAAATAAATTAAAAATTTAGAGTAAAAATAAATAAATAGAGAATAAGTTATTTAAACCTTCTTAATAAAAGGCCGAATTATAGATTTCCAAATATCTATACGTCAGAGGTAAGCTACCGCTTCAAAGTTTCGCAGGGAAACAAAAACAAAATTTTCTAGTCCGAATTACTATTTTTTTTTTTTTTTTTTAAATGCCAATAGCTACTCAGTTATCTGAAATAGCCAAAGTGAACCCGATTTAAGCCCTAAAATATTTTTATTTTTAAATACACCTGCAACTACATCACAGTAGTCCCCCCCTATAAAATATATTCACTAATAATAGAAGACTACAGGTATTTGATAGAATTAATACCGAATTAAAAGTAAAACAGAAAGTGGATTATAGGTCCTTACTAAAATATCTAGAAATACGGTGGTATATATAATTGTCCAACATTTAAATTAGCATTTAAAACTGATACAAGTAATTTTAAATAAGTATTAAAAGAAACATTAAAGATTTATGTCCGCGATATTTAAAATAAATTAAAACTTAAACCGTAACTTAACAACACCTCACATATACGCGAGACTGTTTTATAATAGAAAAATAAATATTTAGGAGTCATAATTTGGAAAATAACATTCAAATTTTTCATCATTTCGAATTTCAAAGAAAAAAATCACAATTAAATATATTATTGTTATATTTTATTCACATAAATTGTCTATATCAACTTATCTTTAAAAACAGTTACACTCGCCATTTTTAATAATCTAATTTCAACCTTTCCTTCCCCATAATATACTTATTAATATCTTATTATATAAGTATGCCTTTCATTAATGATTTAATTATATCCCCCTAAACTATTCATAATTTACTATATATATATATATATATATATATATATATATATATATATATATATATATATATATATATATATATATATATATATATATATATATATTTCAAAATTTATATTTATAATAAAGCAATGAAACGTCCCAATCTAGGTGCCTTTTAAATGAAGATCCCATATTATTGTTATTATTAAATTTCTAATAGGTATCACAACTTGTACAAGAAAACGCCATTTTCTTTTAAAAGCCTGTGGGCTTTATCGGGAATTGTAGGGGGAGGAAGGCTATGGGCTAACGGATTTGTGGGACCAAGTAGTTTATTGCGAAAGATAGGAATCTATTTCAGGCCAATCCTGGAGAAAATGGAGTATAAACTCCGTTGTGGTTATCTAAGTTCGGAACGTTAAACCTATCATTACTTGTTAATTTCAAAAACTGAACTTCACAAAACACAAGCATGGCGAACAAGATAATCAGCACATAAGACGTTGCGATGTCTTATCAAGAATCAGGAAAAATATTTACAGACCTAGTCTGATTAGAGCTGAAACGAAAACTAAGCATATTTTTAAATATATTCAATTTAAATTTGTATCTGTATTTTTGTAATATTTCAACCTGTTATAAAATATTTCTTTCATGTGATATTATTGAACAAAAGAACCAATTGCAAACATATAGGTAATCAATATTTATTTATTTATTTAATGTGATACATGCATCTACCCATGGAGGGTCATTAGCATTACTACATAGATATGTTTAACAACTAAATTTTTCCATAATGATATATGATTTCTTGAGTTCTTTTGGAATCACTTTTTCACAATTTGAATGAACTATAAAAGGTTATAGATTTGACACTTTTTTAAGAACTTGAATACACTTTGAACACAAGTTTCACTGTCACCAAGAGCGATGTCCAGTCTGTTGTTGATGTTGCAATGTCGCCTTGCATCCTTAAGGGCCTTGCAGTCCAGCAGGATGTGCTCCACGGTCAGAGGTACCTTGCAGGTATTACAGGTCGGTGGGTAAAGTCCTTTTAGAAGAAAGGTGTGCGTCAAGGCTGTATGCCCGCTACGTAACCTGGCCAAGACTACTTCTTCGCGGCGGTTTCTCCTTTCGGCAGTTTTCCAAACCTCTGTAGTATCTTTAATTTGTCCCAACTTGTTGCTTGTCCTGCTCCACTCGGAGGTCCACGAAGCGTATATTCTTTTTTTTACATACTTGCGCCAGTCCAAGGCAGTTGTCTTGTTGACCTGTGTTACCTCAGTAACAGGATCCGTCCTTGCAGCATTAGCAGCAATGTCAGCCTCCTCATTTCTCCCAATGCCCAAATGAGATGGAACCCACAGGAATTTTATTACTTTTCCTGAATGCGAGCATTCCCTCTCAAGAAGTTGAATTTTGATAACCAAAACATCTTTAGAGTTCCTGTTTTCTAAAGACTTGAGAGAGCTTAAAGAATCTGAAACTATCAAATGGTATTTGTGCTTGTGTTTTACTATGAGGGTTAGGGATTTCCAAATTGAATAAAGTTCTCCTGTATATACACTATTTGTTTCTGGTAGCATGAATTTTTGGCAAATGGAGTCCATAACGATTGCACATCCAACATCAGAGTTAGATTTAGATGCATCGGTGAACCAAAAACAGTAGTTGGAATACAGCTCTTCCCGTTCTTTGTAAAGTTGTTGATACACATGATGAGGTGTTGTGGGCTTCGAAAATGCCGATAAAGTATAATCCGGTTGGTTTTCTATTTGTATCCAATTAGGCACTGATTTCTTTGGAATTTTAAAGAATTCTGGCAACGTAATTTGTAGGTTATTTATCATTTTTTTTGATCTACCATGGAAGCATTTACATGATGGGTCATGTTCTTCATTTACAGTTGGGTGTACCGTAGCTTGGTGCGCGATAAGGTTTTTCCGTGACATCAGTGTGCCAAAATATGCCAATGCCAAATATTTCCTTCTTGTTTCTAAAGAGGGCTCGCCGCTCTCTGCATACAAACTTTCGACGGGTGTTGTCCTGAATGCACCGATGCAGAGACGAAGTCCTTGGTTATGTACTGGGTCCAAAAGTTGTAATGTTGTCGCACTTGCTGAGCTGTAGGCGATAGCCCCATAATCGATAATAGGCCTGATCAGAGTACGATACAGCATTAAGAGTGTTCGCCGGTCTGATCCCCACTGAGTGCTGGCCAAAACCTTTAATAAATTTAGGCCTTTTTGGCATTTTAACTTCACTTGGCGGATTTGTTGGGCCCAAGTTAGTTTTTTATCGAAGTAGACCCCTAGGAATTTGATGACATCTGCATAAATAATCGGTTGATTTAATAGAGATAATGAGGGATGAGTTAGGCATTTTGTTTTTCTGCAAAAATGTACGGCTACTGTTTTTGAATTCGAGAAGCTGAAGCCTGTAGTTCTGGACCATGCTTCAAGGTTTTCCAATGTTTTTTGCAACCTCCATTCAATATATTCTAGAGACTTACTATTTATGTAAATTGCGAAGTCATCAGCAAATAGGGAACATTTCACATCCGCGGGTGTTGTCTTTACAATACTATTTATGGCTACTAAAAACAGCGTTACACTCAGAGGAGATCCTTGGGGTGTACCGTTTTCCTGTAGTAGCATTTTAGAAAGATTAGGGCCAACTTTCACTTGGAATGTCCTCTCTTCAAGAAAGTTTTTGATAAACGTCAGCAATTGCCCCCTGAGCCCGACTTTTGATAGCGTGCTGACCACATTATATCGCCACATCGTACCGTATGCTTTTTGGATATCTATAAAGACAGCTACTAGGTGCTCTTTATTTGAGAAGGCGGTCTGAATTTCATTTTCAAGCTTCATTATTTGGTCGAGGGCGGAGCGGTTTTTCCTAAAGCCACATTGAGAAGTGGAGAAAAAGTTTTGTGCGTCCAAATAATATGTCAGTCTATTGTTTACCATTTTTTCAAGAAGTTTTGACACACACGAAAGTAGAGATATAGGCCGATAGTTATTGACTTTCACGTCTTTAGGATTTTTCTTAATTGGTATGACTATCGCCGTCCTCCATGTTTCAGGAAAAAATCCTGTTGTCCAAATTCTATTATATATGGAAAGAAGAAATGATTGAGCAATTGAAGGCATTTTTTTCAAAAAAATATATGGGATCTGATCGGATCCAGCAGTGGATTTATCTTTACACGTGTTCAGGGTATTCTGAAGTTCAGCTAGACTAAATGGGTGATTGTAAATTTCAGAATCTTGTGTATGGAATTCGATCGAGTTTTTCTCTTGCTGACTTTTATACTGCAAAAAATCTGAATTATAGTTGTCTGTTTTCGACATGGAAGAGAAATAGGTTCCTAAAGCATTAGCAATTTTTAATGGCTCAGTTATGATTTGATTGTCATATTGAATCGTAGAAACAGTCTCACATTTTTTGGATCCTTGAATCGCATTCACTTTTTTCCACACTTCTTTAATTGTACTACTATTATTAATAGAGCTAACATAGTTAGTCCATGATTTTTTTTTACTTGCCCTCAACACCTTGTTTGCTATTGATCTCATTTTTTTGAATTCATTTAAATGTTCTGTTAATTTTGTTTTTTTGAATTTATTGAAGGCTCTTTTTTTATTCATTATTGCAATGCGGCAATCTTCATTCCACCAAGGGACTAGGCTTCTGTCGCTGAATATTTTCTTGCATGGAATACTTTTCTCTGCAGAATTAAGGATGCTTCGGTTGAAGAAAGAAATGCTTTCCCCCACATCTATTAATGTATCTTCCATTTTTTCTATTTCGTTTTCTATCAAGGATGAAAACTTTTTCCAGTCGGCTTTTTTGAATGACCACTTCGGAATTTTATCAAAATTAGCATTACCATCAAACTTTATAGTGATTGGGAAGTGATCACTTCCGTACAGAATGTCCTTCACACTCCAATGAACTTTGTGAAAAATTTTAACATCTACAAACGACAAATCAATAGCGGAAAGTGTGCCGTTTGTACAAAAATGAGTTGGGGAACCATCGTTAATGAGAATTAGAGAATTGTTATTATCAATAAATCTTTCGATTTCGTTTCCCCTATTTTTGTAGTCGGGCAGTGGGGAACCCCACAATTTGTTGTGCCCATTCAGATCTCCAACTAGAATGACAGGTCTTGTAAGTTGGTCAACTATTTCTTGGAGATCATTGACAGTGAAATCTCGATTTGGTGGAATGTAAATGTTGCAAACTGTAATAGGTCCAGGTGTGTATATTTTTATGGCTACAACTTCTAAAGAGGATTTAATATTTATTGGTTCTGAATGGACATCTTTTTTAACCATTGTGGCTACTCCTCCCCAGGCGGACTTGCATTCAGGTCTATCTTTGCGATAGATGTTATAATTTTTTAAATTTACAATCTGAGATTTCAAAAAATGTGTCTCTTGTAAACACCAGCAAATTGGATTTTCTTCAGTTTGCAGCAATTTGAAATATTCATAATGTTTGTAAAACCCGTTACAGTTCCACTGTGCAATTAATGTTTTTCTATTTTTTACCATAATTTGCAAATATAGAAAGAAATATAGTCGGGAACTTGTTTCTAATTAATCTTCAGTGCTATCCTCCGTGTTTATTTCATTTTCTATTGAGTCCCATCTTTTTTTCAGGAGCTTTGATATCTTTAATTTTGAACGCCGGTCTGTTATAAGGCTTCTAGTGTCTGCCAGCATATTCTTAAGACCCTCTGTATTGTGTGTGAATTCTTGAACTAATTTATTGAAATTTTTCGTGTTTGAAGACATTGCAATCAACTTAACCATATTGTCGAATGATATTGGGTATTTCTGCTTGTTTTCTTCAATTGCCTGCCTAACATCTTCAAGAGTGGATCCTGAATTTATACCCGTCTTTTTTAATTTTTTTGATTTTTTGTTACCAGACTGAGTACCTGCTATCGGTGGAAATTCTTCGAAATTAATAATTTTTTCAATGTCTTCTTGAGAATCTAACGTTAGATTCAGTTCCACAGTAGATACGGTAGAAGGAGGAGGGCTAGAGTGACATCGTTTGATTCCAGAAATTACAGTAGGGGATAATATTGAATTATTGCTAATATCTACAGCTGGTTCTATAATAGATTTGATATCGACATTGTTGTGGTTGTTGTCGCCATGGTTACCAGGCAGCTGTTTCTGGAACTCGTCACTGGTAATATCGATATTGGTCTCTATTGAGATGGGAGTGTCGTCATGGCAACTGACCTGAGCTGGCTGTACGGTAATACTGTGGTTAGAAAACATATGATTAGGTGTATCTAATAGGGAGCGATCAGCACTTGTTTTTTCAATTATATTGGAATGCAAATTTATTAATATACTATCTTGTTCAGTATTATGAGATTCTTCAATGTTGTCATGTTCACACTCAGGGCAATCAGTTGATATATGACCCGGCTGCTTACAAATGAAACAAGTGACAATGTCTTCACTGAAAAAAATTCTATAAGAGACATTGTCGTGCTTTATTAGTAAGGATGATGGCAGTTTACTGAGGTCTTCAGGTGGGATGTAAACTTGCCGTCGGAAACTGAGAACATGGGCCAATCTTGGATCTTGGTATCCGGCTCTGAGAAAATGCATAGGCGAAACTAATCTCAAACCTATGCTTTTGAGTTCTTTCTCTATGGACTCGTGAGGAATAGAAGGGCAAGCGTTTGAAATTATTATTCGTTTGGCCGGATTAACCAGTCGTTTTATAAAAATTTCTTTACTGTCAATAAATATTGATTTGTGATTTTTTAAAAGGCTGTCTACTGCTTCTTTGTTACTGAAGTGAATGCAAAATCGAGAGTTGGATATTCGGGAGGTATAGCGGATGAATTTTGGATCAACCAAGGCGGCAATTTTGAGGACATATTCTTTTTGTTTGATGCCTGGAAATGTGTGTAAAATGATGGCATTTTCTCGTTTTGAAAATCGCTCCGTAGCGGTGGCTTGGGCATAACTGGTAGTTGTTACTGGTGGGTTAAGGTTATGTGGGACTTTTGATACATTTCTTTGTAGGTTATTTTTCAATTCTATTTGCTTCTGACTTGTCGGTTGCATCATATTTGAAGAAAGTGAGGACATTGTAAGGTCTGCCGATATCGCTGCAGAGCCAAAAGCTCTGGGCGCCTATATACGGCGAATAATCGCCTTAGTTCTTATAAATGCCTCAGTTTTCTATTAAGGACTGGAACACGCGCCCTCAAATTGTCCAATTTGCACACAATAAAGTCTATGAAAGAATAAATAACACTTATAAATAGGTAAAACTTGGAGACTGACCTGAAGCGTGACTTCTTCATGTAGGTCCCAAAAACCCGGTAATCAATATATAATGACATAAAAAGAATTTTTAAAAAGTATTCCCGGATTCTCTTGCAATATTTTCATCACTCACACACTAGCCCGGATAGCTCAGTCGGTAGAGCATCAGACTTTTAATCTGAGGGTCCAGGGTTCGAGTCCCTGTTCGGGCGCTATACTTTTTTTCATTTATAATTAAATAAAGTGTTAAATTAATTACATAACTTAAAAAATTCTTGTTATTTATTTTTGTTTTTTTAATCATTTTATACTTTATATTCTGTTATACCTTTTATATATTTTTTTTTGTGTCATTATTTATTTTATGCCTTTTATTCTATTACTTATTTTTTATTATTAAACAAACTTTTTTTTCTATTTGATAGCCCAATAAGTCATAATCATAAGCTATATGGTAATTAGTAGTAATAAATGTAATGTGGTAATAATATAATAATAAATAACGTTGAAGTAATAAGATAACTGCCTATTTCTAGGACATACACGTAAGATAAAATGCTGAAGAGAAAACTTAGGAAAAAAGAAATTACGTAAAAATTCTTTCCATTAAAATGACCTTCATACCAAAAGGCCCTAAGGGAGACCAAGAAGGCATATTGCCCAACGACGATAAAATTCCATCCTATGTCGGAATCTTCATCGTATTGATCCTGGATACGCACTAAACCAGAATATTTGTTAAACCAGACGCAATATAACAATATTATTGCTTCTTTGAGGATTTATTTTAAAACAATTTTTTATTTTATCCACGCAAAAAGAGGTTTAAGCTACAGACAATAATTTTGTTATAATTTAAATTATAAATTAAAATATAAGGTTTAAAAATATATAAATGAAAGAGGAATTTAATTCAGGCAGAATGGAATACAAATTAGAATATGATTAATTACTAAAGAAAGATAAACTGAATCAGTTATTAAATTATTATTGTTTTCACACCAAAATTATGTGGCATCTTCAGAGAAAAAAAAAAATAATAGAAAATTCAAGGTGTTGGTTGGTTTTCCACTACTTTTATATTAAACCAAATTGGAATCTACAGTTTTGTGTTTTTTTTTTGTTCAATCACAGAATTTCGAATTCACTACTGAGCAAATTGCCTATGAAGACTTGCAATCGGTTTTCGTCAACTTTTTTTATTTCTATTATTTTTTTTTTCAATAATAATTAATAATTGGTATTTTTTAAATATTAATGTATAATTGAAGATGCCGCTTTTGTTTACGTTTTTTTAAAAATCGAGTCAAGAATATACTTGGGAATCTGTTCTGGTTATATTCGTATCATTACAGTTTATTTTTTATGTTCTTTGACGAAAAATAAAAAATCTACAATAGAAAAAAAATAAACAGAGTATAATTTAATTTAATTAAAATTTTTTTTTCTTTGATGGATGTTTTTATAGCAAGAAATTGTGCAATAAATAAAATATGTAATTTAATAATTTCCTTTAAAGAGAGAGAAACCTACATATATTTTGTTTGTTTTTTATATAAACAGTTGCATTCCTACCAAGCATGGTACCAATCGAAAAAAAAGTAAAGTTAAATAACTTTAAACAAAAATCAAAGAGAGTTCTAATTTTTAAGCCGATTTTAATTTTTGTATGAGCATCTAATTATTTAAAAAAAAAGGTAATATAAAAGAAAATACCTTTTTAAAAATAATGAAGCAAGCTTTATGGAACAAAGAGATTATTTTTCCCAGACGAAGGCAATGACGTTAATTGGCTAATTAATCTAAGAACTGTCGTCAGCTTCTTATAGGGTTATTAATTGACTACGTTATAGGGTTCGATTCCATTATCAGTCTTCTAATCGAGGAGCATGAAAAATATATCTACTAAAAATGGAAAAGATTAATTAATATTACAGGTCAAAAGTTCAAAAAACTTTAAAACATTAAACTCGAATCATCTTTAAGAGAGATTCTTAAAGCCATTTCAAATTAAACTAATCAATATTTTTTTTTAATATGAGTGATATCATCTAAACTTAAGAGAAAAAAAAAACTGCATTACTACAAACCATTAAGGGACTTTTTGATTCAGTATTTAATGAGGAAGTGTTGTTTCTTATCCGACTGTTGAAGGATGTGATTTGGTCGGAATCATTCCCAACCTCCTGGCCTTTCCCCCAACCAACAGGAGCAGATACCACCATTAAACAGAGTAACCTCATGTCTTCTGTTCCCCCCGAACCTGGGTCCTTAACACAGAGATACCCAACTCCCTAAGTTAAAGTAAATTGATTTTTTACGTTTAAACATTCCGTAATTATTTACGACAAGACGATAAATACTAAATATATAGCGTTCTTTAACTAACTTTTATAATTCTTTTTAGCAATTCTTTTTTCATTATTTTTTTTCTTTTTTTAAACAACTGCTTTGAACCAGTTAAAGGATTCTTTTTTAATTTATTAATCTTCATAAATTATATATCTTTAATCAAAGGATGAAAAATATATAGGCAGTTATGTAGCCTATAGGTTAGAGCATTGGTTTTCTAAACTGAACGAACACGGATCTATCTTAAGCTTCGCTGGCAAAATGTTTTCGAGAGAAAACATTAATGAATGGGTTTTGTCAGTATAGGGACTGAGAGCCGATATCTATGGCCACAGGGAATCAGTTGGTAAGGCGAAAAATGGTCCTCCTGATTAAAGTGTTGTGGTCTCCAGCAGTGATCCACCTCCCAAACCTTCTGCAAACAGTGCTATCTCAGAGCTCTCCTCTATTGCTGATAAATATTTAGAGCTGAGAGTTACCTACT
The DNA here is from genome assembly GCA_948150685.1 of Rhaphigaster nebulosa. Classification (NCBI taxonomy): domain Eukaryota; kingdom Metazoa; phylum Arthropoda; class Insecta; order Hemiptera; family Pentatomidae; genus Rhaphigaster; species Rhaphigaster nebulosa. Next base: position 102,691,713 of record OX411311.1, read on the forward strand.
TCTTCACAGCATGCAAAAGGCTTGGGAGATGATCACAATATTCATGATTCAGGAGGACCATTTTTCGACTTACCACCTTATTCTCTGTGACCATAGATATATCTCTGGACCATTAAACCCTAACAAAATATTAGCCAGGAGATAAATTAGGAGAATGGAGCGTTCTCACTGTTATAGCGAGTGAGGCCAAAAACCAGTTCTGCAAAATTATTTATTTTAAATGATAAGATTATTTCTTCATCAGTATTCAATTTCTAAGTTTAGTGTTTGATATTTGAACGAACTAATAGAGTTTTATAATGATGAAACCATTAAGGTCTAACATTAAATATAAAGAATGTCTTTTTATAACACAACGGCGCAATATATGAAGTAATGCTTAAACTCAAGAACCACATTTCCTTACCGAGATGGATGGATAACCACGAAGACTACGATCGCCAACAGAACAATGGTAGCCTCAGAGAGCCTGATTGGGCTTTGAACACCTGGCCATACACCTGTTCAGCAGTCAGTTCGCCGGACGGAGAAAGAGACATCAGTAGACTATTGTGAGTGGCAGGTTCTGTGAGCTGCATTATTAATGAGTCACAGGTCTCAGGTAGTGGATGCTAAGGCGACCAATCGGGTGCATCCACCTGGAGGTCTAGTCAGTCTAGCGGGCTGCTAAGCTGAGGGAATTCGTTCTTAGTCCGGCAATTCTTTGTTTCGGATTTTGTCAACTATTTAAGATATGGAATTGTTTCTATAATAAGAAAAAAAACGTTAAAGGAACGTCACTTCAGAATAAATAAGGCAAGTGAAATACAAGAAAAACTCCATTGACCAAAAATGCTGCCTCCTTTCCTCCAACACTAAACAAAACTAATTTTGTCGTCACATCATCCCATTGATACCATTTGTTTAAGCGTTCAATTAAATAAAGCTTACTTGATTAGTGACATATTAGTTAAAAATAAATTACGATTAAAAATTTTTCCGCCCTTGAACTTTTTCGACCGCCAGTTTGCCTATATGTACGAGGAGTCGGCCCTGATGGTTTCTTATTTTCAAATAATTATTATCTTTCTTCCAAAATTTACAGAAAGATTGTAATAATCTTAAACAAGTGAGCCAATAAGAATTTTCATATATGGCGAAAAAACTGTATATTTTTCATCTATCTTTATAAATAATTGAGATATGGGTTGAGGAGTTTAAAACAACTAATGGGCCGCCATTTAGTGATAAAACAGCTGATGATGATGCCAAGATTCGAGAGTCACCTTGGTGTGATCTGTAGTATTGGTTAAAAAATTAATAAAAAATCGGACCAGCAGTTTTGGAGAAAAGGCGGAAAGACGATTTTTTAAATTCGATTTTCGGATTCTACATACCTTGAACCGTAAAACCTCGTATTTCAAGAAGGAATAAAAATGTAACTAAAAAATAAACCCTGGCTCCACTTTTTGGGGAAAAGTATTATCGAATTATCTCTAAGCTAATTAAGCTAGTCGAATTAACTGTCTTGGAATCCTAGTTTGGTTCACCATAACAATTTGTGCTAGAGTTCATATTAAGCCCGTAAGTCTTTTTCTATTATAGATCTATACTTTTTCATTCGATTAAATACTCACATTACTTTCACAAGCTTCAGGGAAACCAATTCGTTCCAAATTTTATCAGAGAAGAATTATTTAGCACGAGGAAAGATATTGACCGTCAGAGTATAGTGCTAACCGCTGCGGGCCCTACACAGGAACAAAATTAAGAATGTGGGCCGCTAGGTTGGACCGCTGCAAAGCTTAAGATTTCTGAAAGGTTTCTTCTGCCCCCGCCATCAACAAGCTGCTATAAAGATGTCCTACAGGTATTAAGAAATAGTCCTAGCCTTGGAAAGCTAATGCCAGTTTACAAGCTTCGCCCACATGGATTTGCCTTTTGGAGTAGCCACACATGTCGGGTACTCTTCCCAGTGACTCTAAGATAATTCGGAACGAATCAGACTCCCACCTGAGTAATGACTAGCTCTGCTCATTGGCTTTGGCAAGTAATATATAGCATCTCGCGCGGCTGTCAATGAAATATTTCCATTTCAAATCTGCCTCTAGACCTTGATGAATTTATAACTTTCTAATACCTTCATGTATGCTGCTCGGTTAATCACAACAGCAAAGAGGAATATATATATTATATTTTTTTTGTATGAAACCCTTATACCTACAAATTTTTTTATCTTTAGATATTATTATTGTTATATAAAAATTACTTAAACAACGCATCAGTTAAATAATCTATTATTTTCCTTAGACATGCGTTTCAAAATAAAAAACATGTCAAACATGTCCATGCGTTCCAGCTGGATATATATATGGCCACAGGGAATAAGTTGGTAAGTCGAAAAATGATTCCCCTGAGTATCGTGTATTGAGATCATCTCCCAAGTCTTCTTCAAATTGTGCGTATTCATTTGCACAGTATTCAGCATACCATAAGTTCCTGTTTGCCTTATGAAGAAACATTATTTTCTTATATATTAGCCGTAGTTCGACCTCGTGTCGCTAAAACCACTTTGGTCACACCAAGCCACAACACAGTATCTAACCTTTCATTGGGCTGGGAGAAAAACCTGACGGTCAAGTGTGGATGCTGACCTTAAATATCCATTAATCAAGCAGCAGTACATACTTAACAGTAAAGTTTTATTATTTTATATATAATTTTTATAGTTAAGGATAATTTGAAGCATCTGGATAATAGTCCGAATCGTTTGTTCATTTGTTTTCTTTTCAGTCTGATGTGGGTCCGCCATGTCAATCTCTTGTCCAGACGTAGTCCCGAATATCGCACTTCCTCAGATGTAGGAATTGTTAAAATATACCTAAAGACATGGACCATGACTGAGTGCGAACACAATGAATACACTGTTCATTCCATTCATCTTTACTTTCCACCTGGTAGCCCAACTGCAAATCTCATCAAGTTGGTTTTGTAGTGGTTGTACAGCAAGCAGTACATTGTCCTGTGGAACTCCAGTATTGACATGTTTTGTATCCGGTAAGTCGTTATCTGCTTTTACTGTAAAATGTCAGTCTATCAAGTACGAAAGTAATATTAAGTATCCTTAAAAACAGACACAATCTACAAAGTAATCTATAACATACAATCTATAAAGTAACCTTTGTAAACCTTTATAGGCAAATGGGCTCTGCCAAGACTTCAAACATCAAAAGAATTTATTCGTTCCAGTCAAAGCATTGAGAAAAATAGTGGATGCGCCATTTTATGTGAAAAAAGACTTGCTACACAAGGACTTGGACATCCTAACAGTTTCAGATACTGCCACAAAATAATACGAAAATTTCCACAACAGACTCACTTGCAACATGAACCTCTTGGCACATACACTTACATCCGAGGAACGATCCCATAGAACCAACCCCGACGACTTTCGAGAGGAGGCCAAGAGACTTGTTAAGGTGACCGTTATAAACCGGATGAGCGCAAGTTTCCTTATTGCAAAAATAATTTGCATATGCCAAATTAATGTATGCACTGCCACACTATTAAAATAATGGTAAATAAAAATTTAAATTTTGAAGACTCTAATTTTTAAAATTAAAATACCGTATTGATAACAAACGGGAAGTTATTCATGAATGCAAGTAAAAAAATTATATATATTCATAATATATTCGCTTTTGATGCTAATTAGAAATAAAATCGAACATTAACATTCAGCTATTGTGAAATGAATCAGAAATTACATTTATTATTCATAGCATCAGTAAGTTTGTGATAAGAATAAAACGAAGCTGATAAGTTTTTCAATTCGTAGAATTGTTATATATTGACATAATAATAGAATATATATTTTTAATATGGGGATGTCTTAGTCCCCACTCCCTTCAAAAAAAAAAAGAAATAAGGCTCAGAGCTCTCCGAGATCCTATTTTCCACAACGTTTACCCCTACAAGAGATGCGTATTAGACGAATTTCATCTAACCAAAGTAACCATTTATCAGAGAACCCTAAGAAAGGTTAGCGGCGGTAAACACCTGTGTCAGGCCCCTCCCCCACCCAAGGAGATGAATGTGGTTGATTTGAAATGGACCCCTCCTTCCAGTGGCAGGTACAGAGGAGCCTTATAGCAGATCAGCGCAGATATTGTTTACATACAGAAACAGTGCATCAAGCGGAGACGTGAATGAGGAGGTTTGATTCCCGGCGACCAGGGGGGAAATTGAATTTCATGAATGGCCTTGAATATCGCCGATCCGAGGACCCCTCAGCCTGGTGCCTGGCAACACCCCTTCTGTTTCTTCCAGTACTAAAACCCACCCCAACGCCCTACCCCACACCGCGGGGGAATTTAAAATTTAAAGTAACCTGACAAAACTGTCCGTCTGTCTAAACAGAGTTTACCGGATTGAAACATTGTAAGGGTCGTGTTTCTAAACTGCTTACATGATTCTGTATACTTGAGGAAGCCTATTCAGCATTGACATTCACCACCAAGAGTACCAATACAAATATTACTTACATATATATAAATATACACTACATCTAACGTACTAATTATCACCGGGTTGATAAATATTTAACCAAGTGAGTTGTTGGGGCTCAATAAGATCAAAAGTGAGCTTGTTTACTTTTTCTGCCACCAGGTAGCGAAACCCAATCCTAACTTAACACATCAACAATCATGGCAGCTTTGATATGTTACATTCTCCCAGATTTGTTATCTAGCAATTTTTCATTGCTGAATTTACTTGGGAAAAGGAAGTAGAATACAGTGGAAAAGTTAAAATTTTTATTGAACGACAGCAAAAAAGAACGTAATTAACTTATAACGGTAAATGATTTTGTATTTTCAAATTCGTTTTATTTTAAAATCTATCATTTCATAAATATTATCATAAACTTTTGCAATGCCTTACCCACTCAGCTACCAACTGCAAAATTCCTTACTGCGATTTTTTCACACTGTGATGCAAGTCGTATTGCAGTCCACCACCATCGGTTGCAGGATTAAAAGAGATTTGCAACAACTATTGATTTTTAAACGTAAAAAATAAAGACAAATTTAGAATCTTCATTCTTATTATATGAGTAGAAATAACCATTGCTATCTTGATGATAATACAAAATGGAAGGAAGGGGTTTTGGTATATTTGGAACAGGTATATATATATATATAATGATATACTTTTGTTACATAAATCATTTTAAACTGGGACACATTTATAATAATCAACACTTCTCACTATTATTTTCCTTATGATTAATGAGTTGTGACGATCCTAATCATTAACAACTCTACTATAAAAATTATTTCTATCAACTTTCGGCTTCCAGCATCTAAAACATACCTTATTCTTTATTGAAAATATTTTTCAAAGCCTCCATAAAATATTCATTAAATAAATTATACATTAACTATTAAATATCATCATATCGAGAAGTTATCTTTCTAAAAGAGTGCGGCTGAAGAAAGCAACGGTTACAAATCTAAATTATAACTTTACCCAACAAAGAATTTCGGGATTTGGTAGCTAACAGATAACCGAAAATTCAAAAGTGGAATGAAATACTTTTATATAGAGATATAAATACTCTTGACGGTATTGCAAATCCTGACAGAGTGGGTCTTTGTACATGAACCCAAACGGGATGAAGCTCTGGACTGGGGACCGATTTAGTGATTGCTGTACACAAAATTGCATGTACTTAATTTGAGTTTTCTTTTTGTTATAATTTTGAAATTTCGCAATTTTGTAATTAATTTTACTAAGATTTATAGTTTATTTTTGAATTGAATTTAACATTCGTAATTTTCAAATGTTTTTGTAGTGCTAAGCTTAGTGCAGGAATAACCCAAGTGGTTGAAGAACCCACACAGCTGTAAAAACAAATTTATTATTTATAAACTATTTATACTTTTATAAAAAAAAAAATAATATTTATCATTCCCACCAACCTACCACATCAGCAGGAGACCCTGTAAGCAAGTGTCAGCTTCCCACCTGATCCTGTAATTAGTGTTAGATGAAGGTGAATTTGGCACCATTTGGTGCCCACGCAACCCTGGTCAAAAATGGTTTAATGGTTCGCCTCGGGTAAAAGTGATTCACTGATCTTGTGCTTTCGTAACGGTGCTGCTTACATCTCTACCGCCCAACACACCATATTGGACGCATTTAATTAACAGTATCATATTTCCTTTTCGTTTCTTCTCACCTTTTACAAGATTCCATTTCAGAAGAATTTCGATTAGAGAGTTGTGTCTTGTATTTCAAATTTGCCATGCAACAATTTGCAACAGATACTATGGTTTTTAATACATATATTTTTTTGCTATTGGGAATCAAATTTGTAATTTACCAGTTTTTACAGAATTAATTTTGAAATTTACGATATTTAGCAAATTTAGAGTTTCCAAAAAAAATGTTAGTATATATATATATATATATATATATATATATATATATATATATATATATATATATATATAAACACACATACACACGCACGCACACATATACATATATATATATACTTTCTCAATTCCTAACTATATAACTCCATAAATAATTTATTTTAACTTATTCTTTTTGCGATATTTCTTTAACAACTTTTTTGTTTTTAAAACAAAAAAGTTGTTAAAGAAATCTGAATCGGGCCAGTATTAGTAAAGATACGGCATATTGGACTTTCTACACCAGATATTTTAAAACTTAAAAGTATTTCCTTTAACTGTTTATACAAACAAAATATATATTAAGCCAAATAATTTCAAATATTTGTAATAAAAGAAAGCATTTTTCGGTATAATCAAAACTAAACACTTCAATGGTTTGATAATATTTTTATACACAAAATCAGGATAACTAACTTTACTGATAAACTAAATAATCGACATAACTGTAATTAAGTGCCTAATTATTTTAAAGTTATTATCTGAGAACTATAAGCAATAATATTTTTTTTAAACAAAACAATTAAGAAACACTGGAATATTAGATACATAACAGCAAAATCTACTGAAGCAATCTAGCTTTTCCTTGAATTACTTTAAATATATGATTTTTCATAGTTAATATAGTTCGAACTATTCATATAGCAGTTGAATCTGAAAAAATCGATAACAAAAAATACAGCCCAAGAATATCACGTGTGCCTTATTGGAGAACTTACAATTGGATCAGTATCTGAACCTCTTGGGCTCTCCAAGACAAGGCTCATTACTCTAAGGCAACAGTTTGCAAGGCCTGCTCTATCTTCTTCCCCCAAACTCCCGGATGGTATTGAAACAGCGTACGAGGAAGGCTTTTGTTGCGGCGGGTGTGGTGCGGAGCAATGAGACAGGAACATCACTTACCGCCGTACCTACCTCCTACACCTCCTAATGAACGGATCTGGAATGTGGAGGGGAAGATATGGCCTTAGGGTCCAACTTTCTCCAGCGAACAGGCATTGTGCATTTCCAGCAGAGGGTGGCAGATCCTGTAGGGGTGGAAGATTCTGTTGGGGGTGGAATATTGAGAGGGCTCATCGGACGAGGCAACACTTAGCCCGGGGTGGATGAAAAACAGCACCACCGCCTCAGTAAATTCTAAAATATCATGAGAGTGGCGTGTGAGCGGACTAGGAATTGCTGACTGGGAGGGGATTGTTTTAGGATTAGATCCGTCTCCAGGGACAAGGGATAGTATATCAGATCCCTCCACGAACCCCCTCGAACCTTTAGCAGACTCAGTAAAGAAGAGTGCCACTCTATCTTAAGGGGATGTGTTTCTTTTTTATGTTTGATCAACAAAAATTGTTTGTTGATCAAACACAAGGAAATTAAAAAACATTACTCATTCCATTTCATTACGATATCTTTAACCCTGCGGAGTAAACATATTTTGTGCATTTGTTTAAGTAGTTAAACATTATATAGTTTAATACTGGTACCAATGATACCAGTAAAAGAGTAATTATTATGGCATAACATTTTCTTATAAGAAACTACGCATTAGTTACACTGCAATGCCAGTTCCATGCTATAAGACCCGATGCTATCTTATTTTAATATATCCGGAACTTTACTGGTTAAAGACTAGCGAGTGTAAGAGGGTATGCAGCTTATAATGGAAGTGCAGGTATATATATATTTCATGTCAAATCTGTTACACTGAGACATCAAAGGTCATTATGAATAATTCTATTAGTGACATAATAAGGAGCATTAAGGATTTTAAAAATAAACTTTTATTATTTTATACTATATTTGCAAGGCATCAAGCAAAATTTTTCAATTTTTTTTGTTTCATTCTCTCGATCTGCTTGCTAATGAGTCTTGATATTAAATTTTAAATTATTGGTGAACCAGCAGATCTTTGGGTCAATGTATTTTTAACCTCCGTTCAGGTAGACCGGATCACAGAGAGGAGGAAAGCGACAGAACAAAAGGAATAGGGTGATTCTGAGTTTAAGAGTGAAATGTGGTCTACCTTTCATGAATGTAAGATTTTACTGTTGAAATGTTCATTTTGCTGTGTGTGGTGTGATTCGATATAAACCAAGATACATTTATAATCTCTGAAAAATGTTGGCTTGCGTTGTTTGTATCTTACGTGCGTGGGCGTGCCTTGCTGAACCCCCTAAAGTTGTGTTCTGTTAATTAGGTCTTAGTAGATAGTACATACTACATAGTAGTGTAGATTATTCTTTTGTTTTGTAAGTTAAGTGGGATCAGAAATCAAGAAGATCTGACAATTGTATCTACAATCTTGTCAGTTCTTGTCCTTTTAATTTTGTATGTGTGTTCCTTGAAAGTATGTGAGGCTTTTGTCCAAGTCGGAGATATCGTACATAGTTTTTCGAAGGTACTGAGTTATTGTCAATTGTTAGAGCTAGATATGAAGCTCCGTAGGAAGAAACTGATGTGACTCGATTCGGTGGCATTACTTTTAATTTTCCATTTGTAGAATCACTTTTCCAGATCAAATAAATGGTTCTGGAGCGTAATAGAGATCCTAGAGTAGAATTTATGTGTCGTCAGCGAAGCTATAAATGGTGGCGCATGGGTGTTCAGGATTATCAGAGGTGTAAACGGAAAAGAGGAGAGGGCTTAAAACGCTATCTTGTGATACGCCCGCGCGTAAATATCTATTTTAAACTGAATTTGAAATATATATCTAATCTATAGATAATGAGAATTATATAATTATAAACATCAAAGTTGTATCTGTTTACAAAGAACTTTTAGAGATTAGAAAGGCAAAAACGTAGAAACTATGTTTAAACCTCAATGGAACTGCCATCACCGAATAAAAAAAATCTATGCGTAAACAATAAGAAACAAAACTGTCAAAACAATGACTATGATTTAAATTGATTAAATGATGATTTTGCAACCATTAAAAAGAAAAAAAGAAACTGGAGAAAGTAGGAATATGCAGATGAAGCTGTTGTTCCAACGCCAGCCGTACCTATAATAAAGGACTATAAAGATGGAGTAATTTGAAACTTATAAATTTGAATAATGAATCAAGTGCGAATAGCTGGCGATGACTGTATTTACAAAGGCGGGATAGCTGCTCCACCCGGTAATGACAGGCCATCAGGAGCGGAGGAAGGGAATGAAGTAGACGGGAGGATACTCTCACGACGGGACCAGACCATTATTAGGGCCCGGCACTGGAGGTATTATTACTGGAGCTGGAAATAGGCACTGGAAGGAGTCGAGGGCTGGGGCCTAGGCTAATGAGCCACACTTTCCAAGGAGTCTTAGAGGATGGTATCGGTACTGGAGGATAGGATTGCACCGAATCTAGTCCAGGCCCGAGCTAGGTGAGGGATTCATTAGTAGGGAATCGGAAGGGAAATTTAGCTTCAAGTAGGTAGCCAATTTATGGTTTGTGTAATACTAGCTAAAAACGAATAATAAGATCGGTTCTTCTAGAAACAACAGATGCAAAAGCAAAAGGTGTTATTACGACAATGGAGCAATTATAACAAGGAACGGGGAAACAACTAAAAAAAAAAAATACTAAAGTAGAATAATTGTATTAATTTTCCTCTAAAATACAGGTAGTTAAAACTACGAATAAACCCTCCACTAAATAGAGGTAACAAGGTGGTAATAGTCATACGTAGGTTGGGGCACAACCATTTCAAAACGAATTTGTACAAGTAATTAAAAACAGGAATAATTCATTATGCAGCCCTGAAAGTTCTGGAGAAACAATAGCTCACTTATTTTAGTCAAAGAAACTTCTAAAGGAAAAAGATTCGGTCATGAATATCGCAGAAGAGGAACTCGAGAGGACCATGGAAGTCTTGTTTTAATGTTCTTATATGATGACGAAGTGGAATGGGGTAGCATAGTTAGTGGATGAGGAAGTGGACTCCTTACTCTCAGGCCAACGGAAACAAAACAAACATAAGCAAATAAAGTTACCGAGAAATCATATAGATAGAGATAAATATATTTGTTTGGCATTCTGCAAAAGTTACAGTCATTGTATGATCGTTATTTTTACAATCTTATTAAACCTTTTCTAGTTTCTCTCTTATTTTCAAAATTGTGACCTTTATATTTGTTTCCTGTTCGTAGAAGAGCTTTGTTTCAAAAGTATACTAAAAGCTAACACTACAACTTTTCTAAAGTAGAAGGGATCCGCTGTGGCATATCTATATTTTTTTGGGGGGGGAGGAGGGGAGAGGAGGACTAAGTTACACCCCATTTAAACAAGTTCAAATAGTGCATACTGACGGAATCCTTCATTCAGGCTTAGATATTTATTTTTTACTGCGTACAAATTTAGGACTAAGCTCGATCAGAGAAATCCTAATTTAAAATAAGTGAACAGAGAAATAAATGTATATAGTGGATTTGAAATTAAGGCGAACACAAAAAATAAAAACGTATCGATATTAAAATGAATAGGCATTTAACATTCACCACTATTTATGCATTTATAAAACATATCTAATTTCTGAAGAATTTATTATGGAGTTGATAAGACTTTCACTTTTACCGTAGCCTCTCTGACGTCCAGTTCAGCAATGTAATAAAAAGCATAAGAGAGGCGCGATAAAATACAGACTGAGCCGACTAGACTTTTATCTGCGATAGTGCTCCCTAAGCCTCAAGCAAATTTTTCTTGGCCCAAGCCCCAGCTTGGCAAGTTGACAACTAAACAGACTTCGCTGAGGCTTTTTTTTTGAGAAAGTAAGAAGCTCCATAAGGAAGAAATGGTTCGACAAATTATCTAGTATATATAAAAAGAAAATACATTAATTAAGTAATTAAAATATAATAATAACCTGATGAAATAGAAAATAAAAACACTGATGATAAATCACACACTAAAAAAGATGATCCGTTAGTGCTAACGGTTCAGTGCATTCTCAAATATTTTATAACTCCAGAGATGATTAATTCATTATAATTTGATTTTTAATATTTTCCTTTTTATCAAAAGTATTTAAATTAAAAGAAAAAAAAAATCAATGATTTATGACCAACTAATTTACAAAATAAGTAGATATCTTCATAGGTAAAGCTTTTATTAAACATTTTACCGTAAATTTCACCATTTGTTTATGATTTTATATCGGGTTTATAAATTTATAAATATTCAATGAGTTCAAATAGAAAAAAAAATTTATAGCGACGATTTGATAAAAAAAAGAATATATATATATATATATATATATATATATATATATATATATATATATATATATATATATATTTATATATATATATATATATATATATATATATATATATATATATATATGTATAATTTCGCCATCCCACCTCATAATATTCCTCAAAGCGGAATCAAAAAAAAAATATCTGGTGTGTCCATTCAACACACGACTTTCCGTACCGCTTGGTCGATAGCCCTAAATAAAAATTGTTTGCTGTTATATTCGCTAATTTTAATCCGATTAAGATTTCATTTTTTTATGTTTAGCTTTTTATACATTTAAATTATCTTTCAAATGAGCATCTAAATTATTTCGGGAGAAGTATAGTTATTAATTTTTAAAAAACTAAACTTTTGACACGATCACAATACAATACTTAAAATCATAAGTCGTAATAATTAAAATCAAAATTGAAAACAATTTACTCTTCTCTAATTTAGTATAAAATGAATAATGGTACTTATTTGAATAATACATGGTTTTCAAGTTATAAGCAAAAAAGGGAGAAAACAAATTTGTTTTCCTTCTTTTTTTTTTATATATATATATTTCCGGGAAAAATTTGAAATAACAAAGTTGAAATTCGTAATCAGCACCCCAGAAAACATAAATGAGCAAATTTTCAGATCTTCTCCAAAATTTTCTAGGAAAAAGTTCCATATGCCAGGACTATTCCGCCATTTTAGGTCATATATTATTCCAGGATTTTTCCTTTTGGGCACTGAGAAATGATTTGATCTGATTATGAGTTCAGGGAAAAGGTGAAAAAGACACAAATAATTTTTAAAAATATCCATGTTTGTTTCAAGTGAAAAATATATAGTTTAGTAGTAAAAAATTACAACAAAAAAATAAAAAAATAGTTCTTTGTAAAAAATTGTTTAAAAAAATAATAATGAAACGCTTAATAAATAATAATAAGAAACGTAACGTAACAATAATAAGTAATAAAAGTCGCTCAAGGTTGATATTGATCAACTTTAAATTTTTTATTAACCTGAGTGGACAAACCTTCGTGTTCTTTGCAAATCTTGATGAACCGATATCAGACGGTGTCAGTAGTTCAAGAATGAGAGATAATCAAAAATAGGAGACGACGTCAACAGTAGAAAGGTATTTTTGTGCTAACAACTTTTTTAGACAAAAAAAAAGTTGTAACCTAAAATATGTAGCTTTTAAACTAAAAGGTATGTGACCGAAAAGATTTTTTTTTTGTTCGTTTATATTTTTTCGAACGTTACCTTAGTACATCTCCAATCTTAGCCAGTCGAGAAAGTAAAAAATCAAGTGAAGCCTCAACGCTTTCTAAAATAAAAGTTTATTTTTCTTTTATTTCTTTAGATACACGTAAGCATCTATTGGAGACTAAGAATGGAAATTTATCAGATAAAACCATGGAAAAAAAAACTTGAGTAAGTTATTAAATAAAGTTTTACTTTGCTCATACATTAAAGGAGAAATCGGTAACGGATACCTATATCACGAATCATGCTATGCAATGGAGTTACAATGAACAATTAATAAGAGATGAGAGCGGATGACAATTGCATTCCAAGAAGCTGATCTGATAGGAAACCAATGTACGCCCCAGGCTGTCTTGGGTCGTCCTATATCACGGTTCCGTCCAAACAACCTTTGACGGATTCCAGGTTCTAATCAACATAGTGCCGTATTTGATCCCCTTTGTACTTTGATCCCACCTAGCCTTTGTGTGGGAATTATGCCTGTGTTTATGTGTTGTACTCATGAACGTCGCCATAGGGGGAGAGGAAAGGTGGGGGAGGAGTTACATCCAATCAGCTATACCCAATAATTTCAAAACTCAAAAAGTTACAAAATTTGAGATCCGAGAATTGTTAAATTGTTATTATTAAATTGTGGTATAAAGAGTTACTCAAATTTAAAATCAATACCAATACCAATCCACGTTAAGAAATTAGGATTTTATCGATAAAATTTTATGTTAGGTTAGAAAAGCAGATTATTATTGTCAAATGTAAACATAAAAGAGTTAGGAAAATTAATATATTTCATAATACGGTTGGGAAAACTAAAACATTTAGTATAGTTGGGAAATCAGGTCACAATTGTTGGCAAATTTTAGTTTTTACCCCGCACTCAACGAATTGTTGTAGCAGCGTCACTGGTTGTAATGTATCCATTCAGGGACAATGAATGTATGTATGTTGTAATGCATCCATTCAGGGGCAATGTATGCATGTATGTTGTAATGCATCCATTCAGCGGCAATGTAACACCACCTAAATCCCTTTCATAATATACCATAAATGATGAATATAAAGTGATAATATCTTCGTGATCATATATCTGTACTTCAGAAGTAAACCGATGCAAGTTCAATTTTGCTGAATTTGATTTTACTGTCCTATTTGCATTATTCTGGCCATATTTTTCCAAGTGTAAGTATCGTAAATAAGCTAAAAAGGTATTAAAAAAATGCAACAGTTCAAATACAAAGATTGACCATTGTCCACTACATACAATACACTTTACCTCTGAGGTACTAAAATATTTTATCAAATACAACAATGAACCTATGGATAATTAAGATTAGCGTCTGTGGACTATTCATTTCAGTGAAGACCACACCTATAATTTTTGTCGTGAAAACTCAGAAATGAAAAGTTCCAAGGATGCCAGCTTGCCAGCGTTTGGCCTAATCCAGGCAGATTCCCAAACCCGAAATAGAAATCTACACATACCACCCATCTTTCCATGAAATAAACCTTAACAAATCTTTAAAGCTAACATACGTGCTGCTCACAATCACACATAATTATCAAGAGACTAGCCATGCTTCCTCCGATCTTCAGGCGGTGGGCCAATTACCTCAGGCAATAATGAAGATAGTCCCACTTAACTTCATTGGCTCTTGTGAAGTCACCGCTTCTTGGGAGGTCTGTCTCTTGGTGGCCTCTTCGGTAGTACCAATTAAAACGGATTAATTAAAACGATTAACTGATATATATATATATATCCATGAAAAATGTTGCGGGCCACAAGAACTGAGATATTTTATTAAAAAAAAATTATACAACATCCAATTACTGTGAACATAATAAATTTTCCAGAGTGAAATTCACCTTAAAAATAAATATCAATAAATTCATATAAAATGTATTATTTATGTTTGTCCTTATTTCTAAAAAAAAAATACAATTCTTAAGAATTTTTTTTTTTTAAATCGTTCCTGATTGTCATTTATTGTTACTGTTAATATTATTTTCTATAACCACTGTAAACAATTCGAAAAAGACTCAATAGCTTTATTAGAAACAGAAAACGACAGAATTTCTTCTAAAAATAGTTTTTAAAGAGACCCTAAAGGATGTAAATTATAATAGCAATTTTTTTTTCTGATTTCTTATGTAATCCGTCTCAGCGTACTCTAAGATGTTAGTATTTTTAAAGTTTTATAAATAAATGTATCATACCATTTTACAACCTAGAGGGAGGTCCGGAGGTCAGTCACCGGTGAATATTCAAAAATTACGTCCCAAAAAAACAAATGTCTGCAATTTTAGAACTTTAAAAGTACTTGGGTAAAGGCGAGACCTTCGTTAAAAATTTAGTTATTCTGTTGTAGCATACAATATTTTTTTATTATATATTATTTTTATTATATCTAAACTTGGTACACATTAGAAAAAATAAAAATCAATTACAAATGGTTTATTACTTTTAATAAAATAAGCAATTAAAATGCTAATATAATAAAAAAAATTAAAATAATAGAAATATTTTTTTAAAAATAAATCTCTTCTTTTTTTTGTCCCCCTTGAGTCGGGGGGAGCGAGGGAGAGGAAGGAGGAGGGGCCCTCCGCGATAGCCGACCAGCTGACCGTAATAAAAAGAATTTCATCTGGACTTCTCCATAAAATACTTCCCTGGTCAGAATGGGGTTTAATCATGCTGGAGAACGTGACGATCTAAATAGGCAAAAGTAGTAGTGTAGCAAATAACTAGGTATAGCGATAGAATCATATTCTTAAAAACTCATAAATACAGGAAAACGATAATTAATTAATTAAACCATTACCTAATAGAGTAGTTTGTCCATCATAATGCAAATATATAATTAACTAAAAACTATACTTATATCTATCAGATTCAGCATCTGAAGTAGTTGATTTTACTTACCTGCAAAAAAAGGAAAATATAAAATTAATAAAAGGTAAATTTGGAATGAATAATAAGGAGGAAATATATTGTTTTTTTTAATGGGTTATGCAGTACCATCATGAAAATAAGTGAAATCAAACAACAGAATATTTTAACTAAAATTTCAACCAACCAATAATTTCTTGATCGTTTATTGATTTTACCTCAGTTCTATAATTGTTATATATATTTTAAGAAGTGTAGGACAGCAGGTTAATCTTAAAGGTTACTCTCCTATTTCAGTGGGAAGGTATATATTTATTCTGTAGGGCTTCCAAAAAAAATTCAACATACACGCTGAAATAAAACTCAGCTGCTTTAGGAATGCTCCATCAAGTTCGGTTTTCGATGCCACAACGATCGTTATAATCGTGCTGAAATAATTTTACAACGAAACAAGGAGCAAATTCTTCCGAATTTTGAATAATCAAGATTCAAGGTTTCAGTCCTAAAGGAGTCAATACGGAAAATAGTTGCTGGATGTAAGGTGATAATTTTACAATTAAATCCAGCCATTATTTTCATAATATTGTGATTATTGAATTAAATTATTCACAGTATGCTTTTCTACAGCGCTAAGCTGTAAAAAAATCTGAAAGGACAACGCAACCCGTTCGTGATACGCCGAGTGTGGAGGAAGCCACCTGCGATAAGACGGAAAGGAGAATGAGGCTGGACCGAATCGATAGCCGAGGCGTCTTATGTCCTCTTGCTAAACGGATAGTGTCTGATTTATTCTGGGCTTCTGGATGTGGGGGGAGGGAAGAGGGATGTCTTATAGCGAGGGGAGGAAATGATAACATATCATCTGTAATATTTGTAGCATTACATCTGGCGTTGTAACGCCTGATGATGAAATTTATGGGTCTTATTCTCACCAAGTTCATCTATTAAGGAAAGATTGAACAAATTAAAAAAAAAAAAAAAAACTTACAAGTTAACTTCATAGAAGTCAATTTTTTTTTTCTAATCATGTTTTTAATTAAGAACCGATGCCTAGGTAACTCAGCACATTCCACCATATCCAGAATGACAAGAGTAGTCTAAGGAAGTTATTTTCCAACTTACGCCTAGACTATTCTTATATCACCTTCTCGGATTACGAAAGATCTCCATAATCCGAACTTTCTTCTGACAGAATTATTTGCGTTGCGAGATTGACAGCGTTTCTATTCACGTGACAATATTTCTAACCATGGCATACAAATAAGCCGTACGATAGTCTGTTATATTATTTATTTCGATAATACAGCACAAACAGTATAGTATTACTATTCTTCCTGGCGTATTTGATACGTCAGGAAGAGTAGCGGTGGCTAAAATATCAATGGGCAGCACATGCTAATTTCGTTTTTTTAACGGAATCATTTTCATTGTATTGATATTATCAAAATTCGTCATTTTCTTCAAATAGTATAATTATATTATTGATGGATTGAGCATTGGCTTCCAATCCTCGATGGAACATATCTTTTGAAGAAGAATTTCAGAGGGGTTGCCAAATTTAAGATGGCGAAAGACTTTTTCTGAATACAATCAGCAATATAAAAAAGAGTAAAATAAATAAAAACAGGTATATAAACCATTTTTTTGTATATACAGATATTTCTTTTGTAAAAAATACATATATATTGTTATTATCTCACAAAAGAAACCATAAGAGCAAAATTAGTAAAAAATAATAATATAAAATTAAATTATAACAAAAAAATATATTAGGTTCATGAAACAACTACTTAAAATTATTAGATATGTAATAAAATTAATATTGTAAACTTTTTTTATAAAGACAAAAACATTATTTTTACTATCGAGTTTTCTATTTAAACTTTTTTTCCACCCAAGTAATGTACGTAAATTAAAGTATATTTTTAAAATTGAAATAATTATTCAAAAAAAAAAAAAAGAAAAGAAAATCATTGTTATGATTTAATAAAAACAGCATAAATCAACAAATATGCCAAGTAAAATGTCTTTAAGTGTTTATAAATGAAATAATTCGGAAATTTTATGAACAAACGCTTAAACAAATCTGACAAACTAAACAAACAATCGCATAAAACTTCTGTCTTTATGTTCAAGATATATTTAAGATAGATTAAGTAAGGCAGAAGTAAAGATAACAGGAAAATAGAGACAAATATTGACTCAACCGAGAAATTTTTCCTGTTTCCACAGAGCAAGATTGAATATCCTGACGTTAACCAAACAAAAGTCCGGTCAATATATCATCTGATGTTTGGCAATATGGTGACATAACTCTCTGTTAGCATGGAAACGAACGGACGTATTTTGTGGATTTTTTTTCTTCGTAATATTCGTTTATTTTCATAATAGTTACACGGTAATTAGCAATAATTCACATATATAATATATATATATAATTCACAATCAAGATAAATGTCATTTGGATGTAACACAGTGAAATTTATTGGAAGAATAAAGGGGAAAAAAAGGTGGAACCGTTATGGTACAGGAGACGGTTTCAAACGTTATTAATTTGATATCTAATCGTTTTCCTATGAGAAAGAAAATCACGGAAAGCTCTTCCGTGAGATCAAAAAGATATAAACTTTTATTACTAAACATTATTGCAATGTTTTTAATGTTCAGGATTTAATTGGACAAGACTGGAAAATATGTAATAAAATTACATTAACTTTTAATCTGTGGCTTATTATCCCTAATAATTACGTCACCGCACAAATTATTTGAAACTTAATCTCATTTTACTTACAAATATGTGTTTGCACTCTAAATTAATAAATAAATAATTTTACAAGCAATAGCGATTTGCTTAATTCTGACATGGCTGTGGTAGATTTATAATTAAATATAAATAAGTGGTGTTTAAAGGAAGTTATAGAGGACTATATATGAATATACAAAGCAATGAATACATATAAAGCAATTTCCGAAAGAGATATCAGGAATAACGGATTTGCTGAAGAAAGCATTTATATGAGAAGCAGTATACAAGACGGTAGGTTGGAATTTGGTACATATTCAATGATCGAAAAACTCGGGTTGAGCGAATTAGGAATAAAATAAGCCATTTTTATTTTATAGGATTAAAAAAAGGAAGACACTACAAAATGCTGCCCTTGGAAAGCTAGATCTTGCACCGAATGAAACAGCTAAATTTTCAACAGGTAAAAAAAATGCATTAAAAAGAAAATTGGAAAATTTTAACTTAGCCTGGTTCTTGCATCAAAACCTTCAATTGCAAATATATTATGAAAGAATAAAAAGTCCAGACCAATTCCTACTAAAATGCATTTGTGCACTTTGAGGATTATAAATAAGAAAAAATTGTATATTTGAAAACTACAGTTTAAAAAAAGAAGGCATAAAAAAAAAAAAAAAAAGGAACATATTTTGATTCAAAAACACAATTTTTACTGGTTTATCACATATTGTTCATTTAAATATAAGCCTGCGTGAATAAGGCCTGTCTATTCCCTGATAACTGATTCCGAGCAGCCTATACGAAGGACTGAACGGATTAGGATTAAAAGTGGCAAATAGGATATGCGAGCCGCTCTGTTTTTTACAACACTCCCAACTACCATTAATTAACATAGTTAATTGGGCCTTAATCCATTTAGTCTCCATCTGATGAGAGTTGATCCAAATTAGATTGTGTGCTAGGATACCTCCTATCGAGATTATTAAATTTGTTTTTACACTGCTCAATTCAGTTTAGCCAATAATTTAACCAATCTCAAATGTTTTAAAAGTCTTAAAACTATTCTACAAAATTAAATAAATTTTTATTTTTTATTTTGCTGACTTTGATTCCTTTACCAGGTTCACAGCGATTAACATATAAAAAACAACAATTAATTCTTTCAATTAAAAACATTTTATTTTATTTATGTTGTAAAATTGTATATAGGTATATATGTATATGTATATGTGTACATATATATATATATAAATATATATATATATATATATATATATATATATATATATATATTTATTATAGGGTATATTTATCTTTCTCCTATATTAATTTTCATTATTGATTCTCGTATCACATTTTTCGACGTTTCGGGGTATTTTTCCCCAACATATACCTCACATCTATGGCTTTTATTATTCCTAGATTCCGTTCTATCCATATATATTAATATTTTGTCGGTTTTTACTATAAAAAAAATACATATTTTACAATAAATATATTAAATTGATTCTTTCAATACCATATAACTTCTTAAGAATATAAACAATAGTCTAAGAAATCATGGGAGGTAAAATGATCAATTTAATATATTCCTTGTAAAATCTGTAATTTTTTATATTAAAAAACTGACAAAATATTAATATATATGGATAGGACGGAATCGAGGAATAATAAATATCGAGGAGGAATAATATGAAGGGTAAAGAGGTGAGATATCCTGACGATGAAGAAAAATGCGCAGAAACGAGGAAAAATGTGATGTGAAAATAACAAAATAAAATTAAAAATATTTTATTTTTTGAAAATTTAAACAAAAAAATGTAAATAATCGATTTCCAACAGTAAAAGCGATTTGAGAAGCTCTGGACATGAAAATGAAATATGGTCGATGGAATACTATCATATAAAATATGCCATAAAATGAAGAGATATTTTTTAATGATTATTAAATAACAGCTTAAATAACCACTGCCTCAACCCAACCAATGGCTCCTCACATAATTGGCTGGAACCCGATATCGGCGATAAACGAGAATCTTCCGCCATTGGGCGATTTGCCGAGCTATTTGAAGGTTTTATCCTGTCTGATAAAGATCTGGGAGTCAGGTATTTATTATTTTGTTCTCTTTGTACAAGAAGTTAAGAGTTATACCACAAGTCCCGCCAGGCAGCCCGTATTTTCTCTATCGGCAGCCCATATTTCCTGGAACAGAGCCCCAACACCTGCTCCGAGCACCGAGCAGCGATACCATTCATCGGCAGGTGAACAAGGTAAGCTTGTACCTGTAATCAGCCATGTGGAGGCTTAAAAGCTACACAATGCCAGCTAATCCTTAGCCTCTTCAGAGAAAAGTAATTTCTTACAACAAATACATTATCTGTTCTTGATATTCTTTTCTTCTCATTCAGAAACTTTACGACTGTCAATCCATTTCTTACATTTCCATTCCAAATATGGTATAGCTAAAGACTACATTTGTGTTCAAATAAAAATTCTATTGGTTTGTCATTGTCATAGTATCACTTAAAAATAATTTTACAAATCCAGCGTATTAAAGCTTTCGCAGAAAAATTTTATTCTTTATATTTTGAAGGCCCAACAAATAAAAAAAAATACTATAAAATGTTTGCCATTAATTAGAAGTGATGGACATGTTTTACCTTTATTTCTTATATTTAAAAATATTTTTATCGCTTATGAATATGTTAAAATATAATAGCTAATAATATATGTAAAAAAAAAAAAAAATCAGAAGTCGAAATATGAATAAATCGTGGAAACAGAACTATTATTTTATACTTAATATATAGTTAGTATTCATTAGTTGCCAGGAGACAATTAGTAAAGCGACAAAAACACTGCACCTAATAAAATTGAAAAAAAATAATAATTTTTTAGAAGAATATTAACATATGTAAAATTTTGTTGATTTACTTTTGAAACTTTCTGTTTTTATTTATTTTCTGTGTAAAATAATCTCCCAGATTACAGTAAACTGCAAGCATTTGTAGATGTATTTCAATGAATTGTAGATTTAACGAATTGAATCATCTTTTTCTTTTCTTTTTTCTGCGAAACAGTATCACCTTTATATATAAATATACATATTTTTTCACTTGTCCATTTGCTGCCAAGATATTGTTCATGGTTTAAATATGTAGCACAGAATAAAAAATAAAAAAAATTAATGTTTTTAATATATATCTATTTTTTAAATATTTGTTTATAACAAAATGTATTAAAATTTCAATTTCAACAAAGTAGGGAATTAAATAAATCGGAAATCCGTGATATGACACAAACTTATCAAACTCATAAAATGGTTTCATAATTAATATATATTTAATTTTTTTTTAATTCAGAGATAAATGCAAAGATAAGATTAAAAAAAGAAACTAATAAAAAAAACAGAGGTTGGCTTTTATAATGTGAATAAGTTGACGTTAGTTCCAATTTTTTTCTTTGCATGTCATTGCCATTCTCGAATACTAAGAAGTCATTTAGCTCACTATATTTATTTAAGGTAGCCACACTCATAGAGATCAAGAAAGAAATCAAACCGATAAATGATTACTTAGTTATGATTACAACAGGTCTATGATAAGAAAAAACAGGAAACATATGGCATCAAGATTTCTGGTTAACGTGAAATCAACGGTATTGTCTAGCGTTGTTGAAGTAGTTTGAATGTCTCCCATTTTAACATTAAAGTCTCCCACGATTATGAAAGGCGTATTGACATCTGGTACTCGGGTATGATCTTCAAAAAATAATTATGGGTATCATTGCAGTCCTCTTGAGCTGCACTTTCCAACGGTATAAGGTTTTTCTATTTCAACTCAGCTTTTCGACGGGTATGAGCCGACATTGGCTTCACATACACGCAATCGATAGATGTTGACGTGAGATGTCGATCAAAACTAACGTGGTTGGTGGAAAAAATTGATATTTTTGATAACTCGACAAGGGACCAACCGAAAACCACAATACATTTTGAAGTTCTTCAGCTTGCCAGGAATAAAACTGCAAAATTCGCTTGTAATCCCTTTTGATTAACTCAAGTAATCGTAATGGGGATGGATTTGCAGCATTTGCAAGTGAATTTCGTCTAATTTAGCAACTGTAACGCAAACATCACGACCTGCGACAGCTTTTAAAAGGATGAACCTTTGTTTATTTGACCATGAAGTACGGAACAGTTAGTATCAAACTAAGATCTATTGGAGCAGGATGTAAGGGTAATTACTGCCTAATTGAACTGACTCCGGATCGGGGTTATTAATCACTTTGCCAGGATAATAGCGGACGTGGGCAGCGGCGACAAAAAACAAACTCTTGTTCACGAATGATATTTCAGAGGAAGTAACCGACGGGGGAAAAAATACTTCTATTGACATGAACAAAGCTCCTCATTCAGAAGGAATCAAAAGTTTTTTTTAAGTCGTAACGGAAAAGAAAAAATATAAAGAATCAAAGAAAAAAAACTTTTAAATCCTCATCAAGAATGGACAAGAAAAGACTTCGGTCTCATTGTAAATAAATGTCATAAAAAACAAAAACATCAAATCATTAAATCAAAAATACATCAACAATTTATGACGATACATTAAATGCTCCCTATGTACAATAAAGCCTTGTTTAATTTGAACACTGATACGAATTTAATTTTAAAACATACTCTCCCATTCAACATTGAAATTACAAAAAGTAATTGTTATGTCCAACTTGAAGCCCTGAAACTTCCTGGGTTTTTCTAATACTTTTTTTTCCAGTTTTTATAATCATTACTATTTATATTTTTAACATATTTTCTGTTCTATACCAAAATATAGTATTAATACATATTTACTTTAACGTGAGGAAAACGGATATATCACCTTTATCATTCAAAAATTATTTATTTTATAATATAAAAAGAACGACCGGAACTCTTAGAAGTTTTTGCAAGGGGAGCAAGCTTAATTTAGCCACCCCTTCATTGGCACCCTCCCCCCTCCAATAAAAGTCAACAGTTTTATAACAGTATTTTAGATAATATAACCGAAAAAAATATCATCTCATAAGATTAACTCATTTTATTGACTGAATTAAGGACAAGACAATCAAAAAGCAGAAACAAATATTTTATATATAACCTAAAAATAAAATTTCGCTCGAACTTTTCCACCCGGGGCAAGTCTCCCTTTGCCCTTCTTGTAGTTCCGACGCTGTAAATGGTCACTACAGGGTTTATTATGATAACTAATTAAGAGGAATAGGATTTTTTACTTTAATAATAACTATGAACAGAGATACGAATCAAACAAAGGTAACTTATAATATATAGAAATAAGAGATTGACTTTTTGAAGTTGAAAAAAACAAATATAACTTATAGTTTACTTTTTTCAACATCATATCAATGATAATGATAATAAGAAACAGTTCTAACGAGTCCAGAGGTTCGACGCCGATACTACTAACAATCTGCAAACAAGCTACAATAGCAACATCTACTGAACCCCGCCAAAACCTAACTCCTACAAGATCAGGCCTAATATAAACATCCCATCTACATTTAATTGCTGGTCCAATTTTAATTATTTTTAGTTATTTGTCCGTTATTCAACATAAAAACTTTACATGCACAATTCACCCCAAAGCAATTACTTTAATTATCTTTTTTGGACGCAGGAAACGAAATTGGACGTTGTTTAGCCATCTAAATTTTCATGTCTCCATTTGCCATTTATTAGGAAATGAAATAATCATAAATAAATTACTTGCGTTAAGTACACATTTTAAATACAGGATAGACTCCAATTCAAACCATCAAATATTGAGCCAACATAGCTGGTAGAGAAGTAGATAAAGTGAACCTTGCAGGTAGAGGCTTAAGGACTTCCACCAGGAGGGAGTGTCAGGTGAGGCGTGAAACCGTTTGGACACACAGAAGTGGCGGAGGTCTTTGATCTGATTGGTCAAAGATGAATCTTCCAAAAGCCGCAGGACTTCCTGGTCATCGAAGTTGTCTAAGTCATCTGGATGGTTACCTAAGGTTTTTTTTTATCTGAGAACTAATGTTGATGGATAACACTGATATATTCATAAATTATAAATTTATGTTTGATAATTGTACGGATATTCAATAATAAGGATCCACACAATCTCTTATTTAGCAAGCTAAATCGAGCTATTTATACTATTCGTCGAGTTTCAGCAATAGCAAGCTAAATATCTTAATAAAAAACAACTCAAACAACAGTTTAACAAGCCGGATTGGTTGCTGAATACAGTGTCACTGTAATGCCCCCATATTGTTTTGTCAACTCAAAACAATTGTTTGTATGAGGTTTCGAAGTGTCAAGTTGTTATTTGTTTACTTAATTTAGTGTGTTTCAATTTAATTATTTTAAAATTACAAATAAAAGTAAGTATGATTTTTATTTTATTTATAATTTACTTCAATTTAAATAAAATAAAATGGAGAAGAAGAAGAGTAACAACAAAAGATGGTACAGAACACCAACAGCACAGAATAATAAAAATGCTTTCAAAATAATCTACCAAAAGCTCATCTTCTGCTATAACACTTTCACAATCTACAAGTTCCGACAAACAGGCATATGCCAAACTTCCACATAAAAGGATTTATTGATTTCTTACTAATTATAGGCTAGATGAGTTAAATAAATATGTGAAAAGTGAACAAAAATTAAGATTCAGTAGAGTAAAAAAATATCCATCAACTGACAACAAAAGTAAAGCTTTCATAAAAACAAAGTTATTAAAATAAAATAAAGTTACATCATCTTACCACAGAAAGCGCCACCGCACCTATTTAGCAAGATATACTGTAAAGGCTGCTCTTAATCCTCAATTTAGCACGCTAAATAAGATCATGAGAACCCCAAATATATCCCATATGCTCGAACAATGTAAGGTGATAAAACAAAAACAAATTAGTTGACGCCCGCATAATGATATAGAAGGATCATTAAAACAAAATTAATTTTTTTTCTCTTTATATTTGTATATATATATATATATATATATATATATATATATATATATATATATATATATATATACATATATATATATATATGTATATATATACATATATATATATATATATATATATATATATATATATATATATATATATATATATATATATATATATGTATATATATACATAACTTTGATTTTGCGATGTATCATATTCCTAAGAATAACATAATCAATATTTACAACTATTATCACTTGTAGATTCATTATAGATCACTGATTCAAGTATTAGGCGTTTGGTTAAGGATACATGAATAACGTTTGGATGGATACTGCAGCTTGGTAATTAAGTAGCCAAAGAACGCCGTGTTGTTTACAGGTCGCTCTTAGCGTTAAAATCCTCATAGGATTTATCTACAAAAGGTGAGGAATTCAAGAAAGAGCCAGCAGGAATAATAAAGGACTTCCCCCATAAAGGAAGCTGTGCTATGCGAGGGGTATCCAAACAGGTAGGTTGGGATCTGGTATTCAAGGACTGGACAGAGGAACGCAGGGCAAGCGAATTAAGAATATAAGAACGAATTTCGGTCAGGATTAACATTAATAGAACGTAGAGCATCACAACTTGAAAAATAGTCTATTTTTCGCAACACAAGCTTCTGTAACAAGTCTTTTGTTATAATTCCAGAAATTACAGACCAATTATAATAAGAAATTTTTCATGAAGCAAATAACTATCAGATTTTGGCTCAGCATCTCAGGTCAAGCATTTGGTAACTCAGTAAGATATATAATAATTATAAACTATAATACCATTAGAAAATATATGGCTGATACACGCATTGAGCTAAAGCAAAAATCCCATTGATTTAGGCCTAAAGAATTGTAAAAACGCTGCAACAGCCATCTTTGGATAATAGTAAAACTTCGCCCCTCACTACCTTACAAGGAAAACAAATGTCGCACATCCAGAATGTAAGAGCCACAACTCGAAATTGCCAACGTCAGAACTTTTAACAGTTGGGTATATATACAAAACTTTATTATTTTGTTCATTTAATTGTTGTTGTTTTTTCTTTTAACATTTCAGAACTAAACTAGGTACAAATGTCAAGGACTCTTGGTAAAAAAGAAAAGTTGATATTTTCTAAATAAGGTATACATCTTTTCTTAAATCCTTGATTATACTTCTACAAGATATAGATATACAGAAATCATATGAACAAGACACGCTCGAAGTGAGCTCAAGAATTAAATTTATTAATACTTGCACATTTCGTTCTTAAATCAGTTCTATGTTTTTTCTAAAGAGAGGTTAATACTCGTTAAAGAAACGAAATAGCTCAACATACCAATGATATGCTCCTTCCAAGCCTCAAGGTGGGGTCCCAGACCAGACATAGCAGCTTGCAGTACCAGACAGTTCTGAGTAGCTCTATCAGCGGACCGTGTTCCTGAGGGCCAGCACGGGGTAGGCTGTCAAACGGGCATTGTATGCTATCTCCCCTCTCGCAGATAACTCAGTCATCTATTACAGAGTCATCAGTCTATACGGCGGCCCTACATCATCGTATCGGTACCTCAACCACCAATAATTGTCCGCCGTATCTCTCTAACGCACAACAAACTTTGCACCACAAACATTTTTTTTTTGTTGTAAACACGGAATAATTCAGACCATTAACCTAAGAAATAAATCAGTGCGAGAAACATGACCACCAATACGCCTATTACAATGTCCATAACTACTTATGAACATTTAGCAACTGTATGTAGATTTATGTTCTTTAGATGTATATAAGTATCTTCTTTTTGATTTTCCTTTTATTGCAACAGTGTTACTGAGAAATTCATGAAATTTAGATTAATCAGTATTCCTGCTTAGTAAAGATCTTCTGTTTATTACTCACTAATGTCTTGTGTTATAACTAAAACTAATTTAAAACTAAATTGAACGGTTATATTCATTATTCATTGAACTGTTTTTCTGTCACCGTAGGAATTTCAATGAGTCCAGAAATTTTATATGTCTTTGTTTGATGATTCTGGGACTGTTGAAAGTTCTAGATGAGCGTGGCGTAAAGGTGGCTTCTCCTTCTTCCTAAACTTGGTATCTTGAAATCGCTGATTTGGTGCATGGTACATGACGCTGCAAGCCATAAATAAGATGAGTAAAAAGCGGAGCGTCGTACTGAAATTCTGGCCATATAATGTACTTGTAGATGGTTAGCTTTAACCTGAAGAATAGAATAGGCGACGTAAGAAGGTAACGTACACGGTAGAAATTTAGTTGGCCACACGAAGAGTCAAAAATCCTTTCTGATAATACATAAGTAGCAAATTTCGAAACCAGTTTAACTGCAAATATGAGAGGCTTCGACCATAAGTCCTTACAAAAAAAAAATCTAAAGTGGTTTAGTAATATAACTTTGTATGCATGATATAAAGGAACATCAAAAGATATATTAGCTGAATAACCAAAAAGGTATTTAAAGGAATTGCAAAAATTATGTAGAATTAATGCAGTTAAAAATTACTCCGTAGATAAATCAATAGACAACCTGTGGCTGACGACAAACATTTTAAATAAGCAGCCGCTGAATACATAAGCCCAAACGAAGCACTGGCTACCAGTACCTCTCCACTACAATGCCTGATGGTATGGTATGGGTAATGGACCTGGGTCAATATGGTTTTTATAGCGACAACAGTACTCTTGAGTACAGCTCCTAACGAAGAGACTAGAACCCCACTGCTGATGTGAGTGGAGTTAGGAATGAGGGTGGCATGAGGGGTTTGGAGGGTGAGCTCCCCACGTTACTATTTAATTAAGATAGGAGCAGTTTAGTTACAATGATTTATAACCAAAATTAAAATCCGCGCACAATCTTCAATAAGGACCGACCCAGAGTATTATGATCGAAAGTAAAAACAGATGAATGACTGTTAAAAGCAACTGAACAGAGGTTAATAAGAGACTGAAGTAGAGAGTAATTGAATTTATGAATTAAGTAGAGACATCATTGTGTTTCTGAGGGAAGCCTATAATAAAAATACAAGACTGGATACTTGGATCTGAAGCAATTCCATCATGAAGGAAATGGAAATGCTAGGAAAGGTGGAAGGCTTAGTTTCAGGATATAGTCGAAAGGCAAATATAGTTTTAAACTAAGCCAACAATTTAGATCTGAATTGTGTTTAAAAACTAAAATATAAATCGAGGATGGTCAGACATTCAGTAAAACTTCGTTTATCCGGACTAACTGGCCAAAGATAATCCGGATATAATCCAAAAACCGGATAATCCGTATAATAAGCGAAATGAAATCCTTAAATCAGCAGAGTTATCGTCTAATAATATCGCAAACTATTAATAGCTGGTGAGTCAATCGACTTCAACGTCCTCTGACACGCTACTCAAGTAAACCGTTTTTAAATTCCACAAAAATAATTTTATTACCATAATTTATGGTACAATCTATAAAGGAATTGTACAATGGGTTAAACTGAAAAGCGATTATTTGTGCATATTTATTCATAGTTATGTTCTTGCTATCAAAATTTAAAATTATTATCTAATGTGAGCATTAAATAAAATAAAAAAATGTCTAAAAATGTGATCCGGAAATTCGAGATTTTACTGAACTTAATTTTGGTTGGAAAACAAAAATAATAAGGCATGTTGGCACATAATAAGGTAGAAATTCGTGTTTTTTTCTTTTATAATTTTTGTCTTGCAATCTTATAGGAGCTTAGGCACTCAATGTATTCCACAAAAAATCACTTCGCCATTCTAACAAATGCTTCATTTTGTCTAATGTGCTTCAGTTATAACCTGTAGATATGTTTAAGAGCGTCATTTCTTTTTAATAATAACGAGGAGGAACTAAGTATAACATGTAGAATGAAGTTCAATAGCTTACCAATCTAAGCTACCGAACTGCCTGGCCAATGAATGTTATAAGCGTACATTGATATGTGTTTGTATATGTAAGATTCTATACTGCATTATCAACCATCAGTAACATTGCAACCAATAAATGAGGCTATCAATATTGAAGGTTACCTCGAAACTCTTCAGTCAGCTCAAGATAGAATTGAAGTAAGCTGGTTAAGGTAGTATAATGATAAGTATGAATACCATAGGCGACTATCGGCCGACACGAGATGTTTGGCGATAACTTTATCATCCAAATAAAAAATAATTAAATTTTGTTTTGTTGCGAATTATCATTTAATAAAAGTTCTGCGAATAAATTTGCAAAATGTTTATCTTGTCGCCGTCGAGGTTGCTCTGTACCGTCGATTTTCGCCAGCCAATTTAATGTACAAGTCGTCTGACGATCGTACAGTGTATACCTCAAGATATTAAATGCCTGTAAAGCCAATAGAATAATGGGAGTATATAACTGAGGATAAAAATTTCGTTAGTAGTTTTTGTTGGAAATCTGCTTTAAAGCAACGGAAAAACTTCTCAGGAGTTGACTGAGACATAAGTGAGAGGGATGAAGCATGAACTTGAAGATTTGGGTTTTGACGAGCTCAAGTAGAGGATCGTACATTGGGAATCGAATTTTGGCCAATCCAATTTTTTTTTATTTCTTCCACAATAATTTAAAAACTGTAATCCTGCTCCTATTCAGAGATTTTGGCCTGAATCTGAACAAATCGCAGTAAGTCTCTACTCTTTGGAATTTGGACCTTTTATTTGAGATAGTGCCAAATTACTAATAATAATTTAATTTTATCGACAAACGACTTACCTAAATTGAAACTGCGAAAAGATAAAAAAAGGAACTAGAATCTGCTCTTCTATTTTGACTCCAAAGTTAACAGGAAAACAACCGTTTTCTGCAAATACTTATCTATAACGGTAAGTCAGAGGAAACACATTCAAATAATTTCCAATCCAAAATAGTCCATTAAACCCCCAACGCTCCTAATGAAGCCATCAGCCTATACGATCCGTACTAATCTCGATTAGATCAAAGTTATTACCTCACTATAGAGATTTGTCTTCTTAAAACTAACTCTACAATGACATTTACCTCATTATTCCGTGATATTTTTTTCTGAAATATCGATAAACGTTTCTAGTTATGGAAAGTAAATTTCTCTGATTTCTCTGATAGCATCGAGCAGTTTCACAAGTCATTTTTATGTACTATTTTATTGCATGAACATAAAGTTCGGATGGAAACTAATAAAGGATCATTACATAGTACGTTATAGAATGATTCATACAATTCCACCAGTCGCTAGTAATTAAAATGATGAATAGAAAATAAAATTGTGAAACGAAGACTTTATATGCGATAACAATACGCTATAACGCTCGAAAAAGGAAACTCGGGACTGAGGACTTGGCTATTTCGAGGAGAAAGGCTCAAATCGGTTAAGCGGGTAATAAAGTTGATTCCAGGATAAGTCCCGAAGGCTGGATGAGGCCCGCAATAAAACAAAGGGTCCTGTCTGTAATTAACTTTAATTAAATCTTCTCTGGCCCCCCTCCCTAAGACACGTGGGCCTCAGTCTCTTCATTCCAGTCTCGGAGGGAAATGGGAGGATGAAGAATCTGTATCATTATGGATCATGTCATGACAGCATTAAGATAAGCTGAAGTTTTTTTTTTAAGGCATCACAACACTTACTATAAGACTTACCAATACTAATAAACATGGGTAAACAGTACATCACTTGCAAATATTAAATAAAACTGTAAATATCTAGATATAATATATAGGTAAATACCTTTATAGACCGTCTTGAAGGTCTATTGGCTAACGATTCTGATTGCATGCCATGAGGAGAAGTAACATGGTGGGATGGGTTAAATGCCCAGAGAGGTATAAGGTTTTGTTTTTTTCTCCGAATGGTGTAAAATCACTTATCTAGTCAAGATAACCGAATTAAGTAGTAATGAATGAGTAAATCCCCTAAAATGCAATAGAACTGACCACAACTCACTTTATTTTGCCATGTAGCAAGATATGGTGTTGTATGGCATAGAAGAAATGCGATTTAACTTAAGATTGAAGTTGGACTGTAGCAGATTAACCACGAGTACAGAAGATAGTGAAAACAATTCAAATACCCTAATCTCCCTCCCCAAGTAACAGTATAACAAGACGCAAAAAAAAAAAAATTATAATAATTTATTGAACACATAATGGCTTGTTGTAACATTCTCCAACAAATAGTTTACATTAAAAAAAAAAAAAATAAGTATATTGAACAAACTATACAGAATAAGAAAAACTATAATGACTCATTGAATTAACTAAATGAATGGTGATTGAGTAGGTAATTCTTTTTTGACACCTGAAAACGGTTTTGCAAAAATACATCAATTATATTTAAATTCGGAAAACCTGCCGCTCTAAGCTTCAATGAAATAGTACTGGATTTTTATTATTTACTAGTATTTTTATTTGGAGATTTACGATTTGCTTGTTAAAAACCTCTTAAATAATGTTAGGTATCTCAATACTCGAGACTTAGATGAACACTAAATTTTGGTTGCTTTAGTTGTTGAACAGTGCGGCAGCAATGATCTCTGAGAAAGGCAAGAAATTACCGGTCATGGATACTGAGTACTGTGGTAGAAATTTTAATTGCTGTTATCTTAGCCCTGGATCTACTGTAGAGTAAGGAGACCCTGTAAGGAATAACCAGACTATATATTGTGGGTACCTGACTCTTCACTGAATTGGAGAGAGGGGCTGAATACTGTCCACATTATCTGCTAGTGCAATAAAATGTATACCATAAGGGCTATATATATTCAGTACTGAAACAAAGATCCAAAGCCTTCTTGGGTTTAGTGGTTACAATTTTTTTTCTTGTTTATTTTTTTTTATTGACTGGATAAAGAGCTATAACAAAGGACTATGCGCAAGATTTCTCACGACAAAGATTACAGACATTTATTGTATTTGCAGAGATATAACACAGAATGAGAAAGAGAGGGTTTACACCCCGATACCGAAGACCCTACTGAGCAGAAGGAGAATAAACAGCCATAATACAGCGGGCCGAAGGGAAGAAGGCAGCAATAAAGTAATGTCGAACAGAAGGCAAGATCTAGATTATGACAGCACAAGGAGTCAGCGGCTTTTTTACGGACCTCCCATGAAGATATAAAAAAGGCAGAAAACGTCTAAGAGTAGGCCTGAGGGTTATAGTGATATCCGTGCGTCTGCACTCATCACTACCGTCTCTCTTCGGCCTCTACATAAATGTGAAGCTTTTCAAGTAACTCCTAAAAAGTTATATTAAACCTATAATGGCTAAATATAGTAACAACAATTTTATTTCCAGTACTATTACAACCATTAAAAGGTTATGGGCTCAGTACTTGATAAGGAAATTCATTTTCCTGATCTACAGTTACACAAGGAGCTGTAAAAACTCCTTAGAAATAGGAGGGAGACGAAAACTACAAAATATTTTTTTTCGAAATCTCCTTTTCAAACCCAGAGGACTCTACAGCGTGTTAATTATTTAATTAATTTAGATCTTTATAACAGTTATTATAATTTCTCTACCTAACGTGTTTAAGAAAGGAAAAATAACTGATATTTACCCAAACCCAAAACTTAGAATTTTGATTTCTCTTTTATCAACTGGAAAATCCAACCGAGAGAAACAAGAAATAATTACATAAGTTGCCATAAATACTTAATTAAATTGAGGCTATGATAATTTACTTAGGCTGACCATCACAAGCAAATCCTCATAAGCAAGACCTTTTTAACGCGGAGTGATTAATTATTAATTTAGCTTTAAATCTGTAATTAGATTACGCCTAATTTATTTGTAAAATAACCGTGCTTAATTTTCCAACCAAAAAAGAATGATTGCATATTTGCTGATAAAAGTATTCTTATTTTAAACAACACATGTTATGTATTGTTTAAGATAAGAATACGAATAAGAATTGTTTTTTCGGGAACTTATTAGGACACGAAGTATGCAAGATTACGCTTTGTAATTATTTTCTTTATATTAATTTTTAATGGTATCATATTTAAAAGATTTAGTTCCACCACTTTCATGATTCGACACATAAAAGATCTTACGGTATTATTAATCAAAAATTCATTCCTTAAAATGTGACTAACTTAAAATAAAAGGAATATTTTCAAAAAAGAGATAAAATTAAAAATCTGTACACAGTTAATTTTCTTACGAATATATTTTTAAAAAAAAATACAATCTTGAATAATTATTTCTCGATAAATAGCAAACAATTTTCTTTTCAGAATCCAAGAATCATATTCGTTACTATGGACGGGTTTGATTATCGTATCAGCCTCCTAAGATAACCAAATCCAGAGTTGCCTGATTTCCTCCAGCTATTCCAGGGCAAATACTTTACTTGTAGTTTCTCCTGGACTACAGTATACAATTCTATATTATATAAAGCGAGCGCTTGGAAGACGAATGGAAGCCGACAAAGCATCCGAGAGAAAGTGACAGTGAAGCAAGCCATGACTCAGATATAATGACAGACAGTCGGTAGATTACTATAATCACGTTCGGCCTACTAGATCTGGCGTTTCCACTGCCATAGGAACTCCTCTTCCTGACTTCCAGGTCTCGTTCCTAGTTCAAGAAGATGGGTAACTCGAGGTAGACGGAGATAATGAAATAAGAAATATTACAGGTTATAATTATATTGAAGTTATAACCTGAAGATATTAGAACTGAAAGGGTATTAAGAGAAATAGGGAAATTATAGGCGTGAGACGGGTGCCGCAGGTGCACAAGCACCTGGCTGATAAGTTATATTTAAATAAATTAATTTTTTTATTTGTTTTGTTTTTATTGTTTATTACAAAATCAAAACTTAGAACAAGCATGACTTGAGATAAATTGGAATATTTGATGCATTCATATATCGAGCAAGATTTAGGCTATAGATGTGGATTATGAAAATATTATAGAAGAATTAAAGTACTGATTTCTGGAGATAGACGTATGCAACTGAAAAACTTACAAAATGCTTATCTTTATTTTAGATTAATTATATGTCTCTGAAATATGTTTTCCTATAAAAACAATAGATATAAGCAAAGTTAAAAGACCAATTAAAAAAAAAATGTTGCTTAGAAATAAAGTTCAAAAACTTCAACTAAAATTATTTGGTTAAACAAGAGCAGTAGCATATGATTTTGGAGGCCGTGTTAGCAAAGCTTATGGCAGGGACCCGTCGATATGTGTTATTCATAGGAGCACAATGTTAGTTATTAATTGTACTATTTCATATAATATTGCAATACTACAAATAAATATAATTTGAAATTATATTTTAATGATATAAAGGCCAATTCGAGGCCTCTCTTAGGCCGAGGCCAGTGGTATTTACCTTCTTTCCACCTGCTAGTTACGTCCCTGCTCAAGAGTTAAATTTTAGTTTAAGTTTTGACATAAAAATTGTTTAGAATACGTTTTAGACAGCATATTCTTTAAAAAAATTTCCAGGAGAGCAAACAATATCCTGGACTCCCTCCCCTTCCCCGACTGGAGTATGGAAAGACCCGGTACGAAACTATGGTTCGTGCACTCTCTAATAAAGGATGCTGCGCAAGCCTATGGTCATAATTAGTCAAATTTAATTTTTCAACAGTTTCACAAAGGATTTTCGCACAAAGTTAACGATGGACCCACTTTAACAGAAACAGAATAATGAAAAGGAAATGCCTCCGTAAAAAACGGAGTGTGCTTCTACAAAACCTATTAAAATGTATAAGTGTTTAATATTCTACCAAGCCGGGAGAGGAAACGTTTGCAGGGAAAAAAAAAAGAAGAAGATAATAATATAAAACCAATGGCCGTAGAACTTCTGACCTCAATGAATAATATATCAAACCTCCAACTCAAATAAGCAGCTTAAGCTGAATCAGAAATAAAAAAAAAAACCCTACCTCAATCACCATATATTTCGGCCATTTATTCAAAAAAGAGAGCATTTGCAATTTAATCAGGTAATGGTAATCACGAACTTTCCTATCTTCTTTTTCGTTGGATTTGGATAAAGAGGAACACCCACGGATTCACGAACTGAAGTACAGAAGTAATAAAACACCATTGTCGCAGGACAATCTCCTAAGCAGCAGAGACCTATTTACAAGATGAATTGCTCACTGCTCAGCACCAACACCTACGTGGCAGAATTTTTTTTTTAAATATTACTTATTCACTATTTAAAAAAAAAATATATATATATATATATATATATATATATATATATATATATATATATATATATATATATATATATATTTACTCAGGATCTGGAAGTATGAGTGATCGTCAAACATTTATTTTCAAGAAATTATGCTTTCTTCACTGCTAGAAAATTTAGTAGCACAATTATTTATTTATTTTTCTAATTATTATTTATTTATATTTCTATGGCGAGGGCATCTATACAAATAATGTTTGTCTCAATAAAAAATAATTGCAAGTAAATGAAAAATAGACAAAATAAAAAAATGAGGATATAAAACAAAATAAACATAAGTGCAATAGAACACCGTTTATCCGAAATAACTTGGCCAGGGCTATCTCTGATAACGGCAAATTTCGGATAAGAGATGGTATAAATATTTTTGGTTTTTAAATTAATGATATTTATTAAAGTAACTAGTGGAGAGACCCCGTCTCAAAGACTGTTTTAATGGCTGAGAAAAATACACAATATAATATTTATTTGAATAGCCTGAATTTATTAAGCCTTATTTAGTCATATCCCCTCCATTTTCAAGCAACAGGTTAAAAATATTTGTCCAAAGATAATAAGTTTTGGACATGGGGCAGACAATATAAACTACCCACAATGCTGAGCGGTTGTGTGGGTTTAGAGATACCTCCTAAGGACTCCTACATACGCACATACGCATTCCTTTTATTATATAGATGTGTAAAAAATATAAATATTTACATATGTATTATATATGCAAGAGAATGCAAACATATGCTTGTGATTAGAAAAGTTTTTAACATTTAATTTACTTAAATAGGGCCAACTTTTCCAACATAGATGGTGTTATACTTTAAAAAATTAAAAAATATACCTTACGGGCACAAAAAAAACTGCCACTACAAACCATGAAGGGTCTTGGACCTTAGTAGTTCAGTGCTTACTAAAGACTGTACTGTTTCTAGGCCAACGGTTGTGGAAGGAGGTGATTCGGACGAAACCACGCTCAACCGCTCAAGTTTTTTTTTCCAATTAAGGGTATAAGGGCTGGATGAGCCCCAGGAGGGTTTTCCGACTAAATAATTGTCTACCACAGCCGGTCACTAATCCGGAACCGGAAGAAAAGTAGCACAGTGCCTTGCACACAGAGCTATCCCGCTCCTCTTAAATCTGCCATAGTGTGGATAAAATAATACAAGGCAATTTTTTCGTATGAGGAGTGCATTATAATAAAAAGAAGGAGTAAAAAATGGATAAATAGTTTACACTAATCTACTAACTATTTTACAATCTTGAATACTAACAATACTTAAATAGGAGTATTACTACGGCGTGATGTGACGCAAAGAATAATCAGTGAACATACTATAATGCTCTTAAGGATAATCAAATTTTGTCTGTCACGGTGTTGGTAAAAAACATAGAGGTCTGATGAGGAATATGTTTGATTTATTTACTAAAGAACAGACTGACAAGCAAAAACGCGGAGCGGCTAGCCGTGATATTTCCACACTAGATAACAACAAGCCTCAGGCGAAGCACCGTCCCGCGATAAAGCTCCCACCCAGCGCCCAATTATCTCGCCCTTATCGCCGGACAGCCAGCCGATATATCCGAGTGCCTTCGCATAACCGGTAGATTGGAATGCACAAAGCTTTATCGAAAAATACTCAATTTCATGCTAGTTCTTTAACAGACGATATATTTTTTTTATCTTCATTATATCATCTAACAGGAAAAAAAATTGACGCGTAAAGTTTTGTGAATGAACAGCAAACGAAATTGTTGACAACAGATTGACGGGAGGAGGGGTCGCATCCGTCTCCTTTCGGATGCGCTCGGTTATCCATCTAGTCTCTTGTACTTCACATAAGATAAGCTGTATCTCGTCCGATTTTGATGATTCTTTTTTTGTTTTTTAGATAATTTAATAACCTTTCATACTATTCTGTACATAATTTACAATAAATTGCACGCTTAAGCGCAAATAAGTTAAGCGCAAATAAAATATTCTTTTCATCATAACTTTTTTCCCTGCATTTTTTCGTTGATATACTACATACATGAAAAGTTAAAGGACTTTAACGAAAAGACATTAGGCAGATTTCATCAAAATCTTTGGAGCCGTTTACGAGAAAATTGTAAAATTCATGATATAATAGCTACTTCTGGTTAGTCCGATGCTCTGCATCTTTGCTAATACTGGTCCGAATTTGATGATTCTTTTTTTCGTTTTTTAGATAATTTAATTACCTTTCATACAATTCTATAAATAATTGACCATAAAATGCATTTAAGTTATGCGCAAAAAAAATATTCTTTTCATCATAACTTTTTTCCCTGCATTTCCTCTGAGATGTACTACATAAATGAAAAATTAAAGTTCTTTATGAAGAATAATTTTGGCAAGTTTCATCAAAATCGTTAGAGTCGTTTTCAAGAACATTATAAAAAAGTGTATAATCGATTATATAAAGTGGCACTTCCGGTTGCTCGATTTTGGCGAAAAGGTTGCTGTAACATCACATGCATGTACCTACCTTAAATAGGTAATTTCAGTATCGTACAACTTTTCATTTTTGAGCTAGGCTGTTCCTACACATACTTCGTATATAGGAAAGGGAAAGTAAAATTAGAAGAGCAATCAGCACTAAGCCGGCGTGCAAACTTCCTAGGGGTCGACCGAAACGTAGATCTGACTAGACTTTAGGCATCAAACTTTTAGTTTCGTAGGTTCCTATGTCTGTCTGCAGTATTGATACGCTATGAAGGTAAACGGGAGAACATGTTTCACATCTAAATATAAGTGAGATGTTTTGACAATTGTTACTGTGTAATCGTGTTTTCCACAGTTTTCATCGACCAGATTTGTAAGTTATATAGAAATGGTTGTGAGACCTGTGTGGGATGCTGATGTCTTGTTGTGATCAGAGTCTTCTGCATAAGTTGCTTTAAAAAATTAGGTAACGCTTGCTATGGTCCCTTGCACGTTATAATACATAGCAAAGGTGCAACTTTGACCCTTGAGGTAAAGTTGCCGGGGCTGGTCGAATGGATGAAATGTTTAAGCTTTTTCGAACGGAAATAAAATTGTCAGGGAGGAAATAAACTGGAACTTTTGTTTCCAATTTGGATCCATCTCTAAAAAAAGCAGTAAATCCATCTCTACTATCAGTAAAAACAGTTTGAGAGGTTTAATATAACCATTTTATAAAGCAATTCGTACACAGCTATGCCATGATTATAATGTTAATCCTGTATCCATAGTAGCAATTTAATCGACTTACTCAAACAAAATGTACAGTCACAAATGGAAAAAAAACACTTTTCGACTCTTAAAAGGCCCAATGCACGAACCAGACCTTATCTCTCACATAACTATTGATCTCGTGTATCATTGTACATTCGTGTTAATTAAGAGAACCAGCATTGTAAAAAACGGAGTATAGTAGTTTAAAACATTAACAGGGTTTGAAATAACTGGCATTTTTTTAAATTTAAAAGTTCAATTTAGAGCAATTTGAGTAACAGTGTTTTTTTTGTTGAATACCGAATTTATCATGAAAATTATCAGTTGAGAATTGCCTATTATGTCTAATGAATATCTTATGTTAGGCCAGAAGAGCCATTGTTGACAAAAAAAATATAATAAAAACTTTTCTATAAAAAAAAAATTATCTGGATTTTTTTTTTAGTAAGTCTTTCAATTTTAAGCTTCTAATCATTAATTGATCAAAAAAAAAATTCGTTTCTAGTTTGATTTTAAAAACTATTTAATTTTATCTGCAGCACTAACAATAAAAATACAATACATACCAGAAATAAAAATATTCTGATTGAAATAACTTTTCAAAAAGGGCAGAGAGAAATCTGCATGCTCTTGCCCTCTTAAAACAGCGCCTATCAGTTTCGTTTGTTGTTAGTGCTGTGAAATAAATGAATTTTCTTCTTTTAAATATTTTAGCGTATTTCATTTTAATTTGTCAACTTTAAATTCAGTTTTCATCCTTAAATCAATAAATTATAACCGTCAAAATTTAATTATTTACTTAATAAAGATTTCAATAGAAAATTTATATTCAATCAGTATATTTTATTTAACAGAGAGTGAAATTAATAGAAAGCTGCCTTCCATGCATTACGAACCCGAGTCGAATCCTAGCTCGACACAAAATTTTCTTACCACAGAAAATTAATGGGATTTTTTAGAATGGGAACCATGGTTTAATGGACACATCCTGGGTCCACTCAACCCTAAAATGAGTACCTGGTACTGGTCAGGTATCCTTAGCATCCCCAAATACCAAAGGACTAAGGGGAATTTATGTTTTATATACAAGAAAGGCGGGACATTATTTTTTTAATTGGAATAAATTAATAATTTTTTTATATAAGTTTCAAATGTTCTTCGGATTGTTTATGCTCCAACAACTTGACAACTGGCTTCCCCTGTCTTAATTAAACTTTAAATAATTGATGAATACGAGATGCAGTACAGTAAGGTGGTAAATTTTCTGTACAGTGAACCTAAAACAACAAACAAGCATTCAATACGATACTACGAGGAGAAATTAAGGCATCTCACAAACCACAGAAATGGTTCGACTCCCAAGCAATACTCCATAGGAATATTTTTTTATGGTATCTAACAAATCAGAAATGCAGATTATGGCTTAGTCACAGATCTGGGAAATGTTAACAGTAAAACTGAGAAAGTAAACATCAACAACCAACGAATCCGGCATAATGATACTACAAAATCTCTTCCTTGATTTTAATATTTCAATGACTTTGCTAAATGTCTTAAGAAGAAGTAAGTCACCAGTGGCTATTATTGGTACCGTTAGGTCAAAAGTGTCGTTAGCGTAACCTTAGTGTCCTCACGTCCCAGTGAGGACACGATGGGATGAAACGGCAGTTGTACCGAAGCTGAATGTGTTATGAATATAATATGGTCATGAAAATTAGCAAGTTAACCATTTAAATGTTTCTCTCATTAAATCATAACAATAAATCTCGTATAATATATGGAAAATAATAAAAAATAAAGTGAGTCGATGATTCACATTTCAAACATAGTTCTAGCTGAAGGAAGAAGTTGGTCGGAGGGGTGCGGCCAATGACTAACACATTAATAAGTAAGATTTATTTATTTTGTGCCAACGTTTCGACCTATGTTTTAGGCCATCATCAGGGCTGAGAGGCGTGCAATCGAGCGCCAACTTCGCGCTAGCCAACTTAGTGAGGTGGCGCTCGACTGCACGCCTTCCTGCCCTGATGATGGCCTAAAACTTAGGCCGAAACGTTGGCACAAAATAAGTAATTCTTACTTATTAATGGGTTAGTCTTTGACCGCACCTCCCGACCAACTTCCTTAAGTATATCTACGTTCAACTAAACTCACTCCAACAGTTCTAGCTGATGTGTTAAAGATGATTAATTTTAATTTTACTTAACATTAATTATTTTAAATAAGTTTAGTAAATAAATAACTAATTTACTTTATTTTAATTAACTTTGATTTTAATTTTTCTTAATCTTGGTTCTTTACTCATTTTTCTATTATTTAATTTGTCTATCTACTTTTTTCCATATTGCATTATCGACATATAACATTCTTTATTTTCTATTCTAATTAAACATGACAAAAAAAAACAATTATTATTAATCTATTAGTCTATATACTTAAGAGTATTTTAAACAAAATTTGAGCATTTTGTCATTGCTGAGACTATAAATATTGTGATTTTTGTAAATGAAAACACCCGTTTCTTAAAATTCTAATTAAAATATTTTTACTTTTGAGTGTTAGAGATAGATGAATAAGAGTATTTTTCGCTGTTTTTAGATATAACAAACTTCCTGCAAAATTGCATGATGGTGTATTGAATACGCATGTTAAAGCTGCGATTTCCGAGGCTTCGGATAGCGGCAATTTAATATATATATATATATATATATATAAAACATTTTCGCAGATGTTATCAGGATAGTAATAGAATCAATTTTGCTTAGTTTCATAAAAATCTGACAAGGAATGACCCATACAACAGTTATTTTAGAGTAACTGAAAATAATAGTAACGATTTAAACAAAATATTTATTTACTCGGCTAAACAACCAACATTCGCTTTTTGTTTTTTTTTAATGTTGAGTATAGAAATCTGTGAGTTTGGAGGGCAATGGGTAACAGAACAATGTGAACATTTATACCATAAATACAATGAGAAATTGATTAAAAATTTATCAATAAAAATAAATAAAATAAAAAGATACACAGATATCTACTAGAGAAAACAACAATCCATCAACTTATAAAAAATAGAGAAGCCATTCAATTATCAGGACATGAGACCTTTCAATATCACTTTTATCTATGTATTGCTAGATTGCAGAAGCCAAAAAATAAATGAAAAAAGCTTTGAGATCCCCTCAACGAGATAAGAGATTGGTCGTTGTTTACAGATAGCTAAAAGATTTCGTTGGCTGATCAAATGTAGGGGGATGATTGACTGCAGAGGGACAAATTGGATATATCTTCGATAGCCAACAATAGGCGAAATTAGATAATATGTATTACTATCGTATTGAAAAACAAAGAGCAGGTCAAAGGATGAGGGCATGTGCTGTTTTGCTTTGAACATCATTTTCGGACTTGGATAAAATCTGAACAATTTGAAAATAAAGTTAAAATTTAAAAGAAAAATGGCTCAGTCTATTAACTAAAGTGATTACGCGTGATAATAACATTCTAAAGAACTAAATATTTATATAAAAAGCGACTGAGTTTCATTGAAAAGTTTACGTTGAACACTATGCCAGTCCTCTGCTTTATTTATGATGGACAAGCCACGTAATTTCTAGTTCCTCGCATCCTGTCGTCCCTATAATGTCCAACTATCGAATATGTAAAAATGCGGTATTCATAATCGTCACTTTGAAACGCAAGTGGAGGCACGCATTGTAGCGTAGTCTTGAATTCCTAATTCTCAAGGGTTGACACTATGTGCCTTTTGGAGATTAGGAGTTCAAGAATTTGCCACTTTGTATGCCACAACTAGAGCGTTTAAAAGTGACAAATATG
Source organism: Rhaphigaster nebulosa (assembly GCA_948150685.1). NCBI lineage: Eukaryota > Metazoa > Arthropoda > Insecta > Hemiptera > Pentatomidae > Rhaphigaster > Rhaphigaster nebulosa. Next base: position 102,734,557 of record OX411311.1, read on the forward strand.
AAAATCGCATTTTTGTATATTCGATATTCGGGCATGGCAGAAATGATATGCAGAGCGCACGATTTTTTAAACAGTATTAAAATTTAGTAAATTATTGAATATTGAACAGAATGTCTAAAGGGAAGCCCAACCTATAATTTTGAACACCTTCTGTGACCATAGAGCAATTAACTAAATATTAGGTCTGAAAAAAACTCCTTATATTGTGCAACTTAATTGAAATGATCATGACCTTAAATGGAAGCAAATCCCAAGCATATCACATTCATAATAATTGTCAGTTTTATGAATAATAACTGACAATTATTATGAATGCAAAAACTTGATACAGGATGGTAATTGTATCAATAACTCCAATGAACAGGGAAATGAAAATTTTAACAATTAATTTAACCAAATTAAAGGATTTTGGGAAATATGAGGGGCTTTGGATCGTTGTACAGAAAAATTATTTTCAATTGGCACGTTTTTTATCACTTATCACGCAACAAAAATTAAACAACGGAATAAAAAAAGGTGACGAAATAAACAAGAGAACATAATGAAATGGTCTATAAAATGAAGGAAACATGAAGTGAAGTAAATGCGAGTTTTATTCAATCTGACTGTTCTCCAACAAATATATCAAACATTATTTGGATTGCTATATTCAGCTCGTATAGTCGCCTTGGCGTCTACGTCCCTCGAAAGCTTTATAGTCGAAATTTTAAATAAGTTTTATTAAGTTAGCATTATTTATTTCACATTTTGTTGCCATGTACTGCAACATTACGCAAGAGGCACCATTCTTTAATAATTTACAATTGTTTAAAGGTGCTAATGTATTTTAAATACAGAATAATTTGGTCGTGGAAATCGGTGTCCTTTCTAATTAACTCTACAAATTCGTAGTTGTTGATTCTATTTTTTTCTTCTTGCTTTCTTGTGCAGTTCACAATCGATTAATATATGTTCGATTGTTAGCTGTTGCTGCTAATCGTTACATTTTGCTTTGGTTTTCCTTCCATAAAGTAGCCATACAAAATATTCGAATACCCGATTCTCAACCTTGTAATGGTAACTTCTTCTTTTCTTGTTGTTGAGTCTGCTTGCTTAATTTACCTAGAGCCAATTTTCATTCCATGTAGTTTAAGTTTATTTTTTTTTTATGAAGGATTTGAAATCCTGCAAAGGGACAGAGAGTTGGGGTACTGGAAAGAGAGTGCAAGCTTCTTTAGCAGCAATATCAGCTTGTTACCCTCGATATCTGTATGGCCTGGGAACAACATGAAATTTACAGTTTTGAATAATGTAATATAGTCTACAATGGTAATAATGTTTGATATGATATAATTGTTATTAGTAGCATTATGAAAAATACTTTTAAAGTACGACTATTAAAAGCCGAAACAGAGTCAGAACAAATCAAAATCCATTCTACTTACTAGGTACTTTCATTGATTCCAATACTATTTTTATAGCGAACAACTCGACAGAGTGTATCGTAAAAAATTTTGGTAAAGAATAGTGAGTGATTTCTGAACCAAATATTACGGAATAACTAATATTATCTAATATAATATAACCAATATTAACGAGTGAATATTAGAATATTACTGCAAACATTTATAAAACAAACACAACACCTCATGCACTCTGCTTATGCACGTGTTGTCACTCGTTTCATATCTGGATGAGTTTTTCTGAGGACTGAGTAGAAGTGATGTGTTGGCTGAAGCATCCCAAGGGCATATATCATACCTTACGTGCTATCAGATCGAACATAAATTACACGGCATTTACGTTGTAGTTTTTTAACAACTTACAGAGACACCTCCTTCGCAATTTCAATGCAAAGCGCCATCCTCATTCAGTACCTCGAAGACCGCCAAAGAACCAGCTGACTCCGAAGGATTCCAGAGTGTCCAGAACTTTTTGCCAGCCCTCGCTGATGGCGGGATACGTAGGATATGCGGTTTTTATATCTGGCCCTCCAATTAGTGTAACAATCGTTGCCTTGTTATTCTTGGCTAGTGGCTGAGGTTTTTGTGAGTCCGTGTGTGAGCTCGTTTGTAGTGGCTAGCAGCTTTTTGTTCATTCTCTTTCTTAGTGCGTGCGGTCGTGTGGGGACCGCAAATTGGTGTGACATGGCTATAAGTGTTTCCACCGCTAAGCGATGCGGGGAAAACTATAACAGTGTCGGTGTAGAAACAGTGGACCACTGTGTTATATTCGATTTTCAATTCATCATAAGAACTTCCTATTATTTTATTGAGTGAGTTCTTCCAAGATCATTTTGTTCGAGCCATTTAAAAATTTTATTAATAAGGATTTATACACATAGTTCCAAATAAGAGGGGATTATTTCACTTACTTATTTCTTAAGTGATATTCAGCTGATTGTGGTATAATGCTATAATAAATAACATAAATTCACTCTTAATGGAAAGTAGATTTTTTTTTCTCCCTTACAAGAAATTTTTCCATTGCTTGTTTTATAATGATGTATAATGTTCATACGAAACATTAAATTTTCTTGAAACGGGTTAAATTGTAATAGTTTATTTCGATCTACAGGGTGAAGGTGCGGAAATAATAAAATGAAATACGTATACAACAATCAATGATAGATTGTTGTGAAGAATCAGGCCTATAAATAAATTCTGAATCTGAATAAATCAAACATAGAAATTTATTATAGTAAGATGTGCTAGTTTAATTATATTATAAATATCACTAATTCATTGTTCAAAATTAATCTCGTGTTTTCCTTTTTTAACATTTTAATTATTTATATTTTACTCCTATATTTGGAAAGAAAGATTATTGTTGAATTTAATCGTTAAAATGTTATCTAAGAAATTAAATAATATATTAAAATAATAATACAAATCGATCGTGAACATTGTAATTAAAAATGATGCCGATTAAATTTTCTGTTAATATAAAACTAATAATTAGGGTGTCTTTTAACGCGGTTTTGTAGTTACAAATCCATTGTTCACATTTACCTTTAAAAAAAATCTGATTACTTTCTTCCGTGTTATTTACAATGGAATTAAATTAGCATAAGAAATTTCTGTATTTAATTAATTCCTATTTAGAATTTATTTCGAGCCCTGATTTCTTCACCACAGTCTATCAGCGTTGTATTTAATTTAATAGTTTTTCCACCTTCATTTTTTTCCGGCAGGAATCGCCATTTTAATAACGTATTCCAGTGCTAAATTAAATAACATTAGCTAAAAGAAATATCCTTGTTTTGAACTTGAACGAACTTCAAATTTCTTTTAATAAACTATTACAATTTATTTAATAAATAAATATTAATATATAATTAATAGTAATAAACAAGCGAAGGATAAAAGTTAATGTAAAAGTGTAATAGAGAACTTGAGAAAGAGTAAATGAAACAAATCGATATAACAAGTTAGCCAATCTTAAAGTGCGTTCACATATTTGCCAAACCTTGACAAATCAAACGTAAAAAGGGGTAGTTTTGCTTGGCTCAGTAAAGTTTGACTGTCTGTTTTTGAGTCCGATCCGGGAAGCGCTAGTGTTGCACCCACATATTGGTGTATTTATATAAATTATATATTTATATTTTTAAATGTATCTTTATAAAATAAAAATAATTTAAACAGAAATTAACAATCTACAGAAGTTGGAATATCCTGAACAGGAGCCTGTTGATAGATTAGTTTATAGGCTTGATAGGCTTAGCGAAAGTGCGAAAGCACCTTTACACATATGTAGGAGATGACATGACCAATTAAGTGAAAAAATTCAATTTCCATGTTCGACACTTTGATTTCCTTATCCTCAAGTGTTGACTCCTTATGTCTTTTGGGGGTTGATATGAGAGGCTTTACGTAATTAGGAATTGAAGACTATTCTACAATACGTGCCTGGTCTATGTTTCAAAGTGAAAAATATGAAAATCTCATTTTTTAACATTCGATGGTTTCTCCTGGTAGGGACGATATTTATTCATGGGAAGGCCAAAAAATAATAACTGTATTTAATCTGAATTGGGTGTTAAAAATATATTTAAAATGTCACATAAGACCATTCAGGTAGGTATTTAAAGTTATCTCATTTAATACAACTAAGAATCAGTTTTAGTATGGTCAAGAACGTAATCCATCTATCTCGGAAAATAATTTCAAACCAGGAGAGTGAAGCCATCAAGTGTTATCGAAGAAGATACATTAAATATACAGGAACAAGGAACTCACACCTGCCACCGGATCATCGAGCAGCTGTAAACAGTCAGTGTGAAAGCCCAGCGGAGGTTTTACAGCTGAAGGGGAATTAGAAGTCGTCAATGGCCAAGGGAATATATTCTTTTATTGACCCTTTAAATCCGGCGTTAAATCTCCCGAAGGCGGGGACCATTAACCAAAGGGCATCTGTTTAATGGAAAAAGGGTTCCACCGCTTTTAAATCTTAAAGTCTTTTCTTAAATCTCCCAAGTTAAAATGACAATCCAACTTTCGATCTAGAGGGAGATTATCTGCACATAATGTAAATTCAAAAACCGATCATTTAAATCGCTACATCAGTTCGTAGCATTTTATGAGTAAATTAGGAAAAAAAAACTTTAGATAACAGTAAATAAATTGAATTGATGACATGACAACGCCATATTCCGAAAGTTAATGTTGTTTTTAAATGGATAAATATTATCCAGAATGATATTCCACCTCTAATAATGCACCTTGTTGGCATTAAAAACTTAAATACTTGAAAACAGTTTCAGACATTAATTTTTTTAGTTGGTTAATGGAAAGTAACAGTTGAACTTATTGCAAAGGACAGGGAATAAAACCGGTGAACTAGTTTTATATATATATTTTTAATTATATTAAAAAAAAAAACTCAAACAAGGAATAAAAAAAATCCAAAACTAATCATAACTGCTTCACACAAATTATGAATTCTGACTTCACATATACCGAATATTAGTGATTTCACTGAGATTGTATAAAATACAGAATTATTCTCAGAAAAAATTGAAGAAAAAGGATAATTACCGCTTGAAATGTATAATTAAATACAAATTGTGAATAACAGACGAAAAAAACAACATGCTCTTGTGGCAGAAAAGCGGAATAAATTCACTGTTTTTCCTGTTCCATCTACTCTTTATTATAATACGTATTGTCATTTTTCTATTTTAGCAAAATCATCATTTGGTAAACATTATTAATATAGTAGGTAACACTTAAAATGAGTGAACAGAGGTAGTAAATAAATAGTAATATTAACAGCATATTCGTCGTCATTTTTAATTACAACTTTAGAAAAATTATGAAATAGTTCGTTCTCACAAAAAAACTGATTTTTTTTTTTTTTTTTTACTTAGTAATAATTGTCTACCAGTAAAATAAAATTCTTAAAAGACCCGTTTTCAAAACAGAATGCATACTTTGAATTTTCGGTATTCGGAAATTAATAAATTACAAGAATGCATTAGTATATTACAAGAATACAGGAATACATCTCATAAGAGATACTCGCCAAAATTTCTTTTTGTATTTAAAAGGAAAGAAAAAATTAAACTGTCGTTAGAATTTCAGCGAGGACTATACAAATTGTTTTAAATATTAAAATCCACGTTTATTAATAAAAATTCTACTCTAAATTTATTTCAACTAAATTGAAAGCCTTTAGAGATTTATAAATGAATTGTAAATAGCTTAATGTAGTAATTTAGGTGATATAACTATGTAAATTGTGATTGAACAGATGTTGGATTTTCGCTTATTTGCTTTTTAATTTTAAATTTTCCTCAAGAACAAATAAGGTTACATTAGACTATGTAGATGTAGTATATTTGCAATGAATAAAGTTTATATGAAACTATGCTCTCTACTATATCATATTTGAATTTCAATTAGTGAATGTTTTCAGTACCACAAGGCATTAATTGAAATATAATTATAATAATCCAAATAGAATGATTGCTTGGTTGAGAAGTATTCCATTATATTTTATACTTCAGGAGTAATTTAGTTAAATAAAATGAAAAATATAAGATTCAAAAAGATAATAAACGCAAATGTATCTTTAATGTCTATTAAATAAAAAAATAAAAATATGATAACAGCTTGAAATTTTCCTTGGAAATATAAACCGGAACAGATGCTTACTTACTTTTCAAATACGATTATGCAATGCCTACAGCGCAAGTGGCAATGCTTATGAAACGTGCAGAAAACACCCTCCATTCCACTCGGGTGATTACCTGATTCCAAGTCTTCAATGCTACCTTAAAACCCCTTAATTAAATTTCCACGAGACTAACAACTCTCAATTCACATTCCTCCTAATAAGGCGATTACTGAAGAAGAAGGATACCTTTTGTACACCTGACTGTTATCCCCTCTTGGAATCGAGGCATTCAAACAAGCGTGTTCTTCCTCAGTCATTGGATTAATGCTCAGAATTGAAGGATTCAATCGCCTATCTACTCAGTTCGCTTCACTGTGCCATGATTCAATAAACGATGTTTCTCTAAACAAATTAGTCTGCCAATCATAAATCAACTAATTACACTTTCATACAAATGCTATTCCAATTAAAATAAAAATATGATGGCGCAAGTGACGGAGAATAAAGTTGTTGAATATAAACCATGTATGTATCTGATACCCTGATAAGTTAAAACGCCCTTACTACATCTAACCCGTATTGATAAAAAAGATACACCTTTTTATGACATTAGAAAGCTCTAAAACCAATGGTTTGGATCCAACCATTGGATTTTGGGCTTTCTGATGTCCGAAAGAGGTGTAATATTTAGAAAGATTATGGTACACTAAACAAATTTATTCAGAAAAACAACGAGGCAAATATACTTGAAGTAAAAATCTGATGAACATTGAACCAACAGAGCTAAAGTCCAAGAGGTAGACCGAAACATGGATGGGAGGATTGTGTTTGATTTGTGTTATGTGCGTTCAGTAGAAGGAGGCTTGAAGGCAACGATTGCTGGTGGTGTTGGTATCGGATCTACGGGTTCGCTAAAATTTATAATTATTAATAATCCAACTAAACCTCATCCACCTATTAAATAGTTGTGTCTAACAACAACATAAAATGACAAGCGGGAACACACCATGTAACTGATATTTATGAGAATGTGGGTTATATATACAAAGTATAATCTTTCCAAAGAAGAATCCAATTTATTAAATTGAAAGATTAAGACAAATGACCAATTCAGTATGACTTTAGAGTGCCTGAATATATATATATATATATATATATATATATATATATATATATATATATATATATATATATATATATACGTATATGTATGGATATATGCATATATAATTATAATGATTATCCTGTACCCAATATTGACAGTCGTGTACAGCACAAATATATATATATATATATATATATATATATATATATATATATATATATATATATATATATATATAAAATACGTATATAGGGCTGGTTAAGTTATAATGAAAAATCATTAGATGGCAATAAGGTATAATGTAATTTTATATTTTTAATGAAAATAAGGAGTTGGGAGAAGGGAGAATATCTGATGTGTGCCACATTGGCGGAGGCTAGAATTTGTAAACAGTTTCTCTGCTTAAAAGGCACGAAATATGGCTAAGATCGAAATACACGGCTTGTAGGCGGGAATTCATTTCAATTGAAGATAACTTTAAGCGCGAAGCTGCACAAGAGGCTCTCTTCGATAATATAACCATGAATTTTTCATAATAATTTCTCATAAATAAAGAATATATATATATATATATATATATATATATATATATATATATATATATATATATATATGAATATTATATAGTCATATTGCATAAATATAAATTTATATATCATGTAATCTTCAAATACAGCTATGTAGCAAATTAATTAAATACTTGGACAAGTGTCATATTTACAATACTAAAAACAGTAGCTTTGAAATACATAAATACAGGCATATCATTACTATAAACTAAACGCATAGAAATGGACTATAATGAGGATTTAGATTATTAATAAAAATCTATTCGAAAATATTTGTACAAGTTTTATGTAAGCTATTATTTACATTATAACTAATAATGAACAGAAGTTAACGACCACGACATTTATATCTATATAATATTACATACGTGATAATTTTTAAATTTAAAACTAAATGCCCACCAATATCCATGTAGATTAGCTATATAGATCGCAGTAATAATCATAATAATAAAAAGGATATTGAGATGAAATCAAAATGTTGGAATATTTATGTTGTGAAAATAATTCTGAAACAGAAAACGAATTAAAAAGAAGGTTCCACAGTATAAACGAATATCCTTATTCCTAACAGACTGTAAATTGAATTATCGGGATGTTTACACTTTGCAATATGGCTGTTGGCTTCTCTCCACCTTTACTGATTTAGTCTTGTCCTGTTCTTTGTGTGGTTCATATGCATCTAGTGATATTATTTTTTTTAACTTTAAAAGTGTTAGTTTATTTTTTGTTTTTCACAAAAATACCTACCTCGTTTTCCGTAAAATAACTATGTTTTGTTGTGTATGGATGGGTGTGAAGTTAAATTTAAGGGACAGCCTTTTGAAATTTATTATGTATGTTCATTTAGTTTATACTTACTTCTGAATCGTTAATATCACTGGGTACCTAAGATTATCCATAAATATAGTTTTATTAATTTGTGTATATATTCCTTGATTTTTAAAATATGCATTTAATTTATTAAAAATTCATCATGAATCTTAAAACTATAAAACTAAAAAAAATTATTTTATAGCAACAATCCCTGATAGTTATATCGGTAAATATATACTATTCGTAAAGAAATAACTTTAAATTACGGTGCATTTATGTTTCAGTATTCTGAGTATGTTTAGAAGTGAAGAGAAAAACTATTAATATATAAAGTAGATTTAGAAATAATAACATTACACACTACAGCCATTTTATTTAATTTTTTCGTAATATTTTCTCTAAATATTTTATCTTTATTCTGGATATCAAGATAATATAACAACATAATGAAAACTTTCTTTTTTTCATAGGTATTTATATTTGTCACGATCAAATAAATTTTTCTCTTACAAAATTTGTAACTTTTAAAACTATATATTTAAAAAAACAAACCTTTACATTATTTGACAATTTAATTTAAATTTATTTATGAAATTCGTTAAGCAATTAGAATACTTATTAATATAAACAGTATCTAACCATTTGTATAAATATTAGTTATTCGACCTTCTTTATATATTGGCCATAAATTTTTAAAAACTTGATAATAATGTATTTATTTAAGAATAAACAATGTTGAGCAAGTGAACAAATATAATACTAATAATAATTATAACCATAACATACCTGGAGAACAGAGAATTAAAGTTGACTACCGTTACAGAGATTTATTTAAGTCTAAACTTTTGCACATAATGGAAACCACACTGTCCTAGGAATAATGGTGGGGGAATCTGTCGCCCAATCAGGTTCCAGCTTACATACTATAGTCAAATCAGCTTCCCTTATTTGATCATAACGCCTAGCAACAATAAAGATCTCATCCTTTTAATATTAATTCTAGTTTGTTTCGGGAGTGTCAAATGGTTTATTTTAAATATGTGAAAAGTGTTATAAATCTTATGATGTTCATCCGTTTAAGTATCTTCAGTTTTCGATTTTTTAAATATTTAATACCGTTTTGAAATACACCGGTTAAAAAAAATAGGGAAAGTGAACTTCAAGATGGCCACACAGGAAAGTTTTAAAGGTAAGCTGTGAATTTTAAATAATGCATGGTAATATTTTTTCTATTTATTTAAATAAACCTGCTTTTAATAGTCAGTTGTATAGCGCACTTTATCATATTCTTTAAAACACTGTTTCAATATAAAAACTGTTTTGCTGGAAAATCCCGGTGATGATATTAACTATTCTAAAGAAAGAATTGAAATATGGAGCTTGTAATAATACCAGTATTCTTATAATTATGCTCATCAAGGCATTCCAAGTCGATTTTAACTCTTTTTCAACGCAATATGCTCATTTTTAATCAATTGCCTTTCTTAATATGAAGTAGGATATGGTTCGAATTCTTTCATCTGTCACTAACATGAAAAAATTGAATAATTGGACTCTCTTGAGACTATGTCATTTATGCACATAATTGAAATTACAATAAACATAACACAGTAGAGATAATTTACGACAATATTCATATTTTGTTTGAACATATTTCAATCGAGTATTCATTAGGATTTAATTATTACAAATATAATCATTCCTGGTTACAAATGGCCAGATGAATCAGTTTGATTTACACAATATATAGACTTAATGATTAATATTATCAACAAAATAGATTTCAATAACCTCAAATGCAAATATTAGTTTGAAGGTGGTAATTTACTTTTCTCTCTTATTTTTATCACTACATTTACATTAGAATTGCTTTTTCTTTATCTATTAAATTATTAATATTTTGCTGATAAATTCTAGCAATAAAGTTGTAAAACTGCATCAGAAGTAGTAACCTATACATATGCATATAGCCTGTATTAACATACTCATTGTAAATAATCTTGGTTATTTTTCTTATATGCATGCAATTCTACTTTATTTAAGTTTTTTAAAAGAAAATAATATTTTTTATTAACTTATTCTATACATTTGATATTAAACTAACCGTAATAATTGCAACAGTTGCTTGTCAAAAAAGTATTATACTAAATAAAGATATGAAATCAGTTTTGAATACTGTCTTAAAAGGAGGTGTATTCAGAATACTATTTACCAAAGTAATTATAAATTAATAAAAAATATGAGCGTGGAATTTTAAAGTAAGACACCAGCAACCATATTTGATATTCTGCTGGCTGTAAATTTAAAACTCAACAAAGCTTAATGGTAGTTATTATTTTTTTAGAGTATTTGCCGAAGCCTTTATGTTTTTAATATTTAACTCGTCATACGTTATAAAACTCAATTTTGAATTCAGTAATAGATATAGATGTATTATAAATGACTTAGTATTTTACGATTGAAAACTTCATTAAAATTGACAACTTAATTTTTTCTTTTTATTTTATTAAGAATTCAAATTTAGCTTTAGAATTTGCAAAGCATGTAATAAAAATGATATATGTTTTAAAAAGGTACGCTGATTGAAAATTTTGTTTTAATCGCTTTCAAATAATTTTCTTCAAAACAGTTTTGTGTTTTGTTAAATTGGTAATAATACTGTCGAACAATGGGTCTTCCCTCCAGAACTGACTTCAGCAATCGAAGCGGGTTCGCGCCTGTTTTGCTATGGTTATATTACGCGCCATGTAAGGAGGGGAAGTGATTGGCAGTTTTAGTCCCCACTACGTTCACTCCTTGCTAGGTATTTAAACATGAAATAAGTAATTTTATGTTTTAGCTATGAAATAAACACAATGCTTATTTGTCTGACCTATGAGTTTTTAAAAATAAATTATACAGTCATTTTTAGGACCTAAAAAATATCTGTTCTCTTATTTTCTGAAAATTGATAATTCATTTGCATTTTTAAAACCCTATGTATTTCTTACTGGTGAAGAAATTTATTTCCATGATATAATATTACGAGTTTCTAAATAATTCCTCCGAAAATTTGGGTAAATTTATTTCGCATCGGAGACGATTCACTTTTGAAACGCAAATACACTAAGATTTAAAAAGACACAGTTTAGGGACCAAGAGATGAAGGCGAGGAGGGGAACCGCCAACGAATTTCCTGGATATGATTGAACGGTGGGGAGAGGTGAATTTTTGAAAAGTAGGAATCATCATATTACTTCTTCTAAACATAAATCAATAACTAAGCATTTATGACAACAGCCGCTAGAAAAGCTTTCTATGGAATAATAAAGGCAAGAAATAAATATTTTCCATATATTACTGTCTTATAGAAACACTTGGCCAAGTCACATTTTTCAAATTAGAATCACATTTCAAAATTGTCGGTATTAATAAATGGTATATATATCATAAATAAAAAACAGTACGTACATAAACCTTTTAGTTTAAGTAGTTCTTCAAAAAATGCCTTCTACGATAGTACGGCACAAAAATCATCGTATCTTTTTTTTTTTTTTTTAATCTTAGTTAAATTAATTCAATAATTTAAAACTATAAACATATTTTCACGAATTTCAGTGAATGAGACGTAAAAACAAATAAATATTGCGGAAGTTTGAAGGCGAAGAAAATTAATAGATTCAATATTAACTCTGGAATAAATTAAAAGTAGTCAACATAGGAGATCCCTATCCCAGAGAGAGAAATGATTTATTAAAAAACTTAATAAAACTGATTATTATATATATATATATATATATATATATATATATATATATATATATAATAATATATAAATAAATAAATAATATATAATAAATAAAATATTTATTAAATTAAAAAAAAGTGATCTCGTGCGTCCGGTAAGTTTAGACAATTGTTGGATCAATGGATTTGAGAGGGCACCAAGGTTATCGTGAAATCATATAAAAATATGACACAATGGAGTTTTGAATTAGTGGTGTAAATTCTTGTTATTGATGTAGAGGAAGGAAGCGCTATTAAAGTCATTTTGTACAGATTTTTTTTTTCAATAAGTTACACTCTTTGGTGTATACGTAAATATTTGAACCAGTCCTTAACTGTATTATCAGATTAGTCTTGAGTTATTCAGTTCTTGGTAATTTAGACCGTTTTTTCGAAAGATGCAAAACCATAGATAATTGGAATTGCAAGTTTAGTGTTAGTCTAGTTCATGAGTCTTCAGCTTTTTGATAATTAGGGCACATTTACAGTTCATCTGTCAGGAGATGGGCTGTCTATATTTGTTGTTATTTTATGTCAATGTAATTTGGGTGTTGGATATCGTCAATGGTAATTGTTAATAATGTTCAGATTTAAGAGAATATTTCATAATAAAGGTAGCATGAAACCATTGTGACGCTGAAGGCTATATTTCTTCAGTATTGCAATGCTACTACCACACAACAAACCAACATGATTCCTTCCAGTCGTTTATAAAATTATACGCACACTTTCTTATATTAGATTCTCAATTTTTGAGATTAGAATTCAAAACTGAATTTAAAACAATGGGTATATAACACGGTATAAAATGTTACCAACACTGTCATTCAGTTTTTGTTATTGCTAAAAAAGAGAACTAACAAAACAACAATTATGATTAACAGAAAACACTTAAAATGCTAGGATGTAAATAAATTACCATTTTAAAACAAATTCTCTTATTCAAAGTAATTTCCAATTAATTATCAGATATTTAAAAAAAGAATTACACAATATTTTATTGAAAAGTCGTAGATCTGCAACAATAATGGTGATTGACAGAAAAATGCTATGATATAAATAAATAATTATTTTCAAACGATTCGGTTATATTTCCAATTAGTTATTCGATTTTTTTTTTAATTATACAATATTTTATTGAAAACTCGTCGATCTGCAGCAGGCTATGTAAAACTAAAATATATATGTGTTGCTGATCGCTGTTACAGGTTATGTTAAGCGGGTTGGGAACTCTTGTTAATCGGATGTCGGTATTACAGATGAGTCGTTTATACAGGGTCAATCTAAGGTATTATTATAATAATCCAAGGTAGTATTATACAGTCTCAGCCCGAATCATCCTTTTCTTGTAAAGGAAAACAGGTCATTGACTATGAAGGAGCGCTAATTGGACTACTCTGCAATGCAATGCTCTATTTTCGAAGACCTTAAGGCACTGTCAATGTAAGGGGCCACGTTTTGCACCGGTAAAGGACAGTATGATTGATAGAATTTCTCTAGGTTTTTTTTTTTTGCAAAATTGGTGTGACAAAATTTTGCAACGGAGAAATAAAAAGCATAAACCTTGTCTTAATTTCTTTTTGAATTGACGATATCAATAATATTTAATAACAATATTAGAAATCATGATAGCACGATAGAGAACCAGGTATTTCCTGTAATATCAATTATCTTTAAAAACTAAATTGTAAACCACCAGATGAAATAAAAAAAAAAAATAAAAAAACGAGAACAAATAGCTTGAGCAGTCTCCCAAGACAACATAAGACACGGACCTGATAAAATTCTCCAACGAGGCAGTCCCTAATCCCGGATTACCCCAGATGAGATAACGGCCACGACTTCATGCCACTATCCTTCACGCCTCCGACAAAAGTCCTGGTCCTCGTGGCTAATGGTTTTTGTCACCGAAGAAAGGACCGAAGGAGAGAGGAAAAAAAATATAAAGGAAATGAAGAGAGGACACAAAGGATACAGCCCACTGCCCCCTACGACTCCTTACTACCGTTCGCGTAGCCACCTTTGTGTCATTACAAAGCAACGTCACTTATCTTACAGTCACCCCTTCCTTAATCCACTTTTTATATTTTATCTTTTCTTTACCTATCCTGTCGCACTTTCTTTTTACTATACTGTATGTTTTCCCACGGTATACCTGTACCAAGTTTACTTTCTCTTTTTACGGATGTATTACAATACGTTCCAGAATAGCACTGCCAACAACGGTTCCACTTATATTATATATACGTTGGCTTTAAATAAAAAATAGAAAAAAAAAACAATGAAGAAAGTCAGTTGACATCCGCATGATGGTATAGAAGGATCAATCTAATTAGGGATTGATAAATTATTTGCCACTTCTATAAATTTGTTTTATTGAAAACTAGTTTCGAATGTTATACATTCATCCTCAGTTCTAAAAACACACAAAAAATTAAAAAATGAGCAATTCAAAATTTTGGTTTTCTGTTATAGATTATTTGGCCGTTTAAGCAAAAATCTAGATTGGATTTGAATGATTTTATTATTTCAAGTGCTTCATATATATTTAATTTGAGGCTGTTTTCAACGTGATGTATAATTTAACTCCTGAGTCTTTGATGAATTTATAATATTTTTCATTTAAACCAATTACTTACCGGCATTACTGGAAAAACCCTGACCCTTAAACCGTTTACCTATTAAACATCCTACCTACCTTTCGTTCATTGTAAGTTCAATGCGAGAAGCAACCAGTAGAAACTTTTCCGTTTGATATAATCCATTTAAACCTTGGTGAGTACCAACATGTATTTGATTTCTTGTCTTAATTAAATTCATAATTCATAAATGTATTATAATACTGATTTATATTACATCTAATTTAATATGTATAGTATAATAATACCAAACTATATTTTGAATTTCTCATTTTTGAATTTTTGTGTGTTTTTAGAACTGAGGATGAATGTATAACATTCGAAGCTAGTTTTCAATAAAACAAATTTATAGAAGTGGCAAATAATTTATCAATCCCTAATGAATAAAAGTTCATTTTTTAATGTTGCATAGATCAATCCTCAATTAATATAGTACGAAGTATTATCATACATGAGGACAGTAGACCTCCAATCACTTTTAATATCAATTATCCCAAATGATGTGATATCAGAGATTTAAATATTTGTTTAAAGCTTTATGAATGTTTTTATTGTTAGCATCAAGTATCAAAGCTATTAAACTGGAAGAAGTTGGTGGGGTGGTGGGGAGGGGGACGGTCAAAAACTAACACTTTAATAAATAATACTTATTTATTATTTTTTGGGAACAAATATAAATAAGTATTAATTATTAAAGTGTTAGTTTTTGACCGCAACCGCCCACCAACTTCTTCTTTAAGTATATCTACGGTCAACCAAAACTCACTCCAATAATAAACTGGAAATTGGAATAACACAAGGTCCATAGTCATATAGGTTATTTAAACAAACGATTTTAAATGAAATGAGATTGTTGAGAAACTTTGTAACTTGATGTTAGTAGGACAACTAATGAAAGAATGATTTTCACCGATAAAAACTTTCTTGGGATAACAGAATACTTTAGAACATAACATCCTCACCCGATCATATACTTCAAAGTTCACGCTCCCAAACACTCGAAAACTGATTGCTTAATGATATGAGTGTGATTACAAAACACAACTCCTACATCCTCCCGGTACCAATCAGAGAAGGACATGCAGTCATCGTGAGGACACGACCTACTTCTTCTTCGGCGTGATCTTCCCACGGCGCCTGACGAATCGCCTGTCTGTCATTAGGATGTCCTGCGGAGGGACGGTCGGTGGAATACAGTAATTGTCCTGAGGTCTTATAAAAAAAAAAAATTTGAATACAAGCATGACAAAGTCACAAAGCGCAAAAGCGTGAAAGAGGAGAAATGAGTATATTTTTTTAAATGTCAATTTAAAAAAAAAAAATATGTACACCATATGCGAAGAAACCCACTTTCAAACTAGTTGATAGTAGCATTAGCTCAAAAAAAAAAAAACGATGAAATGTTCTGAATGACAGTAAAATGATTATCTATTTTTTGTTTTATCGTAGCTTCTTAACATATAAAATTAAATTGTAATAAGACTACAGTTACTGTGTGGAGAGAACTAGTTCGACAATTAGGCCATTTATACTTTTTTGCAAACCCCTGACGTCTGCCTATACTAACCAAAGATGGAATTTTAAGATTCAATTCACAGAACCTCCACGATATTAACTCCTCCAGGTGGGAATCGAACACAAACCGCTCCAAATTGGACACTCTAGGACCCTAAGTGTTCGGCCATCACGACTTCTGTTAAAAGACTAACATATTTAGTACAGTTAAGTTAAAATGTAATGCATTATAATGGTATTAATAGTCATAAATTCTGAATAATCTTTAAATTTTTTTTATCTTACTTGGTCGATGGAAAATGTCCAATATTAAAGAAGTACTTACCTGAAAAAAAAAAAAAAAAAATGAGGAGAACTAAAAATAAATTCTATTCTTACTATTATTATAAAATATTTCTCAAAATAAATATATTTTGCATGTATTTCGCGTCACAGAAATACAGAAATCGATTATCGACGTCTTCGATATTTATTGTCAATCATGTATAATAAAATATTGTAAGACTAAAGCGAGTAGATCGATCAAATCTAGCATGAGTTATTAAAAGTAACACGTTTATTACCAGTTCTAAAATAGTCAAATTAAACTAATGGTAAACCTGAATAAGAACTAATTCATGCTTAGCAAGCATTTCTGTAATTTTATAATGCATTATGAGGCTGATATTATAAGAGGAATAAATTACTCGTTGCAGTGTTAAATAAATAAATTTTAAAAAATATCCGTTTTTTATTTTACAGTAGTAATTTACAAGTAAATAAATAAATCTTCAGGAAGTATTCAGTCCAAATACTGTGAAGGGAAGAATACCATAAGTTGAATATATTTAAAAAATAAATCAGAAAGAGGCTGTTCAAAAATTTGGGTATATTTATGAGAATATAAATGCCATTCGATTGTTGTACTGTTCAGGTATAAATATTAATAATTCATAGTTCCCCAAACTTGAGCTGATACGGGCTTTATTACCAAACAAGGTACCAGCATTTCATTATTATATTCCGCATAATATAATCATAAATTCTACTGAATAGTAGTTGTCCAGCGCATTCGGGGTATACGGCTCTATTAATGCATCTTTGGAAATTTAATTTATATCCCAAAACTCTCATGTTATATAAACCATATATCAAGCAGCGAAAAAAGTCGAAAGGTGGGAAAGTTAAAAAATAAAGAAAAAAAATATGCCGAGCTCAGCCGCATATATCCTCATTTTAAATTTAAATATATTCTAAGTTTTCAATAAAGCATAATGTATTCCCCGATCTTCATAAACCGGGCTGAAAGGGAAGAGGTAAGGATATCTCTTTCTAGAGCTGAAAGTTGAGCCTCACCCACGAAGGCCCTCCCTAATCCTTACAAAGGTCCCGGCTTCCCTCCGAGTCCCTCTAATCGTTTAAATTTGTCTAATGAATAATTAAACAAGACCTTAGCAGAATTACATAAACATGACTGAATCAAAGGAGAGTCAGTGTACTCCATACTGAATTATACATTAAAGCCAGCGACTGGAAACGGACCCGGGGCTGCGCCTCTATTACATTGTCTACGCTGATCTATATCGCATAACAGAGGGCCTTGCCAAACCCCTGTCAGACGCCTACTTATATAGGATTGAAGTCGCCACTAATCACGTCCGACGATTACTTAAGCCCAGGAAGGGCATGTCTTTCGCATGTCTCCAAGTATGAATGGCATAAGATCTGCGGGTTCATTTTATGCGGCCTTTAAAAACATCCAAAATATATTAATAATCATTAATGATTTACATAATAATAATAGCATTTGAAGGTTAAAATTAAAAACAATAATTTAATAATATCTTGAATTAGTCATCTAAAGGAGCAGCAAATCCAGAATTCTGATTCCATTTTTTAATTAATGATACCTATCACTAGTTAAACACTGATTAAAAATAAAAACGGACAAGGCCATTGCTAAAACCATTTTTTTTTTCTCCCCTTTGTTAGTTCTAGAACAGGGAACATCAATTATTTTAAAGCTTCATACTCTGTTAAACAACAAATTGAGCACTCATTAAAATTACAAAGGATGATTATAAGGCTACGTTTACTAATGGACACTAATGGACACACAGAGTCTAGCGCCAACCAGAGGCGCCGCCATGGGAGAGACCAAGGAAAGAGGAAACGGATGTCATCCCCCATAATTTGTAAATCCAAAAAGTTGGTTAATTCCAAGCTAAAAGATACAATTAACGTTTACAAGAAGTTGCAAAGTTTGAAAAAAAACAAACAAACAATTTTTTGTTAACGGCTTCTGTTAAAATTTGATGAATACTTTCCTTTAAGAACGGCACTAAGAATGTTATAAAATATATAAAGTATTATTTTACTATGTTAATTTTACTCTACTACAGTAATTTCTTCATAATATATATATATATATATATATATATATATATATATATATATATATATATATATATATATATATATTTAAACTAGATACGCACTTAGTACGCCAGTAAAGGTATGGAGTATATAAAATAAATTAAGCGATTCACATAGAGGGTTGTCATAAAAAAACAAACAAAAAAAAACATACAAACGTAACAAAAGATGTGATTCTAATTTAAGCTGTATATTATAAAGGTTATATAAACTTTAGGTTTGTAAGTCATTGCCGCAAAACAACTAGTACAACTAAAACCTAAGAAGGGGTCTTGGTGAGGACTGCTTGCGGCAACGACGGTTATACAAGGAACTAATATGGTCAGCATAGTCACTCAACTACTGAAGTCTTTTTTCCGACTCGATGAAAAGCCACGTACCCCATTACAAATCTTGGGTGTGCCCCCGCAAGATCTTCCAAAACCATGTCGATTCAAGACTGGAATGACAGAAAGCGATAATATATTAAAACGGGTTGCATACTGTTAGCTTCATGGTGCTTAGTCGTTAACAGTGACAGTTTGAAGTCCTTTTTGTCGTATATTCTCCACAGATAATAGATCTTTACACTGTATCGAAGGTCACCGGAGTGGCGTGGACGTGCATGTTGGAACATGCGTGTTGGAGAAGAGTCTGTTAGGGGTTTCAACTTTTTCTCCCACTCCTGCGGTTTTTAAGGTTTAGCCCACCCCTACAGTCTCTCCAAATTGAGTTAGAGAGGCGAAACTCTATGTGAATTGAGTTGGTGTTAGAGAAGTGCCTTTTGTGGTTCTCAAGGTTTTTCCTCTCTCCGCGCCATTTTGATATTTTCAATTTTGTATTATTGAATTAATGAAATTAGTTTTTAACAATAATTACAAAAAAAAAAAAAATTGAAATAACTAACGATACACGTTAACTGTACACACACATACATTTACATACACACCCTTTTTTTCTATTCTATTTTGTATGAAATAAATATATGTATACAATTTAGGAATTATTACAATAATAAATTCCTAATTCAGGATTTAATGCGGAACATAATTTTCTAATTAATAGAATACAATAGAGCCGATAGAAATACCATTAATTTGGGGATGGCTCTGATATATTTCATCCTTAAGATCACTTAGCTCCTAATAGCTATTACTTGAACGGTTCTACTCTTTCGGCCGGCCCAAGAGAGAGCCGGTGCCTGGGCAAGAGGAGATAGGAAGGCTCTGCCACTTTCAATAAATCAGACCTGAGGAAATGAGATAAAGGAAATGAGCTTAATTCCCTTTTAAGAAATTATTTTCCCAGTGGGTCTAACCTCATTTTTCACCTGAAGGAGATTGCGTATTTAACGGAAAATTTTAGGCTTAAAGGTCTGTGTAATCCTTTCCATCTTGGTTAATAAAGTTAGCAGTAATCCACTAAAAGGAACGAAATAAAATAAGATGTAGATAATATAATATTAAACAGAAATTTGCAATAGATAATTCGATAATTTTATAGTATTCCCGTTATTAAATTTGTACCATCTATCTAGGGGTGGAATTATGTTGTATCTGCGATAGCGGCTAAGAGCGGCGATACTAGCGAAGCAAAGAAAACCTCGCTATGTTAAATGCTATGAAGCAACGCTTCGAACCAAGACTTATGATAGGGGCGTCAATAATGGCATTTTCTCAGCTTCTATCGAGTATGTATGTTGATTTACTAATAAATTATTTTTTTGTAGGCCCCCATTGTGGGGAAAAAAATGTAAAATGGGCCTACTACGAATATTACTTAATTTTTGTCTGCAGTTTATCCATTTTTTCGATAATAAGTAGTCAAAAGTTTCTATTTCCATTTGCATATATTCAATGCATTTTATTAGATATTGCCTTAAAGCTCTGTAAAGATGATAAAATTCCCCAAACCCATACGTTTCAGTTATAAAATGAATCCGGAGGACTTCAGCGAAATAATATTTTATAGCACTTGTTGATAAATACATTTCTTAATCTTCGGAATCATTCATTGTAGAGTCACAGTTTTTACTCAGGATTCAATATTTATTATTTTAGAAACGTAACTAATAAAAACACTTGCAGTAAATTAAAGTACTGATAACAGTTAATTTTTCAAATCTTATACCAACAGCTATATTCTTTTAGTAATTTTTTTATCCGATTATAAATTTACACTAGTTTCTATGGAAGAATTTTTCGCATGTTCCGGGTCCATTTGTGAGTTTTCACCCAGTACTCGCTAGCGGATACTGCTTGTGAGTCGGCCAGAAACAGATTGCTCATTTTCGGAGAGTTCCTCTCGAGATTCTTGCACGATTTACTCAGAAGTGAACACTTAGCTTTAAGGAGTTTTAATTTTTGTCTTGCCTTAAATTTTTTTCCAAACTTTTTTTTGCCAAAATTAAAGAATAGTTATAATTAACAAGGCATATGATAAGTTTATAAGGATAATCAATCCTTAAAAGGGTTTTGCATTTTTTAACGAATACCGATAAAAAAAAAAATGGTATTAAATAAGTATGTAATTTATACTTAAGCTAATATCACAGTCAAATGCACATAGCCCCTTACACTAGACAACAAACCAGCACGTCTCTTGAGTTAAGCGGGTTGCCTATCCCAAACCTGCAGCAATACCGATTTCCCCTTCCCCCAATATAAATTATTTAAATGTTAAATGTATGTGTTTGTAATCGTGGATAAATTATATCTTAAATGAGTTGATAATATTTATTGTTGGTGAGCTCTAAACACGTAATATAAAAAATATAGATTTTAAAAAATCTAAAAAAATAAATATATGATGAACATAATAAATAAAAATACTAAAATATCATTTAATTATCCGTTTAATATCATTTAATTACAATGACTTAATAGTATTTGATTGAATTCACTTTATTTTCATTAGCTTCATCTACAACGATTGCTTTCCATAGTAAATTGATATGAATTTATTTGAAAAATGGACCAATACAGTACCTAATGTGATTGAGAATAGTAAAAAGAAAAGAGTTTAATTAAAAATGAATGCTGTAGTAAACATTTTTATTTCATTTCTAAATTTTTATTATTTTTTTTTTTTACTTTTAGAGCATTTTATGTTCATAATTTCAGAGATCACCAACTTCAAATATTATTAACACTTGAATAATTCATAAAACATTCTATTGCCCAATTGTTAATAAAAACATGGTTAATACTTGGCCTAAGCTACTTTAACTCACTTGTAAATATATTTAATAAGATACGGTAAAGCACAAATGCTCATCTACTAGGTCTGCAATTTATTCAATTAAAACAGTAAACTAATGAGCTCTAGGTTGAATGAGTTAATTAACATAAGAGTACTTTTTAATTAATTATTAATTTAAAATTACCCCACACAGATCAACAGGCTAATAAAATAATTAATAAATAAATAAATGGTTACAGTTTAATCATTCGATATCACACTAAAGCTGTTGAAAATGAGCTGGATTAGGGATTAACTTGAAAATTAATCAAGCAATGAAACAGGTGCTCCTGATTACTTAATAGCTAAAACATGTTCATATCTGGTTCTTGTTAATTTCTTAATTTGTTAATTAGTTTTTTTATTAATTTATTCTACTTTGCTAATTGAAACTTCTTTTTTTTTTTAAATGTTTTCATACAATACATAGATTAAATTAAAAAATGATAATATAGTAGAATAACACTGATAAGTTTGTGTACTACCAACAAATGTACCGACAGTTTTTAACAATGTTTTGTTAAAATAAGACAAGATGTTTTCTTAAATAAGACAAGATATAGCTATTGTTTATTAACAACAATAGATGTGTTATCATTATTACTTCATTTTAAGCCTCATCAAGATATTATAATGCTCACTAGCTCATATGGTAATTGAAACATATAAGAAACGTTCTTACCAGATATGCCATTACGCGATTCACGGTTTGTACTGTCTCGCGCACCATTTGAACGCGCTTATTGCTCAAGTACCGCACTTAAGCACAACTCCCCTCACCCTGACAAATCGCGTCGCAACATCAAACGAGCACGCACTCGGCATCTCTCGTGTGCATTTATTAAATCGCTGGTCATTAGGACTCGATGGAAGCACTTAGCAATATTTCACAGGCACTTTAAGCTCAAACATACAATGAAGAACCGTTTTAAGTCGGATGATACCCGTTAGAGCGACCATCCGTCACTCACAAATAAAA
Source organism: Rhaphigaster nebulosa (assembly GCA_948150685.1). Classification (NCBI taxonomy): domain Eukaryota; kingdom Metazoa; phylum Arthropoda; class Insecta; order Hemiptera; family Pentatomidae; genus Rhaphigaster; species Rhaphigaster nebulosa. The sequence continues at coordinate 102,757,675 of OX411311.1, forward strand.
TAACCCAACAGTCATGAGCGATTTATAAGTTCATCTCATGCATAAAACATTCTCACTTAATTTTAGAGTCTCCTTTGGCCAACGAAGTGGTTCCTAAAAAAATTTGCTGTATTGTCTCGTACCTCTAAGGACTCTCGTTCTACTGAACTACTGAATATATATATATATACACACCCTTTAAATTTAATTTTAAAATATATATATATACATATATATATATTAATATATATATATATATATATATATATAAATAATATATATATAAATAATATATAATAATATAATAATAATATAAATATAAATATAAATATAAATAATATAAATATAAATAAATATAATATAAATAATATATTATAATATATAATAATAAGATATATAAATATATATATATAAAATATATATATATATATATATATATATATATATATATATATATATATATATATATATATTTTAAAATTAAATTTAAAGGGTGTGTAGAAATTATGTTAGAAACAAAAAAAGTTTGAGAAAAAAAAATCATCCATGGCGGAGTAGTAGGCAATCAATCAATTATGTGAAGATAACTCCAGTCTTTAAGTTAGCCAAGGAGTTCGGTCAGAAAGAAAAACATAGATACATATAAATATATTCTCATATGTACTGACGCAATTTTAATATACAAATGAACTGTATTATTTTTGGTGATGTTATTTAAAAAAAAAAATTAAGATTTTTGTAGTAAAAACTACAAAAATCTTAATTTTGGTTTTTTATTTTATTTTTTCCAAACCTACAGAACTGAATTGGATGAGAATTCTAGGGATGGTTTTAATAAAATAGGGATATAAATATTTCGTTTAAAAAGAGTTACATGATAATATAATTTTTTTAAATTTTACTTAAAGCAATACCGGGCGAGTACGTCTGGAACATTTTAAGCAAATGTTAGTGTTTATAATAGTTTAAAATCTATTTAATTTATAGAAAATAAACATTTAAATATCAGAATAAAATAAATCATTAAAAGGATTTAGGATACAGAATATACAAAAGAATATTTAATAGAGAAAATTGATCAAAGTGAAGGAAAGTTATTTATTTACGATGATTATGTTTTAGCTTTAATATATTCAAATTGTGGTTTCCCCTTCATTGGTACGCTAATCGGAAGGGCTAAGCCGGATGACTTCCTCACCAACGGCCATCAGCAGCTATGGCCTGGTTATTATCGTAATATTTCAGCCTCATTACGTGGGGAGGGGTTCAAGTTTATGTTCTGGGGCAATTGAGGAGGGCGGAAGGAGTTCCGGCAAGAAAGACTTGAGATCAGTCTTGATGAGTCCTTTACGAAGAAGGAATATTACACCATTTCTACTTCCTCCACATCTTGGCGCATGAATATGCAGTGCGTGTCGTGATGGTAAGATTCTCATCTGGGCTTATCCAAGCAGTCAGCCTATTCATTCTTCTGTAACTCTATCGTTCTTAAAAGAACGTTATGAACAAACTGAAACTTCATTAGAAGAGAGCTTTAATTTTTTCCATAGCCTAGTAGAAATTAAACATTCTGAACGAAGCTAATTGAGTTAAATTTGATGGATGGCTTCTGTAACTTTTGTCGTTTAATATTAATCTCATCATTTCCATTCGTATTTTTTTTTTTTTTTATATTCCTCAGTAATTTGAATACATTGTTAATTTTCAATACCAGTACCGTATCAAAATATTCTCTCCTTATATCCTCTTGCTAGGAAAACTGTAATGATGCTTTGTCCCTTAGTGCTCAACCAATTATTATTATAATCTTCAAAAAATCGTATTTAATGAAGTTCAGCATCACCCTCCCTTGCTGATTCATACAGACAAGCCCAATTAATATGCGTAAAAAGTATAATTGTCGCATTTTTGTAATACATTCTAAACAGCTAGAGTAGACGAGTTTAAAAGTCTAGGCAGTTTGTCGGATACCTAACCTATAATGGCACTGTAGGCTTAATACTAGAAAAATGATTCAAGTGACATTCCTTAAAAAATACCATTCAAATAAATTTGGTTGAGTTGAGATTGAAATTTTTATTTTCCTAATTTAGAACAAGGAGTGCATGTCCAAAATTAAAAAAAACATAAAAGAATGCCAACATTCAGATGCTTTTGCGCGCCCCAAGCAAAAATTGGAATATGTAAAAACTTTAATGACTTTAAAACAAGCTATCTCAGCTCAAAAATCCGACGCTATTTAAAAGAACTGGTAAAGACCTTCAAGAAATTATGTTGCGGACTTAAAAAAATTCAAATTACAGTTTGTTATAACAGCTAATAAAAGGGAAGAAAAGTCGAAAATATTTTTTCTTGTTCATTTGCTGGCAGACCTAGATACAGTTATTGTAGAATATAAAAACTAACGGGGTTTGAAAATGAGCGGGGTAGCAATCGATTTCGTCATTTTTTACGGAAGTTGTTACTATTTTTGTAAAAAAAAAAGTCACATTTTTTCCGATTGCGAATATACCAAAAACTAAGAGAGTTAGGAAAAATAGCGTAAAGAGAAAAAGCTATGTTTTTGAATAACAATTTTTTTTACCTAGAAAAGTTATTAAAAAATATGAAATTAAGTACGAAATTGTTACACTCACTATTCCTCGAGTTTAATTTTACTCGCTGAACTTCAAATATTGTCCAGTATTAATAAAAAACTTACTTTTTACGCATTAAAAAGTAATCATGTTTTTATTTTATTTATTTTTAAAAGAATAGCAGTGTAACAATTACCCATTGAAGGGTTTACTTTTATGTTTTAAAATAACTTTTCTAGGCAACAAATAAAAAAGTAAAAAAAAAATTTGTCTACATCTTTTTTTTTTTATACCACAGATCTTAGTCCATAAACCCGACTTTTTTTCTATCTCTCTTAGTTTTTGATATATTCGCAATCGGAAAAGTGTTTTTTTACAAAAATAATAGTAGCTTACTTAAAAAATGACAAAATCAATCGCCATACTACTCATTTTAAAGATAAAGGGACTACACTATCTTACCTATCTGATTAGCATTGTTCGTGCAGTGATAGAAATGTGCACAAATAATACGAAAAATTAAAATTTATAAAAAAGAAACCCCTTTTTTTCCTGTCTCCTGCAAATCAATTCGCAAAGAACTTAAATTTTTATTTGATATTATCGAATACTTTCCAATATCAACGAAGAGGACTCGAATAGGAAGGAATAAAATGCCCGTCTTCTAAATACGAAGCCCATAAAAAATTCTCTCAATAATATTCTCTAAAGAAACTCATTTAAGTCTTATAGTCGATGGAGATGGATGGGTCGTAAAACGTCCCTGGATTTCTACAAGGATAATTATAAAACTTTATGGACGACGTTTTAACCAGGACTATTTAATGCTTTAAGCTATATAAATCTATTTTAGTATATTTATAGATCTGAGTGCATACTGTAACAGAAAATAGATTTCTACTTCACAAGCAACTAAATGGGGACAATGTGTATAAATAGAAGACCACTAGAATTCACAACATAAAAAAATAAACAGAACACTTATTAAAGTAAAATAAAAGCTAATGAAATTTCTCTAGGACGCGCAATTAGAAGTGGGAGTTCATATAAATTAATTTTTCTTCACAGGAAAACTTTAATTTTCGTTCGTATGAGCTAGAATTATGCATGCAGAAAATTTACTTAACTTCAAAGCCTAGATGAGAATACTAATCTCTGTATACTATTATGCAGCTATTTAAAAAAAGATCCATTAGAACCAAGATGAAGAAGGGTTCCCTATGCTTCAACATATTAATAATACTATAGCGCAATACACTGTGACGTAAACATAAAATAAAAAATCAGTGCTTCATTTTCAATTAAAATATTAAATAAACTTGCTTGTTTATTAAATTAAAAAAATTAAATTGTTTTTTATTGATTACGAAACCAACCAGCAACAGTTGAACAAGATATTCTAAATCTTTAATGACTTAAAATATGCTTCATCACCAAAAAAAATAGGTTGGCAGAACGCCAATGAGTCTTGGCAAGGAATCTAACTAAGATATTAAACACCTAATTATTTTCTAGTCTAAACCACCCATAAAAATATATTATAGTCATAATATAATTTTTTTAATTACATGAACACATTTAATTACGGAAACAGCTGTGCTAATGAAATAGTAAAAAAATCAGTCCTAAGCTTCATAATTCAGAATTCATAGTTGGGAAGCTATTTAACAAAGAGAGAATTACTCATGAAAAAACCTGAGAGGAAGAACTTAACTTCCAATAACTCTCTGAAAGATATTGGAAATTCGCTGAACTGAAAAAAAAAGGAGTAATAATTTAAAATGAATTACAAATTGTTCTAAATATAAACAAATCATTAAAAAGTTTTAAAATGTTGCGTAGCATCCCTGAAATTAGAGCACCCAATTACTTTTAATAATATATCTATTACTAGAGAACAAGTTACATCAACTGGAAAGCTGTCCACGTAATATAAAAATGCTTTGTATTTGATTTTTAAAGTTAATTATTTTATTATAAAAAAAATCAAAAAAATCATTGTCTTTTTTTTTATACCGCTTAAAGGTTAAGATACAAATCGTATCTATTCGACATGATGAAATTTCAAACTATGCTTTCATTGACGCTTATTAAATTAATAACAAAAATTAAAACGTTTATATAACAAATTTTTAAAAATAATACAAAAATGTAAAAGTAAGAAAAAAACGTATATTGGACCAGGATATATATCTTGAATATAAAACTGTAATATTTTCCTATTTATTCCCTAAAAGTACTTTATAAACTAAAACAACTGTGTCTATTAAATCCTTCTCATTTTCTATGGATTAAATTTCTATTTTTAATTTACTTAAGTAATGTATAAATTAGTTCTACTAACGATCTTAGGAATTTTGAGACATCATTAAAGTTGTTGTTCACAGAATTTTAAGAGTGTGAAATGAAAGTATGTCTCATTCCGCGAGCCATTGATCATCGAAATGGTGGAGGGGGACATCGAACTGTTTGGTGTGTAGTTCAAGATATGATAACAAGTGTTAGTAAATGATGGCTTATATTTTGATAGTAAGGCGAACAAACTGTATGTATATATATATATATATATATATATATATATATATATATATATATATATATATATATATATACATATACAGTTTGTGATGTCTTTAATGATGTCTCAAAATTAATATATTAATATTATTCAATTTAAATATTTAATATTAATATTTAATTATTAATCAATATAATGCATAGATTTAGTTTCCACCCTATTGTGGTGAAATGATGTAGGTACTGGTAACAGTTAGAGAATCCGTTGGTAAGAGGCAACTAACTCGAGAAAAGCTGGAGCATTAACGGATCACTAAGCGACTTCCTCAGTCGTTAGTTACATGATCTCAACTCTATTATACGGATCAGTAAGTCACAATATTACTATATCACGGGAGAGGGGGGAGAGAGTCGGAGACCGTTAAAACCAACGATGATAGATGCTAACGGTAACCTGTGATTAGTTCTAGTCATAAGGTCCATAATATATTCACACCATCAGCAATATTAATATATTATCCTAAGTATTTAAATATGGAAAAATGATCTGCATAATCTGAAAATTGCCAAGCTTATTTTTAACTATCGATACAAGAATCAAACATGTTTTAATCACATTATATTTTTCAAATATCCACAGTTTTCTATCTTAAATTACTAAAACATAGTTACGGATCAACTGGATTTTGAACATTACTCTTTAATCTCCAATGAAACTATGGGATAGAAGTGACCAAAATATATAATATAATATATAAATAAATGAAATTATAGAAATTATCTGTCGCTTTCAGCATATTATGCTTGGCTTATAATTTTTAATTAGTTAATACAGAATACAAGGAAATCTGGATTTGAAACGAAACAGGCGTCAAACATCATTACAGGAAAATCTGTGTCAATGATTTATACAAATTTTTTTATTAATAAATACAATATTATAAAAATAGAGTAATAAATGCTATAATCAATTAATGCTATCGGTAGACTTCATGGCATAGACTGGTAAAAATGAGATATTTCGGATGCTAGACAACAAATCTTTAATTGCATTAAAACTTTGGCTTTATTCCTATGGTCACAAGGAATAAGTTGGTGAATCGAAAAATGGTCCGAAAAATGAGTTATGTGTATTGTGATCGTCTCTCAAGCCTTCTTCCCACTGTCAAGAAGTTGGTAGCTCTCTTCTATTCCTCGAAAAGATTTAGAGCTGTGAGTTACCATCTTCTTCACAGTGTGCAGACTTGGTGATCATCTCGACCACAATACACATAACTCATGAGAACCATTTTTCGACTTACTAACTTATTTCCTGTGGCCACGGAAATATAATAAGTTTGGTTTTAATGCAATTCAACAATTCAGGCTTTTTTAGCTATTAAAGTTAACGGCATTTTGTCCATTTATAACTTTTCCGTAATATCTAGAGAACTTGTTAGGTTCAAAGGGTCTTTTTTGACATATCCACGCCAGTCACTTCACCAGTGAATTTAAAATAACACATGACAATCTTTATACTATTTTTCATATGATCAAATTAACCTTGATATATTTCTTATTAATTATGGCTTTATTTCATTTACATGACTGCTTTGAAAGTTCTGAAAAAAAATGATTCGATCTTTTCAAGAAACATGACTAATTCATCTAGAAAGAATATATATGAATTAATTTTTGTTAATTTCTGGACATTATAATAGGTTAATAAATAAATATTAATATTTTAAAATCATATGTACTTTTATTTTATATCATTTAATTCACTGATATTACTAAAAGTAGTTGGCGGGGATATATAAAAAAAAAACGGTTCAAAGTAGGTTTAGAATATGGGGCCGGGTTCAATCAGTTTATTACTAATTGAAGAAATTTATATTAAAAAATTAAATATGAAACAGATCTGGTTTCAGAAACCAGAATCAATTGTTCCTCGTGATTAATATTTAGAGCTATTTTCTTAATTTCTTAATATTTCTTGATCTTAATAACATCCTATTTTCTTCAGTCTATGGATGTTATTCAGACGCTTCTAACAAACCTGTCATCCACAATTCCGGGTAAATCTTTTTGCCATCTTATTCTACTGACCGAAATTAACATATTGATGTGTATAACACCATTTCGGAAAAAAATGTGACTCTCTTTCTTCACTTACAATCTTCTTCTTCTTCTTTTTTCACTCCCTCCTTAGTGCCATCAGCGTGGAGGAACGGCCTCGGTCCATCTCGCCCACTGGTCTCTGTCGCTGGCCCTTCTTCTCATATCCACCATCGTGCTTCCTCTGGCTCGCCCAAGTCTCTCCAGATAGTTTTGATACATCATCCTGGGTCTGCCTCTAGGCCGCCTTCCCTCTGGTTTTGCTTCCAAGAGCCATTTAGCCTTTTGGTTATCGCCCATCCTGAAAACATGACCAAACCATTTCAGTTGGCGTTCTTCAATAATTTCTTTTACTGGTCTTACATTCAGTTCCTCTCTTATTCTCTCATTTCTCCAGCAGTCTCTTCTTGTTTTTCCAAGTACTCTCCTAAGGTACCTCATTTCTATGGCCGTTACTTTGCTCGCATGTTTATCAAGAACAGTCCAGCTCTCCGCACCATATAGAAGGACAGGCAGAAACACTGTTTTAAATAAGGCTATTTTGGTTTCTTTCTTTATCTCCTGTTTCCCTAATATTGTAGTGCAGATAGAGTAGAACACACCATTAGCCTTATTGACTCTATGTAGAACCTCTTGGTCTATTCTCCCATCTCTGCTGAAAATCGTGCCCAGGTACTGGAAATTATCTGCCATCTCTAGCAGCTCATTATTGCATGAAATATGAATTGGGTCTTCCCCGTCTCGGCCGATAACCATCACCTTACTTTTAATAGGATTTATTTCCATTCCTTTCCTCTTGAGCTCTTCCGACCATTCATCGACAGCCACCTGAAGCCTTTCCTGGGTGTCAGCAATCAGGACCACATCATCCGCATATAGCAGAGCTTGTGCTTGTACAGGAATTAAATTCCAGTATCCCACTGTTGCCACTGTGTCCTGACTTACAATCAATGGGTCTTTTTTTATATACAGTCGCCAGTTACTTTTAAATAAATTATATTCATTAATAGTAACTGTTCCTAAGTAATTCAGTAAACATATGCTTGATAAATGTTAGCTCTCATTCACCAAGGAAGCGATCCTTTTGATATTTTTTTATTATTATTATTATTTTTTTTCTATTTGGTTTTTAAATAATAAAAAAACTTTTACTACGCTATTTCTATCATGTGTTCTTATTTTGTAAATAACAATTATCACTATAATTTATTTAAAAGTAACTGGCAACCGTATATAAAAAAAGACTCCGATCAATTTTACTATCAACGTTATTTGCAGTGGATTAAAATTATTTCGTTAAGTATGAAAAAAATGAAAAATTAGGCACATATTTCAGATCACATAATTATTTACAAAGTAATCGACATTAATAACAATAGAACAACGCTCTAAGCTTGATATGTAGTTACTAAAAAGTTAATAAAAAATCTAGAGACAAAAAAAATTATAAAAATTTATTATATTCCGAGTTTTTTTTCATTTTTTATTAAAATTATAGTCTGATTTAGATATATATCATGCAAAATGACCATTACAGAGTACCTTAGTTAGTCAAATATTATCCTAAGAAACTTATTTCGGATTGTTTTTTAACATTGGAATGACTAAGTTCCAACAAGTTGCTGCGTAATATGGGTTTTTCTAATAGATTGTAAACAAGTAATTAAATCTGGGAATCAATATTTGAACTTATATGTATAAACGCGAAGAGGATAAAAATAGCTGACTTTCCAGTTGTGAATAAAAATGTGCTTGCAGTCTACATGAACCCCAATGTATTTACAATACATTACACTTCATTTTACATAAATGTTTTGTTTACATTTTTAGATATTCTTTCTGTAAATAATACAGCGTCCGTTTTTTTAGTATTAACACTTAAATTAATACTTTTCTCAGGTAAGTAATGAAACCTATTTACTAGTATAACAGTATCTCACCTTCAGGATGAAATTGATATTGATGTCTTTCCCTGAAAAAACCCAACTGGACTTCATTGGGTTTTGTAGTTTGAACTGTTAAAGAGTTATTCTAATAAGCACGGGCGTATAAATAACTTTAAATTAATACTCATTATATTTAATGGATTTTGGAAATAAATTTAGTGGTTTCGACAGAGATACTATAATTCATGAAAAAATAATATCAATTAAGCCACGATATTAGAAATGAAAGAAACTTTAAAATTAGAACTTTTCAAAAGAAAAAGAAGAAAGAAAAAAAAAATTGAGGAATAGTTTGTGACGAAAATAATCCTTGAATAGAAGTGAATCAGGCGGAAACCCTTTAATCACACGTACCACAGAATAGAACCTGGAGACCGGAGGTAGATGAGTTGTGGACCTCCAAAAATATCTGTTGAGTCAGCTGGGCCCCGGCCAGAGTATTCGCACTTCCCTCAGGACCTGTCAGTGGAGCAGGAGGGCCACTTCAAAGGGAACTAATCGCTGTGTGCTGTAGTTGGCAACACTGAAGGAGGAAAGGTCCAAGAGCAAACATTATACTCAGATTGGACACCTGTGAATTCCTCGGGTTAGTGAATCCGATTGGGGGTCAACAAATCTTAAGAAATTGGTTCTTTCACTTTTAAACCCTACCGTCTCTCTTTTAATAACTTAAGGTTCAATATTGATAATTTAAAGAAAACTGAGACATGACAACTAACAATAAGTTTTTGGTGTTAATATTTGAAGAGATCACGTGAGAAAGGGCGTCATATTTTTTCCGAAATGGAGATATACAAATCCATATGGACAGATCGTTGAGTAGAACGAGATGGTAAAAATAAACCGAAAAAAACATATAATAAAATGACATACCTATTGAAAAATAAAAAAAAGGGTGAGCAGCAAAGGGCTAAAGTCGTATTTTCCATTATATCAAATACGTATGAAAATATCAAAAGTGTGATAATTGGAGAAAAAAGTGGCAACCCCCTTGAGCCACTTCTCTGACACCAACACAATTCACACAGAAATTTTCAATCCTCAACTCCAATTTGTAGGGGCTGCAGAGGAGTGGCAAAAGCTTAAAAACCGCGGGACCTTGAAGACAATTTTCAAACCTTCAATTCACTATGGAAGGGCTTTAGAAGTGCGCGAATCCTGAAAAATCGCGAAAAACATTTAAACATGCCGAAATTTGGACATAAACTCCCATTTCTATTGATATTGTTCTGTCAAGAAAACAACCATACATACCGAATTTCAGCACATTTGATTCGAAGAGTACCGCTGTAAGTGCTCAAATGTAGCAGAGGATTTATACATATCCCAGAAACCCCCCAAAACCCGGTTGTATGAAACGGACTAGCAGTGCGAAACGGATTTAAAGTGCACTCTCCTCCCTCCGATGAAATTCTATACACTATAAAAGTTTATTATTCACGGGAAAAATAAGACTAAAAGATACGAGCTTAAGTTAAGCACCAAACTTTAATATTTGATTTTCTTGAAATGCGTTTTGGTGGTTCCTGTTAAAAAAGGAAAAAGAAAAAAACATATTTATTTAGCCTAAATTTATTATTGATTTATGGCTACCCCACAATTAAGTTGTTTACAGATGTCCTCTATTGACGATAAAGACGTTCATAAATTGACTGTTTATGTAATCTAGAAAAAGACACGAGGCTGGCAATACTGCACCCGCAATATTGAACGATTGTGAGGGTTTAGCGGGTCTAAACGATAGACCCGGTAGGACTCATCTAAAGGTTTTATAATATATACTAGATTAAAAAAATTGATACAATAAATGTAAGCTAACAGACCATTCGCAATGAGGTAGAACAGCCAGACGGACAACTACAGCTCCCCCTAATCCGGTAAGGAAGTTATAATCGTGCAAAGTAGTCCTCAACTGTCCGCCTTAACGTTCTACACTAACCAACTGCTGTTATAGCTAATACTAGATTCGGTGGCTAACTTAGTTTGGGTCATGTCTCCTCTAACGTCCCGTAGTAATTCAGACCCTCTGCGATTAAAGGGGAGTCCTGAAACTTGGTAATAGCCCGAGAGGATCATCATCGATTTACCGCATAATAGGACATTCCGCGCCACAAGTGTATGATTAAACTGCCTTCAGAGCCTTTGAAGCCCTCACAAAGATGGGAGGGATTCCTTTAATATAAGATCGAGAGTTATTAATCGAAATAAATGCCAAAAAAGCAAAGACCAAGTGACCAATTCCAAAATCACAGAAAGAAAGCTTATCTAGCGATAAACAAAGAAATATACTGAATTACTTCCCTGTTTGTATCATCTATATGTATTTTTATTTTTCGCACGTGTAATTCAACTTAAGAACCAATAATTAATCGTATGAATCTGATGTGTCTATTGGGATTCGTAAATCTGTATGTAGTATTACGTTTGATACGTAAGAAGGTGAGTCAAATGTCAGCCTCGAAAACTTAGATTGAAATCCTTGTTTTTTTATTGTTTTTTTTTTTTATTTTCCGCTGGTTCATGAATTTTCACCTAATAGATAAGTCTAAATGGGTTTTAACAAATGTTAATTTTTTTTTGTGGAAATTTTGAAGTAGTACAGTGTTAGGTGTAGCTAAAAATTTTACTTATTTCATTATTATTTTTTTTTGATATGAGGGTCTCAGTCAATTTTCTATCAAACGGGCGTCAAATCACTTTACCGATTTGAATATCGGTTGATTATCAGTGTAAATGTTTTAAATTAAAATGCGGTGCTTTTTCGAAATTTAATTGGTTTCCCTATTTTGCACCGCATTCTTCAACTATAATATAAATTTAATAGTATTTAAAAAAATTTTAATGGTGGGCAGAGCAGACGAAATAATATATTATGGAAAAAACGGACCTTAGGGAAGTATTGCTAATTATTTTATCATAGAAAAAATAGCATAGTTTAGAAAAAAGCAAAACCCAGAAGATGGAAGAGTGTTTCGAAACGTTGGTTGTGTGTAGGTAGAAAAATATTAATGTAGAAAATTAATAAAGATAATTTAAGGGAAGTGTATTTGTTCACAAAAATAACAATACTATTTTAATTTAGCAATGAAAACTTCCGTAAAGTAGTAGGAATTTTATAACATAATATAAATTTAGTTTTAATGATACATTAGTTCTTTCTCTAGTGCTAAGAGCCTTCTTATTTTTAATTTTTATTTATTTTTCATAATTAGGTCTGCTTCAGCTCCTGAGATGATAATAAGGATGATAAACTCGCAGTAAAAATAAACCTCCTTATTTTTTTTTGTAAAGAGAAGGGCCCTCATGCAAATCCAACATTCATTAGGCCCTACCAAGATGACATTGGTACTCGAGCTTATTTTAATGAGATGTCATGAATTAGTGATGACCTGGAAGCCCCTCTCTATGAAGGCTGAAGAACCCGTCTTCTCATCATGTCAGTCTGGACGAGCAGTTCTAGAATACTCGACCTTTGTCCCATCATCTTTAATTGGTTTAGGTTAAGTAATTTTATCTTTAACTAAATAAAATATATTGATTATTTTTTTAAAACTGTTTTCGTTGAAGAAGATATTATAAACAAATTATCATTTAATTAATTCCGCCCGAATTTTCAAGATGTTAATAACCGTTATATCGAAAATGGCCGAAATAGATACAAATCCTCCATATTCAATTTAAAGAAATGCATTTCGATGACCTCACATGATAAACTCGTAACTGATTTTTTTCCTGCAATTTGCATGGAAAGCTCTTATGTGTTTGGCAGTATAACTTAAAAATTTAAAACTTTTCCAGAGGTTATTCTGAACTTATTCTGATGTCAGCATCGTAGCTATGACTTATCCAAAGTTTGTTAGAATACGGGTAATTCTCAGGAAAAAGTCATAAATCGTATCCCTTCTACATTTCAAACAGATGATAAATATCAAGTTTTATTTAAACATTATGCTCATATCGTTTCCTCACTCAATGACAAAAACAAAAACGATGAGTTTTCACTAAATTATCAACTTTTTCGTTGAATCAAACACCTCAATTCTCATTACCGCCACGTGTTCCTGAACAATTTTTTTTTTTTAGCTAAACACACAATTAAATATAATCAACACATTGCTTTCCGAGAATTAGTTCTATCACGAAAATATAGTATATACTGTTTAAAACAGAATCTTTTGAGTTTTATTTGAATTTTGTTGATTCTAGAATAATCCAAACTTTGCTCCTGGTTTTTATTTTCATGACTCTTGCCTTACAAAGAAGATCCCCACCCCTTGCCCAATGATCCAGTTCAGCTACAGTAGTCACATGAAATTGATGTGTATTCGCTGAGTATTTCTAATCATTACTGCTCCTTAATGTTTCTCCTAAAGTATTGCTTTAAAGTTCGGTATGGTAATGAAAACCTGATTGAAAATCAATTACTTTATCGATTTTATCAATGATACACTCAACTGAAATTACATCTCAAATGTCTTAATCTTGATCCTTAATTTTGTTTATGTGTTGAAATTAATTTTAATCACTTCCAAAAAATTCGAATTTCAAAAAGTTACCAACATGCAGAATGTTTCGGGTTTGGGATAATTATCCCTAACATATCACAAATTTCATTAGCATTTTACAATCAAGAAATATATTGTCATTAACGCCAGTTCAAAAAATTAGAAATTTTGAATTCCTGGCCAGAATTTAGGATTTCAGCTCAAAACGGTCCTTAAAAATAATTGATTTGTTTCAATCCTGAATTTTTCCGAATTTTCTGGGAAGAGTTCACCGACTCACTTTTTTGGAGGTCTTTTTTTGAGAATCATTCATAACCTTATTATGTACCTAGTGTATGTGTCATTCTGTAAGTGATGTTTTTGGTGAGCAATTAATACTGAAATAAATATATTACAATGATAAATAGTTATTCGCATTTCTAATGAATTAGTTATTAGTTTGGAAGGGTTAATAAATAAGATTTAACAACGAATCTCTTAGTCACTACAACGATGCCCTAAAACTGGGAAATGTAAAAATAAGGATGATGAGGCAGATCAGGAATATCTTTTACGGTCCTGCCGCCCCCACGGTACCCTTTCTCGATGCTAAAAGCGGCCCAGAATCGTAAGTCAGGCGGAGATTCTTCAATTTGGGAAATGCCCCAGGCCGCAGTTCGAGAGGTTTTATTCCGTTGTTATGGTCGTAAATTAATTTGAGTGCCCTGAGGAAGGGCTCTTAAAGGAGCCTTAAGAAAAAGGGTCCTCCAATTTGGGCGAGTGCCACGCTCCCTTTGGATGGGGAAGGGGGGTAGTCTAAGCATAAAAACCTTCCCAGCTGTGCACACATCGCTAACAGTCCACGATTTATCCTCTTCGAGTGCCATCAGTCTGGCTAAACACGGCTGTCTGTGGCGGCTTTGAAGGTTCGCAGAGGAGGCAGGTAAAGGGGACGACTTGAATACTGTGAGTGTGATCGAAACCTGAGCCTGCCATGAACATTCTCCGAAGAAAGAAAATACTTACAGAATATTAAAAACAACTTTATACATAACCTTTAGCAGAAAGGAGATCTCTAAATTATGGTTTATAATTAATCATATCATTAAATTCCTTACTAATGCCAAAGTATATGGAAACGAGATGGAGCAGGTTGAATTTCTGGATCAAAAATATTTGTTGTTTATTTCGAATTAACGGGCTATTCTACAGGTTATTAAACTTCACCATTGAGAAGGTCAAAATTTATCCCAAGGGTCAACGAATGGACCCTTCCAGACCTCAACACCCTCGGATTAAAGACCAAGATTAAAGAAAGTGTATAAGTAAGCATATTATATCATTAAAGGCTGTATTTATATTTGAATATGAGCAGTTGGCTCCAGGATAGATTTTAATCGTTCCAAAAACACTAATTTATAGAATCAAATTAAATTCTTTAACTTACAAAAACAACAAATCAGAAAACCTGTGTAAAATAGTGTCCTTAATACTTGCCTATATTTATTTAATGAAAAAAAAGGAAATCATTTATTAATAAATAATTTTCATTGATTTCATTTTAATAACAAGGTGTTTACCCTTCAGGAATTCTTACGGGTTATTACAGGTAATTAAATTCCTATAATGTCAAAGATGTAATTTCAAAAATGATTGCCACAAATTCTACTAAAACCCATATTTTTCAAAAAATTTCGAACTGTTATAAATTTACTTGTATTTCAAAAAACCGTAAGAAATATTTTATTTTTAAAAAAGTGTAATTTTCTCCGACAACCTTTATGCATAAGAACATGTTCCACACGAATAGACATCGCCATCCATTACGCAATTAGTAGACAGTGCTGAGAACCGCTTTCGACTTGAGACAACCACACTTGATTTATTAAGACTAATTGGTAACTACCCCTTAGGTGATGGTTAGGGCTGAGTTAGGCAGAAATAATGGATAGTACCCACAGGAATTGCAGTCTGAGTAGGAGGTAGGATCTAGCTTGAATGTTTACCAAAGCTTTTATATATATATATATATATATATATATATATATATATATATATATGTATGTATGTATATGCATAGCCTACCAAACCAAATCTACTTTATGCCCCAACCAACAAAAAAATCAGTCACCATTGATCAAAGATCTATAAATCAAAAAGTTACATAAAAGTTTGTAAGCTGACAAATCCGTTCAGATTGAGCCATGGAAAGAGATAAAAAGAGAGAGAAGACCTGCTGACAAATACTGAATTAACAATCCCCATAATTCAGAGCATAATCCACCAAGTTGTGGAAATCCAGGATGAAGAGTCAAGTAAAAACTGCATAAATATGTATGGCTACCTGGGCCGGCCGTTCCCTGATAAGTAATCATGAATAATCTCCATTCTATTTCCCCGCTTTTCTTCGTTCCCTTCGAAGGGGATAAGTCCGATCAGTTTTCACGGCAGCGATCATCCCGGCTTTTTATTCGGTCGAGTAATCAGCTTTGGGGGAAACTCGCCGAGTTTTCCGACCGGTCGGAGTTTATTTTCCTCACATTCAATTAGCCGAGGTATATTCATCGCAATGTATTATTCATCGGTTGGTTAAAACAACGCGCTGGAGGTAAAGTTTCACCACCCGGAGGCTTGTTTCGAGGATGCTACGCGAGGCGGGGAACGATATTAACGACATGCGGGAAGTTAACGAGTGAGGAAGTTAAGGGAGCTCTAAATAAGGCAGAATAAAAAGTGTTGTAACAAGCAGCTCACAATAGCCCGATGGTTTAATACTGGATGAGGTTTTACATTTTATAATGACATTGTAATTTCTTAACATTTAGTAATAGAAAAAAATAATTTCTCCTTGATGGCTCCATGTGTTATACTTTGCACAATTAAAATATTTATCTAACAAAGGATAACTAAAAATATCCGGTGTGTCCTTTCACAGGACTTTCCTCCCAACTTTGGGTACAAAATTTGCTTGCTGTAACTTTTGCTGATATCCGATAAGGAATTTTTTACTTTCCTTAGCGTAAAGCTATATTATAATCGGGTAAGAATTTTTAATCCTATCTTTTGCAGTTGTGGGTTGGATTAGTTGGACAACTTATTTAGTCAATTGCCCTAAATATAATCTTGTCTTAGTATCTAACATGTTCCTTGTCTACTTAGTATGGCAATTTACCTTATTAAAGTGATAATTCGCACCAATCTGCTTTCTTTATTTTCCCCTCTGTCCTCCTCTATACCCACTAAATTAAGTATAAATCAAATTATAATAATACTTAATTATAAATATTATAATTATAATATTATCAAATTATAAATACTTAAGAGTTCATGGAATGTAAATATATATATATCTTTCTTTGAACTTTACAGAATGCGTCACAGAACTATCTAATCTAATCGCTTGTTTTAATATTATTTTAAGGATAGATTGATATTTATTTACAAATATTTTACAGTCAACAAATAATTTTAACAAAGCATATAATAGGCAATGAATTAATTCCTTATATCTGGATGTCTTCACGAGGCTATATAATAAAAAATAAAACCAACAGTCCATTATTTACACTTATGTTCTCTTATAAATGTCTGTAATATATGTACAAATAAAATACTTTAATAATGCATACACGAATTTTATTTTTAATAAATAGAGCCTCATATAATAAAACTGAATTAATCCGCTTTATTCAAATGTTTATTTGAAAAAATATTAGTAATGAATAAGTTGGAATATTTTCATATAGTCATTATGGTATCTGGTTCCTCACAGCGCAAGCAAGTATTACTTAATAAAAATTCTTTCAAATGTTTTGTGCCCCCAGCTAAGAAAATGTTGGGGACTCCTACTATATAGATATAATTATCATTCACTTATTGTCTCTATTGAATAAATACATATGAACATATGCAGTCATCATATAGATTTTGTAATAAAAGGTTAAGGAAACGACAATGTAATTATAAGAATATAAGGCATTCAAAGATAATTATAATTAATTTTTTTTTTTTAACTTCATTTTTAAATTCACACCTGTCTATGAGACAACCAGTGAATGTGCTGGCTAAGAACATGTAACGTGGCATGAAAGGCATGAGAAAGAGTAGTACCCAGCGGCACCTCTTCCTGTCGTGATACTCGGATATAGTTAGGCTAGGAGATCCC
Source organism: Rhaphigaster nebulosa (assembly GCA_948150685.1). Classification (NCBI taxonomy): domain Eukaryota; kingdom Metazoa; phylum Arthropoda; class Insecta; order Hemiptera; family Pentatomidae; genus Rhaphigaster; species Rhaphigaster nebulosa. The sequence goes on from OX411311.1 coordinate 102,775,439, forward strand.
TCATCCAGCTCCTCTTCAGCCTTCTGCGAGTGTTGTCAGGCATGTTGGTTGTCGCCATATCTTGTATGAGTGTGTTAGGATGTCCGTGTAAGTTATCGTGAAATCGTTTGTAGTGGGTCCGTATGTGTTCGTTAACTGTAGGCATATTGAGGTCTGTATGTAACGTAAAGTTGCTGATGTACCAAGGGGCTTTGGTGATAGTCCTAAAAGTTTTTGACTGAAAAATTTGGAGTTTTTGTACGTGTGTTTTTTTGGCTGCCCTGTATATCTGTGAAGCGTAGGTCCAGATGGGCTTGAGTAAGTAAGTGTAAGTGTTCAATTTATGCCTAAGTTTTAATTTTGAACGTTTTGAAAGAAGTGAGTATAACAGTTTAAGTCTTTGGTTATAATTAAAACAATAAAATAAAAAAACTACAAAAGAAATAAAATTGCAAAATGACTACATACATCTTCTATGAGAGTCTGAAACCTCGCGGTGTTCCTCCTTTCTTTCAGTGTTGATTTTTTCTCTTCTTCTAACTGTGCTTCTAATTCGGCGATTCTTGCTTCTAACTTTTCCTGAAAAAAAGGGTACAATATTTATAAAATAATTAATTAATTCTCTCGCTACAACTCTGGTTTTAAAACTGCCCAGACTTGTAACGAGTTGGAGTATTGGGGTTAACTAAATTCGATGAAAATTGGGTCGTTTCCTTAAAAGGTTGATGGATATCGAAATCATAAAGAATTTATAGGAAAATTAATGCTTGACAAGCAAAATTAAATCTGAAATTTCGCGAATTTCCCACGTAATACTCCACTGCTGTCGAAAGTACTGTATGACCGAAGAGTCAGGTAGGGGTTGAAAATAAAATAAAAAGAGTTTGACTACAGACGGACGGATAGACAGACACGGAACCAAATATTTGTTTGGTGTCTAAAATGTAAAACACGGATGGAAATTTTCGATTCAAAAAACAATTTTTTTTTTCATTTCCTGCATGAATACAAAACTTCTCTACCTTGGGTAATGAGGAAGCAAAAGTCAATAAAAGTATTAAAATTTAAAATAATTGACCATTGAAGTTTACTCTTTTTTTATTTAAAAAAAAATGATATATTATAATTTCGGCATTCGGTACAAATTTCTTTAATAATGGATAACGAATAACATTTTATAGAAAACATAAGTAGAAAGTATTTTTTATTCGTTACGACGGTATACAATTAAATTTTCAAAATCTAGATATTTCGTTTTGAATAACAAGTTATATGTAATAAAGTCCTTAATGCTCATTGATATATGCGTTATTGTCATTCCTTATTCTTAACAAACTTGTGTAAGTTTGAAGATTATTATATTTTTTTGTATTGCTTTTTATTGAACAATGATACAGAGCTGCTGCATTCAACGGAAATGGGTATTAGGACTGTTGTATCCATTCACATTAAATAAATATATACACCATAGAAAAATAAATAAAAATAACGAAAGTAAAAATAAATAAAAAAATAAAAACTTAAGAATAAAAAAATTAAAATAATATATGCACATCATAATATATGCATGAAAATAAATAGTGAAGATTATTAGAATTATAAACAACAATAGAGTCTCCCGAATTCAGTATAGGGTTTAAGAAAAATGTTTTGGTTGAGCATCATCAGCGAAGCAATAGAACACATTTCTGGCAAAAAACAAACAACAAAAATACCAAATATAAATCAACAACCAGAATCTAAAACAAATGGAGGACTTTTGACAAAAGGATATTAGTCATAATATCAACAGTAGAGGATCGATATAGGGCCGCGATCTGTGTTTGTTCAGTTGTCCTCCCTCCCCCTTGGCTGCTCTACTGATTAGAGCCCCTTGTTACGTAGCTAACAAATTAAAAAACTTATCCAATCAAAAGGTTCCTAACTTCTTTTTCTTTTTTTTTATTAGGAATTCTCTACTTCTTTTTTTATAGTCGCCTTCAGAAACACCTTTGGTGAAAAGTTGTGGGATGGAGAAAAACGTAGAAAAAAAAAGTGTAATTAAAGACTTATGAAACTGTTTCCGTCTCGAGAATTCATTTATCGCTTCGACAAGTTCCAGCCAATTAGGAGGATCTTTTTTATTTGCGGATTAAAGATTTTTTTTGTCAGGTGGTTCCTAACAATTTATACCCCTCTGGACCAATACTTTTCTATACCAACAATTGTTTCTTTTAATGAAGTAAAACATAATTTTGTTTGTTGTGATATCTTTGAGAAAAGAAAATACAAATACAGTTTTTAATAAGCCTTTAAGATAGATAATACCTCTTCAATTTCATAACTAAAGTAATTAATTTTTCTATAGCTTACATAATTTTTACTATTTAGGGTTCCCAGATCGTTGTATTAGATATTAGAGCAGTTGCTGCCAAATTGTTACCATCTCATGTTCAATTTCATAAAAAATCTTTTAAAATATAGAATATAAAATATCATATAAATCATATAATTTCATATAATTAATAAATTCATATAATTAATCATATAATCATATAATAATAATCATATAATGTTTTATATAATCATATAAAATCCATTTACAGTGGACCTTGGATATAAAGCGGATGCCTTATAATGAACTAACTGTGTCTTAGAGGTATCCCTATTATAGCTAAGAAATAAAACTATGAAAAATTAGAGGGTAGAAACTCATTGAAACGTCAGTTCTATATAATCAGGTACGTTAGATAGTGTCTGTCATTGAGACCCGCAAAACACATCTGTTCAGTGTAGTGGATACTGTATAGCATGTTCCTTTTATATTTCTAAGTTATACCAATAGAAAATTTATGAATGTAGTGAATAGTGAATGTAGAGAATACCTGCTGACAACTTTATTGTGGGAGCCATAAGTTAATAACTATTTTAAATTTGTTCATGTTTCAACATTTCACAGTGTGTCATATGCGTAGTAAATCATAGTTCTACTTACACTTGTACTTTTGTATTTTATTATGAAATAGGTCCTACAACATGATTTTGTATTGAAATAATCATTTTTATATCAATCCTTCAACCATCCTTAGTGATCCAAAACATTCTTTTCTGTGCAATTTATTCATACCGAATCTTCATACATAATTCAAAGGTAGGTATTGTACGGTATCAGTTATTGAAATAGGCATCGTCTTAATACTCTTATACGATATATAATTGATCTATAAATATGAGATGTACTAATTTCCATATGTACTATATAGTCATCCCGGGTTATAATGTGGTTCGTTATATCAGAAATTCGGATATAACGCGGGTCCGAATATCGCTCTAGTCCGAATCTTTAATCAGAATAAAAATTAAAAATCAAAAAGGTACATATTATAATTGTTTCATTAATTTATAGCTCGTATTCCTCGTTCTTTCAGACTACTATAGAAAATAGATCGCAAGGACCGTTGAAATCACTGGGAAAAATACAATATATAATATTTATTAATTTAACCTTAATTTATAAAATTAATTTTTATTTAGACTTATATATATTTGTAGCTCCCACAATAAATATGTCTACGCGAATTCTCTGCATCCACTATCTATCAAATATTCATAAATTTTAGATTGATATAACATAGATATAGACACGGGACAGGCTATACAGTATCCGCAACACTGAACGGTTATGAGTGTTTAGTTGATCTCAATGAGAGACACGGTCGGAAGTGTTTGAGGGTTCTATTAAATAGAAATGATATTTTATCTCTAAGAAAAAACGTTCATAATAAAACATCCGCGTTATAAGCAGCGTCCGCTGTATAATGGATTTATATGTATTTTACGAGATTTGTTTATGAAATTGAACCTGCAGTGGTTACAATTTGGCACTGCTCTTCACATTTTGGACTGCTCTAATTTCAAGTAGTTTCAATTTCACAAGGATCGAATGATATATATTTATTTAAATTAAATAAAATTCATTAACTATTCCCAGTATAAGAATTAATAATCCTTATTTAATGAAAAATAAAATTTTAATTATGATTCAATAATTCTAGAATGTTTCTGTAGTTTTAAACTTCTTTCCTGGACTGTAATAATCGTAATTCTGCCTTTTTCATCCAGTGGGTGTTATTTATCATCTTTCTGATATTTCCTCCACACTTCGAGAGAATATTTTCAAAGAGATTCAGTTTCAAAGACGAATTCATGCTACTTTGTCAACTTTTACGCAAGCGTATTCAAATAATGTTAATTTGTTGTTCTAACTAGCTGTGAAATCAAATTTTCGGTGGCACCTTCTGGAAAAGCTTCAATTAGAGATTACCCGATCCCTCAGCAGATTGGGAGGAACACCTGGCGTTTGTAATCCGATGCTCCTCCAGCCAACCCCTTTGGGATAAGTTCTCCTTAACTGAACCATCGATCCTTAAGTTAATTTGTTAAACAGAAATGTCGAGAATTGAAATTAGACTATAAAATTTCATGAAGATCCGCAAAACATATCTAAAAATAATATGTGTATAATACAAAAATGGGAATATTATAGGCATTTAAGAGAGCTCTGGAAGTTTATTAAAAATTAATCGATATTTTACTAACTTCAGGCATCCTCAGTACTAAAATTTACCTATACCAGCTAATATTTTCAAATAAATTAATTATTAAATACAATGGAATATATCTTCTGCTCCTAGCAAATCGTCCAAGCAACCATAACATGGTCGTGACTGTCCTACTAGTCGGGGTGCAAAATATTTAAATTAATATTAAGCAAACGTTTTTTGCTGCTCACGATGCAGGCCTTCTTCAGGACTACAAAGAACAAGATACAATGAAGATGAAAATCATAGATGTATAGAAAATGAAAGTATATAAATGGCAGAAAAAAAATTGATGAAAAAAAATGGAATAAAGCTGCGTGTCCACTGGTGAGTTTTTAACTCTTGAGAGCTCCACAAGTTAGTGGATATGAGTTGCTTTCGAGATTTATCGCATCATTTACTCTCAAGTGGACACGTATCTTTAAAGAAATTAAGAGCTAACATCTGAATTGCATGAACTGGCGGTGTTATGGTTTCTTGGTACTGTTTTTTGTTATTATAAACTTTTATTGCTTTTACTCTCAATAATAAATTATCACATTTAAGTTGAGATAGCCCACCTTTTTTATAGCGCTGACCTTAAAGGTACTGACACTTCATTACGCCAGGAAGAAGGAAGAGATTTGAAAAATCACTGCCAGAACCCCATGACTAAGAGACTCAGGAGCCTATACAAATAGATATTAAGCTGACAAGTGAGGTTCATAAGCGTCAACTAGCTTGCCCCATTGGCTTCGGGCCCGCCGGGTGAGATAAAAAATAACGGGCCCCCTCCCAAGATTTTTTGCTTAAACTCCCATCCCCCTCCTCGTGTCAAACACAGCCGCTCCTGAGTCACCGCCGTATAAATAGGAGGAGGTGCTGCTGAATTGGAGCAATTTGTTCGAGTCCTTTCCTCCTCATAGCGCGGGAAGTCTTCCATCGGAAATTTATTAACCTTAATAAATTATCGGAGAAGTGGTTGATTGAGGGCGAACAAAGTATTAAGAGTTCCTGTAAGTAAACCTCATGTTCATCATTGTGAAAAGAACTTCGACACTTGGGGACATTTCATCTACTCACGGGTGACAATCTTGAAATGAAATACTTGTTTCAATCAAGCCTATCCAACCCGGATTAGAAGAAATACAATAAAAAAAAATACACAAATAACGAAATTACACCACCCTCGCCCCAGATGAATTTTCCCCAAAGCAGTAAACCCGTCCTCGTCAGAAGTGCAATTTCAGCCGATGATGAGATTGCCTGTCTTTATTAAGCGGGCCCGACTCGTGAAGGGGAGAGTAACGTTTGAGCTGGGAGAGGGATCATTTAATATCATCTTATTATTTCTTATGAAATTTGGTAATTCAGCCTAAAAAGAAAAGAAGAAACAAGAGGGGCAAAGAGTATGCGTACTCAGGACAGGTATTAAATGAAATCATTTTCAGACTTAGTGAATGCAGTTCAAAATTATATTACCTCCTTATCATTTCCATATCCAGGGCTCTTCAAGGAACCATATTGGTTTCCGTCTTCTTTAATTTTTTATATATTGTTTACTGTGCCACAATACGAATTTTACAGAAGAAGCGTTTGAATTTTGTCTATTTAGGTTTACCGCTGCTCCTAAATCGCTTTAAAACATCAAGTCGGACATTTTCTTAATCAATTAGTACATATATTTTTTGTTTTGAAAAAATAAAAAAATAGTCTACATGTTTTGATCATTTAAATATGAAAGGTGTATTAAATTGTGGCAGATTTTAATGAAAAAAACAAAAATAACTACCAGGAGACCGTTCGAGTGGTGGTCATGATGCACCAAGCCAAATTCAAGCCAAGATTTAAGCCCACAATGCAGGCCTTCCTCAGGACTACGAAGAACATGATACAATAAACATGAATGTATACTATGTATAATAAATGAAAGCACATAAATGGTAAAGAACAGATAAAGAAAATTGGTTATAAATATAAATAAACAGTTCCTAGTGGATACCCAAAACGTTTCGCCAATTCAGACCTCAATTAAATAGAGCTATTAGGTTATTTTTTTTTTTTTAAGGAAAAAGGGCAGACAGACACGCTTTCTGGGATTGTCTCCAAAATTACCAGTACCAGCACTCTTTCTTATCTGTACAAAAATAAAACAATGAAGCAGATTGTAGGAATTTTAATTATTAGGAATTTTAACGCCAGATTTTTTCGATCGAAATAATTAATTAGTAATTAAATTCTTTAACTGATTCATTTCGGTAAGAATTTGCTTGTTTAAAATATAAATAGATTTTTTCATTATCCAGACCATTCAGTAATTGCAACGTTTCATTTGGATTGAGTATCTTTTTTCCTAAGAAAAGCATCCTAAATTGAGTGAGCACTGGGCAGATTGAGATGAGATGCATCCTTTAATTAATTTAAACGGCGCAATGAGCAATTTCTTCTATTTGCCCACGGTAGGTAGTTTAGATAAAATAATTCTTCCCTAGCTTTTAAAATAAGCTCAATTTAATGTATGTTTTTTCCTTTCTCGAAATAGGTGACATTATAATTTAACTTACTATATATTAAATTAATGCTCGGCACTGCTAGCTCATATAATAAATCCTTCTCTTGCTTGTTCATTTTATCTGGATATGAAGTTAGTTTTATGTGTTACCATCTGGGCTAGTAACCATTCGGCTGAAAATTCTATACCAACACTCTTGCCTAGACTTCGCAAAGTACTCACTCATCCTAGTTAAATTTTTTTCGATCATTTTAAGGGATATTATTTTTGATAACCGATTATTTTTCAGAGTTAATACCTAAATAAAATAATTTATGTGTACTGATATGGTGTAACTATGCAGAAGATTTAATTTTGTCTCAAGATAGAGCATATAGTTTGGTATAGTAACGGGTACTCCTATTATACTTTTTCCAAAATATCGTTGTAGTTCTCCACTGAGTTTTCTTAGCACCGTAGCACAAAACTGTTCTCACTGTGGAGCTAAACACAATTTTTGCTTCAAAGGGACTTGCTTGAATGACAATCTAGACCAAAACACATTCAAAATATTTTTATAAGCTGTGAGTTTAAGTTTAAAACGTGTTTTTAAAGATTAGTTATGAGTTAGACCGATGCCCAGATATTTGTAAAAGTTTACTAACTCGATTGGTTTCTCCTCAAAGTAACACTTCTTCTTACGTAATTTTGTCTTTCTTCTGCCGCAAATTATTATTTCAGATTTATCTAGATTTAGTTCTAAACTCCATGTTCTACAGTAAACTTCTAATTTGCAAATCATTTCTTGCAGAATGAGGTCGTTATCTGCAATAAGAACAACATCGTCAGCATACATCCGCATATAGAGCCTTTGTCCTGGATGACTATTCCACCCTGTGCCCATTCCACTACGTCGTTAATAAACAGAGGAAAAAGTAGCGGGCTCAGTAAACATCCCTGTCTTAATCCAATTTAAGAATCAATGCTTTCAGATACACCGTCGTTTGTCCACACTCTAAGGTCAAGAGGTTGTTTCCAGTAAGTTTCCAATAATATATTACTTAATACTCTAACGTTGACGGCATTAAATCTTATGCTCGGCATTCAGATGGACCTATATTGTTCAACCTAAATGATGAACAATCATTTTTAACATCGCTCCCCCAACACCAGCCGAGCATACTAAAATGTTCCTCCAACTCCCTTCACAAACCGAATTAAACGCTGTTGAAGGGTAAGATTACGCAGTTATTAAATCTTGGCCGATAATGGGCGCAACTATAAGAGCAATATAGGCGCACCGTCCCTATGCTAATCCATTCTCGGATCCCACCCCCTCACCAAATTGGCCAGAGAAATCATATTTAACAGCTGGTATCTAGGACCGGAGCCTGCTGCGGGTTCCAATTGGCCAGCCGGTCTCGGGGGTCCAAAGGCGGCAATCTGTTCCAAATTGCTCTTATATTGATTAGTTTAGTCAGATGGAGGACTAGGACTGCGAGATAGAGCGCCACCAAACCATTCATCGGACCAATCCATGATTCAAATTACTATTTCCGCTCTGGTGAGACAAGCAATTTATAGTTTGCAATAACAACACTCGATAATATTTATCAATGGAATAGCTCTGGTTTGGAAATAGTTCGCCAAAATACGAAAAAGTGAAATTTTTCAGGAGAAGCGTTTGAAGTTTGTATATTTAGGTTTATCGCTGTCCCTATACTGATGAAAAATCAAGTCGGACATTTTTTCAATCAACACTTTTTTGTTTTAAAAAAGTTTCTTCATTCTTGATCAATCGTGAAAGTTTTTTTTCTTTAAATTAAAGGATAATAAAGACATAATTTGGGCGATTTTTTTTTTAAATAAGCAATAAATTGAATTTGTAATTATATATCAACTCAAAATATTTAATTGAATATTTTAAAGTACAAAATAGTATTTTTAACATAAATGATCATGTTTTCAATTATTCATGCCGAAGCAAAATATTGATACTTTTTGACCACCTGTCAAGAAGAATATGATATAATAGTATTATTAAACAATTAAAAATAATTTATTATTCCCTTTATCAAGACAGTCTTTATAAAGTTACTTCCTAATCACAATTTGAAGAAAGTCATTATCTTTTACTAGTAAACTTATAAGAGCTAAACTAACAATAATTTCTTATTTCTCAAAGATGATTTCTCATCCAGCTCCTTTTGAGTCACCTTGTATTTTATGGATATGTAAGCCGTAGCCATATTGTTTATCAATTTGTTAGTTTGTTAGTGGAGTTTATTATGGAAGGGAATATAAAGAGTGCGTATGTGTTGATCAATGGTCGGTTCGTGAAAGTCGGTATCTGATTTTTTTACTTACAACCAAAGAACATATGTCATAAGACTTAAAAGTTTGGATTGAAAATATTGTCATTTTTCCTGAACCGTAAATCAGAGAGGGGTAAGTTCTGTAATTCATGTGAACATCTATGAGGGTTCATATGGGTTTAAGTAGGTATGTATCTGTATTTAGTTTCTGCCTAATTTTCATTTCTAACGGTTTGGATAAAAAAAAAAAATAGAGTTAGTTCAGACTGTTTTTATTTTGAAATTTCAAGGTCATCCTTCGGCCGAAAGTTAGTCCAAGGTAACGTTAAAAAAATATCTTCCAAAAAAAAAAATAATGATAATAAAATAATTGAAATTGGAAATTAAAAACTTTTTACCATCTTAAATGCAAATTTTGAATAGATGACTGTGTTACAAAACATATTCAGACTAAATCATTGGAATTTAAATAAAATTTAAATATGTTGATGAATATAAAATTTAGGTGACATCAATATTAACTATATTTTATGTTGAAAGAAAATATTTTTTAGAGCTAGTTATTAATTTAAAACTCGTCGGATTTTATTAATAGGACTTAAAAAATTTGTGATTTATTTAAAAGCCGTAAAAACAAAGGGTCAATTGCTAAGAGAAGGAACCTATTAATATTATAAAAACGGTATTTTTTTAGTTTTAAAAATCCATATATTAATTTAATCACTGACATTTTTTTATGTTTTTTCTGCATTCGTAAATAGTTTCTCTTTTTAATTAGGCTATTTACCAACTGTGTATTTTTTTTTTAAATATGATATAATAGAAAATCAGTGAAGAAACTGATTCTAACGAATTGCGTCATTAAAAATGAGCCAACAGACCATAACGATAAAATCAATAATACGATAACAAGTTGTGCAGTGATTTCTTTGTTATCACAGAATTGTTGTGTGTTTGTTTTGAAACGTAAATAGTTTTGATTACACCATGCAGTATCGTCAATTCATAAAAAAATGGTTATTATCTAATGTCACGCAGCGAAATCCAACTGAAGATTGCAAAGTTATTATCAGTATTTAAAACTTGAAAGTAAGCACTTTGCATAAGTTTCGGGTACCATCTTATTAGTAATAGTAGTTCGTACAGAAGACCTCACAACACTATCGCTTTGTTTAGGAAAGTATCTAGTATTTTTTAAATAATTATTTTTTAAAGACAAATATAAAATATTTTATATAAAATTTTATTATACTAATGAAATGAAAAGTGAATTGTTCATCCTTGTTAAATTTATAGTTCACATACTTTAAGAAGAAACCATTCAAGAAATTCAGTTGTAAGTGCACGGACATGATTGGTACGTGTATATTACTTACTATATATTAAATTTTGAAAATATAAACGCCAAAAATATTATTTATTTTATTATTTTTTTTTTTTTATATTTCAAATAAATTAAAGTTTACGACAAGATTCTGAATGGGACACATACAAGCAAAACTGGTTTCAGACAAGGCAGTGGCGCTCCAGGTGACGAGGTCCAGAAGTTCCGCTAAAGGTCGATGCACAGCAGCCTTGACGATTTGTGTCAAATATCATAACGGCACAGGAGAGTTCTAGCTCATATTATTCAGGACTAAATATGACTTTAGATATCGAGAATATTATCATATACGCTATCAAGTATAGCATATCAGTGTTTTACTCATCAAGATTCGATTGGGGAGTTGATACCAATTTCCTATTGAGCCTTGTGACAAGATTGCTGCCTCCCGACTCCGGAACTGGGTCACTTCCTAAGGAGCCGGACGGTCTGGCACCCCAGGTCGAAAACAGTTCCGCAGTAGAGATCAATGGCTCCTCAAGGAAACAGGTTCAAGGTTGGTCATGGAGGAGCGGAAACTGCAAAGCAATTTTATCAAATATATATATATACACACACGCACACAATAGTTAGAGTAACATATCATTCGTGGGTATTTATCAATGTATTTCTTAAATGATTCCTTACCTTGAATATAAACCAATATAGCTAGTGTTTATAAAGTTGACGCTTCTTAAATTTCAAATGAAACCTTCCTGTATTAGCAGTGAATAATAAAATAAATCCAGACGCACATTGATTTTTACATTATGCTTTATGCGGTTTTTTTCTTAACGGTAGCGAACTATGGAAGTAACAAAATAAACCATTTTACTGATCCCTTATTCGGAATCCTTAACAAATAATTCGACTCCATCTTTTGATCATTATATCTACAGTTTATATGCAAAACCTGCTGCAAGTGCTTCTGAGACAATTTTTCAGGAGACGAAAAAAACATAAACCCCTCTGAAGCGGTCTAAACAAAAAGCTAATTACAACTGGTCATAGACAGGTGATAACGTTGATAAAGCCTAGTAACGTAAAAAGGACGCATTCCATTTGACCCGGAATCTTTTTTGTTATAGAGATGTAAAACTTTTATTTCAATATAAATGGACAAAATAAGAGATTTTGCAGGTGTTTTTGCCGATATGGTAATTTTCAAATTTGGTTTAAAATTTTTCTTATTATGAATTCTAGTTTCAGTAAGTCATTAATTAGACATTTTTTACAATCCAAATATATAGGGCAGCACGTCATTATAAAATTTAGATTATATTACAATAAAAAAATAAATATATAAGCCTGATATATTTTTTTAAACTTTATATTAGGGATTCCCAAACGGTTGTACGCACGCTGGTGATATGCAAGTGGTTGGTACGCTAACAAGCAAATGATCTTTTTAACATGTTCAATGATGGATAATATTTTTTTAAATATTATTATTGAATGTATCATTCAATAAATATCATCTACTATTAATACAAATAGTTCAGGATGGTAGCCGTAGTAAAGCTGAAAGCATTCAGTATTGAAGAGGACTTAAGAATCAAGTTGAGCTCTGAATCAAGTCTAACATTGATGCTCTGATTGTAAATAAACAACAATATGCTTCTAACTGAAAAATATTGACTCTATTCTTTACAATGTCCGAATGTATCATTTTTGATAGATACACTTTTATTAGCTGAATTTTTAATGTTATGTAAAATTGATAAACTTTTGATTTTGTATTTTCGAAATTTATTTTTAATTTATAATTTTGTAAGCCAAATTACTGTAATATATGCTTTGTTTTGTAAATCAGTTTTATTTTTTTACGAATCTTTAATCTTTAAAATCTTTAATTAATGGTACGCCCAATTATTTGAAAAATAAAAGAGGTACGCAGTGACATAAAGCCTGGACATCCCTACTTTAGACAATCAATGAATTAATGAGGAAATATCCAAAGAACTCGAAGCGGTAATAGGTTTCCTTCCCATTCCTCAAACATAAAATATATTCCTCTGGTTGTTGATAAAATATAGGGTTCATACATACAGTAGAATCCAATTTTTATGGAATAATGAGTTCAGGAAAAAAGGGGATCTATCAAAGTAATATCTGTTTAATAATCTATTAAAGTAATGTGCAAAACAAATATACCTTAAATAACATTATATAATATAATCAATTATAGTAAAGTACCAAAAGGAAAACGAGGATAAGGAAACTGAAATTGCGGATTATCCTTTGTTTTACAGCTCCATCCGTTGAATCAAACACTAGATTTTATATTATTTTGATCAATATATAATAATAATATTATTGTGTTATTAGATATATAAATTATTTATATATTCAATAACACAATAATACAATAACTCAGACACTATCAACACACCTCCAATAATGGAAAACACTGCATCAATCCAATTGGCCTATCTCAGCCCCTCCAGGCATCGAAGCAGTCAATTATTATTCACTCTATAACAAGAATTAAATTGAAGATAAATTGGACAGATAGCCAACTGACTAGCCCAGGAGTTATCCGAAAGCAGCCGTGTGTTCACGAATGTAGTTAGTCTTGTTTGCTATGGATCGTTGCTCGCCTGATGAGGGTATACTGTAATTTTGACAAAGAACAGAAGTACAGGATAGAAAATATGTGGCTCTGCATTTTTTGTACGAGACAAGGCTCTCTGAACTGGTTAGTACGGATGGAGAGAAGTAAACTTGTCAACCATATTTGATTCCTCACAGTTCTCTACATCTATTCCTATTTTTTCTAAGTAGTTGAGATCTTCAAAGGTCAAGACATACATGTATGCAGGAGAATAACTCGATTGAAAAAAAAAGCAAAATTTAAAAAAACTTTCAAGATGATATATTTGTCATTGTCTGAAATTATGTAAAGGGAGAAAATTTCCCCCTCGACCTAAGCTCCGGCCACAAAGTTCTTTACCTATACATGTGTAACGAGACCTTCAATTTGGATTCAGGACACAACATTCGACCAAAAACATACCTCATAATCACTTATCATCTATGGAAGTACTGCTTTACGGGACTGCAAAAATGCTCGCTAAGTTTTTCAGTTTAAAATATTCTTCTTCTTTTTCGATCTTCCCAATCAAATGGCTAAGACTGGGGAATGATCAAATAATTTCGGTTGTACTCCTAAGATTCTCCATATGACCATACTTGGTGATCTAGTCACACTTGGTTCAGGTTCTGCTTCCATTGTCCTCCAAGTAAGGTTCCAAATTACCTCGAAACACTGCCATCACGGACTGGAAGAAGCTAAAACCATAAATAAAGTATCAATTCAGCAGAGGAGGAACAATCAGCGTCCAGACTTTAAACCCCGGTATCCATACCACTTCCTTTCCAGAAAAGAATAAGTTTTAATTTTCAGCCTCAGAAGTGGCCATAATCAACTTATTTATACACATTTATTATATATTATTTTATGTATTTTATTTTATTAAATCTAAATTCACTTTTACAACAAATAACAATATAAGATCATGAAATATACTAGCAACAAGACACCTTGAGCTCCCTAACAAGAACAAGCAACTAAATTAACTCACATCTAAACAAAAAAATTGAAATTGGCCCAATCCTTTTTTGTGAATGGGGAAGAGTCAAAACGTTAAACATATTTAGAACAATTGATTACAAAAAAATAATTTATCAGCAACATAACTTACGTGCGAACCGAAGCGAGCAGATCCGAAAATTCTAGGCAGAATTAAAAGCAAGTTCACATCAACATGCTCACAAAAAACATGATCACAACCCATATACCACACCTGTAGAAGTAAAGGGAGATGGATGTCGGACTTCCTTCACATACGGGAAAAAATAATGTTAAGATAAGAGAAGGTATAGAATATTTCCTGCCATCAAATTTTCTGGTTGGCATTGCCTTACTCTAACGTTTTTAATAAAGAATTAAATATATTTGTATATCTATACCAACATTAAGTATTTTTGTTTTTAAATTTATTAATATTCTATTGTAGTTGTTTTTAATCAAATTTTGTTCTTCCGGTCCTACTCTTAAATTTCCGTTTTCAAAATATACACATCAACAATAATAATTAATCTATTTGATTAAATTATATAATATATTATCAAGACGCAGATTATGGAAGGGCGTCCAGACAGAGAAAGAGGAAGAGGCAGTCCAATGATGGCTGGGAGATGTAAAGGCCGACCTTAGATTCCTGGTTCTGGGTACATGGAGAAAAGCAGCAAAGGACAGGTCTGAGTGGAGTAGAATTGTTGAGGAGGGCAATGTCCTCCATGGACCATAGCGCCAGGAAGAGCTAGTATAATATCAAGAAGAAGATGATTAGTCAGAAATAAAACACACATCAAGGCAATAAGTATATTGCTTTAATGTGTGCCAACGTTTCGTCTGAGTTGTCTGCCTTCATCGGAGCTAAGCAAGTTAAAAAAATAATAGAAAAGTTAAGAATTAATCAAAATCATGTATTGCTTGGCCCTGATGAAGGCCTATTACTTAGACCGAAACTTTGGCACACATCAAAAAAGCATATTTCTTTATGGTGTATTTCATTTCTGGCCGCACCCCAACCCTCTTCTTGATTTCATCCACCGTCAACTATAATATGTTCTCATTTTTACGTATAATTTTATTAAATATTATTTTATGTATTTTATTTCATTTTTACGTATAATTTTATTAAATATTATTTTATGTATTTTATTTTATTAAATCTAAATTCACTTTTACAACAAATAACAATATAAGATCATGAAATATACTAGCAACAAGACACCTTGAGCTCCCTAACAAGAACAAGCAACTAAATTAGCCTTCAATGGTCACTACGTACTGCCGGATAGCTATCTGAACCCATTGAAACCTAACACAAGCCACAGTTACGGTAAAAGTGGCTAAATTGGTGTCATGTGAAGATGCTAAGGAGAAATATAATGGCTATAAGGAGGAGGTGGGGATTTATAACTGAATGGCCCTTATCAGATCGTAACACCGGGGTAATCACTGGTCACTGTTCCTTCCTCCAATATCACTGAAATTTATTTTTCTATTTAAATACTTTCTGTTACAGCATTTCTTACTTTTTTAAATATTATTTATTATAAATAGCCATGCACTTTAAGGAAATTGAAAAAAAAAATCTTATAATTATATTATTAAAAGGTTTTTATTGAAATAAAGAAAACAATATTATTGTTAGGCCACATTTAAGTGAGTAATTAAATTATTGATTGAAATATATAAATAATAATAATTATTACTTTCACTTATATATGAAATATATTGTAAGGGAAAGTATTGATTTTTATTATATATAGTCTCTTGAGGCACACATTTTTGAATTCTTGATACATTATTATAAAATGCAAAAGTACTCTTTTTGAAAAAAATCAAAAAAAAAAAATAAATGCTATTAACATTATAGGTATACAATAAAAAATATATTATATATTTATATACATTATATATATTAAAAAATATATTAGATATTAAAATTTGAATTATATTGCCATTTCTATTTTATATAATCTTTGAAATTAAGAAATAAAATACAAAAATTATTGTCTGAGTGTCCAATCAAACAATTAGTTAGATTTATATTAACCATCAGTAGTGCACTCAGGGAGGAGGGATCAGGAGAATAATTTAAATCCCCTCCTCTAATATTAATTCTGTGTACGTACCTGTTAACTATCATTAAGTTTTTGCTTGACCTTTAGATAGAAAAATAACATCCTTATTCACATAACTACCCAATTATAGCTCGCCTGACTAAGATATTGGTAAATTTATTTCCCTCAGATAAAGTTTAAATATTTCTTATATAATATACATATCAAGTTTTCTGAAGTTATTAAAACCATCTTAATTCCTTTTTCTTTATTTGTAACATTATAAATCTTACTTCTTTTTTCTTATAATAGATTATAAGTAAATTTGGCTGTTTTTGGCTACTTTTCAAAACAAGTATATATTTTTATTAAAAAATAATGCAGAGGAATAAAGAAATGTTAATATAAATGTTATCAATCAGTATGCATATACATATATATATATATATATATAAAACCATCGAAACCGAAAGAAGAAAAATTAAAGTATTAATATTTCGTAAAAACTCAGTACTAACAAAGTAAATTAATAACAGGAAATACATATTTTTTGGTAAATTCATTTTCACTAACATCATTTTTTTTTAAATAGATAATGTAAGTCTATAATAAAAACCATTAGATCCTGTTGTAGTTTTTTTTTTTTTTTTTTTTTTGTGGATTTATTTATAACAGATATCTTTCTTCTGTACCTTGTATTTTATTATGATAGATCTCTTCCTTCTGTAGATATCCTAAAATTCTAAGGATATCCATTTTTTTTTTGTTTTAATATATTTTAATTGGTTCTAAGTCTTAGAATGGATAAATAATGGAGTTAAAACATATTAAAATAATGCAAACTTCTAAGTAACAACAAATGAATTTATTATTCATTATTTTTGAAAGGTGATTTATTCATTATCTGAAATTTATTTTTACCTATATCTGCCCTATTCCAGACAACTCCCCTAATTAAAAAGATTTCCATAGCCATAAACATGCTCGTTTATTTATTTATTTTGCCCAGATAAGAGAATTTTATTAAATTTGAGCGAAGATATTCGTAACGAACCACCATTATAAATCACGTTCCAACAAAAAAAGCGGCATAATACCATTCCATAATTGTAGCCCATAATTTTCTGGCTCGCCCGCATCGGTATAAGAATAATTTATGTCCGATACATGCAAGAAGCCATAGACGGAAGAATAAAAAATTATCTTTACAATAAGGCTATACTAAAAACATATAATTTTCTCAATTTGGCCAGCAATCATAAGATCCTGATTGGGGGTTTCATTAGCGCTATCTATAACAAGCTGCTCGAACGACAAGTGTTCACGAACGCGGTTGCCGGCGTCCTTTGTCCGTATGCAAATTTGAACAGCCAGGAATGAACGATGCTTTATTTTGAATGATCGAGATTCATTTGTTTTGTTTTAATCATTTAAATTAACGAATGGCAGCGATTTAATAACTGGTAATGAAGTCGACGGTATTTTGATTGGATATTAAGGAATCGTGGCTGTAGCCTTTCATTATTATATTAATAATAAGGCCTAAGGTTCGGTGCCGATACCAACGAAAACCACAGCCTACTCCTTTACTGAAACCCTTCAAAACTTAAATCTATATGATAACTATCGAGTTTCGGTGGGAACAACCTCTTATGAATTCGACGACTCAAATAACTATAAATTTATCAACTTCTAGTCAATTATTACAAAAATATACGTACTTAACATACCTAGACGATCGCAATTGCCCTATTATACAAATAGTTCAATGCTCTAACTTTTCAAGCACCCAATTAACAACAGCTGCAAAGGGACAAGAGGTGCAATTGGCGTCCCATGTAAATAGTCAGCGCCCCATGTGCGCAATTTAGTTCAGCTCTTTCCAACCTGCATAATTGAGCAATAAAATCCTAAGGAGTAATAGTTTATCGTGTAACCTCCTGATTTATTCTATTTCTTTCCAATGAGAACCAGTCGCACCCTCTCTCGGCGGAATAAACTGATGGTGAAGCTCTTTCCTATGTCCTTATTACACGGCATTTATCTTACGAATGAAGTGCTCTTGGAATAATACTATCTTCCAATTTTGAATATTCCCCATAGTTGATACATTCTAAGTCTGGCATTCAAATGGGATTATAAAACATTATTCATGGATAATAACAGTCCCCTCCAACACATAATTTCAGAAAATAAAAGAACTTAATGGGCACTGTCCCACAAAAACGCAAGTAGCTTGAAACTGGGACGAACTTCTTCAACAAACGAAAGTGAAGAATGTATTTTTTTTGTGCTTCAGTTTTCTTTATTTGCTTCAATCATATGTTAATTTATTTGTTTAATAAAGAATATTTTTTTTACTTTACTTCATTGCCGTAATCTTGTAATTTTGAAATACTCCTTGTACTCCTCAACTAATCAGCCGTTATCGAATCTAAAGAGACATAACGCTATAATTTCAAGGCCATGAAGAACTCGATTCCTCTTTGTATATAATAAAAAGCAGTTAAAGCAAATTAGCATTAAATATAACACAAAAAGTTTTTTTACTATTTTTTTTCTTTCAAAACTGGCTAAATGAGTTCCATCAAACTTCGTGTGGACATTTTCAACAAAACATTTTTTTTGTTTTATCTTTCAATAATAATAACCATAGCTTCGGTGTATTGCCCTACGAGGTACGTACTGACATATTTTGCAATTCTATTAAACATGAATATAAAAACAATAGCATGTTTGTAAAACAAAAAAAAAATGAATAATGCAAGTTTTAATGAAAACTTATAATAATTTACATAAAAAGGCTATTCTTACGTAAAATAGTTAAGTTATAGCGGATAGTTAAGCATATAGTGAGCACAGAGAATAGAGATCGAATCTAATATACATCGTTAATAAGAAGTAGTATGAATAGAAATTAAACGCAATCGTTAAAGCTTTTATTAAATTTTACAGAAAAGGAGCAACCTTTAAGAAACGTCAGTAGTAAAGGTTTATACCAGAAGGAGTTTGAAATTTAAATTTCATTACTAATTAAAAAGATCATTATTTTAAGTTGGTTTCAAAATACATTTGTGCTGAGAAAATTGTTTGTAGATAGATGAGAAAGTCGGTAGCATTGAACAACTTTTAATAAGGATGTAGATTTAGAGGAAAATCAATTACAATTCAAAATTTCAAATTAAATAGAGAATGGATAGAATGTGCGATAAAAATCTTATTGTAGTATTTTAAATGAGAATAAATTACTTCCAGTTCAAGCAGAATTATTCTTGAAAACTACCACTGAAAAGCATCCTTGGTACCAAGCGTGAAAGGACGTTTATAAACAGCGTGAAAGGAAATCCGCGCGTTTCATCGGCAACATCTTATACATTTAAATGACGAGCCCAATGGGCAGGAAATCCTTGGGAGTTCGCAGATGGCAGGATGATGGAGATGTGAACCATCCGCTTAAGCCCTCAACTACTTTGTAAGAGGAATATTTCTTGTGAAGGAATAAATGCAATCAAATCTTAAGTTCAATAGCTTAAAACTGCATTGTTAAATGGATGGTTAATTGGGACTAGCGGAATAATAAAAATTATTTCTAGGTTAATATTTGCTCTGATGTTCATGTGACTAGGGTACTTAGACCTTCTGATCACATCAAAGACGAAGCCACCGATCTGCACAAATGGCTATTACTAGACGAAGACGGGGAAGACTCTTGGCACAGGATGAAAGAGTGCGCCTGCCTCCTGGATATCACGTAGTCCGTGGATGGGGCGGAAATGAGGTCGTGTCCACGGAATCGTTCTTCAGTCCGCTGAGTGTAATTGGCCAACGGCCAGCAGCGTCCTGTCTTTTACTAGCAGCGTTGGTATTGGAATACTCGATACTCTTTGTACCAGTTAACTAAGACATTGTCAGGATGATGAAGGTGTGAACCATCCGCTAAAGCCCTCAACTAAAGGTAGTTGAGGAATATTTTTTGTTAAGGAATAAAAGCAAACAAATCTTAAGTGCAATACCTTAACACCGCATTAACCTGCACACAGAAATTAACAGAAGTGT
Organism: Rhaphigaster nebulosa; assembly: GCA_948150685.1. Classification (NCBI taxonomy): domain Eukaryota; kingdom Metazoa; phylum Arthropoda; class Insecta; order Hemiptera; family Pentatomidae; genus Rhaphigaster; species Rhaphigaster nebulosa. Next base: position 102,795,839 of record OX411311.1, read on the forward strand.
TAGCTCTATGGAAAGCTGCATGCCCTAAGATATTGCTTAGAAACAAGTTAGAATTCCGTACGGTATCTTGAACGAAGGATTAACAAAACATTTATACAAAACGTAAGATACAAGAACTAACAAGACGATCAAATTACTTTTAACGTCTTCTAAACTACAGGCCTTCACACTAACATGTCCACAATAAAATTTTACACATCATGCATGAAGGACGCCAAAAACAAATATTTCTTTAATGCTTAATTAAATACATCTTTAGGAGATTGGTAAAGATTTCATACTCATGGAATAAAATTATGTTGTATTTTGACAAAATTTCATTAAAAAAGTGGACTTATATTGAAAAATAAGAATAAGAAAAACAAATTATTTCACAATTTTCTACTAAAAAAAAAAAATAAATAAATAAAAAAAGATGTAAATAGAAAGAAAAAGTAAAAGTTGAAAACGTTTATTTCTGATCATCTTACCTTAACATGATCGGGAGTCCCAGTGTTGGGACGAATGAATTCAATTCTTCCGCCTTGTACGCAGATGTTGGGGGCTGGACATATTTCCGAAACTGGATGAACTTGTCTAAAAAGAACCATTTAAAAAATATTAAAATTTGTTAATATCCAAATCAATACATAAAAACTAAAAAATGCAGTAAAACAAAAATAGCCTTTGAAACTAGTCAATACAAAAAAAAAATTGAATGTTTTCTATTTAATTTTTTGTAAATACCTAATTTTAAAAATGTTAAAATAAAATAAAAAAATGTGCATCTGAAATTGATGAATTGTCTTGGGTTCACTACTTATTAAGGAACTACTGTTTGTTTTTTTTACCAACGGTTATGCAAGGAGATAGTCTGGCCAGGATCACTGAGGATTACGCTCAACTGTTTTCCCTAGTAAGGATTAGGTACCCACATAATAGAGACTAGGTGTGTCCCAGGAAATCTCCTGACCCTAGGTGAGTCCATTCACAACTGATATAACAGAATAAATAAAATATCTGTCACAACCGGATTCGAACTCAGGCTATGGAATTAGGAGACCATTGCCTTACCCACTATACCAGTGCTCAAGTTAAAGAACTGTATTTAGTCAATTAAGCTTGTGATAAATAATATGAATTTAGTATTAAAGCAAATTAAAAAAAACATAACAGAACATTAAATAAAACTAGTAGGCACTGTGAACAGTAGACCTGGCGAACCAATTTAGGGATTTTTATTTTATCTGGCATCCGTTTATTCCAATCACAACGCAAATCAGCTGATTACGAATGCGACTATTCGTAAACCTGTTTCGCCCCAGTTCACATTGTCCTCTTGTAATATCGGCAACAGTAATATAATTGCAGTATTCTCAATGTCAAAAAATCGTAAGGGCGATCCATTTTAATTGCAATTTCAGCACAGACTAACTTTCTCCAACAAAAACATGATAAAATAAGTATACGTAATGCTATAATAATCAAAATATATAAACACAAGTGTAAAGGAGGGATTAGTAATATCAACATAAACAGGCAGATTTTAAAAACCGACATTACTTATGGGATGAGCTGATATAACTGAATAATATGATCCAATGTCATATTAAGAACTATGTTTTTATATATACCTATACTTAACTCATCATTTTTCATATGGTTAAAAATTGTTTTTTGTTCAATTAATTTACTTCATAATTTTGTATTTTTGTTTATACTACTAAATATTTATACGAATTAGATGTTGTTTATTGATGATTTAATGTTTCTGCAGGTATAATTTTTTTCTCTTTTTTTATACACTTTATACAATATTTTTTTAATTTTATTTCGATTTCAGTTTCATCTTTTTTAATAAAAGATGTAAATAATAGTTTTAATGATTACGTTTTTCCTAATTGGAAGTATTTCTTTTTTTGTTTTTTTATATATTTCTTGATGATTATTTATATATACTTGACGATTATTTATTTATTTATTCTAATATGTTTTACCTAAAAATAATTCTACTAAAAAAAAAATATCATAAAATCTTACTTTAGCCTTTATTCTTACTATGTTCTGAGTTTTTTATGAAAAAAAATTAAACAGTATTCTCAACGTTTTTCATTTCACTAGAGTCTCCATTTAGTTCTATGTTAACGAAATACGAACATCATAGGGAATTTCACTTTAAATATCCTATACGCATGATAATTTAGTATAATTCCATTTGACAACTAGGAACAGCAATTTTAATAGGTTTAATATCGGTAAAAGCAATCCTTTACTCTAAGGTTGACCTTATCACATTGACAGGCACTAACTGGTCTTAGGAAGATTATAGATAAAGGTTCCATTTGCCTAGAACAGCCTAATGATCTAACAGCTGACGATTGGGACAGGAAATTATTAGATTTTAAAATTCCTCCTTAATGGCGAGAGAAGAACAATTAACCCGTCCATATATAATAAGTTATTGCGGGACAATGACTGGTCCTTGAGGCCAATGGCAAACATTAATCATTGCGACAATTGGAAGAGTTATTGAGGGTAATTTATATTATTGTTAGCATATAAATAGAAGATTATATTCCTACTTTACAACTTATTGCTCTTCTATATTAGAGTAATTTATATTCTCTTTAAAACTCAAGACTATATAAATTCTTAAAGAAACATCAGTCTTCCAGGTATTCTGGCTATTGACAAAGATTATTCACTAAATCGTTCGTTTAGAAGAAGAGCACCACAATACTAAAAAATTTTTTTTTTCCTTTTTAGTCGTATTTTCCCCGAAAATAATAGATTATTGCACTGCATCGAAGGTCATCGGAGAGAGGTGGAAGTACATCTGAATCGCATTTGATCAAATGAACTAAAATTATGTACGTTGGTTTTCTAATGCCATAAAAGTGGGGATGAATTTCAGTCAAAATTTCGATATTTTTCTGGAATTTCGCCGTTATTATTCTTTGCGCACCTATACAGCCCCTCCAAATAGAGTTAGAGAGTTGAAATTTGACTCAATTGGTGTTAGAGAAGTGGGTCTCAACTTCTTTCTCCCTACCTTGCCATTTTTAATTTTGTATTTTAGTGAAAACATGACCTTAGTGACGGAGTTCTGCTGCTCACGTTTTTTTTATTTTTATTTTGCTTAGAAAGCTTCTACGGACGTATATTTCTTAGATAAAGAGTTTAAGTTTCAATATTTCCAGCAATGAAAAATTATTGTTTTTTTATTATTATCACAAATGCTATAATTATAAGTTTATTAGTTAAACATTTTTCAAATTTTGATTAGAGAGTAACTTTATAAAGACTGTCTTGATAAAAGCAAAAATGATTATTATTAATGTTTTAATAATATTATTCTTATGCTACTTAGGTGGCCAAAAAGTATCAATGTTTTGCTTCGGTATGAATAATTTAAAACATCATTATTTATGTTAAAAATATTATTTTGTATTTTAAAACATTAAATAAAATACTTTGAGTTCATATATATTTTCAAATTAAATTTATTGTTTAATAAAAGAGCCTCTTTTTTTTAATCTTTTTTTTCAAACACGTGTATTTATTATCTATGAATTCTAAAGGACCTTCCACTGTTTTTTATGAACAGCCATAAAAAAAAGTAGATTAACTTTTTTTAAATAAAAAAGGTAAAGAATATTGACTAAGAAACGATATATTTTTATTAAAGCTTTAAACGGCATCTAGGTCTTTTAGCAATTGAAAAAGTCAACAATAATAGCTTTGAAATAAAAATCGAGCAAACTGAGCAAGAATGAGTGCTTATGTGGACATTCATAAATGGAAGCATAAAAATAAACACACAAAAAATAACGACATTTTAGATTAATAGGAGTCATAAACAGTAACAAATAGCTAATAAATGAGCCTGTTGGATGATATATGTGCCCTGCGAGACCCCGCCATGGAAGGACACAAACGACTATCCATCTTCCTCAATCCTGGGTTAGGACTGGACCTACACCCTAGTTGACAGGCAGACGGCACCATCAAACAGTCACAGAGGAGGAATGTGATCCGATGAAATGACAAGGGAACCAGGAAGTAATATATCATATCGTTAATATTATGATTGTAATAATTCATAATATTGATAAGTTGTAATTAACGTCAGCAAAATTATGGTGCCGATATAACAATTTTCATGAATTTTCACTAAGTCAAAAAATAAAGTCGAAACTAAGGCTAATTAAATTTAAACGATATACCAACTGATTCAGTAGCCTTTTTCTTCAAAAGGAAAGTTGAATCGCGAATTTACTGATGTTCAAAGTAAGAAGTTTGGAATTCGCCTAAATCTTAAAGTAACAGCACTAATGGGCTAACAACTTAAAAAAATAAGTTTGTAGGCGGAGCTTAGGCCGGGAGGTTACGCTCAAGGACGGGAAAACCTCCTTCTGCATAACTTCAGACAGCTGCCTTGTTAAATATACCATATCTTGGCATCTATTTCTTCTATCATTTAAATTTGATTTACTTTTTTTCAATCGCGTGTAATAATTTGTTAGTTATTACACAGGCTATATTTAGACGCTTGCGCACTAAAAGATTCTTCCTTTAAGTTCTTTGCACTTCTTTATGGCTATGGAAACTGACCCAGTCGGCTTGTTCTTTCAAAGGAATGTTGAGTAGCAACATTATGTTTAAAGCAAAAAGTTTGCATCCACATCTTAACATAACATCATAGATTTCCGCATGGTCAAGAATCTCTAAAATTGCACGCATAATATTGGTCATTAACATCTGGTTTGTTTCTAAGTTATTCCCTATTCCAATTTCGAACCTAATACAAAAAACGTAAATGAATTCCCACGAACTGTGGCAAAACCGCTAAGCTATTTTTCACTTAAGAACCTCCTCCATGAATGGGAACTGGTTCTGGAACAGTCGCTATTTATACCTGCAGCCCGAGACCGCCGTGAGAGGCCACTGGAGAATCGACCCCCTGGAAGAGGCTGGAAGCTGAGATGTTTGCGGTGTGAGTGCTCTAAATTTAGAGTGGTCTTCTACTTCCATTCTACTCAACACCTAGGTCTCCTAATACACTCAAGATACTTCCTTCATTTCAGGAACAGCTGTTCTCACTTCCGAATACGGTATGGTCATCACTATGGTCTGAATAGTAACACTGAAGCGTTTTTTTAAGGCACATTTATCTTACTTCATTAGATTAGTGTTACATACTCTCCCCCCTTATTTTTAAACAAATGCAATAAACAATTATAACAACAAATGACACGTATTTTTTATTCACTTTATTTTGAGCAAAATTTTTCTCTCTAGAGTATTTGTATATTTTAGCCTTTTAGCGACCAATGTTTGAATTTTTTTAAAAAAAATATTTATCTAAAAAAGTAAACATCGATTTAATTTTTGTATCTAATAATGTAAATTCAAAATTATTTTTGGATGCAAAAACTGAGCACATTTGAGTTATTTACGATAAATACATGCCTTTTTAATAGGATTTTTAGTACGAAGTGAATTGACCACTATGGTGAGCAGTTTCAACGAAATATAGAAGCAGAAACAGTTAGCGGTAACAGTTGGCAGGCGCAACCCTGGGCAGTACCAGCGAAAATCTGCCTTTAGTTTAAACAGGAGATAAAGATACAAAAACTGGAATTGTAAAAAGTGCAAGAAAAATAAAAATGCAGAAAGAGGAAAGATGAACGATTATTTCAGTAATAAATATCTTTTACGTATTTGTAATGAAATCACGACAGATAATTAGTAGTTGATACCGGAGGACCGATCCATACTCGGAGATTATTTGATTTAATTATTTTTTAAAATAAAATTTGTTAACGTGAATGAAAACAACGAAGTACAACTATTTACAAGTACAATTATTTTAAAGTCATGTACTTTAGAGATTAATTATCACTGAACAAAAATACATACTGGCGAACTATTTACCTATTAAAAAACCATTACTAAATAATACAAATATTACTAAATAATATTTTTTTGTGAGGTAAAGAATTATGCCAATCGATTTCTGAGGGCTGAAAGTTAATTTTAAAAGTTCAAGCAAAATCTTTACGCGGAATTTCCATTTTGCAGACAGAGAGACATTGCTCCTATCACAGTAGAGAATAAAAATTACATTAATTCGTAAGTTCGATCAAAGCTAAGTATATTATACATGCATAATAAAATATTAATCGTTAAAAAGAAACTATATAATCGTTATTTAGGGTCGATTTAAAGTTCCAATGGGAGAGGCGCATTTCTAAATGGAGATTTTGATCACCATTGAATTACATCATATTCATTAAAGTGTGCAATACAAATTATTATCATATTTTATAATCTTCATTAGCTTTTAGTTTTCTAATATGTGCTCATATCTTTATTGTAGTCCTAATGAAATTATGGGTTATAACATTGGCGAAATAATTAAAACAATAAGATAAATTAAGAGTTTTATTTACCTTGAATAATCATTTTCTGAATTTAAAAAAAAAGAGAGCGTAAAATAAAAAACCAAAATGTTGTGCTTGAAGGTCAACTACTTAGACGAATTTCTAGACCTCATTTTATTTTCAAACATATTCCGTTAAGTTTACCATTAAGTTTACCATGGGAACGACGATATGATCTCTCAGAAATCTAACAAACTTTGATGCTAAACAGTATTTTTAAAAATAACTTTCTTTTAAAAAAATATTAAGTACCTTCTAAACCTTGAATTTTACTTATATTTACCAACCCTCCATCCATGAATGGATATTCCATCCTGAGCTACAATATACAATACTTAGATAATATGGTCACCGCGTTATATAAAATCATAATTCTGTACTATACTGGAAAAAATATATATACTGCAATAGTTTTGAAATATACTTATGGTTGACCAATATACTCCTTTTTTATTCTGAATACTTTTTTCCTAGACAGAATGTTGTCGAAAGGACTTACCATTTTCCTGACAATGATAACAAAGTTAAACGAATAAAATCGATGAATATACCCGAGTTTTGAAGGAATGGAACCCGAGGCAGTATTCTACTAGACTGTAAGGCGCCAGTCATCGACAAGAGGACGAGCTGTGAATGCTGCGAACGGATTTAGACGGCGCGCCGCAAGGCCACGGCTGAAATAGCGGCTCTTGTGCAAGCGAGTGCAAGGGCGGTCAAGGGCGTCTTGTCAGCTAGTGGGGGTGCCGCTACACTGTTCTGTCTATTGTACAATATAAGCTATTGTATGATACTTACATAATGTTCGTTAAAAAAAAAAAAAATGTTAACAAACACAAGGCAATATGATGGCTTTGAGGAGAATAATAATAAATAAGCTTTTATCAGAGCTAATAAAACATATTCCCCTTTTTAGCTGGAAATGATGGTAATGGATATTTAAGAAAAAAGTCACTAAAATGTCTAAATTGGCTCATCAAGTTTCAAATCTTGTATTTTCCGTATTCCTCATTTGTATTTAAACCATCATTATTAAAATATAATCAAATTATTCAAATTTTTATCTTATCAACAATTTCTTCGTCATCTTTTAGTAGTTTAAGCTTTTCAAAATTATTTTACTTCTCTGCATGTTCACTACTATGTTACTACTATGTTAATATGTATACATATTATGTGTTATATTACTATATCATGCATGCCCTTACATTTTATTCACTACACTATCTTTTACTTATCGTAATATTAGTATCCAGTTTAAATTAATGAAGGGGAAGGATATTAATATTAATACAAGCAAAGGACTAAATAATGAATGAAATGTAAGAGAGGTGCATAGTAAATAATATAATTTTAAGCAGCATAAGAAAATTTTGCAGATAATTGCATTATGAGGACTGGAAAATACACAATTCTTACTAAGCGTAGAACTGCAATAGACGGTGTAGTGACAATCGATGGAAATTATTTATCATGGTCTTAAGGTTAATTACCATTGAAACTGGTTAATTACCACGGTTATATATCGTATAATAAAAAAAATATTACTACATTGTATATAATAAATCAAGGTAATTAATTACCACTACTGATCTCTATGTCCCGCGTTCGAGGCCGGCTGTGGCAGATAATCATTTATTCTGTTTTCAGCCGTGGATCGCCTTTGTAGGATCGGGAGACCCTCCCGGGGATCACCCAACCTCTATAAAGTGGGTACCCTTAGTTGGGTGAAAATCTGACGGTTGAGAGTGATATCGGCCGAATCACCTCCTTGCACAACCGTTAGCTTAGAAACAGTACGGTCCTTACCATGTATTGAATCTAAGATCCTTAAAGTATTGTAGTGATACAGGTTTTTTCTTTTAGGGTTAATTATCTATGTGTTCATAAAGAATGTATATTAATCTTCACCAAGCATATTAATATACAAATAAATAAAGCTATGGGAGTCATGCAAAAATTGATTTAAATCTTATCCAAATATTCTAGGCTCAATATCATAAATAAAAAGTTATGATATTACCTATACATTATAGGCCAGTGCAATTAGTGATCTTCGATCGCAATAATCCCGGTAGTTCTAAGTTTTTAATATGTTCTATGAACTGATCCCCTAATATAAAATCCAAGAGTTTTCGACCTTGCAGCGGCTGAGCGCGCACCGTCATCTTGAAAAAACAAGCCAGAACCACAGAAAAATCGCTTTTCCACAATATATCTCCATCCAATACAAATTTAGGTTTAAGTAGCTTAGATAAATTTTGTAGAGCATAAAATTTCTTACAAATTTGTATTTATCATTATCTTCTATCTCAATACAACACCGAGGTATAATGTCTTGAGCAAGCGTGCAAGTTCGTAAAAATTAGTAAACTTTAATGACTTTAATGACACAGCTGCTTTAATTACAATTTTTAATTATATTATTAGGCCGCAAGTTGAATATTGTTCCATTATCTGGTACCCGAATTCGAAAAAATGTTAGAAATGGTACAAATACGTTTTTGAAATTTGTTTATTTTTAATTTTGCAGAATATACCCAGAAAGAGGTCTAGGCTCTTACGTACCTTTTAAATACTTTCGGGGTAAAACATTCCATCACCCAACATTGCGAAATGGCCATAGTATTGCATTTGATAAAACTAGTAAAAGATATTGTTGATGATAGCTCTACACTGAATAAATTGAATTTTAGATTCAGTATGACTTATAGCAGGGTGACAGATCATTTTTATTTACCAGTCTGTAAGACCAATTCGGCCTCTTGCTCACCGGTCAATAAAGTGTTAAAGATTTGGAATTTGAGAAATAATGAAAAGCAATTAGATTTTTCTTATAGTTTAGGTACACTACATAATACAATTGAAAATATAATTTAATACATTTTGAAAATGTCTTTGAGCAGTAACTGATTTTTTATTTTCGTTATTATTATTGTTTTTCTTTTATTTCGCTTCTTTTTTTAATTTGCATTATATTTTCATTATTGTTATTATTCATTTTGTAACATGTATATATATATATATATCATTTGAGAGTGAATGACCACCTGTCATGGGGCACAACGCCTGTTGGTGGGCTATGTAAATAAATAAATAAAACACCGATGAATCTAATATGAAAACTTGTTGATACAAACAATCATCAATCAAATTGATTTCAAACAACTAAATTAAATTTATAGATTGCCAACTGCCCTTAACTACGAAAGTTAGGTCCACCATATAAAACACTTGAATCAAAATACTTAATAATCAACCATTTATTTATTTATTAATTTTATTAGAAAAACTATAACTAAACATTTTCATTGAATGAGATTAATGAAAAAAACAACAGAACAAATCCATCAAAAGCTTTGTAAAAAACAAAATATTTTAAAAGAGCAAAAAATCAAAACACTTCAAATGCTAAAGATTAGCTCTATAATTGAAAAAAAAAAAGAAAGAAGAGGTTAATCATTGTTTTGTTTTTTTTCAGTTTCAATTCAGAGCACGATATCTATTATGACCCAACAATTCCTACTGAGGCGGTAAGAGGTTTTAAAACAATAATAAAGAAAACCTCATCAAGAAGCGCACGGTACAAAAGACTGAAATTACCAACGACGGAGGAAAATAGATGTATTGCAAACACAATGTGATACTTACTGACATGCATTACCAATTTCGGTTTTTCTTATTACGGAATTGAGACAATCAGCAGAGAGCAGTTAAAAGAACTTAGTAAGGCTTCCTATTTCTTTTAACCAATCACTTGCCGTTATAACTCGAGGAATCTCAAGGCTTTGTATGGTTTTTATGGACAAGCAATTTTCTTCATATGACACATCAAAAGGAAGCAATACTTAAGATAGCAATTTCGTCCTGTATCCAATTAGGTTCAATAAAGATAATGGACCTTTTTGCAAAGTTGTTTTCCAATTTCACAGCTACCCAATATAGTTTTGTTGAAGGTTTTCATTAGGAAGCAATACGAAAAAGCTTGGAACTAATGCAACCTACCGACACACATTCCAATCTAGATAGGAAAAGAGAATAAAGCCGAAGTCAACTTATATATATATATATATATATATATATATATATATATATATATATATATATATATATATATATATATATATTTATATATATATAATTTTTGGCGCTTAAGCCTATTTAAAGATAACGACGTCGATATCGTTTTTTTGAAAAAGGCTTAAGCGTCAAAAATTCGAAATTAAGGTTTGAATTTATTATGTGTCGTAAACATCATCACCTCTATCAATTCCCGCTCACGAAATTCAATTAAATAAAAAAATCAGAAATGGTCTAAAAATCGGTGACGCAACTACTAAATACTGACGACTCTCATTCGTCATCATTCGTCTCAGTCGTCTAGTCTTAATCAATGCTAGAAGTCTTAAAAATATATTCTAATTATAAAAGTTTTTCCACCTAAATAAACTCCTGCTGTACGCAATAAGGAGTAAAATTTAAAAAAAATATATTGTTAATTAGGGAAAAAACGTTTCATGCAAAATTGTTTGCTAAATGGCGCTTACGCCTTTTTTCCAAAAACGACGTCTATATATATATATATATATATATATATATATATATATATATATATATATATATATATATATATAAAGTATGAAATTAACATTCTAAAGGCTTTAAATACATTTTGCAAGATTTTCTTTTAATTTATTCGTTTTCACTATGACCTTTGTTTTCACTAATACGAGAGGATTATTTTCATCACTAAAAAGAGCGGTTGTGACCATATCCACCTTTCTCGTCCACCACAGGCTTTTGTTTTAGTACTACGTTAAAATATAATATATGAAATTATACCTGAAAAATATATAATATCACCCAAACAAAACAATAATAGATATATATGACAATGTAAGCTCACCTTGGGGATACGGAAACCCTGATCTTGTCACCACCGGTTTCCAATTGCATGTTGCCAGGCTCGATAATTATGCTTTTCACCGACCTTTTAGCATTGTTGTTATTGTTATTCACATTACCGGCAGCCCTGAAACAATAAAATAAATTATTTAAAAAACTGAGACAAAGATGTATCTACTTATTTTATATATTATACTCAAATTAAAAATATAATCTTACTTCTAAACATGAGGCAAGAGCATGATAGCTATGAAATGAGATTCTGAGACGAAATCATCACGAGTTTTTGGATTACACTGATAATTTCATGTGGTACAAGAACTGCTATAATAATTAACAATTTTATCTTTTACTTAATATTGATATTATTTTTCTTCTACATTAAATACTTTTGACAACTTTTCAGAGCTAAAGAATCCAACACATTCAAAACTAATGGTTGACCGTTTATGACCCGAAGTTCCTCTTTCCAAAGAAGCTTCCCGAAGAAGCCCGACTGTTCCGGGGTACGTCCTGAAGACAATGACGCTCCGGATGAGTCAGAATGATAATACTCGAAGTTTAAATAAACAATGGAAAGTTAGACCGCGATTGTTGGGGGGACATCTTTCCGTTCTGAGATGAATATTGTAGGCCCCTCTGGTTGTATGTTTGATTACTAAAATAACTTTCTTCGCTAAGTTTGACTTATCTTTCAGCTACCAGAGCTTTTATTATTTTGGAATAATGTAAGTAGGGAGGCTGATGTAAAGAAAAGGATGCTTACTGTATGTCCGATTTATCTTTGTTATTATATTTTAATTTAAAAAAACAACAAAAAAACAGTTTTGATAACAGTATAGTTTAATCAGGAAAATAATAGCTAATTTTGTATAACAATTACATATCATGTAATCTATCTACAAAAAGACATCCCGAAAACTACTGAACCAATCTTTATCAAATTTTAACTAGGTACATCATCTTCAGGGTCCTCCAAAGGTTTATCAATAATAAAATGCACCGATTTTTCATTAAAATGATATTAAAATATCTGATGTGGACAATACATGAGTTCCTTGTACGCCAATTTAACTATAAATCGGTGGCTCAAAAAGTGATCTCGAAAGTGGTTACTAGTACTGCTCTTAAGATTGCAGTATCACAAAAACGACACTCGGCGTTTCCGTTATTATATGACGTTTTCTTTCAGTAGGTAATTAGTTTAACTAGTTTACAAGATATTTCTTCGTGTTCCGTGACATTAGAACTGTCAATGTCACCAGATAAAACATTGGAAGTCGACAGTTTCGACATTTTAAGCGGAAGAACCAACTTAACTTAAATCTTATTCTCCTGCTGCAGATTTGTTCATCTCACAAATGGGTAGGAAAACCACTATTCTCCTGGTTTCAATTTTAACACTTAAAACAAGTAATAAAAATGCTTAATTGGACTGAAAAAATTTCCAATTTATACCGAAATCTAGTATGTTATTTAAATCAATTATATAAGTTATAAATAATAAATTTGAGAAGTTTTGTATAGTATTTTCTGGTGGATTAATCGGATGATGGAATCAATTATGACCTTCAAGTAAAGTACCACTTCCGGTGATCAAGCAGTGACCAAAAAGGAAGGCTCACAACTAGATTTTACAACTTTTACAAATACAAAATTTCAACTTTCTTCGGCTAACGGTTTTTGAGTTATGCGAGATACGAACGAACGTACGTACGTACAGACGCCACGACGAAACTAGTCAAAATGGATTTAGGGATGGTCAAAATAGATATTTTCGTTGAAATCTGAAAACCAAAAATTTTCGCGATTAAAATACTTCCTTTACTGTACTTCCTGCACAAGGAAGTAAAAAGTGATTATTAAGTAATCGTTAAGAGAAAAACTTGCGTACGTGTCGTAGCCATGACAACTCATACCCTTGGAAGCTAGTTGAATACGTAAACCGCTTAATAAGTATGAGATTATTGGATGAAATCGTTACTTTGTGAATAAAATTGGAAGGTAAGAAAAAAAAAAAAAGGATGAATCTTCATAACCGTTTCGACAAATTAATTGTCGTTAAGATCCTTGAAAATTTCTGTGAGAAATGAGATTAAACAACGTTTATTATTTTAAAGGTTATTTTATATCTAAGGAGGTTAATAACCTTAAAAAATAAGAGTTATTTTCATTATATACTGTATTCTATTTAACAATGTATTTTATTATGTTTATACATATATTGTTTGCTGCAATCTGTTTCTCATTTTAATCACTGAAATGAATGTTCGTTATCAAACTTTCAACTGTGTTCATTTCATCTCTATAAATACTAAAATCAAGCTTTGATGTTGTAAGGATGGTTGTAGAAAATAACACCAAATTCTCTTCACAATTCTTTATTACTCAATAGTAAGACAAAATGTAGAAGCCAATAGCAAGTTCCAGGTCGAGAGCAATCAATAAATCAGTCAATAAAAGAGGAATTTTTAATAACAGCACAAAGCTAACCACAAGCTGGCGAGACATTCCTAATGGATTTGCCACTAAAATATGTGTAAAAAGTGACTGTAAAATAATAATATTGAAAATAAATATAATTACTGAAAAATGAGTATTGAAATAATATAAAGAAGATATAAAATGTTAGGAAATAATTGCAGCATTGGAAAATATATTTTACACAACCTCTTTGCTCCTTGCCAGGCCAGCTCTGTGGTGATAACTTTTCACACTCTAAACCCGTCACAAAGTAATAGGGGAGCTTTGCTGGATCAGCTAGTATTATTCTATTTAAAGAATTATTTAAATACAAGCATAGATACAAGCGGAACAGCTTCAGCCTCAGGAGCCTTCATATGTATCGGAAGTTCCGATCATCTTTCAATAGCTATAATTACAGGCTCGATGAGCGTCCTAGCCATTGAGAACACAAGGTCGCAGTGCTGGATCGTGATGTATAGTAATATATTCTGGCCAATGCAAATGAGCAGAAAGATTTAATTTCGATTACCCTTGGACGAAAACAGCACGCATGTGTATCAAAGATGAAGAGGTATGGCCAAAGTAACTGCGTAGAAAATGAAAAGATGGGTTAAACATCCAGCAAAATGTTGGATGTTTTCATTACCTACCATGAAATAACGTTTGACATTTAATTACTATAACAATTTTCAGTCAGAAGTGCAGTAGTCTCATCAATGCCTACGACAAGATATCGACAACCGAAACATGTAATATAAAAAAAAATGAAAAAGGTCTCGAACGGCGTCCACGAAGATTAATTATTTAGCGTACCTATTCCGAGCATGGGCCGATGTGAAACGTTTTCAGATTTCGCGTTCTCCATTAAAAACTTTCACCCTTTTTTTACCGACTTATATTTTTCTTAGTAAAACTTAATTTTTCATTAGTTTTGCATTCCATAGGCTCTGAGTGACTACTACTTATCAGCATTCGTTACGTACATAAACCACCCCTCCCCCGTCCTCAGATGGGATAATCGTAAAATTTAGGGATCGAAACTGAAACTTCAAAAAAATGTTTAAAGTAATTTATTTGAAATCTATGATAAAAAAAAAAAAGTTTATTTACACTGATATTGTAAACAAATAATATTAACATGTAAACTTTAATAAATATTTTTATTTCATATCGAACTTTTATTTTTTATTTTGAAGGCAACCATTCTTGGTAATCAAAAGCACCCCTTTATGAACTGTAATTTTTGAAAACATAAGGCTGTTCTCCACACACTTTTTTCTCTTTAGAAAAACGGAAAATACATAACTGGTACGAGTTCCATAATTAGTTGTTACCGTGGGGACAATATTTATGAGACTCTATAAGTTTTACTTCAATATTTATTATTTTTGAATATCTGAGTTTATAATTTTGTTCACAAATGTCAATGAATTACTTTTAAAACAAATATTTGATGTTTTATATTTGATCCTTTTGTATACCCTTTGAATGAGGACATATTCGAGTACAGCATATAAAAAACATCTGTATGCCAAACAATTTTCGTAACTTTCTTAAGTTTTGTTCTTTTCTGTTTATAAGGACCACAAATTAATAAAAAAAGAATGGCAAGATGTCATTAGTTAGCTTTTTGGTATTTTTTACAGAATTTTTAAGAGGATCATAAATGTGGATTAACTTTTCAGACGTTAACATTTTCACTGAACTAATGATAATGATTTTTTTTTATCTTTAATGATTCTAGGACAATATAGAAAAGAAATGAGCATTTTATATAAATTAACATAGACAGGAAAAAATAATAAAACATAGTATCCTCTAATGAGAACAGTGGTAATAAACGGACTCAGCTCTCATAAGATTTGGCTCATTTTTTTTTATTATATTGTGCATAATAACTCTAGTTCCTCGATTGTTTTAAACTTTGTTGATTTGTTTTGAGTTTCTTACTTAGCAGCTCTCCTTTTTGGTTACTACTTTATAACAGCCCTCTCATGAGGCTATATAAGAACAATGGATTAATGAAAGGTAAGGGGTGCAAAGCAGTAGAGAGGTTTATGATTATTTAGAAATCAGAAATGTTTGGAAGAAAGGAAATATTGTGGTCGGAGGATAAATCCACTTTAATTCATAAGAGCAAGAGATACAAGCGCGTGTGGAGACCCCAAAGGTGAATGGAAATTTATAAGTCACTTAAATAGATTACAGAGATGCCGATTCAGGAATTCATTGATTTTACGAATGAAGATCCGATTTATTTATTTGATTGGACAGAGTTTTTACAGTTGAAAATGCCTTGCAACCTTTCGTTAAAACATATTTTCAGGTTTTACATTAACAGCTCTCAAATAACCGAACCTGTAAGCTTTTTATTGGTGGAACTAATTGCTCTTTGGTTCAAAAGACTCAAGCCGCCGATATAACAATTATATATACCTGATAGCATACTAGCCTATTGAACCGTGAAGGCATAAACCAATACCGAAGCAATTGCAGGTCGACAACGAGCCTTGAATCAATAGGAACCAAGGCGTGCGATTAAAATGCAACACGATCCTGAATAAGCCGGAGATAATGCCTTACGGCTGTCATTAAACACTAGATGCCGCCACCTGTTGGGTCACTATTCCGCTGCACGCACGCGGTTTTTATGCGGCACTGACTCAGCTCAAAGGGGTGACTCAAGACGAATCGATACGACCAGACTCTATTAACAGTTATAAACTAGTTATTGTAACGTTACTAACTGCTACTATTACTTCGCTGTCACTCTTCACTTGTGACAGCGAGGGGTGTCGAGGGCATATAGTTCAGAAAATTACATTAACAAAATAGTTCATTGCGTTATCATTATTTCAGTCGACAGTTTAATATTCGATTACTTACTTAAAAGTCTAAATCATGGTCTCCTCTACTTCTGAAATAGTTAATAACGGATTAGTTCGATTGGATAATTTTACATTACACTTTGATACTTATAATGGATAAGTTCATAACGTGTCTTCAACTTTCAAACCGTTAGCAGTAACAGTAAAGAGAAATCGCTTCAGCAATATATTTAACCAGCCTATCACCACACCACTAATACAAAGTTTGAAATGAACTTCAACTTCATAATAATTTAGTGCTCATAATTTCAAAAGAATATTAACGACGACTACAAAGTAACCTGTATCAAATTCGATAAACAGTTAATGAAATTATACGAGGATTTCTTAAAAGGACAAAACTACCTTGCCAAAAGGAAGATAAAACTTAAAACATGATGATAGAGGAAGCTGTCTGAGGGAGAGATCGTATTTTGAAAGCCAGATCAGTTTAATTAACGACTAACAACCAGTAAACTAGATTCGAACAACTTACCTGAAGGAACACAAAACAGCTAGGAACGATTATCGTATATCTCAGAGTGAGCTCTCGTGAACAGACAGGCATATTAAAACAGCGCCTAGCGGATGAACTACGTTTGAGTACTTATCTACTCTCCATCTCTGAATGTATGAATACAACAAGTTTATTACCTCAAAGATGAATAAACCTCACCCTAAAAGTTGGGCACAAAAGTTACTGCAAACTAGACTCGTCATTATTCACTACTAAACAGGATTAAATTACTAAACTTCCAGCTTCTAAGGTGTAAGTTCTTTTACTTACCTTCTAAGAGTAATCAATTATTAAATCACACAAAACTTTTAAAATTCCATCAAATCCTTTCCAAACATATCCAAATACTCTGGTTGCATCACTGCCAAACTTTATTCATTCCGATAATACTCCTCGAAGTATGAAACGGCAACGACCTCGAGACCATTTGTGAATATATATTAAAGTACTGGCAATGGCTAGCTTCTCCAGTCAAGTCCTGAGGGTCAGCCGCTACAGTGACACGGTTGGGAGAGACGAATTAGGATCTCGTTGAGTTCTGCCTTGCCGCCGAAAATATAGAAACCAAGAAATTTCCAGACAGAGTAAATATTGTACACGATTACAGCTGTATTTATGTTAATTTCAATTTATTTTACCTTAAAATTTTCGATGATTTTGCAATTATTTTATATATTTAATTTTTGTCTGTGAATGGACACTATCAGTGTTCCTTGATGTCACTGCATAATCTTCTTTCATATAACTGGGCATGTCACTGCCTGATCTTATGATGTTAGTATTAAAGATTCATTAAAAAATAAAACTGATTTACAAAAGTTAATTTAACAAACTACAATTAATTTAACAAATTTTCTTAAGAAAATAAAAAATTGAAAATAAAATACAAAATCAAAAGTTTATCAATTCCACTTAACAAGAGTAAGATTCATATAACAGCATCGACAATTTTGCAAATAAAATTGTACCCGTCAATTTACGATCAATTTCAATTTCAGACTTCATGGAGCTCAATTTGATTTTTAAGTCATCTTTAACACTGAGTACTTTCTTTTTATGACAGTAACAATCCTGAATTATTTTTATTAATGGTAGATCGTGATTGTTTATCGTAAAATTGAATATGTAATTTCAGAAACATCACATGCCCCAGCCTAAAAATATGTACATGGGTCGTTTCTAAAATGACCGGTTCAATCTATACATCCGAAAAGAATTTTTAAAAAATTGTTATTTCTCATTGAACTTGTTAAAAAGATGATTTTTATCCATGATTTTTATTTGCTTGTTCGCGTGCCACCTAGAGCATTTGTTCTTAAACTGAGGTCAATGAAGCCAATACCGGGGGTCCGCGAAACAATTTTGGCATTAACTTTACATCCCCCTACTTTTCGCTTTTATTCAAATAACTCATTTAATAAAAATCCTACATTGTCAAGACATTTCGTGTTTGTTGTTACTTAACTAGTTATTAACATGACCAAACAATAATTACTGAAAAAAGCACTGGATTGATTGTTCTTATTAAAGGTGTAACACCTCAGATCGTTTGGAATCATTGCTGCATACACAGAGAATCATCAGTATCCAAAAATAGGTTTAAAAAAAAAATGATAAAACATATAAAGTTATCAATTGCATAATTGCTCGTCCACTTAATTCTCGAGTTTTTAGTTTTGTGCAAGGAGATGAGAAGTCAATATACACATATTTTATTACACACAGAACTAGTTCGGTTGTCACGTGGGAACAACAAGAAAACAACTGCATTCATCCATCTCATTAAGGAAAAATTATCTAAAGAAAACATAACATTAAGATCTATTTTGACCAATAAATGTTTTTATGAATTTAATGTTTATGATTTTAACTTATTTTATATTTGTTTTTATATTACTATTTTTATTCATTTTATCTTCAGCATCGTAACAAAATTGTCTTTTATTTTATTCTTTATCCTAATAAAAGTGTCCATTCCTGGACACCTACTGTACATTCCTGGACCTAGAGCATCAGAGGATGATTTTTGACAAATATAACTACAGAGGTAGTTATCATTAATCGTTTATCATTAATCATTAATCGCTAATCATCGTTTTGGTATCAGTTCACCTTACTTTGCCGACGAGGTTTAAACAATGCTTCTCTTCATTTATCAGAGACGACTCATCATCTAGTCCTTAGTTCGGATGAGGATTCATTAAAAGGGAATCGTCCCGGATATTGGGGACCAAGGCAACTTGGATCCATTATCGACAGTTATTTATGGGGCTCCCTAACCCCGGCAACAATCGAAGTCCCATAATTCATAGCTCCTCGAGGCGGGAACAGGCACAGGCCAAGGACGGATGTCACACGATTTGACTTCCAACGTCCTGGTTCGCAAATCTACACCTCTGCATTACCTGCTGGAACATTAGCTATTATCTGGAACAACACAAACCAGGAAGCATTGTCGGCGTTAGCCACTGTTTAGCATATCTGCATTCAAATCGACTTGGAAATAAAGCTATTATAAAGAGAATACAAAACGAAGCTCTAATCGGTTCACTGCCAGGCCAGAGCTGGAATTGTATAATGAGAGGGAACGGTCCTTATTATTTCCCTTCCAGCCTAACGAGGTAATTCTTAACTATCTCGAGCGTAGGGCTGGATTAACAACCATAATGAGATTTGTAAAGATAACTATGTATTTTAATTGTTATTTTATTTAAATTGTCATTATAATATAGAATCTATATTTATAAACCGTCTGGCTCCAGATTTAGTACTCGATAAGGCCTTGCCCAACTCCAACAACTCACTTATGATGATCAAAAATAAACTTCACAATTATATAAGAAACTTTATTGTAGTTATTGTTCTTGGACAAGCAGCCAATTTAGAACCTGTGTGGTTTTAAAGCCGTACAATTACATAAAGTACTTATTTTGAGGGGAGGGGAGGGAGGGAGAAGGATATATGTCTATAGAAATAAATTTTATTCATTGAAAATTTTTTGCTTTGATTTTTAGTTTATTTTTTCATTTACACCTGTCAAAAATATAGAAAATTAGTAAATTTACTAGCTAAACATTTGATATCGTGGCATGATAAGAGTATTGTAATACTCAGCACCACCTAATCCTGTCTTAATTTACAGTTAGGCAAGGAAATTCCTCATCCCGTTCCGTTTTAGCCTTCTGCGGGTGCTATCAACCAAGTTGGTTGTGGTTATGCCTTGAATGAGTGAGAGTTGGTCTGAGTAAGTTTTTAATGGTCCTAAAGATTTCTGGCTGGAAAATTTGAAGGCTAGGTATGTGTCTTTTTGGCTGTCCCATATATCGGTGAAGATTAGGTCCAAATGGCCTTAAGTAAATAATTGCAAGTGTTCAATTTCTACTTAAATTTCAATTTTGTAAGTCTCAAAAGAAGTGAATATAATAGTTTTAGCTTTACGTTTAATGTTTTTCTATTGTTCTCGATGTATGAGTCCATGTCATTCTTTTTCCAACTTCCAGGTTAAAGTGTCGCATTTTGTCTGTTGACGGAATTTGAACGTTGAAAGTTGAATTTGAAGTATGTACAGCAACCGAGTACAAAATAACTAACATAAAAATAATCAAATCGAAATAGGCTCATTACTTTAAGTGACCGACAAGCGTTGACGTCATCAACTCAAAACTTTACTCGCTTACTGTACTTTCGCCTTAAGACCAATTAAAAAAATTCTTTTTGCAATCTCTAATGTGACATTTTCTCTGTTATATGATACCAATTGCTTTCTAGTATTCATAGAAGCGGAGCATTTAAAAATTACACCAAAAGTGTCTTAAAATTTGTCTGTCCTAAAACTCCGGATGGAGGAATGTAATTCTAAGAATAAATCTTTTCCAATTAAGAGAGTGGAAAGTCAACAAATAATAATGTACAATGATAAATAAGTTTGCATAACACAATAATAACGTGTATAATACAAAAAATCTTTCCTTACATGCTTCCCTCCACCAAACCCCGCCAGAACCCAAATCTATTAGGTTAGGTCTCTAACTATCCTACCTCTCAGCCAACTGCTCAGAGATTTAACCTTTGGTTTAGTAATGATTACCTGATTACCTTTTTAGAGATGCTTTCGTTATCTAGACCAACAACCTTAGACGACCTTTTCATTTTGCGAAGCTATTACTTCAGTTATATTTTCTAGATCACAGCAATTCCCCATTGTGGAAGCCCCCTGTCGACTAATCCTCTTTCGGGCCAACAATTCTACTCAATATATAGTTTTTGACGAAAATTATGACGTTCTCCTTCCCTTAATGTTGGCTGTCACGATTCGTATCCGTAAAGAACAGTGCAGAGGATAATAATTTTGTAAATTTTAACTTTCGATTCTCAGTAGACGCGAACTGAATTAATGCGCGTCAGAGAAATAACAACTATTTACCACCTTCAACCTTGCTTCTATTTCATTTATTTTATATATCGCGGAGGGCCTAGATATTTAAACTTTTCTACGTACCTTTCCCAATATCTATGGGTATATACGAAAATCATCACATTTTTGTATATTAACCTCATATTTCGTTTTAATTTTAGCTTTTACGCAACACATTTATTTACAGAATACATTTAACCAGAATGAGACAAAGAATCTGGTCGCTGACATGTGCCCGGCTAGACGTCTCCTATTCTGCTATAATACCTACTTCATCTTTTTTTGTGCTGTCTAAGAACAAACAACTATAGTATGAAAGACCGTATTCTGCCATTCAACGTTAGGAGGTGACTAGTCCATTTAATTTCAACAACGCCTATATTAATTGCCTTTCAAGATTTTTTTAAAAACATCTTTGTTTCAAAGATTGTTATTCGATTTAGTATTTTCTCCAGTTCCCTTTTTTATATATAAAGTCTGAAAATGATTGCAGTATTAGTGCCATAAGTGCCAGTATTATGAATAACGTAGGCCCATAACCGATAACCGTTACTCTTAATAATAGTATTTCAGTTAGGTCACCAACCTTCATAGACCAACAGCAATGGAATGGTTTAGTTCCCTCAAGCACAAATGGCTTCGGCATTAGAACCAATGAAGGCTCACAATAGAGTTATTAGCGGGTTGTGCATTCTTCGAGAGCTCTCTTTTTAATAAAGGGTTCAGACCACCCTCTTACCAATGAAAGAGTGGAGGAGCCACACACAAAAAAATAATAATAACTAGAAGGGCCGGAATTGAAGGGTCTGATGAAGAGGGAGTTTAGGAGATTGAAATGTCTCTGCCTACTTAAGGATAAGTTGAAGCCCGTTTTCATTAACAGTCATGATTAAGCTCTATTGATTCACTTTTAGATTAATTTCTTGGGCTCGGAATATTTGTAAAAAAAAAAAAAAAAAAAAAAAAAAAAGGAATAAATTAAAAAAATAAATTAAAAAATAATCGCACTACTGTTAACAAGCAAATGTGGATTGTTGTTAAGTATTTTTTTATTTATTAACTAGTTAGGGGGCCTGACCCAACGAAAGTTTTAATAAATATAAAATATAATATTTATTTATTTGTTATGCTTCGTTTCAGTAAATACAATACTGATGATCGGATCAATGAAAAGATTATACACATAAAATAAAATAACACAGTAACAATATAGGAAATACAAAAGTAACCTCTGCAATAATAGTTTATAAATTATTGTCCAGTCTCAGTTTCATTTCTCAAGATATTTTCATGGTCAAAACTTCAAGAAGTTGTATATACGGCAATAAAACAGTCCAAAAATATTTTTTCCTCGAGTCAAAACGTTAGAAACAATGTCCAGGCAGAATAATATCATTCGTATTAAAAAGTTTGTCCACGGGTATGAACGATTACAGAATTATTTATTTTATAGCCATAAACCTTTTGACGGAAAATTTATGTGGACAATACCAACCACAGAAATGGGAGATTCCATTATTTCCAAGATCTAATTATCGTTTATATAATTGGCCCCAACTTAGCACAATTCCATACAAATGAATTGATATACAAACATAATAAAAAATCTATGCATTATGTGCTATATATAAAAATACCATGTGGTATGGTATAGAAAATACCACGAGAAGAAAACGACATAAACCACAGCAGTAACGAACCCGTTATTGCGCGATGGCCGCAGTTAAATAGAAATCTAACGAAGCCGACACAGGTGTAGTCGACTGCATTCCCGATTCTGAATGGATACGGAGGATCGAACAGTGCATGCTGATTGGGCAGGCCCACTTAGTGCAGTAGCCCGCCGCACATACTAATCACAACAAACACAAACACGGAACACAAAAGTGACAACCGATGTGTGCTCTGTAAACACCGATCCTAACCCAGGCAGTATTTGCAGAGCGAGTGAGCGTCAACAGAGCTCTCGGTGCATCGGCTTTTGGCAGATGAGTCTCGCTCTTGTAAACAAAATTACGCCGCTGTCACAAACGGTTAACCGAAATTCAGTTTGGAACACCTCTCGAACTATGGCACAGCCAATTTTCTGACAGAAGATATTGGTTCGTGTCTCCATTTGTAAAGTGACTGGACAAATTGTCATTGATTATAAACTGACGGATACCATTGATAATGTTTTAATGTTGAATAAATTGTTGCTTGCTGCTCGAATAATTTACGCAAATGGATTTGATCGAGAATCAAAGGGACAGTGCGTGTGTAAACATTCATCCTTAGTAATAATTACCAAAATATTACTTATGTGGTGTAAGTCAGTATTTTAAATGTAGCATTGTAAATAGCGTAAATATTTCTCAACAAGCTTGTAACAGAGTAATTAATTTTTATTTCATATGTTAAGTTGTAATGCTGAGTTAGCTTTAGTAATTTAATATATTATATATCTTTGGGTAGCAACAAAAATACTCTAAAGAAATAAAAGAATATATAAATATTCAATGTTTTTTTTAGTTTTATTAAAAATATATGTACTTCTTTTGTCCAAAAAACCTAGATTTTGTATGGCCTCCTTCCAGATGGCTCTATATTAAGACTCATTCCTCTTGTAGACCACTTCCCATCATATATTCTTCCATTTGTTTATCCCAAGTCTTTCTTGGTCTTCTTCCATTTTCCACTAGAAAATTTCCCTTGGCAATCTTCCTTCTGGCATTCTTTTGAAGTGTTTATCCCAATTTAGGCACTTTTTCACAATATCTTCCAAAATGATTCTCTACTTTTTTCAAATTATTTTTTCTCTTATAGTTTCAATTTTGGCTCTATCCATTCTACTTAATTCCGCCGCTCTTCGACAAGTCCGTTTACGTAGCGGGGAATTTCTTTCCAAGGCCATTTTCTTTGGCAGTGGTTTTCAAATTGGGTGCCGTGACATCCTGAGGTGCAGCAAGTAAGCCACAAAACTTCGAAATTTTTATTTTTCTTCTTACTCGCCAAATATTAAAAATAGAAAAACCCGCAACAGTGGTATAGGCAAGGTTTTCTTGAAGAAATAATTAAAGCATTTATAAAAAGATAATAATGCTTTCTTACCACGATTATATATTTTAATTTTATTTACTTATTTGGTTTATTATTTCAGTTATCAACAAATAAATAATAACATAACAGGTATACCAAGAATTTTTTCAAAATAATTTCAGTGTGCCGCCAGACAAAAAGTTTGATCTATGGTCTAGATTCATAAGCCGTCATACTCAATATTATACTTATATATATATATATATATATATATATATATATATATATATATATATATATATATATATATATATATATCTTTGGATATTAGGAATGATATTCCAACTCCATAGGACTTAGTTGAGTATTTTGTTTCCCCCATCTTCAATCCTTATTTTTATTTCCATACCACAGAAACCATTTAATTCAATAATGGAGCTAAGGTATTTAAAGTGTTTAACTATTTTGAATACTTCTTCTGGTCTTTTGAAATTTTGAACAAATCTGATTTGGCATACGTGAAAATCATTCAATGGACAACAGGGTTGTCATAAACCCCTCATTATGTAATAAATTTAATTATTATTATTATTATTATTGTATTATTTCAAAAACTATTGGAGTTCGAACCTAGACCGGCTACTTAGGAGAGTAGTGCCTTATCGATTGAAGTTCTCCACACCTCAGTTATTATAATTCTCCAATAATACAAGAACATTACCTATCCGACATGTCATAAGTGAAAAATTAGTATCTAGTTTACTGTACTTGTTTAAACCAATTCTAATAGCCAATGGACCTTCAAAACTAAATACAGAAAAGCTAGCTGTGGCTGGAAATAGTAAGTAGATGTTTCAGTAAAATTTGAATAACCGAGTGACGCTCACCCAGAAGAAAATACGCCGTTAAGTCTAGTGACAAATAGAACCTCTCAAAACATTTTAATTTTCAACATACTATTGTAAATCTAGATAACATTTACAGCATCATATTCACCAAGGAATGGCTACTATTTTCCGATGTTCCGACAGCCAGGGCACAAACTATCCCATAAGACTAGAGACAAACGCCTCCCTCGTGGCTATATAATCTAGACTGCCGAGATAGTGGTGCATTAGTTGTACTATTAGGGCCCTCGGGGTTTTTTTATAGAACACTCGGGCTGTCCCTCCGCCGGGCAGGCTTCGTGTCTCTCCTTCTTTAGTGGTCCGCCGGGCAGTGCCTCACGCGTCCTCCTCCATTTACATCTCTTCCACGCGCTGGGATAGTTCTCCCGTTGTCACTTTATTGCTTCCAGTCCCATAGGGATTATTACATCATGTGGGTTGACCAAGAAATCGTGATTGAAGAGGTGAATGGAAAAAAGATAGAAAGTATATAGTTCAGTCATGACAATCAAAACAAAAAATAAAAATATAAGTAAGATAAAATAGTGTCAGGAAATAAATAAATCATTGAATAATTTTTACGAGATTTCTAAAAATTATAAATATTTTCAAAATCGTTACACAGTTATATTATTATTATTATTTTGCCAATGTTATTCCTGGCATTAATCAGCGTATTATAGTAAAGAATCTACCATTTTAAAGGTCTTACGGCTATCACCATTTAAGAAGCCTCAGAGGATAATCGGAATCCGTTTGGAAAGCAGGATTATAGGTACTATTCTAGTATACGGTACTATATACACAGTTTGATTAAAAATAATAATTAGATAGATTTAAGTCAATTTATGAAATAAATAAGTATTGTCAATTTAAAACATGGAACTAGTCTTAGAAAAACCTGGAAATCCTAGTGGCACCTGAGAATTCCCGGCGACAAAGGTTGAAAGAATCTTATAAAAATACTTTTGATCAAAATGTCAACGGGAATTTACACCATAAATTCAGGTTTCTCTGCCTAAGAAATTTTACAAAAGATGAAACAACTAGTTCATCAAACAATTAGTTGCGAAATAAAAAATTCAATTTACTATTTTTTGTCGATTTTTTTCTCTTTCATAATTTTCTATATCCGTTTAGCAATATATATTTAAATTGCCAGACAGTATTGTCGTTGCTAACATCGTGCCAGATTTTAGTAATTAAAAAAAAAGATTAAACCATTTTAGCATAGCATATCGTATGGGATATAGAAAATTGTGAAAAAGAATGACTTGAAATATAAAATTTGTATGCGTTCAAATGGGATGCGCGCTGTTATAAATCGGTCTGGCTGTTAACTGAATTTCTGTCTGGCTGTTATTAAACAACTGAATTTCTTTCTGGCTGTTATAAAACAACTAAATTTCTGCATGGCATATTAATTTTAGGTTCTTTGATAGCATAAATATATCATATTAAAATTTCAGCTATACTAAAATGATGTGAAAATATTTTTTTTTTAAATTAAAATAGTGTCTGGTACTGGTTTAGTAATGACATAACTGTCTGGCAATTTAAATGTTATATTCCCAAACGGGTATACAAATTATGAAAAACAAATCAGTCCACGTAAATGACTTGAAAATAATACATTTGTATCTGTACAAATGGGATGCGCAGTAGTAAACACAAACGCTCCCAGCAGCCAGGCGTGCCTCATCACCACCAAGCTTCAGTAACAAAACTATTATCAAAAGACCAGCCGACCTAGAATTCTTTGTCGAAAACATTGCTAGCTCGCGGAATAATAGGTTATAGGGAGGTAGGTAGGTTAAGTAGGTATAGGTAGGCTATAGGTACTACTCTTTTGGTCCAAACACAAATATATCGTCATCCTAATTACAAAACCTCGTAACACCATGGTTACTTACTTGGAATTACGAGGTTTTATAATCAGGTTGACGATATATTTGTGTGATTTGGACCGAAAGAATAGTATTATGGTTACTTACGTGGAGTTACGAGGTTTTATAATTAGGGTGACGATATGGCAGATTAAGGTCATTGTGGATATTAATAAGAAGCATTGAGTATTCTACGAGGTATTACGGATTGGATAAGAAAGAATTCGATTGTTTATTGGAGCCCCAAACTTCAACTCCCGTTAATGTGCATCAACGTAAAGAGTAGAAGAACTTGGAAACGACGAGCAATTTCTTGTCCATACAGTCTTATATGAGGTTTCCACAGGTAAATCGCTTGTCCAGATGATGCCCTGGGTAGCCGTTGTACGTTTACGGCGAAATCCTTATGATTATAAGCTAAAAAAATTAAAGATTTGGTCTAAGGCCAACCGTAAATATAACATTTAAGTATAGTGCGTATAACTTAATGGGTGCTTATGAAAGGTATTTATTTTGCTTTATTAGTTTAGTAGTTGATATATTTTCAAAAGATCTATCACTTATTATTGTATCTTGTTAATGTATTTTTTCTATTATTAGTTTTTAATCAAAGTAATTTTATATATTTCCTGAAGTACACATTAGCTGTAAGGCATAGGCTAGCTCGATTTGTAAGGATGATATATTAAAAAAAATAATCAATTCGTCTTAGTGAACAAGTGAGTTTCGTTTGTGTAAAACTAAATCTGTTACATGTCCTGTGGAGTTTACTCGATATGTCCTAAATACTTAACTAAAACTTTTTAATGTCATAAAGATTCTACTCAGCTCTCGCTCCAAAAAGAAAGGTAATGGAACTAAGGAAATAATTGACGATTTCCTCTTTAGGTTTGCAAATCGTCGGGGTAACAACCATGGACTAGTAAGAAGCGTCAATACCCAGGCAAAAACCCATCACTGAATGTCAGGAATACTCACGGAAGAATTCGCGGATGTAACGATGAGAAAAAAGCCTATCCGGAGTGGCCAACTAAGGAAACAGCAACCGCTTCCTCGAAAAGAACAAAAGACCCGACTATGTAATCTTCTTTAAGCGCTCAGTGGAACTTAAAATGAGTAGCCATTTGCGGTACAGCCACGAAAGCAACTGCTGAAACACACACCTCGAATTAGCATGGTCACAGCCAGGTAGCGAGGTAATCTGCGGGGGTATGAAGAAGTAGCCATGATTGATCTTCCGCTTCTCGACGACCGGCGCCGTTCGTTTCTTTGTAAAGATCTCGATGATACGACTCGTAAATCTCTGCTGATATCGATTCCACTCGGGCATCAATACACCTGCCACTATCAGCGAGGCGTCTCGGACGAATCCGTCTATTCTCGGCATCGTAAATCTTTCAACCACGAATATGATGAATGGAGCGAGTCTTGTTAGAGTACAGCCATTCGTAGAACATTATGCCTAAGTTAATCAAAGCCTATATTAATTAAATAAAATTATTATTCCTTATCCTGAATAATGAGTATTTCTATCGCAGAGCCCAAATCATTTCTCAGGATCAGATTCGACCAGGATAAACCTTCAATAAGTAAATGAAAATCAAATGAAACATAATGAAGGTAATTTAATTTCTCCAATTACTAACGTTTTGTTTTGTCGGAAAAATTGGGCCGAATCAATTGGTATTCAAAAAATAGAAGATTCAAATTAACAGGTTAAAAAATAAAATCAAACCAGGATTGGAGTATAATTTTTTATTGAAATAATAGTTCGACAGTGAAAATAAAACTTTTATCTTTTAAACTTTTTTAAATATTTTAATTTACATACACGTCCCATTATGCTCTCTGCCATACTGCATTCACCGATACTTATGAAGCTTATCAGTAAGTAAGCAAGCAAGCTTGAATACCAATTTACATCTATTCTCTCATATAAAGCTGAAGAGTTTGTTTTAGAAACTATCAGTCCGATTTGAAAAAAAAATAATTTCGTTAGATAGACCGTTTATTGACAAATGGCTTAGGATTTATACCATCACGCTACGACCCATAGGAACGCAGGAGAAACCATACATAAACAGCTCAAAGAACAAGTGTCCAACTTGCACACGTGACGTTGTCATGAAAACTTCATACGCATGAAAGCAAGTTTACTACACAACATTTTTAAGAAGGGCAAACTAATTTAAGTGAAACTTTATTGTCATTTTGACCTCTTCCTTAAAAGCATTTTTAGCAAATAAGCGTGATATACATTATTTTGTTATTGTTTTAAATATTATTTTGTATTTTGGGGATTAATCCAGATTTAATCCGGGTGAAACCGCGGGGTACAGTCAGTAATCTTATATTTCTGAAATAAATTTTATGATTTTCAGTTCAAAATAAAGGGGCGGTCGTGATGGAGCGCATTGGACTAGCAGAAGCGGAGCATGTTAGAGTCCGGCCTGGGAGGGTTGACTTCTATTCCGTGGCTGACCGGCGGGATAAATCAGCTTCCTTCCAGCCCAATTTGGAGCACATTAAAGAATTAGACCAAATGAAGAAACAAAAAAAGGATATGTGATTGCAGTAATCAAGTTGCTAGTAAAAATGCGTTCTAGTATCTTAATTAATTAATTGTGAAGAGAACAGTTCATATGTTTCACAGAGACTCAAACCCAAAACAACGAAGGTGCACCCACAACACTCCCAGAGGCCAGGCCTTCAGCCTTGGCAGCGCCCCACTTAAAGATAAAAGAGCTATCAGGCAAACCGAGACACAATGGTCCACAATTGGTCCCATGTCACTCATTGTATGCGGTTATTTTATTCTCAATAGGGTAGGCCGTTACTGCTACCTCGCCTCCTGCCGTTCTTTTAGTATTATCTACAATGATTCGCTCTGTAGGAGACGACTGACAATGTAGTTCAGTGTTAAAAAAAAATTGCATATATATATATATATATATATATATATATATATATATATATATATATATATATATATATATATATATATATATATATATATATTGGCTTGATATTTTATTTTCCTTTCTTCACACTTTCGTAGCTCTTCAGCAGCAGCATCTTCTTTTTCTTGATCCATTTTCTATTGAAATTAATTTAGTGGCATTTTCGCTCAAAAATGTTTCAATTTTCTTAATGATTGCTAGAGAATTGGTGACCCGTCCCGATGATGTTTTTAATTACTGGGAAAAAAATACAAAGCAATAATACTTATTCCACTTTATTTCAGAAAAAATATGGGAAAAAGATTACTACAAACAATAGCTGCACAAACATAATTAAATACAATGGCGATACAGATAGCAATAACCTGTATTTATAAGGTCATTGACCCCATAAAACTTAGATTTTGTAGTTTATTTTCTATTTATTATTTTCTTAAATAAATTTTCTGTTATAGTTTTTGGTGTATTGTTTTTTTTTGTTAAATAAACTTTTCTAAATCAGTTTGTATTTTTTCATAAAGACAAATCTTTAAAACTAATATCATAATATCATTATTAATTAATTAATATATATTTTAGAGACTTTGGTGGCCTTATTTTCTTACTATTATATAGTAAATATTATTGAAAATACCACATATGATAGGAAAATGGCATATGACATATGACTTATATAAAAAATTTTAGTAGTACTACAGTATTGTATAATAATTACTTTAATAATTCGCATTGCGTGCTGAGTAACGGACAAAATACAATTAAAAATAACGGAAGCGTTAGTTCCGTATAGCCTTTTTGTTATAATTGTCTTTACCTCGCCGAGCAATGGGCAAAGTAATTAAACATTATACTAACTCTATTGATAAAAAATAGCGATGAAGCTCACTCCAGTGCCCATGGTCATAGGGCCATAATAGGGGATCTTAATTACTTTCATTGTTCACGAAAAGTAGTTTAGAAGAATAATTAAAGAAAAAACGCTACGAGGAAATGTATTGATATCCCAAAGAAACAAAGGAAAATCATAATGGAAACATAAAATAAAAAATTATAAGAAGGTGATGAGCTTATAACAGACATAGAAGATAAAAACTTATAATAGATGTATAACAGAAAAACATAAATTGCAAAGAAGAAATAATAGAAACAAGAAAACATTAAAATAATAATTAAAAAAAATCCTTCAATTCAAGATTAACTAATTCATGCAACAAAAATAGGAAAACACAAACTTTTCACATTGAAAACAAATTTAACAAAACCACCCTGATTTCTAATATTGAAGGTCCTAAATTTAGAATTCCAAAACATTAACTGCATGACTAGACTATTCCGAAATCGATTGACAAACTAAAAACTAATCAATTTTATCCATACATTAATGTTTCTTTGCTTTATTAATTGTATGTAGAGTAAAAAGCGCCAGTAGGAATATTTCATAATAATAAGAAACAACAAAAAATTAATTTACTTAATGACCTAGATGATCTGGATTTATACGACGTAGAAAATGCAAAGTAATAATTATAATTTCTGTTTGAAGACCGGAAATTTTTAGAAGGACATAACAACAAATAAACTGCATTCTTGGCACTGGCACCCATGGGCGTAATGGGCTGTAACTGAAAATGGCGCGAAAGATCTGGAATGCGCGCGAGTAAAGCACACAAGCTATTAACACAAATAACATTAATAAATATATTCTAGCTGAGAGACCACCCAGTCACGATAATTAAGTTTGTATCGAAAGTTTTTGCATTTGGAAGAAGAGCCACATGTTCCCTGAGCATAACTGAGTAGCTGATTAAATAAAGAAGCACTGGTTTGCTGCAGGAAACCGAAATAAAGGAATGAATAAACCGAAATAAATCTTTTACAGTTAAATGTAAGCATTTATGTATTTTCAGCACATATTATAACTATTTATTTTTGTAGGCTAGATCGGAAATACCTTCTTTGTATATACAATTTTATTATATAAAACTGATTATCATTTTACATATATTTTTTGAACATTTTATCATGTTCATTTTTTCTGACTTTAGCAACAAAAAAATAGTTATAAGACGAATAAAAAAAATGATCTAAATTTTTCATATTTTAATGCAATAAAACTAATAGTAATTAAATAATATTACTTGAGATTTGTAATATTTTGTATTCATTATAAAATTTACTAATGCTTCTCTTAACATTTGCAGGTAGCGTGTTCAAAACCTATTAGCAAAAAAAGAGAAAAAAAAGAGAGGTTTAATTTACGATTTCCGTGTGTTACAAATATATATATATATATATATATATATATATATATATATATATATATATATATATATATATATATATATATATATATATATATATATATATTATAGGTATATCAGGTTTAAAATTTTAAAAATATGTATTATAGTAATATATTTTAAAATTTATTATTCAAAATTTTATTTGGCTAGAAATTGTTTATAAAACTTTAAGTTCTAAATTAGAAAAAAATAATAATAATACAAACAAAATGTGACGATAAAAAATATATAAAGTTCTAATTTCGAATATTTTTTTTTCATTATTATTTTCTTTTTTTTAATGGTGTCTTAAAAAATTTTTGTCACGAAAAAACCATAAATCGAAACAATGAATTAAATGATATATTGTAATTTTTCAATTTTAACTAATGAGACGATTATGTTTCTAAACTCAAAAAACTACACCTGATGGTAATGGCCCAAAGTGAATTTTGAATCTTTGGTTTTCTTTTCCGGGATCGATCAAAGTGAGTTGATAAATATATTGTACACTCCTGTTTTTATTTTCTTGCCAATGCTTCGACCCACACTGTCCCATACGTTCTACAATCTTATCTCCTTCTATGACTTAAGATGTCCTCCTTTCTCATTGCATGCTATTGGCCGAAAGGTTAGTACGGTAAAAAAAAATAATAAATTATGTTTTATGCACCTGGACTAACTATCCAATTTTTTTTAATGGAAAGTAACTACATCCTGTATTTTTATGATACTTGGATGTACTAATTTGGATTATATAATACTAACATGTGAGTAAATCCATGTTTCATAATATTTGTAATAGAAAAATACTTGCGCTTTTACGATTATGCAGGTGTATCAAGTAATTATTAGGCCAACAGGTATTACAAATCGTATATTTCAACACATTTTCCATAACAAAACCATCGAAGTAAAATATAAGAAATTATTTTTATTGTTAATAACTTTTTATTTTTAGAATTATTAATACAAAAGTTTAATGATATAACTAATCACTTAAATTCTACATAGTTCCCTGACATATTAAGTCATAAGTATTTTCTTCAATTTACTAAATCAACAAATTCTGATCTCTAATTCACGGTTTGTTTGAGACCAGACTGGTGCTCATCCAAATTTACTCGGTTTGTTCAATTTGTCTCCGTTTTCTATTGCGTCTTTTCGTGTGTTTTAAGCGACTCAATAAATTGTTGTGCTTCCCCTCAGATATATGTATATATATATATATATATATATATATATATATATATATATATATATATATATATATATATATTATATATATATAAGTAGTTCCTTGAACTGTAGACTTCGCGAAGAAATCTAATAGCTGCTCTTCAATGCTTCAATATAGCTTTTATTAAAGAATTAACGAATATTGCCAGTGATTGAAAAGCCATTGTTTCCATGGATAGCGGACATCATATTTTGTTGAAATTCAAATCTAAATATATATTTTTGAGTATTTAATTATCAATAATTCTAATATTATACCAATTCAGGGATTTTGATTTTATTTTCTCAATGTAAAAAAACCGCCAACATTCGACAAGATTCAAGTTAGAGATATCAAAGAAAATTAACAAATAATCACAATTGTAAAATGGTTTCATACAATTCTCAATTTTTAGTCGTATTTTCTCCATTGATTATGGAATTCTGCACTGTATCGAGTTCAATAAATAAGGAAAAGTAAATGTCAAAGTTGGTTAAAGTATAATTTTACAATCATTGACTATTTATTTATTGAGAAATATTACATTCTGTCTCAGCAGGTACAATGGTAATAGTGATAAAATATATCATTCATACAAATTTACAAAAAATGAAATAATAACAAAAAAAAAATAAACTTGATACAAGAAATAATAAATAAACTTATAAAAAACAAAATAAACGTAAAATCTTAAACACAAGCACACTAGTTAAAGTAATAATCTTAGTCGTTCCTAATATCTAACTCTTAACGTCCCCGCTTTAGCCGTCAAGAAACATATTAAAAAACATGGCGTCGTTTGGACGACGATAAAGATAGAAACGAAAAACAAACAATGAACGTAGCATTCAAGAGATACTCTTTTGAGTTATACCATTTTAAATTAAGCTATAAAATGAATAAAACTGACTCAAAATATATATTTACGTTGGTAATTTGACCAGAACTGCGTTTCACAATGAAACTAAATGCTACGTGGTTTTGACGTAAGAAATACTGAATTTAATCAATCTACATTGTTGCTGCGTTTTAAGTTCACAAAAAGCTAATACGGGTAGATACATTAAAACAAAAATTAAAATTATTTTAGCAATTAACCGTTATTATAACCTTGTCATTAAAAATTGTGGAAAATTTAATCTATGTAAAAGTAGTTAGCCAATGGATTAATGACAGCATAGGATATTAAAGAGATATGTATTAGTTTTTTTTTAACAAGATACCTATATATAAACTGTAATGATTAAATTTACTAATTTATTATTTCCATGATAAATCTTATTTTTATTTATTTAATAACAAATAAGCTAACTTAGGTATTGTTTTAGTAAGAACCATTCTATCGCTGAAGTATCTATGAACCTTCATATAGGTTCAGAGAGTGGTAAAAAAAAATAGGGGAATAGTTTCTTTTTTTAATTTTTATTATACTTCAGAAATAAATCTTATCCATGAATACATTTATTGTAGTTATAAACAAACTTTTACATAAGAAGAATATTTATAACTATACTGGGAAGGCTATATTTAATGATGACGATATTCATTTCACACCTGCGGTCATCCTCAAAGAAACGTTTCGGGAGTGAATACCGTAACGGTAGCGATTTGGAACAGTTCCAGAACGTGCAGTTGGAACTTCAACGAAAATAACGGTTATACGACACCGGTAACAGACCATCCAAAATAAACCCTTAATGAACTCTAGCCACTTCCTCCTCGCATAAATCAAATATTTCATCGTCTAGAAGAGATTTATTCACGGTTCTGCAAATATAGCAGCTAGTGGAGGAAAGAGCTCGCTTCGACGTCCCCGCGTACCGGCTGTCTATGCGGGCCTGGAGAAGTGTATGAGTATAGTGATTAAGTTACAAAAATAGTTTAAACCTCTGAACAATATAACTATAAATTTAATTTTGGGTACGAAGTCAATTTTCTTCCTTTTTATATTATGTGTTTATTAAAAATGATTATCACATTTTTATATTAACATCCTTATCAACGTTTCGGAGAATTTCCCCATCCTCAGGACAACCCCTTCTAAAAATTACAGAACAACATTATTTTCACCTTATACTAACCAAAAAACTCTTAACAAATTAACCAAAAACTATACATAAAAATCATTCAAATATAAATTTGTTATAATTTGTAGACAAGGAAAAATCTCCGTAGGAGAGTCTTGGTTTGGGGGTGCGGTCAATAAACAAACACACAAAGAAGAAAAAACCTATTATTATGCCCTTTTGACGTTTCGGCCTAAGTTTTAGGTCATCGCCAAGGCTAAGTAAAACCAAGGCAACAGTAGATGTAACAACAGTGGCAGTATCAGTAATAATAAAAAATTAGCAAAAAGTAAGATGAAAAATATATAAAGTTTGAAGAAAAATATGCTGATCATAATATGCTAATATTGATGTGGAAAATAAGGAATATAGAATATAGGATAAATCGGAAGTCAAGAAAATGTTGAAGTAGTCAGAAACGACCGACATTTCATAGTTGTGTATGATGATTTTCCGTGGAAAATGTTTATTTTCCAAAAGTACAAATGCTAGATTGTGGTTCATCTCTATATACAAGGCCAACTCTGAGATAAGTAAGTCCCAGAAGTTGATAACTACTCGGAGCCTAACGACTAACCCTATAAAACAACAAACTTGGACTTATTCCAAGTTTTCCCTCGCAGGTTAGGGCCGACAAAGGAAAACTCGGCGAGAAAACCCCGCTCCGGAGGGACCTGTTCCCCGCAGCCCTGGCCTAGAAAACTCCTCCGCCTTCTTAGAGTTGGATCTTCCCCTTAATCCAACTTGTTTACTGTCCCAGGGCTGTTTACGCCGCTGGCTGTCGGATCCAGTTAATGCCCAGGGGGTCTGCTGTCAGATCGCCACCGCCTGGTCGAGACGGATTACGGGAAACGCAGCTGTTCTGAGAAGAATGGTTCCGAACATAATTATACCTGACTTTCATAAATGACTAAACATGAGCTAACTGATATGCAAGGGGGCCCTGATGAATGCAGGTGGTTTAGGAACATCAAAGGCTGAAAACATAATACGGGGAAACGTCGCTAACAAAATGGTTCTAATCTTTCTAACGACCGCTGCAATCAATAACCTTCTAAACTAAGAACATTTCAAGTCATTGACTGTTTCCGAAGGATCGACACAGGTTTTATTGCATTCCTTCCTCAAAGAAACTTGGTATCCAATTTATATTTCCTTCCAACCATTCTTAATTGAGTTTTCGACTCTGTCAGTTAGAGCGCATTGAGCAGAAACGTACCGGAATGTAAAAACAGGCAATACAATTATAAGTTTAACGATAAATTAAACTGATCGGTCGTGAAGAGTATTTTATTTATTTTTGATGTGTAATTAAAACTGATAATTTTTTGTTATGATTGGTTGAATTCGGGCAAACATAATGTTAAAAAACTTTCTTTCTATTTTTTTAAAATAATCTAGTGAGCTTATTTTTTGTTTTTGTTTTTACTTAATAATCTAATAACTTATTTACTGGGTTGATTCTACATGACAAAAACAGTACTATGCATAGTCGTAGAATTTCTTTATAACCATTGAAAACGGTTAGTAAAAACATATGTCAAGTATTAGAAACTTTTAAAAGTATTTTCTCACATACAAAAACTAAGAGAAAATACTTTTGAAAATGAAAAAATAACAAGTATTAATTATCTAAAACAAACTTAATTCCATAAGAAAAACAAAGTTAAAGGCGGCCAATTTCTGTTATTTTTTATTTGTTATTCGCCAAATTACTCAGTACACTTTACTATCACCGAATCCCTAAAGTGAGACTAAAAAACTGTTATTCTACCAACTGTTCATTATGAATAAGAAACTTTGCCACTTACGTTAAAACACCGACACTTTAAGATTTAGGAATATTAAGTGTTGCGTAGAATAAATAAATCGTTCGTTTGGAGGAAGAGTGCCACAATAAGAAAAAGTGAAATTTTAGAGGAAAAGTGATTGAAGTTTGTGTATTTAGATGTATCACTTTACCTCAATTCACTGATAAAACGACATTTTCTTAGACAATACTACTAACTTTTTTTTTAAAACCAAAAAAGTTAATCTTTATTTGTTGATTATTTAAATATGAAACGTGTATTAAATTGTGGCAACTTTTCATTAAAAAAGTAAAATACATTGCTATTACGGTAAATATTGAGACTAAAAATCTGACATTTTTTCTCAAAGAAATATACACAAATGGCAGCTTTCCAAGCAAAAAAAAAAAAAGAAAAAAAAAATTTTTCGTATTATTGGACTCTTCATTTAATTACCATAAGAATAATATTATTACAGCATTAAAAATAATTCATTATTATCTTTATCAAAAGAGTCTTCATAAAGTTACCCACTAATCGTAGTTTGAAGGAAGTCATCCTGTTTGACTTTTAAAACGTATAACAGCAAGACTAACAATCATTTTTTTATTGCGACAAATATTGAAACTGAAAATATGACATTTTTTCTCAAAGAAATATGGAAGCTTTCCAAGCAAAAAATAAATAAATGTAAAAACAAACATTTTCATATTTTGGCACTCTTCATCCAAATGAACGACATATAAAGGAAATAGAGGATTCAGAAGGCTAAACAATACTAAATAAACATGCACCAGATAAATATAATGGAAGAACTATAAGTCTTGATAAAGGCGTAAAACGAGCCATTGAAAAGCTGATCATCGCTGAACCGATAGGCAAAAGTCCCAGTGGTAAAGGTATAAGTGGAAATATTGTTTTAGGTCTTGCGTACAGAGATTTTTATATATCTTACTGCATATACGTATAAGGGTAACTATTGTTAATGAAATCGGGATAGAACTTACTGGTTAGCTGAGTTTTTGTAATTGTAGTCAACCGATTGTATAAGTCTAACATAAGTACCAAACAAGAATTTTGTATATGTTATAACGTTGACAATACCGAAAGGGCTAAGTCTAAATAACTGTATAGCTTCATGAAATAGAAAGTACGCCGCAAGCCAATTTTTACCATACATGCCAAATTTCCATAATATAAATAGTGAACATTTCTTCTGAATTATCCCAAGGAGTAGGAGAGGATAACAATTTATTCATTTCTTTTTTCTGT
The DNA here is from genome assembly GCA_948150685.1 of Rhaphigaster nebulosa. NCBI lineage: Eukaryota > Metazoa > Arthropoda > Insecta > Hemiptera > Pentatomidae > Rhaphigaster > Rhaphigaster nebulosa. Next base: position 102,834,810 of record OX411311.1, read on the forward strand.
CGAGTTCCCCTCCGGGTGGACGACTTTCTAAGAGCACAGCGGATTCCTTTAGAGTCCCGTTCTCACGGCCGAGGAAAGGGGAAAAAAAAGTCACAACCAGAAGGATTCTAAAGATAACTTACTGCTGCAATTTACAGCAATCGCCTCCTAAAACCAGAGACGGGCAGCAACGGTACGATTTTTTTTTTCTCTTAATCCTATTAACTTTAATATCCTCGACCATTGAGAAGTGAAGGTGGAGAGGAATTTTATAAGAAGTAACCGAAGAACCTGAGAAGAACAGAGTGGCCATGGAGTAATAGACTGCGGTGTTTGTAGCGTCCCATTGTCTTGTCCTCTTGTGTTTGTCCTTTGTCTACACTGACACCGGAGCCACACCACTTCGCTCTCGCAGACACTTAATTTGCTCTCAGGAGTTGGGAGGTTGTACTGAACTAACTCAATATAGTCCAATAATACTTTTAGTTCTATTGATAGGTAATATTGGGATTAAGACATATCGGACAGACGGACTTACAAGTTCATTGTTTACCATTGCATGTTGTAAATTTCCTCAAGAACAAGGATATCCAAAACTTTTGGTCTAAGTGCGGCACTATCTACTCCACTTATTCCCAAGTGCCAAGATCTATAAAAAACTCACGTTTTTCAGATCATTATACTCATTCCACTAATTACACTTAAAACGTCCAGTTTCATTATGTACGTCAATTACCTACTGTGGTTCTTAATTGGTCTTTAAATCAAAATATCCGATAATTATAATTAATATTTTGTTTGAGTCCTAATAATAGTAATGTAAATCGAAAATGTCACCCGATGACAATGCTTTCCTTCCCTAGTAGTGGTAAGAAAGTAAAAATAGTTTTGCTAAATTTAAAATTTCATACCTGTAGACCATCATATCCATACACATTCATTGAAATTACAGTACTTATTTATTTATCACTATTTGTTTATTTATGTTTTCATTGCATTGAGGTCAGAAATGAAAAAAGCCCTCTCTTATCCGGATCAAATTTTTAGATTTTTTTTTTAATACAATTTTCACATTAGATAATAATTTCTAACTATGATAGCAAGAATATAACCATGTATGAATACGTCAAATATTCGCTTTTTAGTTTGATTCAATGTGCAGTTCCTGCATTATTTGCACAATAAATTATGGTAATGAAATGCTTTTTGTTAAATTCAAGAAAGGTCACTCACCAGCTATAGATTGTCTGCTTATTTAAGAATTTTATTTTACTTATTACCCATCTTATCCGGATTTTCCGTTATCTGAATTGCCAGTTAGTCCGGATAAACGAAATTTTACTGTATTGAAAAATAAAAATGACACGGATTAAAAAGAATAAATCAAGCTTAGCACTTCTAGAAAATGAATAAAGTAAAATACACGGTAACAATAACAATAATAAAACAAATACAAAAACATACGATATTAATAAAAATTAATACAGAGATATTCATTTTATTCTTGAGAAAAAGAATAAATAAAACTGATCCCATTTTTAAAGAATAAATCATATAAATAAGAAAAATATATTATCAGCGGAATGAATTTTCACATTTATAGCAGTCCAAACTGCCTTTGCTGATGCAATAAAAAAATATAATAAGTTCAATCTTATTCAGCCAACGGGTATAGAAGCAGGCAACGATAAAAGATGTATGATTCATTATCTTACATTTGGGAGAAAGTGTAATCACTACCATGCTCCGATCACTTAATAAATCCCCTGACTAATGAACATGTTTTAGGATTAAACGAACTCAAAAAATGTCTAGTAAACCATCCTACTAATCAAGAATAATATGAATTAACTATTATTAAAAGTGAATATTTATTTTAGACATCCTTTATTGCATACGAAAAAGGAAGTCTAAAATAAATGTTAATTTTTTTAATAATACTTAATAAAAAAAAAACTTCCAGTTACAGAACTTTTTTTAATAAAATATAATCTGTAAATAAATAAATACGAATATTTTATTCCTAACTGAGATGAATGAATGAAAAGTGAATAATAAAGAAGTAATGGAATAAATACGCAGCCACTCAAAACATTGCATAAAAAAAATAAATAATAATTTGTTGCATTGTTATATAAATACGTTAAAGAGAATTAGGAGTATCAGTTACAATCATCCTAAAAAAAAAGACAACATAAAGTTGAAACTAAACCCTAATAATAAACTAGCTAGAATCTGTACATGCAATAACTAGAACCGACAGAAATAGCAATACAAACCTCAACTATCAGGTAATGTATTCACATTTTATGGTTCGGATATTATACTATGGAGCAATCAAAAGTTACGATTGTGGTTTTTCATTTTATATCATGCCACAATCGTTAGGACAAGTATCAGAACTGTAATCGTTTTAAAGTACTGCTATAAACATAGTGCAATCTGTCCTGGGTAATTTATTCAAATAATAGTCAAACCTAATTCCTTTAGATCCACATCCATTATTAGGCTATGTTAGTTTGATGGTGAAATCTTATCAAAACCTCTCCTTTCCATTCTGATGGATCTCATAATCTGAAGAGGTATTAAGAACGGCCAATAAATTAAACTATTTCTAATCGGCCAATAAGGGACATGCATCAAGTTTAATAAAAAACGTCCAAGTCGTTAAAAATTACTAATGCGTATCTTTTAACTGTTTCTCTTCGACTAGAACTAATCCTTTTTATTATGTATTTAGTGGTTAAATGTATAAGGGCAACTCCTTAACATCTATCTTCCATCAATAATTATCCTTTTTTTCTTCTTTTTTCTTATGTCATCCATTCCTTGCATACTGTTAGAACTATCAAGGTTAGCAATTTTGTCTATTTATGTATTTACTTTTAGATCTTATTTCATAATTCCCATCCTATTATATTTGTTATTACTGTACTTTTATTTTTAACTATTTTTTATTACTATAGCGTTTAAGTTATTACTTTATTTTTCAGCTCTCTCATTAAGTATTTTTATTTACTATTTTAATATTTATATCATTTTCTATATATCGGTCCTTATGAATGACAAGATTCCAACCGACAAAATCAAAAAGAAAATGAGTTGTTAATGTGACACGGTTCTATCCAACTTTTGTTAACAAGAAGAACGTACTCTTGCTGCAATATACGAAGAATTAGCCGAACGCATGATCAGATATAAAGTTTTTATTGTTTTCAGAGGTTAGCAGCAGCAGCTATTAGCAGCAGAAGATTTATAAAGAATGATTTATTAATTACAATGTTTCTGTAAATGTTCTTTACAGTTAATTACTGCAAGTATTTACTAGTACCCCATCAAAAATCACTACTGTAGGTACAGAGATAGATGTTAATGAGTTAATTAAACTTTTTTTTATTGTAGAACTGAGTTCATGACAGCGATACTACGTGCCTCCCCCTACCTTTGCGATAATAAGCTATTATTTGTTATTTGCTTTACATATGCGAACTTATTAGAAATAAAAATATTTTTAATATTATTTATTATTAATGAAACTTTGAAATCAATTTATATGAAACGAATGAAGTGTTAGTTGATACCTTTTAATAGCAAAGGTTCGATGTGTCATTTTAAACTACTATCTTTGCATCATTTTCATTAATTAAGCCCTAATGAAGAACTGCAATGAATAAACATTGGCTTATAATAAATGGTTCAACTATTTTGATATTCATTTCTTTACCGCCACTCAGACCATCTTATCCTTCATGATTCGTATTTTGTTTATATATATATATATATATATATATATATATATATATATATATATATATATATATATATATATATATATATATATATATTGTAATATATAATATCATCAATATCAGTTTCTGGAGGCATAGTTATTATGGTACACCAACATAGCCTGTATCTTGTAAATTTTGTTTTTGCAATATAATGGATTTATTGTTTATTTCCCTCGTTGTTAAAGCATCAACTCTAAAATTTGTCAAATTACAAAAATAAACATACAATGCTTCATCATCTTTATTATTTTACGATGGGTCCGGCTATCGAGAAAAAAATATAATTTTCATGAGAATGGTCGAGGACTGATGTGTTAAAGGTTTTATAGGCCTGATACATCTTTCCTTTCAATAAAATACAGGTAGCCATCCTAAAAATGTTTTGTCCTCAACAATAAAAAAAAATCTCCGAGAAACGGTTTGGATAAAAAACCATATACAGAGTAATAAAAAAATTGGGTTCAATAACAGTTTTTGCTCCGCCTGTCATGATGCAAAAAACAACAGGTAGATGTTTAATGAGGCGGAACGGCGTTATGTCGAGTCCGACTGTGGCATTCAACCGACAGGGGCTTCTCCAAGAATTTTTTTCTCCCCCTCGGATCAACTCATGTGAGGGTCATTAAAATCTTTCTGGTAATAGAATAAATTAAAAAGGGAAGGTTAATGTAAAAGGGAGCTCCACAATTATTAAATTTGCATACATAGCGGTCCTTGAGAATGATAATTGGCTAATTAGAGTTATCAATAGAGCTGAGTGAGTCATTTATTCCTAATATGGAGAGCAACAGTTAACTAAGCAGAGGTAGTTTAGAAGATAAGTAATTAAAAAAAAAAAAATCAATGTTGATAAAATGTTGTACATGGGAAGTAAAATTATAGAATGCCACATGAACTGCAATTAATACGTTAAAATTTAAATTACTAACTAATCTCAGTAATTCGAACTAATTGATGCAGGGGGAGGGGGTTCGGATTGCACAAAGTATTAGTATTAGTCTTAAGAAGAATGCTATAAAAAAGATTCAACAATATGAATGTACACAATTTATATCTCTTTTTTTACATGTTTTTAATTATTTTTATTTACATAAAGATGTATTTTATTGAAAATTTGATTGACAGTTTAAAAAAATCAATCTTTTTTAAAGAAATCAGTTATCTTTTGATGCGGAGATTTGGGACGGTACATCGTTCTCTGTTGCCCACATCAGGCAGTGATTGAAATGAGACACTGCTCTCTTCCTGGTCTCTTTCACATCCCCAATAATGCGAAGTGATGATTTTATTTGTTGAAATTATAGAATTGTTACTTTATAATTGAAAAAAAAGTAAAAAATACAAATGAAATATACTTTTTATATGGATTTATATAAAACATGATAAAAAAATGAGTTCACTAATAAATGTTTATTATATCTACTATTAATTAAATAATTTTTATTGAATCAAATATTTATACAATAGGTTTTATTTCTAATTTTATAATTATATCGGAGTACTATAGTTCGGATTACAGAGATTGCACTGTATTAGTTTTATAACTAAAATAAATGTATTACCACTACCAGGAGTGATTCTTTCCCGTCTATTCAGCCAATAATCAAGCTATGGGAAATATCTGGATTATTAATTACCAGTAAATCAGACCCCTCCTTATCAAAATTTGAGCATTTACGTTTCAAAATTTTTATCGATTAAATAAAATCGTCCCTCGTCCGCGGTTGTTCTCCGAGATTACAGGGCCGATTTTTTTTAAGATTTGGCACCAAAGTCACATGTCATCCCAAGAAAATCTTCGGAACTCGAAATTAACATCATCCCGAAATGATGGCCGATTAGAGGTTTCATACGTCTATATCTCAATCATTTATAAAGATTTATTTATGAAGGAAAAATATAAAGTGTTTTGGAATTATTTACCAGAAAAAAAAAAAAAAATCAAGTTACCTAATTTTTTTTCTAGTCTTAGTTTAATGATTCCGAAAAACTTTTAATTATTTTATTAATAATTAATAATAAATTTAGCAAATAAATAATAATAAACTATTGTGTAATAATTTTTAGCGTTTTTAAAATTAATTCATGCTATGAAAAATTCCACTTCCCTATTTTAATGTTATTAAAAATATATGATCATAAAGTTATGATATTTTAATTGTTTATTAAAAATTAGTAGAAGAATTTTGACAGTTAATTGGAAATGAATGGATGATCCGTGGAACAATAAATATTTTTTAATTAACTTTAAATGGAGAGTTTAATTTTAAAAGTAAGATTATTTCCAAAATACACTGAATTAACAATGTTTTTTAAAAAAAAATTAAAATAACCTTTTTCTGGGAAACGTTTGCTTGGTAATAATAATATAGATGAGCGTATAAAAAAAAAATAAATAAATAAAATTAAAAAAAAATCATTTCTAGCCAAAGACTTATAAATCAATAAAAAATATATAAAAACAAAGAAAAAAATTCGTTTTATTACTTTTTTTATCTATTACTAAATAATGAACAATATTATAATATTGATATTAATTTTTAATATAATTTTAAAATGTTTTTGAAAACTTAGTAAAGGGAAAACGTGACCTGAATGGTTGAAGAGTCTAAATTATTGTAAATAAATAAAATTAATAAAACTGAATCAATGGAATACGAATTATATCCCAGTAATTTGAATGATGCCAAATATTAGTTCTAAGCCATTGAACTACCAATTTTATAGAGCAACTAGAACTACCAATTATTTAAGCAGAGTATTAATAATTTTGCCAACAACAATCGAAGGCCGCTCCGATATCACGACCGACAATCTATAGAGGGTAACTCTCTATTTCAATATATACTTACTCTACAACATATAGATATAGCCACAGAATGTCAAACATTCGACGAATGCGGACAATAATATAACAAGATTGCTGAGGTCAGGGGAGTTGGAAGTTTACGAGCGACATTTCGGCTTGGTTACGCAACGGTATGGATATGAGATTGGAATAAATTCAGGGAGAGGAATGTAATAAAAGTACAAAGGGAGGTATTCAACAACCGATTGGGTAATAAACTCTAGACCTTTATATTGTATACAGGGTTATTAAATTCTATATCTGTCGTTTGTTATCCCAATAAAGTGAGTAACTTCATTATTGAGCACGAGCTGAGTACCAACCAGGAATTCAAATATTCTTTTAATTAGGGGAACAGAAAAACTTTATGATACATCTGATTAAAAAAGAAATTTAATTGTTTAAAGCAAATTTTACATTATTATTTTTAAGAACGTAATAAAATCTCCAATGAGGACTTTGAAAGCTTAGTCAGATAATATTATCCAAAGATACATATTTTGCTAGCATGAAAATATTAAGGTTATGCGAATATTTTTTTCTAATATTTATTATTTAATGCTATTTAAATTGACAAAAATAAAATAAAATAAACAACTATAACAATAACAGATTGCCTTCTTCCAAAAGTAGCCCTTCAATTTACATCTACAATGTTTAAAATTCGTATATACAGTTCATGTCAACTTGGCATGACATTGGACAGAAGTATGATTTAAAGTCCACACATTAAAAAAACCCATCAAAATAAAGGTTTCTTACAGTGTTGGGCAAAATGTAATTCCAATTACAATTTCTTACCAATTACTGTAATTTGGAGTTGCATGAATAAAATCACAGTAATTGTTAAGAAATTGTAATTGTAATTTGGAATTACATTTTGCCCAACACCGCCTTCTTGTAAGACGTTTTAAAATGAAAATTAGAAAGAAATTGATCACAAACAAGTATTTAGGTCCAAATGAGTACAATTAAGAAACTAAATTCATTCGGACCATCGCGCATAAGTAAATGCAAAATTTTAAGTCAACAACATTTAGGGCAATAAAATCCATAATACGTTAGCAACATTACCTACAGAACTCTACTTGCGAAAATTTTACGAACCCATTGCAAACGATTTCACTATAAATTAAAAGAACAAACTAACTTAGTCATGAAGGACCTGACCACAGTCCACATGGCCGACAACACCCGTAGAAGGCTGAAAAGGAGCTGGATGAGGAATCTCCTTGACTAACTACAAACCTTCATATCAAGACAGGAAGAGATCCTGTTGGGTATTACTTACTATCTCCCGTGCCCCTCACGCTATATTATTGAATTCCTAGTACTGTTAGGCTACTAAATTCAACGGTCGTCAGTATTTGACAAGAGTAAATAAAAAAAGTTAAATAAAAAAATAACAAAGATTGTATTAATTATCATTATATATCACTAAAATCTGTAAAAATGCTTTAAATAATTGATAACTTTGATCATGAGATTGGCTGACTGCCAATGCTGGTTAGCATAATGTTTTTTTTTTCAACATTAGTTCGTTTCGCTACTAACTTATCAGTCCTTTATTTTTAAATATTATTTTGGAATTACATGATTTTATAACGAAGTTTCGTCAGCGTTTCAATATCTTGAAAAACTGTTTTTTTCTTCAAATATTTTTTTTTACGATACTAACTAATTTTTATAAGGAAATCTCATCTACCAATAAAAATTGCATGTAGTCCTACACCATAAACAAAAAAGTAAATATTGAAACGAAGTAGAGCAGTACGATTGGGATTTTGAAAGGTTTCGGGAAAGACAACACTAAGATTTTTTTTTATATGCGACTAGCCATTTCGGGTAAAAACGTAATTTATAATTGCATTGGTTATTATCCAAAGAGCCATTTGAAAATTTTCCCATTAAAAATAATAGGTGGCTAACGTAATACGAAAAGTATTGCCAAATAGAAATTGTTCCTTCGTAAGTTTAAAAGTTTACTAATAGATATAAGTATTACCTATAAAACAAAAAGGTAGAGAAAATATTTTATGACTGCCACGATTATGTAAGCACTGGAAGGGTAATTTTCAGGAAAGTACGATAGGCTTCGCTTTCTACGTTTATACCGCAGCCAACATTGTAGACTTTATGGTTTCTTTTTCCACATAAAAGGCTTCCTAATTCCATGCCTATACGGCTAAATATAATGAATATTTGTATTTGGAAAGGTATATTCAGAAGGCATAAATACAGCGTTAAAACTTTACCCTCAGCCTTATGAGATTTGTTGAGCATAATAATTGGTTAAAGCCGCTTTTCTTTACTTAGTTGATAACAATAAATAAAAAAATCTTCGAAAAAAAGATCTATTTACAAATAAATAAAGTTTACAGAATTTATAAGTTTTATTACACATATATATATATATATATATATATATATATATATATATATATATATATATATATATATAAAGGAAAAAATACTGATTTAATCATTTGGGTATATAAATATATATATATATATATATATATATATATATATATATATATATATATATATATATATATATATATATATATATATATGTATTTATGTTTATATGTTGACAAACAATTTCTCAAATTATCTTACATATCTAGTTGAGCCCCGATATACCAAGCCAGTAAGAAGTATCTCGACAGCAGCATCGATCTTCAGCATTGATAGATATCAGAATACAGGACTACCCCACGAGGTTGAAGCGCAACCAAATAAACGCTTACAGAACTATGCAATAACAGTAGCCAACTACGATTTCTCGTCTAAAATTTAAATGCATAAACATTAAATACAGCCTTATATGATTTATAAATGTACAAGAATAAACAATTTACGAAAGAAAAAAAAAATAGTAGTTTTATAATCATTTTGCTGTCTGATACTCAATAAATATTTAAGTGAGTCCCTACCCATTAATTTTCTTTACTTTATTTAGTTTTTTCTTTTTCTTTTAATAATATTCATGTTTTCCTATTTGATACAGTTTATTTTATGCTATAGTTTAGTTCCATTATAAACGCACCCTAATCGTCTCATGTTATAGACTTCAACACTATTTTGCGATATAATTTCTCTATGTGTGAAATTTTATTTTCAATATTTATTTCTGTCAAAATTGACGAAAATGAATTCCTTCTTATTATTCTTAATTTGTACACACTTTTGTTTTTCATATTTTATAGTTCTTTTATAGTTCATACATTATTTGTATACGAGATTCGTATGGCTCTCCGTATACAGTTTGTATGGGACCGAATAAGACCTACCAGGAGCGACGAAAATACACAAAAGAATTGACCATCACCTTCAAGAGTCTTGGATTGGCAAAGAACAAATGAAATTTTAGTCAGAGAGACCTCGGTATTCGGATTTATTTGGCCTTTGATGATGAAGAAGAAAATAAAAACATAAAAGATTGAACCAATGTTCAACGACGTTTCGGTCTACCCTCCAGTGAGTGCTATGGAGAAAATCATGGCTTATTCGAAATGTGTTTGTGTATTACGAATTACGATACAGGCCGTGTGATGCTGGACTAAATCAGTTTGTTGATAGGATCTTTTACTTCGAATTAGCACATGTGAACGCAGATTAAACAGTGCGCAATACATCTATTTTCAGAAATTATCAGATTGAAACCGGTCCAAGCGTTTCAGGGTTTCTGGTTAAATAAGATGCAACAATATTTCACACAATAATTAGCAAGGGACTGTTGTAACAGAAGCAAGTGTACCATCCATTTCTTTTTAGAAACCAAAAAATAAAATATGATCCAGAAAAAAGGTTGGAGCTATTACTGTGCTTCGTATTTTATATTTAGGAAGGAATTCGATAATGTTTAGCGATTAATACCAATAAATAATTAACACATTTCTTGCCAGATATGTAAAAAAAAAAATTACATTCATAAAGTCTTTACAATTAATCAGTATTTCATGATCAATAGCAATTTTAATTAACTAATTTCGCCTAAATATTGTACGTGAATATAATTAAACATAAATATTCTGATACATAAATATGATATAATTAAATTATCTAAATTATTATGGACGTTACAAAATGTCTTAATAAATATATATGTAACACTGTTAGGTGTTAGATAAACTGTCAGATGTTAGATTAATGTTTTTGTTTTAACATATGATTTGCTTGGTAGGCTATTTTAAAATTGTAATACGTAGTGTAGGAAAGAAGGATCTTAAAATTCAGTTTATGTAAGTTCTATTTTCGTATTTATCTTTATAGAAAAATTCACCAGTTTAAATCATGCAACTGAAATTTTTATTAAACAAAAACAACATTAATAATAATAATAACAACAACGTTTAAAAAGATAATGAAATACAAATAAAACAATATTAATACCTGAAATACACTGAATTTTAAGATCCTTCTTTCCTATACTACGTATTACAATTTTAGAATAGCCTACCAAGCAAATCATATGTTAAAACAAAAACATTAATCTAACATCTGACAGTTTATCTAACACCTGACAGTGTTACATATATATAATATAATATAATATATATATATATATATATATATATATATATATATATATATATACACACACACACAAGCGCGCACACACAATATTATTGGTTAATACTTAAATAAAATATGCAACATCGGATATTTAAATAATTAATTAAGGATTACTATATTATAAACTAGACTATTTGAATGAAAGACCACTCACCAAAACCACATGTTGAATAAATCATTAACCATCAACTCATACAGACCTGAAACAAAATGAAACGGATTATAGACTAAAGACAAATATAAATAAAATTTATTATATTTTGTTTATTTTGTTTAAGCCTTATTACTAATTTAGATAAGTAATTGTAAAATAAATATACCAACTTAAACTCTATATTTACGGAATTGTTCCATTTATTGAATTTCAAATTTAATATTTATTTAATTTAAATCATTTTAGATATTTTGGTTTATTTATCTCAATACGTATTGTAATTCATTTTCCGTCAGTTTGATTTATATGTCTGTTAGTAAAAAACAAAAAAGTATGAACTATTTATCTAAAAATCTAGTATTCAAATCTCTTTCTACGATTTATAAAAATATGAAAGAACAAACATAGTTTTGAAATACTTATTATGTTTTCATGTTGTGGTGTGTAAACACCGATTAGAACCAAACCTCTAAAACAATTATCGACAAAATTTTAATCATTTTTCAATTTCAAATAAATTCCCAATTCTATTTTTTATGAAACTGGAATTAAAGCGAAATTCAAAAGCTTAATTGTGCTAAAAACACAATAAGACAATAAACTATTGGATGTCCGTAACGTAAATTTATATCAGGCTTTTAGGATTTTTAAAGTGCTTAAAAAAAATTCATAACAATTAAGTTAGTATAGAAAAAGCTTTAATAATAAAACCCAGAAGGGAGCTGAGATGACGCAAACCATCCATCTTAATGCATCAAGACAACACATTACAAATATTAGTAGCCATCCGTCAAGGATCGTTGAAGTAAAATATTTTTTACATTGAGTGAATACAATTTTAAAATTAATTAAGTATGCCATTAAAAAATAATTATATCGGTTCCTTAGCAGTAAAATTATAAATAAATTAACTAAATCCCTAGATTAATTAGACAAGATCGACCAAGATAGAGATCTAATTTATTTTTTTGTTGTAACTTATAACTATAACTATAACTAATATTATTTTATATTAGATATATTAGTATTATAACTGCAGTATTATTTTATGGCTCTTCTTCTTCTTCTTCTTATTTCTCTAATAAAAAGTTTATGAGTGAAACGATTTTTATGGTCTAAAATTGATAGATAATTTTTACTGCTTTCGGTGACTATCATTATTGTCGCCACTCGAATGGTACTAAAATGAATTAAGTATTAAATGTTTATAAAAGGAGACACTTTGTACATTTTGTAGAAATATTTTGCGTCCGCGGGAAAATTTATTTAGAAAAATGATTGATTTCTCAATATAATCTTTTAGTTAATATTTATATATCCTAAAATAATGAAAAAAAAACTCTATAAATTATTTTACTGTTCCGAAAGCTAAAATATATTTTCTTTAAAACAGATACCTATAAAAATTAAAACGGAATACAGTAGAACCATTTTATGGGGCATAGTGTGGAAGAAAAATTCCGTAAACCAAAAATTCCGAAAAAGGGATCGTATTATATGATATGATATGTTCAAATTATTTATATTTTTCGATAAAAAACTTATTTATTTGCTTATTTATTTTACTGAAGATATTGTAAAAATTAACTGATCTGTATTTTGTAGTCTTATGGCCAGATAATGTTTCTGTTTTATTTGTTCATTCATGTTATTCTTAAGGGACCTAGTCCCAGAATAATGTTCTTCTATCTATCTATTATCAGTAAATAAAAAATTCTTTGCATTTATTAAAGTAACTAGGAAGAGGATTCCATCTCAAGAAAGGTTGTAATCACGGGGAAAAAAATATAACATAATATTTATTTATTTTACCTTGATTTACTATTTTTTAGCTTTATTCATTTATGGCCCTCCCACAATAAAGTTATCTACAGGTATTCTCTATATTCACTATCAGATGTAGATAAAAGTTCTACTGATGTAACTTAGAAATAGATACGGGGCAGGGTATACAGTATTCGGAACACTGAAGGGTTGTGAGGATTTAGCGACGGAAACGGTCGGATGGAGTTTTAGAGTTTTATTATACAGGATGTCCAAAGAGGAAATGGCAATAATCGAGTGAAGGATAGTCAATCAAAAATGTAGTTCAGTGCCGCCAACCGCACCTTCTTATCTCGATCCGTTTTCAAGACATAATTTTAAAAGGTTGTATTGCTTAGGCGATCATAGCAGCCAAAAGCAAAGTAAACAAGTCGGTTAAATCTCACCGTATGAATTTTCTAGTTACCACTTTGGTGAATTCATAAAAGTTGCTTCATTTCATTAGCTTTCCAACGATATATTCAAAGAGAAATTGAGGTTGGGAGATCAAAAAACGTAAGATATCTACAAAAATATGAGTACCTAGTGTTTTATTTTTTGTCATCATTTTGTTATCTCGTACGTTGATTTTTTTTTTCCGAATTTTTTTTCTAAAGCGTGTTACCCCAACATGCTATCATTGCATGTGTAAGGTATTAATTTAGCGTTAGTTCTTAGTTTAGTTTGTTCCTCGATTTCATATTCTGGGTATTATCTTGTGAAACTACATTATCTAATAAATATTCTAATATTTTTTAAAACCTGTTGTGTGGTTATTATTGTGGATTTATATTGTCCTTTGTACTTCTTGACTCACTGTTTTGTTGGAAATGTATTTTTATATTCAATACCACAGGTTTAATTGCTATGTAATATTCTTTCCAGGAATTAATTTTTGACTCTTGGTATTTGTGTCTGTAATTTGTAGTATTTGTTCTTTGGTATAACTTTCTCAGCCGGTTACTAGTTTTCCTAAGATTAGTTAATTACATTATTTAAATAGAGTTAATTACTTAATTAAATTAATTAATGAATTTTATTATATCATATTAGTTTATTGTAATATAATACTAGATTGAAGTTACTTACTTAAGCCCATCTGGACCTACCTACCTTCATATATGGGACATTCAAAAAGATACACATACAAAAACTTCAAACTTACAGTCAAAAACTTTTAGGACCATGACCAAAGCTCCATGGCACTCCAGCAATATTACTTTACATACAGACCTCAATATGCCAACAGTTAACGAACACTTATAGGTCCACTACTTACGATTTCACGATAAATTACACGGTTACTAATTACTAGCTCACTCATACAAGACATGGCGTCAACCAACATACCTGACAACACTCGCAGATGGCTGAAGAAGAGCAGAAAGAGGAATTTCCTTGCCAAACTGGATACAATAATCAAGGACAGGAAGAGATGTCGCTTGGTATTACTCTCTATCATGCCTTTCATGCCACAATACCAAATTTTTGGCCAGTAAATTCACTCCTTGTCAATATTGACAGATGTGAATACAAAAATAAAGTTAATTGTAAACAAATAGTGTATATAAGTGTTCCTATGTTTAAGATATTACGTTTATTTTATTTTATATAAGTATACTTATCATTTCTTATATTTAGTTTATTTTTTATTTTGTTAATATTACATTTTTTTATTATTATTATTATTTTTTTTCCGCTTGTAAATATGGTATGAATGATTTTTTTGATCACTATTAACATTATCTCTACTGAGACAGAATGTAAGATTATTCAATAAATAAATAGTTTCATTGGTAAGGAAAAAAAAGCAATTGTAAACACAAAAGTACCTGAGTACCTAAAAAAAAAAAGAAACGATAAAAATAAAAACAAAACGTTTCGAATAATTTGGATATGGATATGAAGGATCTGGATAAGCGGAGTTCTACTTACTATACTACAAAAATAAAAATTATAGTACCTGTTATAGGTACATAAATGTTTGTTATTGCGATCAATACCCTAAAATATCTATATTTACTATTAATGAGACAGTTGACTGGTTAGCTAATCACTGCTACTTCAGAGACTCAAGCCTTTTTTTTTTTAAATTTAATTTTAGCTTTCATTATTTATTCTAATAATACTGTTCCTTATCAAAATGTGGAACAAAAATAACACAGACAGAAAAAAAAAATAACATGGCGCTGGACACCTGCTAACCAAAGGGCAGTTGCCAGGACCGATCAAGATCCTTCCAACTGACAACTTGAGAAGTAAAAACCAAATACGGCAAAAAAATCAGATAAAAGTCGGCGCCGGAGGATTGAATTATAAATCGCATATCTCCACCTGGCAGGCATTAAGGCGGTGTCAATGGAGAGGAAGAAGTGGCCTGCCTGTCCATTTATCCCAAGGCCCGCTCGGGCAGGTGGTAGGCCTCTGGGACTGGCTTTATTAAAAGATACAGCTTGTGTCTCGCTGAAGGCGCTTCCAAGATTAGTAAACGAAAATGTTCTTGTTCTGTATGTTATCAGTGTTAGAATAGAATTGATAAAAAAAATGATTTCTAACAAACTAACAACAATGAATTAGAAAGGAAGAAGGGTGGGTTTCTTCAATTTCGAACCCTTTTAACTTGTAATTCACGTGGATGTGGCAATGCATGACCATTGCCAATTGGAAAACTTAAGTATGATTGCGAGTCTCACTTTATAATTAGATCATTTTTTATAAAATGTTGAAAATTAGATATAGTAACCAATACAAAATAATACGTATAGCAGTATTGGATCCACAGGGAAGGGAGAAAGGAAAAATTTCACCTACCAAGATACCCACTGAAGAAGATATATACCTGCTAGTACCAATAATCATGAGTAACTGTCATAGATTATCATTCATTAGGTAGGAAGAAAATTAACCTTGTTTCACCTTGAGAGAAATCGATCGTCGAAATTGTCAATTCGCTATATTGATTTGACAAGATTCCAACTGACATTTTTGACTAAAATAACATTGTTGGTGATTCTGACTCTCCTTTGTCTGTTGCACAAGAGAAACTATCTGCGATCTGTTGAGAAATAGCCGTTTTACTATTTTTTTATTTTTGAAAGATTACATTTTGTATAAAATCAGAAAATGGTATTTTTTTATCAAACCAACTTCAAAAGTTAAGTTAAAACCATGTAAAGTAATGAGGAGATAATTGGTAAATTTTATTCATAACGAAAAACGGTTTAGCGCTTTAAATTTCCAAACTCATTTTTCTTAAAATTCAGATTGGAGCAGTTAGAGCTATGTCATACCAAGGTAGCGAAATGTAATTATCAAATGTAATAATTGTCAATTGTTATTACGTTTTTATTAATTTTATTTTATTGATATTTGATTAACTTTGTTAAACATCAATCGTTTTATTGTTTTAAGTCTAATAAAAAATCAAAACTTAAGCATGATTGAGGGTCTCACTTTATACTTAGACCAATTTTTATAAAATGTTGCAAATAGAACATAGCAAGCAATATAAAATAATATTGGGCGGACAGAATTTTTTATAAAGTACCTATCGTGGTTAAGTCGCTAGACTCAAATAAATGGAATCCTAATCAATATCAAAATAGATTTAAATGGGTTCAAACTGTATCAGTTTGTTGTTGGGTTATTAATTATTTAAATTTTCTGTCAATTCCTCCAGACACAGAATAAGATAACCCAATCACATAATTCCACATATCATCCTTACTGTATTCCGTTATAAATATGAATTCAAAATTAAATGATGGGGCCCTCAAAGAAAGTATTATATACAAATATAAAAAAATACCCAAAACTGTATGGTATAATTCCGGCCTACTCTACGAATATTTCAAATTCTGTGGTTATCCTGACAGCATACCCTAAAAACTGCTTCCGGATCCGCCTCTGGCACATAGTATTGTCGAAGCAATGTTTTAATAATTTTAATTGCTTAAAACACACTTTAACAATGGCATATAAAAATCAATTAAATAAAAGATAATCAATTAATTAAAAGATAAATATTCCTGGTGTTGAAGAAGAAAAAGAAAAAAAAAAACAAACACCATCGTCATTTTATTTGAATTTATATAAGGCAATACAAATTGTTTATCTGCTGAATTTGCCAATGAACTTAAACAGTTCAGAATACTTCCCATATCCACCCAACTATTGTTAAACCCCAATTTAAATATAAAATACATATTTCTCTGAACTTTTCCGAAAATTTAAAAGTGTTTTGTTTAAAAGCTTTCCCATTTCAGAGCAAAAGTAGCTTAGAGTAACCTGATGGTAGTAACTTAAATATTTATTTCGGGATAAAAATTATCCGCGAATGAAAATTTTGTAATAAATGAGTACTACAGAATAACCTTATACATACAAATTATTTTGAAAATAAGCAATAACGATTTTTTTTGTATACAATATTAACGAAACGAAAAAAAGATTTAATTATTTTAAATAAAATGTTTTCAACGATAAGTTTTTCTTTTCTTAAACGATTTCTTAAACGATAAGTTTATGGAAATTATTTACTTATTTCTCATGAACACGGTAGTTGCGAAATTTAATTCAGATCGTGTCAATTAATGCGGAGCTTTGTCTAAACAATATTTTTAGTTATTTCAAAGCAAGAAAGTATTTATTAATGTATTATTAATTTTTCTAAAGATATATACCTAATTCTTAATACAACAAAAAAAAATATTAAAGGATACACGAAAAAACTTTTTTTGTATTAAAAAGTAAGCAATTTATGTTAATTCTAAAAAAATCTGTAAAATAAGAAGTTTTTCATAAAATTGAAAGGAGAGAGATGGAGTGGTTTACTGAAAGCTGTACCAAATCCTGACGGCATTACTCAGGTGATCGTATTTTCTTCTTCTCTTTCGATCCAGCACAACTCCAATCCAACCTTCATCTCGGGTTACACCCTAAAGAAAAGCCGGATCCAATTTTCCCTCGGCGGGCAATGTATTTTTTTTTTCTCCACCGTTTGTGATGCGGATTTCGTTTCGTTTGAAAACCCAGCCAAGTCAATAGATAAATATTTACAGAAAGATTACTCCTTGAAGTGTTTTTTTTAAACAGTATTTCTTTATTTAATTATTTTACATAACCTTATATTCAGAAAATACCAGACCTCTTTAAAAAACTAATATCGTTTTTAAAGAATATTCCATGTATTGAGTGCTGACCATTGCTGTTCTTTGACAATATTTTCCTTTCAATTCCAAATGATATCGGAACCATCCCATATTTATAATATTATTTACTTCTGCTATGTTAACATTTCCGAGATTGTAGTTTTTCCCTTTGAGAGAGGTCATTTATTGGTTTAATGATAGATTTATTGATACATGTTCTGTGGCATCAGGAATAATAACGATGATTCGATGGAGAATTTATACAACTTTTACCGTTAGTTTAAGTATAGTTTATAGAATAAATTAACAAGAAAAAAAAGGCATGAATAAAAAAAGTGCAAAAAAAAAACAACACAAAAATACTGATTATAATTAACTAATTTTAGTTATAAATACCCGATTTGTATTATGTAGCTTTCCAACTTTATATTAAGAATGCAATGCCATTAAAATGGAAAAATCAATAATAATAAAAATAATTATGAATACGAAATTATCAGATTGCTTAAGCAATTTTTATATTTGATCTTATTTTGTATACACAACTTTGTTTTTAATTGACTATTTGTAATCACGTTGAAATTTCCAAAAAAGGTTGACGTCTGGAGTTAATAACAAGAAAAAACCTAATTATATGATGATAAAGTCTAACAACAATACCGTACCGCTTAAAAAAACTATTCGGACATCAAGTTACACTAAACAGAATATAAGAACACAACATAACAGTGAAACCGAAGGTTTAGTACGATACATGATGGTCCTACATACCAGTAAAACCAATATGATGAATACGAATTCAATAATCCTGTAATTTCAAAGAAATATTAATTGTTATTAATTATTAATTGTTTTATTTACTTATACCATAAGTGCATATATATATATATATATATATATATATATATATATATATATATATATATATATATATATATTATTTTTTTTTTTTCTTCACTCTTAATCATTTTTCGACGTTGATGCGTTATATATATATATTGTTATATTCTTATAACAATCTGTCCTTTCATAGTTCTGAGTTTCATATAGTCGACTCATAACTTGTAAATGAAAAGAAGAATTATAAACATTTTTCACTAGATACTAAATCAAAAATAATTTAAACATATTACTTATTATGTAGACTTTATAATGATGGAAAGTATTATATTAAGTCTTTAACTAACAGTCGATGTCAAATTTGAACTTAATATTGATATTTTTTACTTCCAATGCATGATTAATCAATAAATAATTACCTATCAAATTAAACTAAAGATAATATAAATTGGTATCAAAAACGTTAACAACCCTAGTCTAGTTATCATTCAGTGAAACTTGAAGTTTGAATAAACCATCCAGATTAATATCTTGATATTAAAAACAAGCATCAGTGTTAATCTTGTGTTTAAACCGCATAATTTGGACAGAAATCATGCAAATGACACACATATAATATTCATGAAATGTTTTTAAGAAAAACATAAAAAAAAGTTGTTACCTATATTCATAAATAACTATTGAGATGAAACCTGTTACAGTGCGCATTAAAAAAAAAATACAGTTCAGGGGAAAGGTTTAGTGGCACCCTTTATTATCCTAGTGTACCAGTTCCAAAACCTATAAACGTCCAGTTAGGATATCAATACAGCTATTGAGGTTGCAAGTCAATTACGAAAATCATATATCATACAGTTAAAATACAGAGCACATAAATATATGTTTTATTAACCACCATAAAATAATCCGAATCGACTGACTAGCATACTAATTACGCCAGAATTTTCCAAAATTGAAAAATATTACTAAATGATTAACTCAAATCTCAAGAATAAGAAACAAAATAATTGCACCGTCATTAGAACAAATTGAATTTAACTTTTATAATTTATAACGAATGGTACATGCATATTGGATACCAATAAGAACTATAGGTAACATCAAAAGTAAGGCAAATTATCGATGTTAGAAAAAGTCTGAAATAGCAGATTAGTATATAATAAAAAAAAAACTGAAGTAGCGTGAAAGGCTTAAAGTTTATAGTAATATAATTTCTATATTATTTTGTTTGGAAGAATTATATTATATTTCTTTTATTTTTGTGAACTACTCTTTAATTGGAATTTTCATTACATCATTTTTTCCAAAGTTTTGGGGTATTTCCCCACCTTCAGGACAAATCTCTTTTATAATCCACGTCTTCCTGGATAATAATTATATGGATAATAATAATTATGAACAAATCCATAATTATTATTATTTCGTCTTAATTTTAACTGTCACTATTTCTTTTGTAATACATTATAAGAAGGGTTTAACAATCACATTTAAATTTGATTGTCACATGAAAGAAATTACTTCACAAAAATAACGTAAAAGTAAAGTTTATATTACAGAAATTAAAATTTGTTAATTACTTTGGTCAACAAAAAATTTAAAAAATATATAATCCTTAATAAACATGACAAACATGTTTATAGTTTTTTATCTGTTCTATTTATTTTAAATTTATAATCTAGCACTTTAAAACAATAACTGAGGCGATTTGTATCAAAATTGGTTCAATCCATTTTAGATAATTGTATAGTGGGTACCAAAAATAGACATAGCAGGGTGAGCGTGTTATAGAGTATTTTCTACATTTATAAATAGAATATTACACAGAATAAATACATACAAATATGTAAGAATGAGAAAATAAAACAGTTGAATACATAAAATCGAACAAATTCCAGCAACGTTATAAGATAACGGAAAACATTACACAAATACCCTTCTAAATTAAAAAAAAACTCAAGTTCAGAATTTTTACAACAAAAAAGTGAATAAAAATTAAAAGATTTTTAATTTAAATCATAAGATATTTTACTTGAGTATAGTTTATAATAAAATTGTTTGTATTCATAAACAATTGAAATTAGCGTAAAATGATCCAGAAACCGCAACATGTTTATTCTTTATAAATTATTTATGGTAATAATTTATAAAGACTTGAGTTTTTTCAAATTCTGGTGTTATTTTTCAACTTGGGAAGATGTTTTAAATTGATCCCAATTTATCAAATTAACTAAATTTATCGACACTCTACTGTATGCATATGAAATGTATAGTATGATCATATACATAAATAATAGATATATATATATATATATATATATATATATATATATATATATATATATATATATATACATATATAATAGGCAAGACTTCACTCATAGAATTTGTGGGTATTGGATCTGTTATACATTTTGTAAACGTGATATTGTGTTTATAACCAAAACCGATGCAAGCTGAACAGCGGTATCGACTCACCATTTCAACAGCAATCTGAGTATAGATAGGACTGGAGGCAGAGCGTGAAGGAAGGGAGAAGTGGACCATTGACTGAAGTGAGGAACAGGTGGGGAATACAGTCCCGTTGTAAAAAGACACTGCCCGTGGATATCTCGTTATTGGCTTTTTTGAGGGAGGGTAAAAGAAGAAGAATGTGATGCTGGGAGCAGGTGAGCGACCAGGTGACGGGAGGCTAGGGGCCAGCCAGCTTCTGTACGCCTTCCATCTCATAGCCGCTCATTTTAATTACGCAACTAATTTTCAATGTATCTGCTATATTCAATGAAAGTTTATAACAGACTTATTTGTTTCAACAACTATTCAATGAGACAAGAAAAAAATATTGGGCGAAAACGTCATTCTGCGAATAAAATCGTAGAGGAAAAATATAAAACATAGTTTGAAAAAGTGAAACTTAACGATATTGCCGTTTAGACAAATTTATTCTGGTTGTGACCCTGTTTCATGAAAAAGTCTGTAAGAAATAAGATTGATCAAAGTTGCATCGGTTAATTATTTAAAGGTTATTAGTACTTTAGAGATTTTTAAACTTAAGAACCTTAAAAAAACGCCTATGTAATATCCAAGAGCATTCCAATGAACTTAAAGTTGAATTACAAGTAATTAAATAGTAATAATATGTATATATATATATATATATATATATATATATATATATATATATATATATATATATATATATGTTGGAGGGCCTGGGTGGCCGAGCGGGCGCTTGCAATAGATAATCAAAGTTAAGCAACGTCGACCGTCGTTAGTACTTGGATGGGTGACCGCCCGAATTTGGGTGGCCGCCTACCGGAGAAAACCCACGCAGGCCGCAACTATCTCCTCTTCCGGGTATGTAAGACCCGTCAGCCTACTGGAGGCAACTCACACGGACCGAGCGTAGGAGTGACCTAAATTGTGAATCGTGTTGTGGACCTCCAGAATGTCAAATAGCCGCCCGAAGGTATGGTCCATGGACGGTCTGCTTCTTATTTATTTTTGATATATATATATATATATATATATATATATATATATATATATATATATATATATATATATATATATATATATATAAAACTTATTTTTCACATCATTTTTTCTTTTTAATTAGTTCTTTTTAGTTTAGTTTTGTTTATTTTAAATTAAATTTTCTTTATTCTGTATTTATGGTGTAAATGGATACTTACAAATGTTATTGCCCTCGAGTCGAGTACCTTGTATTATTTTTCAATAAAAAAAAACATTTAAAATGAAAAAAAAATCTGCTCAAAAATTTATACTAGATATGATGTAATTATCATTAAAAAGTGTGTTAGTAAAAAAAAAAATCATACGAACTCCTCGATTAAATTTGTTAAATTTAAATTTTTGTTTTATGCCATCATGGAATTTTATCAAATCCTTTAAATTCAACATCACAAAATTTAAATTAGCATACGAACGAAGTAGAAGATGGTTGACGATAAGGTCAGAAATCGAATCACACAGTAATATAAAATTCTGTTTTAATTTGTGGCGACTTTTCAGTTTAAGTTGTACGGCTTCGTCAGGCAAAAAAAAAAAAAAAAAGAAATAAAAAACAAGATAGGAGAATAATAGAAAAGAAGAGAATAAATATAGCAGAATTACAGGGGAACATGAAAAAATACAAAAAAGTATATGTAAAAAAAAAATCGTATCTTGTTTTTCGTAGTCCTTATAAATACCTACAGAAAAACGTCGACTCACAGTATGACAGTTATCTTTTAATGTGATAATTGATTTCATCTTCGGTCAGCGTATCTCCAAGATTAATGTACAAATGAATTATAGTTTTTAAACAACCGATGAACTCGATATTTTGCATGTAAATATTACAACAGGTAGGGAGGGACATCTTGAAATCCTTCAGCGGTAATTAAAAAACATAAAAAACAAAAAAAAAAAAAAACTAGACTATAATCTGTGATAAAAAGCGTTGTTGCTGATGATAGATAAAAACGTGTAATGTAACGTAATTTCTAACTTAAGGCTTTGCCATTCTTCCAGATCTTTATCTTTAAACATTATTAAATGTTGTTCACATGCCCATTAAAACAAAGCTAAAAAGAAAAAGTAGATGTGCAGATTGTTGGAGGAGAGGTACATACGTTCAACACCAAGCTGCTATCAGATGCGACTTGCGTAGTAAATAATAGCTCTACTTAGCCGAGGTGTCGCCGGGAGATAAGACCCACTCACGAGTGACTCCTACCGCTATATCTATTGCAAAGTATAGTTAATTATCGTCCGCTTATTAGGGTTGGAATTACCTTAAGCATTACCCACAGTAAATCCTAGGTCCGGACAACTTGGTCCACTCCGGCAGATAGGATAAGTTGGGTTAAGTTACGGCTGAGGGGGTAAGTAATGTCCCGAGGAGAGGCTGTGCATTAGTCTATCGGCAGAGCGGGGACTTAACATGCAAATAGATCAGAGGATAAGAACCTGCGCACAATACTCTTAATAAGGAGCCACCAGAAAGAATGGGACACAGGTACCTTTAGCTTTGCCAGTGATAACAAACTTAAGGTTAACCAATTGACATTGAATTAGCTGCAGATAATATATATAATAATAATTTAATGGAATACCAAACAAAATTTACATTTGGGAATGTGAAAGAAGAGTCAGTTATCTGATAATTTTCAATGTTTCAGGATTATACAGTTCCTCTCAGATTATAAGAAACAGCTTTACTTCATTTTGACTCCAACAGATCTAATACAATAATAATATATATTTCTTTACATTATTGTTGAGACAAAGAATAAAAAGGAAATATTTATAACTACATAGTTTTCCTTTTCGAGAAGTTCCACGAGAGTTTCGGTGAAAGATACTTTAACGTTAAATACATCTGCTTCGGAGCTGAAGGAATTATACTAACCATAAATAGATGCTTCATGGAGGATCTTGGTGTAAATATTAAGGACGTAGCACAGCAATATTGTCTGAAAATATAACACTTGACTTCCAGAGAACCATCCACCAAGCATGGTAAATGATATAATAATAACGAGTATCAAAGCTCATAATATTTATAAATAGCCAAGATAAAAATAAAAATGCCATCATGTAAAAAACTACTTAGTTATTTTAAAGTATTTTTTTAGAGTTGGCAATTTAAAATTCAGAAACAATATCAAAATGAGACAGGTGCTTCAATTTAACCTTCTACTGTGGGAAACGTCAACAGTTAATCTTTTTGAGGCTTTTCTTTTGGATACTGTGTTAGAGGTTTTGAATTGGTCTGATGCTAAATTTTAGAGCCGGCATATTCTTATGCTACTTGGATTGATCTATGGACTTGAATTGGCCACGGATTACTTATTACAAAAGACACCTCCCAACTGTGAAAAGTACAATTTTCAGCTGACCATTTTAGGCATTTTAGGCTGCCATATGACAGTTACTTTAAAAATCTAGGAATACAAAGAAATCTCCAAATGATGTTAGGAGATAGCATCACAAATACAGGAGAGATAATTGAATTTCTAAAAAAAAAAAACACAATATTTTCAACAAATTATAATATAACACTAAAAGAGACAAATAAAGAAGGACACTAAAGACCCAAGCAGTTGAGTGCCCATAAGAAGCTTAACCAAACCTCTACGGACTTCCTGGTCATTCTGTAGCGGTACCCTGTTCGATACATAAAATGAAGTATCTAATATTGAATGAAAACACCATTGAATGAACTTCTAAAAAAAATAAGTTATTAAGCAATTGTCAGGACTGAAAACGATCCATTGTTTCCTTAGCAAATATATAAGTATAAATCAGACGAGCCTCCTTATAAAGTCTGTTTAATAATGCATACGTACAAACATATAAAATTATTATTTTAAGTATAAATATAACAACACAATATTATAATGGAATTAAGAAATAAATTATAATCATATAATGTGATGCTAATTTATTTAAATAGGAGATTCTCTGTTTTTATTATTTATTTTTTTAGATGACAAATCATTTCTAACCTAGCGATTTAGTCTTTAGTAATAGTTTATATAGTTTATTAAGCGGTCTAGCCAAAAATCTGTACCTTCGGTAAAGTCGACAATGTTTTTATAATATGAAGCCTCGATAAGCTATATATAAAATGTTAATAATCTCTATTACTAGCTTGGAGATAAAGTTTAAAACATTCGGAGGCAGCTAAGAGCATAAATATTCAAATCAAAGTTTTAAAGTATAAGCTGAATTCATCGTTTTAAGTATCGCCTAAGCTACATTATAATCAGTAACAATAATTACCAATAAAAGTAACTTGACAATAAAACGACTTAAAAGGTTTCACTTCAGGCGAATGTACAAACGCTAATACACATTCCAAAAGAAAAGCTGAAAGGCAAGTCAAACAATTAACCGCACGACGATTCGCACAGCATAAA
This sequence comes from Rhaphigaster nebulosa, assembly GCA_948150685.1. Classification (NCBI taxonomy): domain Eukaryota; kingdom Metazoa; phylum Arthropoda; class Insecta; order Hemiptera; family Pentatomidae; genus Rhaphigaster; species Rhaphigaster nebulosa. Next base: position 102,860,882 of record OX411311.1, read on the forward strand.
GGCTAAATTGATAGGAATCACTTGTCTAAATTGAGACAATTATTAAAAATAATAAAGCAGTTTTGTAGATGCCATCCATGATCTTGTTTATAGATGAGTATTATAAAATAAGAAACACATTCGATACTTCTCCGCTAATTTAATCGTTTATCTTAATAATATCATTAAATCACTGTTACAAATCTTCACTGTCAGTTATGTTGTAGGTTCTCCTCACAAATCATTAACACAGAAACTATCAGTAATACACTCATTCAATTCCTCTGGGCGACTAAAGAAACACAGCTTCGGATGACTTCATGTAACCGTGTAATTTAAAAGTAAAATGTCCATATATAGATTTTTTTTATTAAGTATCTATCTCTATTTCTTGTGACAGAAGCCTTATTTCTAATCTATTAGCTTGCATATAATACTCACTACTCTTGTTGACTCGAGTCCTCAACTCCCCTTAGCACCGCGAGACCACTTGCAGACACCGCGAGGATCAGACATGCGATCAACCCGAAGCCTCTCTCCGACTGAGAGACATCTGGGACGAGGCGGGACATAATAATAACCGAGCCACATGTCCCACACAGCCTCACAAAGGTCTACTAAATATTACTGAGAGGGCGGTATGTTTGTTGTGTCTGGGGCCAACTGTTTCGATCGGTTTGTCAGTTTGTTTGGGAGTGTCAAACGTGCCGATCGGCGAAGCGGTCCCTTTGTATTATTTCATGAATAATTAATTATTAAAGCGCATAGTTATAAATAATCAATTTGATACATACGCGATTCGTCAATGAAACAGCTACTTCCCGCTGTATGCCACTTAGAAGTGACGTTTTCAGATTCGTTTATTATGCTCATATAAATAGAGCTACTTAACATGATATTGGATATAAAATGTTTTTAATTACAATAACATTCGTAATTATAATAACATTAATACATTGTTGGACGTGATCTTGATCATTGATAGTCATCACAAAGCTCAGTACTACAATGTAAATTATAAATAAAATGATATATAAAATTATATGAGATAAAAAATATGGTAAAAAAAATATATTACTTAAAATTGATTTAAAACAAATATTTTACATCGAATACGATAATAAAACGCCTTTTTTTTCAATAAACACAATAAATTAAAATAATTACTTTGAAATATACACAATTACAAAAATTATTAATTTCGAATACAGAAAATAAAAACATAACTTCACTGAAAAGTTTACTGTGGAATAAATTCAAATAAAATTTCGATATCTTGTGCATGTATTTATTTCAAATTATCCTACTTTATATTCCATAATATTTTTTCAACCGTATAACAAGCATTACCCGTCATTTGAGTACATTGGTATTATATATAGTAAAATGAAATTTCTATGGAAATGAACTGAGGAATTTTAATTGTGATTCCTCGCTAAGATATGAAGAAATAACAGCAATATTTCATGTTTTTTTTGTTGTTTTTTTGCGTGATTCATTATTTGATAACTTCTTCTTTCTCTTATCTCAAATCATTTCTCATTTTCGCACTAACAGAAAAACAAAAACAAAAACTTTAAATAGATATGAAATGCCAACATTCAGGGTTGCTGTAATATTTTATAATCATATTTATATGATTTATTTTTATTAACAATTTTTATATTTTTACAAAGTTCGTCTTAAACCATCTTGTTTCTCCAAAACCACTAAATTAAATTCCATGAAAATTCATGTAAAAGTGTTTGCTAAATTATTTAAATTAAATAATTTAAATCATAAAAACCATTTTTAAAAAATTCTAAAAATATGTGGAAGGGTAAATAATTTGTAAAACATTTGGTACAAAATTCATCGTTATCTTTAAAAAATTTAATATAATTTTTAATAAAGTACAAAAAAAAGTATGACATCATCATTTGATTTAAAAAGTTATTAAGGAAGTGAGAACGTTATTAATTGAATATTGATAATGTTACAAATTCAAAATAAAACCATTAATCACATTAGGTTATGTAAAAAAAGTACATCAAATGAATATGAAATATGACAACCAACGAAAAGTTTAGGAAGAAAAAAAGAAAATATACGAAACCTCATACACAATAAAAATTTATGGCTGTAATTATAAGTCAAGATTCTCTACAACTACCACAAGTCCTAACACATAATTATTACATCTATTTATTATTCAAATATTTATTCATTGAGTCGGTAATAGTGAACTGAAGATCTTCCTATGTTTATATTTTATTTTTGAAAAAATCACAATTAATGCAATTAACGATGTATCTACCCTTTATTCAAGGTTAGTGCGAAATCATAATGAAACTATAATATGTCCTGAACTTGGGGTAAAGACCTTGAAACGTTGATTAAATTAATTATGATTTAAAAAAATAAAATATTAAATGGAAGATCTCCTCATCACTATCACTAAATAATATTTATATTATATATTCTTTGTTTTCAAACTGAAATTAACTATTGTTCGTAGTATCAATATATTTTGATAGAAATCATTTTTAAACATGAACATAAAACATTCATTTATATTATGAACCAACAAAAAAAAAATCTTTTAAAACAAAACACAAGGTAACTTCAATGATTTTGGAATCAATAATGCACACGGAACAAAATTACTCAAAGACCATAAGTAATAAAATATAAGACACATCGTTTCCCATTTCCATTCAAAGATAAATTAAAAAATAAAATAAAAACCAGTTTGACACTTCAAGGCTTCTTTCGAAATTAATGGAGTTCCTGTATAAAAACAAACGCGTCTTACATGCACATGCAATTATATGTCGCACTGTTTATTGTTTCTTTTTGTTTCAAAATTGATCTTATTGGAACCTTGGAAGAAAACCTGCTGGTATGAGATCCTGTGAATTGGAAGTACAAAGGCTAAGCCGACAGATTTATTGTGAATCAGTACAATATTTTAACATTTCGACTCTCGCAGTTTAAATAAAAATTAAAATAATTTATACACTAATTAAACGAACCAATATCTTGCTCAATAAATATAAAATAAATAAATTTAGATCCGTTTATACGTAGGAAAAAAAGTTGAATTATTAAGACATTTGAATTAATACGAATTAAAATACGAACTACTCATATTTTTCACAATTAAGAAGAATTCATATCATTGAAGGGTAAAAATATTCATAACTTAATTTTTTCCATGCTAGAACTTTGCATATTTTTAAAATTCATTAAATCCACTTCTAGAATAAAATTGTAAAAAATATAATTTATCCTATACTCTGAAATACTATACCTCAAAAATAGGTAACTGTAATATATTAGTAATATATTTTAAATAATATTATAATAATAATATTCGGAAACTGAAGGATTTTGAAGGTTAAATTTAAATCATTTATATGGTTTTTAAATAATTACATTGAAACAAATATCTTAACCAAATGTCACCGAAACGACTTTACATATTTACTAAATTCTAACTAAGAGATCTATAAAGTTATTTAAGCAGATTCGATATAACTGAAAACAATAATTACGACAGAGTACTTAATAATTATAATTACTGTAAACACATGCAATCGAATACTGAGCAGAAGAAAATAATTGTATTTTTTCAACTTAGGTATTTGTTACTCTACTGAAAATAATTGTTATTCTACAACTTTTGAAGAAATGAACCAGCTCCATAACCGTAAAGTTTTATAACCAGAAAAAAAAACAGAGAAGGTTTGGCCTTTTATAATTTTAATTTATATACTTTTATTATTACCAATTTATAAGTTACGCAAATTAAAGAACGAGTATTAAAAAGAAAAACAAAAACTATTTCCGTAGATCAGAAAGTATATAGTCAACAAAAACATCCATAGAGAGTAATTAAAGTGAGGTCGTGAAAGTACCTAGGAAGCAATTATAATTTTAATTGCGACCCAAGCGGAAAACTCCCGAGTTTCCATCATTCCAACGATGCTTGCATTAACACCTACCTCATCTCGAGGAAATTGGAGTTGATTGAGGGAAAATTAATATCCTCCACTCTTAGGCTGAAGTATTTACAATTCAATTAATCTTTTTCCAGAGATTCTCCACGCTCAGAGGAACCTAGAGTATTTCCTCAGAATAACCAGTGAAATCGGAGGCCATTGTGCAGAGAAATCTCGGTTAGAATTTTTCACCATCAAGATGAGAAAGTCAGTTATTAAATACTTCTTCATAACTTTTGATTCATTTCCTTTGTTACGGAATTGAGTGGAAATATCTCGTATACTTTGTGATTACTTAAGGAAATTGAGGAATTTCATCTGGATTTTTAAGAACTCTGTTATGAACTTAGCCCTGGTAATCAAATTCCGGTATGGATATACACGATTGAATGAACTTCTAAAAAAAGGAAGGGTTATTAAACAAAAACAGAAATTGTCAGGACTGAAAACGATCCATTGTTTCCATAACAAATATATAAGTATAAATCATACGAGCCTCCTTACAAAGTCTGTTTAATAATGGACATGTACAAACATATAAAATTATTATTTTAAGTAAAATATTACAATACAACAAAATATTATAATGGAATTAAGAAATAAATTATAATCATATAATGTGATGCTAATTTATTTAAATAGGAGATTTTCCTGTTTATATTATTTATTTTTTTAGACGACAAATTATTAGCCCATTTGCATCATCGCTTCTAATGTGGATTATTTATACGCTAAATATTCAACAGGATTAACGGAAAATCTCCTAGTAACATCTGTTTGTGTCTAATTATAGATAATTTTGCAGGGTTATTCAAATCATTTTTTTTTTTTTTTAACATTACAAGAAAAATGTATTTAATTCAGTTTTCAATGAAATTTTAGGAGTTTGTAAAGGTTAGATTATTGGAACTTATTAATTCATATATATATTAATATAAAGTTAATGAAAATTTATGTAGCCAAGAGAAATTATTGGTACGTGCGTTAGCTTTAATCGCGTGGTGGCTGAGCTTACGATGTCTCAGGTGTAAGTATAAATATTTACAAAATTTGAAGAACTATGCTATGCCCGTCATTGTTTACGGATTATTCCGTCAAATGATGTTAATGGATTAAGTTAAAGAAAGCAACTATCTCAAGTGAATACCTTCCTCCCATCTAGCATTTCTTCAAACCAAAATCTTTCGTAAAACGCCCGTAGCGGACAAAATTGTTAGAAGCAAATTTAACATCCCTTAGGCTGATAATGCACCCTTCATAAAAGCGATTTATTTTAATATTCCAGATTCAATAAAGTGTCACGCTAGTGTTTGGGATTGATAGGTCATCACAGATATCAAAAGGGTGTATAGAGTATCTGCAGTGAGAAAAATTGATTGATAGGTTATTTAAAATATTGAATAGGAACTAGAATGCTACCTTGAGAAACTCTTCCAGACTGTGAAAAGAAGAAAGAATAAAAATGAACTAAAATAAATTTTTCTTCAAGAAATTGTATTCAACAAATTAATTTTTAAGGGGTATCATCTTTCAATAATCATAAATCAATAATTTATGATATTTATTAAACTTCTATAAATAACAGCAGTCAAAGTTTTATCCTCTGATTTGAAAACTAATAGTGGTTCGATTCTCCACGACTGGAGGAGGGAGAAAATCTGCAATAAATCCCTCATTCGCACCATTTAGAGTTTTCGTTGAGGGTTTCGAAGAATATCTGTTGCGAGTTTATTCTGTACCAGAGGTTTTATGATTGTTCTGGAATTATTATTATTATTCTATTGAGGGATAGGAGACCCTTATTCACCACGACCCCTATGGATCTTTTGTGAGATACCCCTCTTTTCGTCTAAAGATACCACAGGATTCGTTTGCTTCTTGCGAAGCACATCAGATCCTTGGGATTTGATCTGGTATTGTCTTAAGGTTTAAATATTGCCTGTTTTAGGTACGACAGACTGCAGAAGGCAAGGGCTTAACATTCTCACCGATTGAACTCGGTCCTTTCTTCATCATCTAGATTTTATCTAGAATATTCCACTAATTTCATCTTCTTGAGATGATATTTCAACAGACAGAGGCCCTTGAGGAGACTATTTATTGTTCTCAACTCATTCTTCACCAGAACTAGGTAGAATGCAGCTTTTTCCTTTCACAAATCGATAAAAAGTTAGGGTTGTTAAATACCAGGTTTGGAAAGCCATTAGATATCCTTCTTCATTTATTTGTTTGTTCAAGTATGTTTCATTTAAGAAGGAATGTATCGTCGGAACGGAACGTTAAGATCTTGGTAATATGCTGTTCCTGATATATGAATGTGTCTGTTATGTCATATTCGAAACCTATGGCTGGAAACCCTCCTTAATTTGAGTGAAATTGATTTTTTAAAAGAAAAAAAATAATATAATTATTACATCAATTATGTAAAATTAAAAATCTATTTTATAGTTGCTATAAACTAGTAATTGCAATAAAATAGACTACTAAGTTATAAGATGAAGCAGTGCCCTGAGACAGCTAAATCCGGACTGAGTAGCCACTGACCCGAAGAAGAGAGCTAATCAGTGATTAATGATTGAACTCGCTGATAGATGGACCCTGATGCGGGGAGGGGGTTTAGATCTAGCCCCTTAGATCCCCCTCATAATTCATCCTCCAGCGGGCCTCCTGGGTCACAGCCCGCCGAGGAAAAGCGTAACTAAAAACGTCGTCAGAGCGGAAAATTCAGCCACGGTCCGGGATTTAACAGGGAGCGGAGATTCGCCCCCGAGACATAATATAACGTGTTACGTGCATTACATTCGGAACAAAAGAACCCATCTAAGCTTGTGAGTATTATAAAAATAGAACACGGATATTGAAAGACGGTTCATGGAATAAAGCCAGGTCGATAAATAGAAAATGTCGTTAAACTGACTGAGACTTCCTACAAACCGTTGGAGCTACCATACTCATTGATATAGGTATGTACATTCTGTCACGAAAGTTTTAACTAGAAATTCTACATAAAATTATAGATCAAATCGATTGATACCAATGAACTAGTGGTTGAAAATTGGACGGCTACGAGGAAGCTCTTTTTTTTTTCTTTCTATTATTATCATTATTATGAAATAGAATGAAAAAAAAACTTTTATTCTGAGACGTCTACCACACATAGAAGAATAAAAAATGTGCAATAACAGTAACATTATTCTGGCTTATAATAATATTTATATAATAATTATATTATAAAATAAAATACAAGAATAAGTAAGAATTGAAAACATTTTTAGCTTCATTTCTTTATTCACACCTGCCAATGCAAAGACAAACAGTGAATTTGCTGGCTAAAAAGAAAATATTTAAATTGTAAGTATATATCTACGCATACCTATTTTCTTTAAATTTAATAACAATGAAATAATAAACAATAAAATACACATAAACACATATAAGATTGTTAAGGAGTTAGAAAAATAATTGATGTTTGAAGTTTGAGATAAGGTTTTACGAATAGATACGGGAACTCCAAACTGAGGCAGCACCAATGATAAAGGATTTTTTGAAGGAATCAGTTCTGGGATCAAGTGGGCTGGGATCTCACGTTTACAGAGTGGACTGAGGAACACCGGGTGAACGGATTAAGAATGTATGGAGGCTATTCATTTACAATTAATTTCAATTATGATTAATTACTTAGAATATTTATGGCTAACCCTTGCTTCTGAAGTCAATAACAATCAATAAAATTAAAATTCTGATAATATAGTAAGATACGAATAGTAGAACTAAAATAAAACCAGTTTTGTCAGACAAATTATACAAAGGAAGGAGCCGACATGGCAGACAGTGAGGAGAAAGGTGAGCCCAATTAAATGCCCGGTCGAGATCCTCGAGTCCTGCCAACGCTCTCAAAACATCTCGGTCGCTACTCCTTATAAATATAGCCTAGTCCACTTTCTTATTTACGGGCGTCAACATACTTGATCCTTATCGGTATAGGAGGCTGTTATTGTTACGAGAACAATGAAACACCTATAAATACTGTCAATGATGCTTATAATTGGAAAATACACAATAGAACCTACATCACAAAAATCCTTTCCGTAGCGCAGAAAATAAATCTGTACGTCAGTGGTAAACTGTCGTAAGTACAATTTTGCTAATTTTGATTTGATTGCCACATTTGAATTATTCTGGCTATATTTTGCGAGGGTTAAGTATCGTAAATAAGCTTAAGGCGTAATAAAAAGTGCAACACTTCAAATATAACAATTGAACACTATCCACAACAAGCAATATGGTACAGTACGACCTGAAATTTCTTTTTGCTCTCTTGTAAAAATTTGAAAATGTTATGATATTTTTATCAATGGCTGTTCCAAATAAATGAGAAAAACAAATATACACACTCACATATATATATATATATATATATATATATATATATATATATATATATATATATATATATATATATATATATATATATATATATATATTAGGAAACGATAATAGTATAGCCGACAAAGTAACATCGTTTCTCGTTAAATTAATTTTTTTGAAGAAAATATAATAAAATAATTAATAAATAAACACTCGCCAATAGCAATAGTAATTTTTAAGTTTGTAATAATTTTGTTCACTTGTATATATAATAGCAGTAATATGATAATAAGACCTCGATGTTTTGCGCCTAAAAACATCAAAACAACTAACCAATATATATATTTTTATATCTTTCAGTAACAATAAGAACAATAACAGTAAGAATGAAAAAGAAAATCAGATAAACGTAAAATGAGACAAATATCGGGAAATTTCCGAATGTAGAATTTTCCTCGTGAACACATATTAAATAACAAATTAAATAACAGAACAAATTAAATAACAGAAAAAAGAAAGAAAAAAAAAAGAATAATAAAAGAAAAAGATAATAAATCCAAGGAACATAAATGAAAATTACATTAATAATTATATATAAACTTTTCATTTCATTTATAAAATGAAATGGTGGAAACCAAATTTGTCAGGAGCAGCAAGCCTTGGAAGAGGAAAAACCCACTGAATCTCCTTAGAAAGCAGTGGGGTATTAAAATTAAGATATTTTAATAATATATGAAGCCCAGAGCCATTCACAAATGCAATTTACATAAATAAAATATTAGAAACAATATAAATATGAGTTTATTTATTTTTCTCTGAAAATTAATTTCGCTTAAACGATGATATCATAAGCGCGATTATACTTTAGCTTATATATTTTTTTGGACCCTTTCTATTTCTAGAACTCACAGAATATACCAACACATCAATATTTTTATAAAAGACTCAAGAATTCTTTAAGATTAATTTTTTTTTTTTTATATATTTTTTCATTTTTGAGCCCAGGCGTGAAAAATCACTTTCATTCGGAAATTTAAACTGGAATACAATAATTCAAAGCTACAACAATGCGTTCTTAGTTATTTAAGAGAAGTTGTGGTATTTGGTAAAAGTTATTTATGAACTGTATAAAATTGCGTTCATTTTGAAAATCTAAATATTTACTTTTCATTTTCATTTTAAGAACCTTGTCCAACAGATGCGAATCCCCATTTTTAATTCTAATAACCTCTAGAATTATATTTTTTGAATCTCCACAACCATCGCTGTTGGTTCATTCGTGCATCATAAAACTCCATTTTACCTTGTTATTCAGAATATATTTTCACAAATTTGAAAAATAATATCTCTCAGTAATATCTTCCTCCGATTTGTTGACGTCCTTCAGAAAGTGGACAAGTGCAAGGCCGGTTTACACGAATAAGCTTTGATTAAAAAACACGTGTAAACCTACCTTAAGACGAATAAGTATAGACTGGTCTTAGAATTGTTTTATAAAGCACGGCCTTTAGCCAAATTAGTTCGTAAATTTCAAAAGATTTTTAATAGGAAGGAGGAAGAGATTCCTTCCTATATTATTTATCTAATATATCTATTTTCTGTGATCAACCAGTGCCGAATTAACCATGTATGCAATGCAGGCAACTGCCTACGGGGCCCGAGCCTCATAGGGGTTCGTGGTCCGTGAGAAAAATAAATTAAAGATTTTTTTATCTGTTTTAAGATTTTAGCTTTATTTTTAAACAAACAATGTCACAAAATAAGCTAATAATGTACATACTTATTGTCTCTCTAAAATAAAACTCAACTAAACTGATAGGCGAAGACAACTGTCCTGACGCTCAGGATTATTCGCAATGTGTCCAGTGGCGAATTAAACGGTAAGCAGACTTAGGATCTGCGTAGAGTAATGCTCGCATAGCAAAGGGCCTCACAGTGTTAAAATATCTTAGCTTAATGATTTTGGAAAGATTAATCATTTCAACCTCATTTGGTGCAACTTGGATATGAAGAAACGAAGGTGGTCTTCCTTGGACAAGAAAACCTGAAGAATTCATAGCTTATCGGTAGAGCTGGTTGCTACTTCTGCCGAAATTCGTATTGCCGAGAGGCAATGAAGGAAGAAAATAAAAATAAAAGATGTTAAACAGTTAAGTTAATCGAGAAATAAATCGCTACTGTATTAAATTACAATTATTATCATTACCAATGAATAGTTTTATATTGTTTTATAAATGACAAACATTAGTACTGATATATTAAAATTTGCTGTTGGTATGAAATTTAATTAAATGTTACCTATCTAAACTACCTACAAAATAATTATTATTATAAAACCTGAACTGAAGCGAACAGGGTCAGGGAGATGAGCCCTATAACAAATTAGATATCAACTCTATAATTTACTTCATTGTTCCTCTATTTTTGTTTTCGCGATAAAATATACTTAATTGAAAAGGAGAGAGGAGCACCGAGGCTTTCATTGTCCAGCCCCCCCCCCCTCCCTTACATGCCGTATTCCGGCAACTTATAATATTCATAAAATCCATCTAAAAGGAAAGATTTACTCAATATTATTTGTTTCATACATTTTAAAATGCAAGGCTTACATGAAAAAAAAATAAAAAATATGACGTGACTATTACGAATATGCTATACCGGACTCTAAACAGCGTACATGACCTGCGTGCCGTTACGCCAACACGAAGATTACAGAATCTTGTTCATAGTCATAAAGCCATGAGCTGTAGTGTCGAGTGTAGCTAACTTACCACAACCAATGGCAATGAACTGTTGGGCCATAGTGAAACCAGAATATTCACCAGGATTTTAAAAACTATGTTAGCCATAAACAGGACATTTTTTTTGTTTAACTAATTTTAGGAATACGGACAAAGAAGTTATACACTACCTTCTACTAGGTTATTACTAAAGTTCTTGTGTATGAATACAACCCTTATTTCCAACTCTCATAATTAATCCTATAAGAATGTTTTTGTTTTTACTATTTATTTCAATGTTTACTTTGACTAATCCTTTCATTGCGACTTGAATTGGCTTTATCGGGTCATTTAAATTTTTTTTTTAAATCATCACAAGTGACGAAAAATGGATATTCTAGTAACTATATAATCTAGTAAACATAAGCAGTAGGTACGGTCAGGTAAAGCTGCACAACAGGAGTTTCGCCATGATGGGCTCGGGAAAAAGTGATGCTTTGAGTTTGGTGGAACTTCGAAGGCGTTTTGCATTTTGAGCTTGTTCCTGATAGCCGGGCAGTGCAATCAAATCCTTACTGTGAACAGCTAGACAGATTTTTTTCAGTTTTTAGTTTTGGTCAACAGAAACCAAGCCATTTTGCAACACAACAAAGCCCCTGCACATCGTTCTCGTTTGACCAAGGAAAAATTATCGGAATTGCAAGAAGTAAACTAGGGCTGGAACATCCAAAGTAAAACATCGATACTCGATATTTTGTGATACCGTTAAACCAATATCAGTGGATGATCGCTAGAAAAATATCGATATATGGAAAGGAAATGGATAAAAAAGTAAGGAAAAGTGCATCAAATGAGTATAATGTTAAACTGTGAAGAAGGTTATGAAATAAAACAATTATTATTATTATTATAAAACAATATTTTTATTAACTATGAATCATCATAAAAAAAAAGATAAAAAAGAATTATATGTACTTTAAAAAAAAGTTTTATAACATTTTTATTTTGAAGACTTTTAACCGTATTTCATATATTATAGTCTTCTAGAAGTTTTCAATAATAAAACCTTCAAACTTCTAAAAAAATTATTTATCTTATAACGCTTCCGACTATATTGTGCATTCTCAAAACATTCATCTAAAAACGTGTAATTCATTTGATATACATCTCAGTACAATCATCATTTATATAATTATCAATTTATCTTTACATAGGATTAATTGACATTATTGGAATATAAATCTTATCTACTAATTATTGTTTGATTATTAAATATTGTTTATTCTTATATTTACTGGTAAAATTACAGAATCGTGATCCCAACTCCGCCATCTATCTTTTAGAACCTCTCTGATCTTAAAACTCTAAACCTCCGCCATGTTGGGGTTACGATTCTGGAGTTATACCAAATAAAGGAAATTGTTATTTAAAATAAAATATATTAGAATCTCGATAATTTGTATGGTCAAAGGTTCCAATGTTAAATGTGAACTATCGAGATTTCCAATAATCGGTAGTAAAAATAGAAAATAACAAAGTTAATACATAATTGTATTAATATAAATACAAACGACAATCAACAAAACCTTAAAATTTCACATTTGAAAAAAATTCGGATATTTTCTTAGGTGTAATCCTTGAAGGGTTTATCGATGGCTTCATTAAGCATGTTTAGAGGAGAAAATACGTTTAGAAAAGCATCCGATTTTGCTAAAAAAAATGGCACACGTTGTAGATTTATTATTTCGCAATTTTAGAACTAATCGTCCGCAATCATCAATTTTTTCTTCATAGCCTTTTCAATACGGAGTCAAGATTTTCTAGTCAGTTCGGATCCTAGCTACCGCTAAACCTTCGTCAAAATAGGCGAAATATCGAAAAGTTATGGGAGTTTCTTCATTTTGGGGTTGGTGATTCCCATCCACGATGCTTTCAAAGAGTTGCAACACTACTTTCTTGCGTTAAATGTCTTAAATCGTTTAATTATCGCCAAGTCTAGAGACTGCAGCTTAGAGGTTGTATTGGGAGACAAAATCAGAACATTAACATCGCTGAGTGATGTGGTACTGTTGTGGGCCGTACAATTATCAACAAACAGTTGACAATTTTCGCTGATGTTTATTCCATATTTGTACCCATTCGTTTAAAATTTCCCTAGTGGTAAATGCTTTTGTGTTTGCACGATTGGGTATCTGTAAAGATTTTGTTTAAACACCTTGCTTTCGAGGATTTGCCAGTCATGAGCGAACTTAATTTTTCAGATCAATCCGTGTTGGCTGCTATATTGTTGGATACAGGTTTTTTAATTTTTTTTTTTTAAATAGTGATGAATAAAAAAATTAGGACAAACTGGCCGAAATTCATAGAAACGAATCCCCTCTCACTCACACACCTTTCCTCTTGAAAAGATTAAGAGTTAACTAGATTTTTTATTTGGAAATTCGAATTATAAGATGTTTACATTACTCGGAAGAAGAAAATATATAGGAATTATCGAGGGGAACGGATTGCAGTGTTTTTATACGAAATAAAGGAAAATATTTAAGAGACCAGAAAATCCAACGAATTATCGATATATAGGAATTATAGGGATATGAATTATTGAGATTATAATGCGATATAGTTTAACATATCGCTATCCGATGATATATCGATGTAAAATATCGATATTATCGAAATATCGGATGTTAAGATATCAATACAAAATATCGGTTTTTCAACTCCGATATATCGATATATCGCGTTTCGATATTCAAACCCTAGAGTAAACGTTTTGCCTCAACCTGCGTATAACCCGCATAGTGGTTTGTTTAGATCAATGGCTCATTTTTTAAAAGACCGGATCTTTGATAATTACGAGGACCTAAAAATTGGTTGTGAAGAGTTCTTTGCCTCAAAACTAAAGGAGCGGTACCGGTATCAAATCCAATAACTGGTAGAAAGATGTAGTTGAAAACAATGGACTTTACTTTGAAGAGTAGTATTCAATAATGTTTAAAATATGTAATCTGAAATAAATATATACTAAAGCACAAGGACTTTTGTAACAATATAGTAAATGTCGGATAAATGACATCCGACGAAGTACCTTAAAAAAAAAATCTAAAAAATAAAATATCACCCTATGATGGCTTCATAGGCCTAATCTAACATATAATTATTAGGTAAAGAGATAAATGCTTTATTTACTGTCAATGCAGCCAAAATACATTGGATTGCAATATTACACAAAATAATTATCAATCCATCATTAGAAATAATATAAATACATTTTTTTCGATTCCATTTTGACTATATATCTAATAACTTACATCACTGAATTATATTCCATCAGCTTTTTTTTCCCCTTTTTTTATTTTAATCCTTTTATTACACTCTCTATCCTTTCCATATTTCTCTTTTCCAGTGATCGTTTACAATTTCATAACTTAATATAAAACTTTTATATAAACACGAAAATATAAAAAACTAATGGAATGTTAACATTTTAAATTCACACCCATAAACACCATAAGTACAAGAAAAATATACAAATAAAAAGACAAAGGTAAATAACAAAAGTAATACATATATGATTTTTAAATATATTACAGTCATTTGATAATTTTTCTCTGCCACCATTCAAAAATATGTTAAAATATTTATTATAATAAATTTATTTATATGTTAAAATGATTTAGTAATCCAAAAATTGGTTGATTATAAGGAAGTGTTATCCGTAATATTGTACATAATAATTTTTAATCGTAAATTTGTTAATGAAATCTAACTTATGTATTTACAGTTCATTAAATCAAATCGTTAGGTTGGAAGAAGTAATAAACTAAGTAAGTAATAAACTAACTTGTATTTTTCAGCGTATTTTAAAAATGAAGTACCCGGTCGTAAAAATAACAAAGGTAACTAAAAAAATGAAAACTTTTACAATGTTAAAGTGTTTGTTAGTTATAATTTTTTTTTCTTACCATGATAACTACCAACACTATATATTCTTAAAAAAAAAATTCCTACAGATTCCTTTAACATACTATGAAATCAGCCTTAAGAGATCCGGTCTGGCTAAAAACTATACACAAAGAATGTCTTGAATGATGAAAGTTATACTCTTTAATGAGAGCAATTATTGACTTACACGAGCTGTAATATCAAAAATAAATCATGTCATAATGACTAGCGACTAGTAAATTGAGGTTCAATAAAGCAATGATTGAAGCAAGACAATAAATTGAATAAAAATAAATTAAATCCGATAGTGTAAATAACTAAAATGAAATATTTAAATTATGGAGCCAGGAAGCACTTTAAATGAATATCTATAAAACTCTCATTTAAAATAAAAAAATTGTTTTATGAAGACTGCGAAATATTTTATATTATAAAATATTTCAAATCAGATATATTTTATTTATATTTTTAATGCCTAAAATAAATTAGGAAATTTCCCCAAAGCTAAATCAATGCACTATAATCATAAAAATGGAATGAAAATAAGATACACAAGAAAATATAGCATGAACCAATAAAAGATTTATTAATAAATTAACATCCTTATTTTTTTTTAAATTTCTTATGCACTGGATAAAAACAATTTTATTTTGTTAAGAGTTTCCTTTATTCATTAAACATTAAAAATGAAAAATATGTCAGTAACTAAAATAATTAATTCAGAAATAATTGTAAGTATATTTTATCAATAAAAAGAGGCAAGGGAGACCAATATTAACCTTTACTTCACAATCCGTAATAAAATAAATAATTATAACAAAATTAATTAAATTTGCCTTTAACAAGAACTATAAAACGAAAATATTCAACAAAAAGACAGAATTAAAAATATCGGTCTTCAAAAGGTTGATTGGAAACGCACAGCCCTCAAATTGCTATAATAAATAATTGTAATATGTCTTTTTTTAAACTATTTTAATCTTTAAATAATGAATATACATTGTAAAAACACTAATCAATTCTCCTTAACAAGTTTAATAAGAAACTACAATAAAAACAAGAAAAGTAATAAAATAAGATCTCAAAAGTGAGGAGAAATATTTTCGTGGGCAATTATAAATTATGAAAGTCATACTCTTTAATGAAATTACCTGTGAAAGAAAGGAACTTGGTAATTGCTCTTTGAATACTGTTATTAACTAATAGGAAGCCTGTAATTTGAAAAATAAATTAACTTTTAGTAACTGCCTCAGGCGCCAATTGCAAATTGAAGGTTGATAAATCGATAATTTGCAATGCAAAAAATAGAGAAAGAATGGGCAAGTTAACTTACCACATCAATCCATCTTGCAACCTAACCGTAATTGAATCAATGAACACTAATATTAATGATAATTAAAGATTATAAAATATATAAATAAATCAAAAACGCAATTTAAAAAAAAAACTAAAATTGAATTTTTTTTTATTTATATAAATAAGTACGGTACTATAAAAGAATAAAATGATAGTATATCTTAATATTAAAAAATTATCAATGCGGAAGAGCAAAAAAACAATTCTTGCTAACTGTTAGCGTAATAAGGTGTATTAAATTATAAAGCAAAGTAGTGATTTAATGGATACATTTTATAAAGAAATAAAAAAAGAAAATTTTATTGAATAATGTAGGTGAATCTTGGTTGTGGATGCGGTCAATAAATAAACACAAAATAAGAAAAAGTGTAAAATAAGAATAAACTATGGGACCACGCCAATAAAATGTAAGCCAATCCTGACGATGGCCTAAAACTTAGGCCGAAACGTCTGCACACATTATAATCAGTTTTTTCTTATTTGTGTGTTTATTTATTGACCCCACTCCCTACCAAGATTCTCCTACATACATTTTCCACGGTCAGCCATATTTCCACCTATAATTAATAATCATTTTCTTCTTTTAATCTAATTTGTATTAAAAAAAAAAAAAAAGTTTAATGTTATTTGCATCATTTGAATATGTTGCAAATAACATTAAGGGCTTTCTGTAATTATTAAAGGTTATGTTTCCTTACATTTCAATTAAATAAGTAATTTATAATGATCGTTATTATAATCATCCTCATTTTTGTTTTTATGTCAATAACAATTTTTATGTTTTATGTACTGGATAATCAAAATATGCATTCAACCATTTTTATTTATTTATTTACAGCGGGTATATGGACCCAAATTGCATCATGGGCAAAAACAAAGAGGTCGTAATTGCGTACGGATATAAGAGGCACTTCAATAGTAAGTTTCAATATTTTTCATTTTTATAAATGTAAATCTGTTTATTTATAGAACATAATATGGTATAACACTTCAGTTCTAAGAAATTCCAGTCTAGCTAAGAATTTTATCTTACATTATCTTGTGATACAGTCGACCGGTCGTTCCCAGTCAATAGTTTCGTTAAAGGTTTCATCAGCATCCGGCGATGGTTGAGTTTACTGGAGCAGAACAACTTGAATGAAGAAACTGAATATTTTTAGTAATCCAAGTTTTATTAAATTATTAATTACAAAAGTACTACATTTAAAATAAGTAAAAAAAAAAATAATTAAAAAAATGTGTTTACGTGTTTCGCACCCTCCTCGGCTACTGAATGGATTTTAATGATTTTATGTTTGGTCAAAATCAATCCCAGTATTTTGAGATATGAAAAGCTCCCTTTGAGTTTCAACGACAAAATGTTCCAGAGCCAAAGAGTTTTAAAACAGTATTTCATAATTAGTATGAATCCAAATAAAGCAGCATTAATTTTCGCGCGTACCGAAGGTTGAAAATAATTTCGTATTAAAAATTAATGACTGAAAATTTCGGTGATTTACCTCTTTTTTGAAATATGACTTCTGATAATTTTTCATAAATATAAGAAATTATACATAATTAACTTTATATGAAATCCAAGTTAACATGACGGAATGCTAGAATCTTTTTCACTAACTTTTAGCATCTTTATTTTTGTTACGATCCGCCGTTTGTGTAAAAGTATCACAAAAAAAAAAAAAAAAAACAGTATATATTGGGGCATGTATATCTATTATGACTTCAATCCTGCATCTTCATTATTTTCAATATTTGTTCATTAACTTTAATTTGGGGATTAATTTCGGTCAAAGAAATTTAAATTATGGAAATAATAAGGTTTAGTAAAACGTAAGAAAAATATTAGCACTTAGCTAAAAATGTTTCGTCCTCTCAAAAACGAAAGAGAAACTCAAAACAAAATGAATCCTCCATCAGATCATTTAAATTCCAAAGTCGGTTTCAGTTTCGTAACTATAATAAACCAACGGGTAGTCATGATAGGGCCTAATGATCACATGAAATAAAATTACTGATTGTGAGAACTAATTTACCGTCATCAATATGCAATAACTTTTCATGCAGCAATTTGGGAACGAGCACAACGAACCCACATATAGGACTATAAAAGAGTTATAACGTTATATCTAACAAGCGGAGCCGGTCTAATTTGGGAGCTGGACAACCCATAAACAAAATTAATAGTAACTTAAATTAATTGTGATTATTTCAATTAGCTTAACGAAGAACAGTCCATTAGATTCATAAAATAGCATTACTGAGATTAGAATATTTTCGAAGGATTCCAAAAGCCTTATGTCTCTCATTCTTCTCCATATTTTTATGATACAATAATAATTAAAAGTATCGTTTGGTCAACTTCAGGCATTTTAAGAATTCAGCTTAAGATTTAAAACTTATTTTAACTCATAATATGAAATAAAATCATGAAATAATAATAATAATGAAACCGTTTACCTATGAAAATGCTACCTACCTTTCGTTCATTGTTAGTTCAATGCGAGAAGAAACCAGTAAAAACTTTTCTGTTTGATGTAATCCATTTGAACCTTGGTGAGTACCAACATGTATTTGATTTCTTGTCTTAATTAAATTCATAATTCATAAATGTTTTATAATACTGATTTATATTAATCTAATTTAATATGTATATTAATACCAAACTATATTTTGAATTGCTTGTTTTTGAATGAGGATGAATGTATAACATTCGAAACTAGTTTTCAATAAAACAAATTTATAGAAGTGGCAAATAATTTATAATACTATGGTAAATATTTTTATAATATCGTCTTTAGATATAAAAACGTAAATAGGACAAAACGTCAACATACATTTAATAACAATTCACTTTACTTAGGCCACTCCTATCACCTTCCTGATTGTAACTACGGTCAACTGTTTCATACTTAAATAATTTTATAGTTGCCCCACTCTGCCTAAATTGTTAACCATGAATTTCTACCCAATTTTAATTTCAATAATAACTAAATTTATGATTAATAAGCATAAATTAATGAAAAAAAAAAGATGTATTGACACAATTCAAATAAATACCCCATAGAGCATCAAGCATCATTTCAGGGCCCTATTTCATAATAAATTACACAAGTACAAGTACTAATAGGAAGGTTCGTGTTTAGAGGTAACACGTTACTTATCGTCATTAAATAATAATAATGTTATTCATTTTTTTTAAGTAACTGTTTTTTAGTATAATTATTTTAAGTATTATCGTTTTTCAACATTATAACAATGTTTTAACAATATTAACAAATATATAACACCCTGTTTCATAATAAAGTACCAAAGCACAAGTTCGCCTACTGTCAATATCACTGGATAAAGCATAGGAAATCGACAGTTCGACATCTTAAGCGGAAAAACTCACTTAACTAATATCTTATTCTCATGCAGCAGACTTGTTGATCTCACAAATGGAGAGGAAAACTAGTATTTTACACTCAATTTTAACACTTAAAACAAGTAATAAAAATGTTTAATTGGATTGGAAACCAAATTTCTATAACAGGTAAGCAGACCTTAGGCCCTAGGACACTTAAATGCGTTCCCGCTACTTTTTTCGGTTTGGGTCCAAGCCCCAAGTTGCGGTAATGAAATTATTCTCCTGTCAAAAAAATAAGTAACACTATAATATTAATCTAATCAATTATTCATATATTTTCAAGTTATCAATATATCAACATAGTTTGCATAGAATCACAATACCAGTTATTAAAAATAATACTTCTTTTTTGACATTAAAATAAAATCATAAGTTGTAGGTACATGTGAAATTCCTTTATAAGGGTGTTTAAATATTTTTCTAATTCTTTTTTTTTTTTTACCTGGAATAATTATATAATAAGAACACGAGAACTTCTGACAGATCCATGGAAAAGGTATATGTTAAGAATTGCGAGGAGGGAAAAAAAGATCAATAAAGGGATAAGAGGAATGACCAACCTAACTGATGTTATTCAGTGTGCCCACAATAGAAAATATAAATGGGCAGGCCATATAATAATAACTAAAGATGAACGATGGACCAATATGATCATGGAATGGCACCCAAGAGAAAGAAAGAAGAGGTCGGCCAAAACTTGGGATGAAGAAATGAGAAAGATTTGAGGAAAAGCGACTTGGGCCAGGACAGCACTGGATACGAAGAAGTGGAAAAGAATGGGGTTGGAACATTAATTGTCTTGCTTAAATATGAGATTTTTGGTTGAACTCAAAGAAAACCTCAGCCCAAACTGCTGTGCAAACCGTTGCTGAATATAAGTTTTTAGTAAATTAATTGTTGTAGGTAATGAAGGTTAATCAAGCAAAAATTAAGGTTTATTAGCTAGTATTATTATTATTTTTATTTTTATATAATAATCAAACATTATCTTACGTAAAGGATCTGTTTTTTTCTTACCATCTCTTTATTTTCTCGTTTTTTAATAATCCTTTTTCAGTAGCATTGCATTTCAAGAAGGCATGATATGACTTATAATTACTTTTTGTTCCGTTGTATTCATGCCTAATAAATCATGTATTGATTTATTAAATTAGCTAAAATATCTTATCGGGTTTCTACTAGCCGGGAACGAGATATCTCTATTCGAATCAAAAATTAATTAAGAATAATTAAATTATAAAAGACAGTTTGGCTAATACTTTATGAAAATTAACTCTTCAAAAGATCTGCAATAAAGAAAAAAAAAAAGGTGAGACAGAATGAAAGATAACAAACGACCCGCTATAAGGGTATTGATGATAACAAATTATAAGCACTTCTTAAAAGAGTTATCTCAGCCTGTATCTTAGATTGTTAATATTTCAGCCGAGAGATAAGTGGAAAGTTAAGCAAAGTTAAATGACACCAGATCCAATCTTCGTTACACGGACAATGCCTTAAGGAGCGTGTTATTTCCGAGGTTTCCAAGTGTCGATGAGTATCAAATGCCATCAATCAGTCCAGAGAGCCTGTGCGAGGAGGACTCCCAGAACCGCTTCGGGGTCCCCCCGTTGTCACCGACAATGTCCACCATTCAACGGATCGGGGTGTTCTCTTGTAGATGATGGATGGCCGTGGAAAACTATACCCTTACCGCTCATATGATTCGTTCCTACGGTGTAGGTCACCCGGTGATATATCTTCGGGCGTTGAAGGGGAAATTAATACACCTTCGGAAGAATAAGAATAAAACAAGGCCACCCGGGAGGTCTTCTACACCCCACATCGCATGATGTAGGGGATCGTGCATGGTGCCGTAGCTGGTCCTTTCATCTAACAAAGGTCAGAACGAGAAAAAGCTTGCTTCTTTGATTTAAACATATTGAAAAAATGAACAGAATAATAATGGGATTAATTTTTATAGTTAGTAAAATAGCATAATTAATTCGCAGGTACTTTTTTTTTAAATCTCTGGGTATCAATAAACTTTTTCTATTAGACTGCAGACCTGTTTTTGCTGTTAGCGCATACAAACGAAAAACGGCCTTTTCTTTTATATAATATAATAGTATGACATTTGAATAATATATTGTATATACACGTAAAAAAAATATTCTTGAATTTTAATTTCAATGATTTAATAGAAATAAATAAATATGGTGGTGGACACCGAAAGCTTCTTCTGTTAATCAAATTAAATAAGATGAACTTAGAATGTCTTTGTTATTCAATCTTAATTAAACTTTTCCTCTAAATTATTACTCACAGTTAATAAGCTGAATAAGTAGGTAGATTTGAAAGTGGCAATTAATTTCTTATTCACTTTTTCAATCAGTTTTAGATTTTTGTTACAAGTTATAAAACTCTACTTAAAATATTTGTTAAACTTTTTACTTAATTTTTAAAGTATGCGTTTTGAATTTTTTTTTTACATTCACCTTAAAGGAGAAACAAACGACAATAAACAGCCTTCACAGAATTATCGAAGACAGCTCAATAAACCTCGTTGATTCGGATCAGATTTCTCGACATTTTTTTTATTTTTTGTTCGTTATTATTATTTTTAAGTTTGATAGCAAGAACGTAAACTATGTATAATTACGCCAAATACTCACTTTTTAGTTTGATTCAATGTACAGTTCTTGCATAAATTGAACAATAAATTATGGTAATAAAATACTTTTTGATGAATTAAAGAAAGATTTATTAGATTGTCACAGGAAATCGACGTTGCTGATAGTTTTTATCATAACAAACGGTAAATCTGCTTATTTAAGGATTTTGTTTTGCTTCTTACCCTTGTAGCCCAGATTATCCGGTTTTCCGATTATCCGGATTGCCTTTGGTCCCAGTTAGTCCGGATAATTGAGGTTTTACTGTCCTAGAAACTATTCATCAAAAAAATAGATTTCTTGATTCATAGCTAATTTTAAAAGTCATCTTTAACGAGTTCATAGACCCAACATTATCACCCAGCGTAATGACTTTGAAATTTAGGCTCAATAGAACCTCACATTTCTAATTTTAGCATGTTTAGGTACAATTTGAGGTTTGGGTAGCATGTTATATAGTGAGATGTGTATCAACTATACTTCACTACCATATACGAGGGGTATTCTATCTAAAAGTTGATATATCCACATTTCATGAAAGAATGAATTCTTAGCGAATTAAAATTCTACATTAAAAACTGGAACTAAAGGTTATTTAGACTATTTTCAAAACATAATTTTTACCTTTCAAATAGGGATTCAAAACTGAATATATCCATATGTAATTTTTTCATTCAAAAGTTTGTACATCCACAGCGCCCCCATGGCTGCTAGATACCATTTTATTTCAAAACTTCGCATATCTAAAAATACGTTTTTGCCTATATTTGCCTTTGTAGTTCTCTTAGAATCCTTAGAGGTAACGCAATGATTTAGCAAGGTTTGATTTTTTATTTTATCTCGAACCGAGACATATTACTGCTTTAATATGTCGTTAATATGCTCTTTTACCGTTCTCGAGAGATAAAACAAACTGGCATCAAAATATATTAAAAAATATAAAGTGTTGGTTATAGATGTCACATTTGTGCACTTTAATTTAAAATTGGAATATTTTTCAATTAAATTAAGCCAAAATCAATGAAAATATAAAATTTGTCACTTAAAGGCGAACTTATTATTTTCTTAGAATCTCAGAAAAAAAAAATTGTGTTCCTCATAAAAAATCAAAAACCGGTGTTTATTTTGTGTTTTTTTTAATCTAAAATGTTTATTTCGCTTTCTGAGTCAATGACAAAAACAAAAAAGATCAATTATTACTAAATTATCAAATTTTTTGTTGAATCAAACATCACAATTCTCATTACCACCAGGTGTCTCTTTTTTTTCTGTTAAACACACAATTAATTATAATTATTCCATTGCTTCCAGAAAATGAGCTTCATCGCCAAAATGTGATGGTATGTAATGTTCTAAACTAGAGTCTTTTGAGTTTTATTTGAATTTTGTCGATTCTAGAATATTCTAAACTTTGCCCCCATTGTTTTTTATCATTATCGTCGCACTATTGATTTTTTTTTTAAATGGAAGGAACTATTTTTTGCGGAAGTTTCTCCACAGATGACTAGTGGCAGCCTTGCAAAGAAGATCCCGCCATTGGCCTAATAGTCCATCTTTTACTTTTAGCTACATCTTTTACGTCACGTGAAATTGACGTATTGTCGGCGAGTATTTTTAGTTTAATCATTACCGAAGAGGAAGGAGGGTGTGATTTCCTCGGCGAAGATCTCTGTGCAATATATATTTAAAATGGGTCGAACTATTTTTTTTTTAAATTAGGTATCTTATATAATGATAAAACTTTGTGTTACATTCATTGTCTAATTTAATTTTTTCTTAAGCTAGTATTAGTAAAAATATATGGGAATATATTTTAGCTCAATTGATCGAAAATACAGAAGTAAAAATAAAACTTGATGAAAAAAAAGTTTAGATAAAAGTTGTTCCTATTCTTTCAGAACTCGATTTATCCATTATTTCCAATCATAAGTCCAATCAGCATAGTTACCTCCATTACTCAAAGTGAACTAAAAATAAAATTATAAAATTTGGATATTTTTTAGTAGATCGGGGACTAACATAGTGGAACACCAACCGTTTCGAAAAAATTAATACATTTCAGCCTACGCATTTTTCTTTTTTTAATTTCCTGAAAATTATCGTAAAGTGGGTGTATGTATTAACTTTTGATAGAAAATTTCTCATATGTACCTTAACATTATACCTCACAGGTGTCAAAAGAAACTTTTTATTGAAATTAAAAAAGTTTTGTCCTGAAATTGAAAAGTTGGTTAGTTATGATAAATTGAGTTTCTTTTCATATTTTAGAAATTTAACTTATACCATTCTATAATTTATGCTTAATGGAAATTTTCCATAGATTGTGAGAACGATATAAATAAACGGGTACATCAACTTTACATAATTTATAACATATAGCCAATTTCGTTTATGCATTTATCTTCCGCCCTTGAGAGTCAGGGGAAGGAGGGAGGTGGAAAATCTGGGAAAATGAACCGTCAATCATCGGGAAAATAAGGAAAATAAATTACAAGGCCGACCTTCTACTTGAGATTGGAAAAAGAACGTTATCAATTTAAAACGGGACTCGAACCTAATCTGCCCTTAATGTGTTATCCAGCTCGAGATCATTAATCCAGGCTTCTCAAGGGGTTCAGATCTATCACAGACCTTGAAAGATCGATCTAACTTCCTTCAGGAAGAAAAACAACTTGAAGACCGAATGGGAGGAGTCTGAGACAGGAAATCGACCGAGGAAACATCTTAGTTGCAGAAATAGAAGTGGTTGTTTTCAGATGCTTAAATCAATATTCGAATAGGTCAACTTAAAAATATCTGTTGTAAATTAAAAGTTTGTGATGAAGAAGTAGGAGAGTTCTGCAGCGGATTTACGCACAGGCAGATTAGGCACCTGCTTGAT
Source organism: Rhaphigaster nebulosa (assembly GCA_948150685.1). Lineage (NCBI taxonomy): Eukaryota > Metazoa > Arthropoda > Insecta > Hemiptera > Pentatomidae > Rhaphigaster > Rhaphigaster nebulosa. The sequence continues at coordinate 102,886,168 of OX411311.1, forward strand.
TCAATTCATACGAATTGGTAATCATAAAAAAACTCTATGAAGTACATTTTATAAAAAAATTCTAATTAGTTTTTAACTATAAAGAAGTAACTTATTGGAGATAAGAGTGGTTGAAGGGGCGGCGTTATCTGCCATATCAGTAAAACAAATCCGCCATTGGGAGAGTGAAATATTATAGCAATGTTTATCCGAGAAGAATGCTCAGGAACAAGCAAGTAGAGTAATAAAATTAAAATATACCAGTAATTGTACAGTAAATTACGCCAGCAATAATTATTGAATGGCAAACAAATAAGTACATTTATATTAATATAGAAGAGCAAAAACTGAAACAGGATATCAAATAATGGCTGGATATAAATGGAAGATTCGCCACACGAAGTCTAGAGTTGGTACTCACAATCCTTTCATTAACTGTGCTATATATGCTATTTGTGCTATTCGCCGAGTATCATCAACAGCGAAGGTTAGAAAACAAGTTAATTAGCAGGCTCACTATAACGGCCTTGTTGTGTGCTATTGGCAGTGTTAATCTACTAAATGACTGCCATACTGTTTTGTCAGCTCACAGGATTCAAAATTTTAGGTATTTGTTTACGTGGTTAGGTATTTACTTACTTACTTCAGAAAAATTAAAAACGTTTGATTTCCTGTTACTTCAAAGGAAAATAAGAAGTGAATACGAATCAAGGGTAACAAACGATGGATAAATGAATAAACACTTATTTAAAAAAAAAAAAAAACATTAGAAAATAATAACAAATTTGAATAAAACAAAGTTACACCATTTTACCACACACAGCGCTGCTATTAGCAAGATACGATAATATTTACACAAGGCCACTCATAATCCCGAATTGAGCATGTTTCTTATAATAATGATGTACCATATATGTTTTATGTTAAAAACATAAAAAACATATGATATATGTTAAAAATATATTTTCTTCCTTTAAAAAATTTTTATTTTTAGAATTTAAGTAGCCTTATTAATTGCTTAAATTTAGTACCTAATCAGGATATAAATGGAAGGTTCGCCACACGAAGTCTAGAGTTGGTACTCACAATCCTTTCATTAATTGTGCTATATATGCTATTTGTGCTATTCGCCGAGTATCATCAACAGCGAAGGTTAGAAAACAAGTTAATTAGCAGGCTCACTATAACGGCCTTGATTGTATGCTATTGGCAGTGTTAATCTACTAAATGGCTGCCATACTGTTTTGTCAGCTCACAGGATTCAAAATTTTAGGTATTTGTTTACGTGGTTAGGTATTTACTTACTTACTTCAGAAAAATTAAAAACGTTTTATTTCCTGTTACTTCAAAGGAAAATAAGAAGTGAATACGAATCAAGGGTAACAAACGATGGATAAATGAATAAACACTTATTTAAAAAAAAAAAAAAACATTAGAAAATAATAACAAATTTGAATAAAACAAAGTTACACCATTTTACCACACACAGCGCTGCTATTAGCAAGATACGATAATATTTACACAAGGCCACTCATAATCCCGAATTGAGCATGTTTCTTATAATAATGATGTACCATATATGTTTTATGTTAAAAACATAAAAAACATATGATATATGTTAAAAATATATTTTCTTCCTTTAAAAAATTTTTATTTTTAGAATTTAAGTAGCCTTATTAATTGCTTAAATTTAGTACCTAATCAGGATATAAATGGAAGGTTCGCCACACGAAGTCTAGAGTTGGTACTCACAATCCTTTCATTAATTGTGCTATATATGCTATTTGTGCTATTCGCCGAGTATCATCAACAGCGAAGGTTAGAAAACAAGTTAATTAGCAGGCTCACTATAACGGCCTTGATTGTATGCTATTGGCAGTGTTAATCTACTAAATGGCTGCCATACTGTTTTGTCAGCTCACAGGATTCAAAATTTTAGGTATTTGTTTACGTGGTTAGGTATTTACTTACTTACTTCAGAAAAATTAAAAACGTTTTATTTCCTGTTACTCAAAGGAAAAGAAGAAGTGAATACGAATCAAGGGTAACAAACGATGGATAAATGAATAAACACTTATTTATTTACTTATTTAAAACAGGTTCCACACACGAAGTCTGGAGTCTTGGAATTAACACGTATATATATTATATATAACATATATATATATATATATATATATATAGATATATGTAGAGGCTAGGGGTACGTGTTTATATATATATGGTGAGTACCCCTAGCCTCTACAATAACAGAAAACAATTAACCAGTCGATATCTCGCCAATTCAGGCATCATCAGGACAGAAGAAGAAAAAAAATATAATAAAGAAAATGATCTCTTTTTTATTTATTTATTCTCCCTTCTACTGTCCTCATGATGTATTAATTGACGAGATATCGAGAGGTTAGTTGTTTTCCGTAATTTAATTCCGAGACTTCAGACTTCGTGTGTGGAACCTTCCATTTATATCCTGTTAGGTACTAAATTTAAGCAATTAATAAATTCTAAAAATCAAAAAATTTTTAAGGAAGAAAATATATTTTTATTTCCCTGTTCTAGATTCCTGCAACGTCAAGCAGTAATTTAAGGATTTAAACATTTGACTAGTTAATTAACTCTTTAAAAATGAACTTCAGACAAGTATTCACTATGCCATTACAAAATTATTCAAGTATATTTGGGAATCAGGCAAATTAAAAGTTAATTTAAGGGAGTATACTGACCACCTGGGCATGTTTAAGAATGATTTAATTCATTTATGATGAATTCAGCAGCAATAAAAATTTTTAAAGATTGCACTAAGTGGATCATTTTCTACAAAAGATGAAACTATTTTACTTATAAAGCCTCTCAAAAATTGAATTACCTAAAATATTACACTCAGACATACGTGCATAATCAAGTAAAGTTACCTTTAAGTAAAAATATACTAATAATAATTCCAGAGTATTATTATAGACCCCTCATACCTGAAACAAAAGAAAAATTAAGGGTTAGATATAAAATTTTGTAAATTCTTTAAAACTATTTAATTATATTTGTATTATTAAAATGTGTGTGTATTAACCATGTTGTACATTAGTAGACAAATCGGATGGTTGTATAAAAACGCAAACCACTCTGCCTTCCAGTCCATGCCCTGTGTTAAGCACTTCTCTAAGTATCTGTTCTTAACGCTTTAGAAAGTTAATATGGCAAGTGATGAGTAAAAGTAATAAGAGAAGAAAATGACCCGAAGAGAAACTACAAAGTGCAAACTACTCCAATGACTGTTCTTTGCAAGGTCATGCTTCTATTACCTGCATTAATTCTTCGCAGAGTATCAACATTAATTTATTGGAAAGTTAGGAAAGGAACCTCTATGTTAGTTCTAGCAGAGAAGATGGATGTACAGTATTTATTTCAAGTTTATTTCGTATTTATGTCCAGCCTGAAGTTTATGTAATATTAATATAGTTGAGGTTTTGGGCATCAAATAGTAATTTGCACCAGTCAACGGTTTGTTGATAATCAATAAAGGACTGACAATTATGAAAAATAATGATATGTCCAGGCACCAGACAGAAAGATTGTACCAGAAGCACCTCTTCCCTGGTTTCCTTCAGTTACCTTGTAAGTTAAAGAAGGAGATCTCTCATCCAGCATCTTTGTAATCTCAACTATAGCCATCTCTCTAATCAGTCAGTTGGTATGTCCGAGTAAGTTATTATTAAATCATTGGTAAAGATGTCTTATGTGTTGGATTAGTGTTGGCTGGTGTAAGTCGGTGTGTAGGGTTTTGTTGATCGCGTACCTTTATTGGAAACTTTGAAGTTCATGTATCAGTAAGAAATATGTCCCTATCGGTTGGTTTAAGTAAGCATTTAGTTTGAGTTTCTTAGATTTGGAAAAAAAGTAACGTAGTTCGAGTTGTTTGTTAAGGTCTTCCATTTCATTTCAGATTTCAGACAGAACTCTTAAAAGTAGAAATCAAAAGTTTTGGACAAAGGGTATTATTAAATGGTAATTATTACATTTCATCTTATCAATAATATTATATTTTATTGAATTATTAGATTTCAAGATAATTGGTTTCAATCTCATTTAATTTTTTTATGAAATTATGCCGGTATAAAAAATAGATAATTTATAGAAATTTTATTAGAATATTCTTTAAAAACTAATAAGTGATCTGAGCCATTTGTCAAGGCATATAAAGGGTACCATCAATGCAATTCCATATTCAGTCAATCGAGATGAGTTATCTTAGAAAAATGGGGGAAGAAGAAGGAGAGAATAAAAATAGATAATTAAAATCGTCTTCTATTGGTTAAAATTCATCGAAATGGTTGAAGAGATCCGACTAGATTGATTTGGGTATATCCTTAGGAAACTCATTTAAGAAAAATAATTCTTGAAAAGGTACCAGATTTAGTTGAAAAAAAGGATTCGATAAAACTAATTGTTGCAAGATTGGCTAGGTATGTATTGCGTCTCCGAAGAAATGTAAATTTAGAACCTATGTGTGGGATTTTAGAATTTAGTACAACAGTCTAAGAAGTTGGTTTCATTGTCTTAGAGTTTTATCTTAAACTGTAGATAGCACAGCATCCTTCTAGCAATTGTGAGAAATATGTAATTGTTTTATCATAAAACAGGAGGGCAAGTTTCGCACCATGGCGTAAATGTTTCATTTTCCATTTTTGAAGACTTTTCTTCATGTTTTGAAGGTGTGTTGTAATCTTTATCTGCTTCCTGTTCGTATCTGATGTAGTTACCTCCCTGCCGAAGGAGAAACCTCTCACCTTCAGGTATCAAAAGAAGATTCGAAAATGATAATGATAATAAAGAATTCTGTCTAAGTCTTTTGAGGAATAAATCACCACACGCAGATGATGCAAATCAATGATAACAATTAATCAATTAAAAACACTTATATTGATACAGTTTAAATAAACATAATAACTACATGGACGTTTATTAAACTGTAACATAGAAACAAAGCTGAAAATAAAATAGAGGAACAGGGACGAGAAGAAATATAAAGTGGCGTTGAAAGGTTAGCAATGCGTCAGCCACAAGATTTATCTCATTAGTTGCCCATTTCTGGAGTCGTGACCGAGGCTCGTGTAATTTGTGCCTGCGCTGCCCGAGCCCTCGAGGTTCCTCCAATCAGGGCCCTGTCGGCGGCTCACTCATGCTTTCGTCTAACGAGGATATTGTGACACTTCATCCTCCATTAGGAACCCCGGCTGCAGCCAACTGTGTATCGAGATGTTATCACAAGATGGGGAGAGGTTAAGCAATGAACTATTGCCATCACGGTATTAGGCATGGACTAATCTATTCGGTTAAAAGATAGAAGATGTGCATAATAAGAGAGACCATAAAATATCTGGTCTAGAACATGAAGTGCAATCTTAGAGAAGGGACTTGTAAGGAGGTGGGTCTAGTTAGTCCTTCTTCCTCCCTTATACTTTTCAAAGCAATGTAAAGAAATAAATATTAAGTATGGATTAATCTCACAACTGTCCGATCTTTAGCGAAACAGTTAAGACCAGGTACGACCAAAACGGCGTCTTATAGATCAGATAGTCCAGGTATATTTAAGTTGTAAAATTAATAATAGTTTAATAATATAATTACATTTTTTCTTTAAGAAAATAAATCTGTAATTTATCATCGAATAGCTCACCAGTTGGAGAAGAACAAACGAAAAAAAAAAAAGGCGAAAGGATATAAAATCCTAACAATACAATCTTTCAGTCGAAAATCGTGAGAAATGTGGCGCATATTAACTTTTACATTTCCAACGACTTTGAAATCACAAATATTATGGAAGCAGTTTTATAAAATTTAAAAAAGTTGCAAGAGAGACTAACTTAGATTTCAAATGCAATGAACACCTAGAATCCGCCCAGATTATTGGCGCGATTTGCTAAGAGATGCGATAGAATTCTCTAATTCAACAAATAAACAATATTGAAAAATATTGTAATAAATAATTATAAATATAAGTATAATTATAAAATAATTAAATGAGCACTAAACCAAATATTTCAGAGAGAAGCATTGTGGATTTTATTTGAAGGTTGTGTTGGTAAACAACTAAAGGAAGAACATTTCAGAGCGCAGGCGCAATAACCTTTTGTTACTGAAATAACAATCAATTTATAATTAGTGCAAGCAATTGAAAGTTTGTAAAACAAATAAAAATGTTTTTAAAAAATTCAAGGTGGTATATTTGGCAAGGCAGCTGTCGGAAGTTATCTGAAGGGAGAAAGAAGGCTTTTCACCAATTTTAGCGTAACCTTCCGGCCTTCGTTCTGCACACGGCTCTTCTTTAAGTTGTTTGCCTATAGCTGAATAAATAATTCTTTATTTTTATATTGTGATACCGTTGTATTGTAACAGTGCCTCGCCCAGGATTAGAATAGAAAAAAAAATGGTTGAGGATCGTAGAGCTTTTTATCCATAAAGTATAGGACATGATTCACTGGGAATATAAAAGGAGTATGATTATGATTTTGATGATGAAGAAAGCGTTGGAAAGATTTACTCTAATTATTTTAACCATAATTGTTAATTACTAAAGCAATTTACAAAGCTGTTAAATTATTTTATTTACAAATGGAATACGAATTTCATGAAATAAATAAAACAAGTAACTATATCGATAAGCTGTTTTATTCTTTCTATATTTCTATATATTATCGTGTTTTATTCTTTCTAAAATGAAACACGATAGTAAAATAGTCACCGATGGACCCTTTTGCTACAAAAGAAATTAAAGAGAAATAATTCTGATCTCATGTAAAATTTCAATTATAAGAGGAAAAATAGATACTTGATGGAATTATTCGGTTCCAGCCCTGTTTTATTACAAATGGTTTTACAAATGTTCTTTACCATAAAATTTTCCTTTACGCCTGTACCAAGTAATGCCAGGGTAGGATTTCATTATAAATGTAATAAACACTTAGGTCCCGAACCCCAACTCTGATTCCTATACTATTAGCGAAATAGCCATATGATCCAATAGATTGCAACATATTGCCAGAGAATACCCGACAAAAGCCCAATAATGCACACCACATTAAATACATGATCATTTAGGATGAGCCTGGTACTAACAATAGACAATAATAAAACCAACAAAAGGAACAAAGGATCACACTCCAAGGGGAGACAGTGAAAGTGCCACGTGGGAGAGATGTGATTCCGGCGCAGTAGGTAATTTGGCCGGCACGTAGGGCAATTGCGCCAAAGCAAACCACAGATCAATGACATAATGGCACCATCTGCTTGCGCAATAGGCTAATGACAGGGTAGCGGCTCACGGCCTGGCGTTCGTTGGCTCGGATGTTGCTGTAGCAGCAGTCTGATGAATTGCGAGCAGCATGTGCGTTCGTACGGGCTCGTAAACAGCTACTCATGAGAACGTAACAAGATGTCGGAGTCCAAGCTGTCGGGCCAGGTCTTGTAGTCGAAGAGTTATCCCTTGCTCTCATAGTCTGAGACGGACAATGGGACATGGGTTCTGATTTAAATTGCACTGCTTAGCAAACGTAATCTGAGCGCAATTTATGGTTCTAGGTTATTACATGAGGTCATTAGCTAGAACCCATGCTTCATAAAAAATAAATTTCTACTGATTATTTTCTTTCACTTTAGTTTTCATTGTAACCGTATTATCTCATTTAGAACCTGGAATGTAAAGTAGAAAAATTAAGAAATGAAAATCTAGTTTTCAAAACCTGAACAAGTTCCTCCCAAAGAAAATTCTAAACAAAGTATATTGTTCGTATTCAGATGAATTTGGAATTCATATAATTTTTAATATACCTTAAAAACTAAATTGTCGACCTTTCTCACGCATTCATTTATAACTGGTTAATATATCCTTAATTGTGGGAAATGGATTCCCATGGTTCTGAAAAATTTCTTGTCGGGTTTTTTTTTTTTTTTTTTTTTTTTTTTTTATAATTGCTAGACATATCTGATTTTTTTAATTTTCTAAGTTCTACTGTAGAATATAATTTGTGAAGTAGTCCGGTAAGTCTAGTAGTTTTTTATTGTTTTTTTTGTATATTGATTGATATACAAAATTAAATTCGACTGTCGAAGTTTGTTTAAGAGCAATAATAATAACATAATAGAAACGAATATTTACAGAGAAAATAAAATAATACAAAACTCATCAAATAAAAATAGTTCTGAAACAGAAAATTAAATAAATACAACACATTCAGTATAAACAAATTATTATTTTTTAAATAAACATTTTTTTGTACTTTTGATATGATCATTTTCTTTTTTTTTTTTTGTTTATTTTTATTTTTACCCAAGTTGTGCACATAATTTAAATAATAGAAACTTCTTTTATTACCTGCATTTAACGAATATAAAAATGTTTTTATAAAATATCATTAAATTAAATCAAAGCACTTGGAAATAAACCACATTGAATTCATCTAGGAATTTTAATTTGGTTATATTAAATATTTTCTTCGAGCCTTTTATTCATTTTTTGTTATATTTTTTTTTATGATAACAGGCCATCTAGAAATCACGCAAATGCAATTTATGTATTTATCTTTCTTTTATTAATTAATTAAATCAATTTACAATGTTTTTTTTCCGCAGCATAAAAACATTTAAAGCAAATGCCTATATACACACCTCTATGTGAGTCAAAATATGGTATATAATAATGATATACTCTGTAAGATATAATGATAATAATAGTAAAAATAATAATTTTAGGTATTTATCGTTTATATTATTCTGCATAACATTATTTATCGATAAATCTGTATATAATAATTAAGAGAATTAAATATGAGGATCAGTAACGCAGTGGCATTTAAGACAAGAACAGTCGTAATAAAGAAGGTCATTAAGCAACAGTAATTAAACACAATCCAAGGTTCGTAGGTTCAGCAAAAGACTCATGTATAAATCAACAAAATGACCTTATATCAGGCTAAAGGCTCCCTGACATATTGCAGTTAAAATGCTACTTGGTTATCCACCATTAGTATTGTGAAACACTTCCTAGTAAACTGATAGCGCTAATGTGGGGAATGTGGAATGATTTATCAACTCGGCCTTAGCAGGTTAGCGATTCCATTTAAACAAATGACGATTAAAGCGAAGGTGAGAAATAATGGCAACGTAATAAGTGGCAAAGTGCCATAATGGCAGAACACCTTAGATAGGGAGAAAATTACTCTAGCTGAAAATGGAATCGGCATGCTAGCTCCATCATATTTCATTGCGCTTTCTCATGGTAAACATAATAAAAGAGTTGAGCTAATAAATAGTAACAAAATCAACTTAATTAAGATGTTTCATTTGAAACCAGTGATGGTAGAACCCATAAAGAGTCTTGTTTAGAAAGAATCATTTCTTAAACGACGGTAATAGAAAGAGGCATTTTGGCTAGTATCACATCACACGCTATCGCCATATTTACCTTCCACTCCTCCTCCCTCTCCAATTCAATAGAATGATCAGATTTAAGTTTATTAAATATTAAATAGTTCGTATAAGAAATAATTTATAATTGAAAATTTAATTTTGACAAAAATTTTATGAATTTATGCAATTCATAAAATTTAATAGAAACATAATAGTTTGCAAACGAGCAGCAAACACTAATTTTGAACAGTTAAGTTAATCAATAATAGCAAGGAAAACTAAATATGTTTTAAAAAATAACAGACTACTAAAAAGCAGGCAGCCAGTCCACTACCTCTAGCATTGCTAAATGTCAAGGTTAGCAGCTAAACGAAACAATAGCTCAAAAATAATAGGATGCTAACCAGCTTAGCATCTAAACTACATCTAGAACTGCTTTTTTAGACCACAAAGTTAACCTTTTAAGCTTAACATTTTTACTTCTTAACGTTTTAATTCTGCATTTAGTTCGAAGTTCTGAAGGAGAGAACCTTAGTCTTATTTTCTCCAGAAATAAAAGACTTTTGCACAGTATCGAAGGTCATCGGAGGAGGTTTGGGGTGCATTTAAAATCTGTTACAAAGCTATCCTTAGAACACTATTTTGGGAATTTCGGTGATGTCGCTTATACATATATATATTTCCATTGGATCTAATGAGATAAAATTCAGTGTGTATGGTTGTTCCGTAGGCAGGAGCAATAGCATAGAATATCACTAAATCGACATGTTTAATAATCGTGGTTTTTACGGTTTGTGTACTCTATAGCTTCTCCAAATTGAGTTAGAGGATTGAAAATTTGTATGTGGATTTAATTGGTAAAAACTGCTATAGTATAAAAAACATTTAAAATAACCGATAGTGAATTAGTTCGGATCTCCAGAAATGAACCGTATTTTTTATTTATGCTGGTTCTATGGTCGAGCCTTCCAACCTTCTGAAAATCTATCGCTAATTATAACTATTTATAATCTATATGTTAGAAAAGAGAATATTTCAGATTAAATTTTATCCGAAATTTTTGGGCATACCATTAATATTGGAGCCAGGTCTTCCACAAGAGTAATCACCACTAAATTTCTAATGTGGTTCCATTCACTCGTTCGGAGGTCTTATCAGAGATCGATGCAACGGATCCATAAATAAAATTAATCAAGCTGATATTTTACAATTTGTCGGGCGCCTGGAAAGGCGGCTAGCGGTCGGAGACCAATACCAAGACGACAGTGACGTATTGGCAGCCATCAGAGTGACCCTCTTAAAAGGTGGTCCCTATTAGATAGCCGTGAAGACTGAGGAAGGTCGCCCGCTATTGGTCCATTTAAACAGACTCGGAGGAACTGGGTCGCGCTCTAATCGATAACTGCTCTAATCGAGAAGCTAATCAAATCGAATTACTCGAGGTTGAGGGCCTTGTTAGAAACGATCATTAATGCCTCCTATTTAATTTTTTTTTCCATTCTTATTCAGTTCTGGGTTTGCCTCCTTATCACCTCTTGGATATTAATGCTCGTTCCTTAATCATTTTAAATGGGATGAAAACAAACTGTAGGTGATTAATCAGAAAGGTGAATGGAAACTTAATGAACACTCTAGCAGCACAACAACTGTCTTCAGAAAATTAATATTAAACAAAATTAAAATGCCGCGAATAATAAAATCATAAGATAGCCAAAGAATGTCCTAATGAATATCCTCACATTATACAATTAATATTAAAAAACTTCATTGTGCATTCATATCATTAGTTACGGATGACTACAAAATAATAACAAGAAGACAGTTAATATTGTAGAATACATTTTTGCTGGAGTATAAAACAAAACATACTGCAAATAATGCACCATAGTTTATTATTTCTAAATAATTATGTCTATATCCTAAAAAAAAATAATTATATATTTAATTTGAATACAATTCTTTAAGTTTTTTTTAAGCTTTGTTGCAATGATTCCAAAACACCTTGTATTTTTCCTCTATCTTCAGAAATGGTCGGAAAATGGGCGTATGAAATCAATAATCGGTCGCCAATTAAAAACAAAAAATCAGATGGTAATGCCGAGTTCCGAGAGTCATCCTTGGGTTGTTTTTTTTTAATTCTAATTTTGGATTTTGAAACGTAAACCTCAAATTTTGATGGAGGGCTAAAATTTAGTTTTCTTGGCCGGTTACAAAATAATGAAAATAATAAACCAAAAGTACACTTCCATTAGTACACTTACATTGGTACCTATACTTAAACACTGTTACCATAGCTACCGTAAAACTTCCGAGAGCATTTAGCCGGAGGATGACGGTTAAGAGTAGGCTCAGTCTAGGGGTTACTAATGCAGCAATCCGTCCAGAATTATTTATAAACATTTCTCAATAAAGTACCGCAATGTTTTTTTCAAATATATTCCAAATAATTTTGATATCAGAAAAATATTTAAATATTTGATGTCGTTCATACCTCATAGGTCTTAAGCGGTTTGTAATTACAAAGCACATCAACAATCTGGTTTATATTTTAACTTGATTTCCATTACTTGAAGTGATAAAGTAAAAATCCATTAATCGATTAAAAGTTACTCCACTATTACAGCGACTTAGTCGTCCACCTTCCATGGTCCTATGGATATGATGTATATTATATGATGTATGATAGTATATGATGTATAGGATATGATGAATATTCCACGGAAGAAAGGGGGAGAGTCCCATTTCTTTCGAAATGGAGTAGTACCTATCAACAGGACTGCACATATTCATATCGTTCAGTAGAATAAGATAATAAAAAAACAAAAAAATAATAAAAAAACAGCCAGAAATGCAGATGGTGATTTTTTTTAGAACTTTCAGAAGAATACCCATAGCCTGAAGAAAACAGGAGATCCAAGCTTTAAAACTTGATTTTCTTACAATGTATTACGGGTGACTCTCCCCCTTTCTTCCGTGGACTTACCTACTTAACTAATTGGCTGCAGAAAGACACAAAAAGTGTCTTTTTAAACCATAGTTTATCGATGAGTTTGTTACATAATTTAAGTCTGTGACTAAATATGAAATCTCATCATTCGGAAAATATTTCGAACTTGCCCTAATAATTACACGAGGTCGACAGGAAAGTTTCATTAATTAGCTTTCCCACCAATTTCTCGGTTCTGAGTGAACTTAGGCTCCATCAAATATTCCTATAATCTTAAAGGGTTAATGCGGAAGAGCTGAGGAAACGCCAGGACTAATAAGAGAGGAAAGAGGGTAATTGATAAGACTCCACTAAGCTGATAACTAAGTTCGCTTAACGAAATTAAGCCGGGACGATGGTAGGACATTTTAGCCAGTCCTAAGCTGGCAGTAGCTAAGGTTTAGCACTAATGGCATCATGGCGGATGAGTACCCAAACAGCTAATGTAATCAAATAATTACAGAAAACTATTCTCAACACCAAAGGGCTCGGGCTCCCTTCATAAAGGTGTGGTCGAACTGGAATTAGGGGTGAAGCAATGATTATGCCCTCTCAAACCAGCTGCGTAGATAATCAATAAACTCTTTCTTAATCCCAGTTTCTTGCAAATTGAACGAAATTTTTTCTGCATCACCAAGATCAGCCCAGTCAAATTAAACCAAAGAAAGTCCGTGGCTCAAATTAATTCAGACAAAGCTGGAAAAAATTTTAATCCACTCTGGGCATCCCAAATATGAGTCTTATAAGCTTGAGAGGATTTCTGAGTAGTTAGTTTAGATAGAAGTAAAAGTTTCTCTGCAATGCACTCTTCTGAAGTTATAAGCCTTTTGGCTCCCAAAAGTTTAGCTCTGCTCAGAAACCGTCGCTCATAAACTTCATAAGCTTTATTTCCTTTCGGACATCGTTTCGAGCCGGGGCTGGACTGGACTGTTCAGCATTTTAGGTAATTAAGTAAGAAGAAGTGACATCTGCCAGTGGAAATTGGTTTTATTAATTTTAGAAAAATCAAGTGATTCAATATATTTTGTAATAACTAAATAATAGCTGATTTTGTTTTATTATTTTCAATAATGAACATTTTTTAAATAATTTATTTAACATTAACTTCGCAAAATCAAAAAAAAACAAAAAATGAAAAAATGCAGCCATAACCCATTGATTTAACTAAATTTAAATAAACAGTTTCTGCAATTGAAAAGTCAAAGGGATTGGCCAAACTAACAACATAAATTCATATCAATCTATAAATGATAAAATATAACATTACTGTAACGAAGTGCCAGTATTCTAGTATGTGAACAATTGACTCTGAAGTTGAAAGGTATAAGTGACTTTTACTTTAAGGGTGCTTAAACTTTATATCGTCCAGTAAGTACCTAGTGTTAAAAGCTAGAGAACGAGTCATATCGTTAAAACGAGAACATTGACTATCAATGAGCATTTTTTATGTTAATACACACCAACTGAAAATGAAAGTAAATTTTATACTACCTTATTTTTTCTACAATTTAAATATATTATATAAAGGAAATATAAGGAAGTAAGAGGTTTGCCCCCGTCCGGAGGAGGGATTACTCCTAAACCTCTTGTTTACCCCCGGACTTGCAGACAATGGGATCAGCTGTCCATAGTCTCTCAGCTGGCCCGGTTCGTCGAAAAAAGTTAATTGCCTCAACTCCCTGTGCTAGTCGAACAACGGAACAAAAACCCGACTACCTGCAGCTATTAGTATCTCATCCCAGCCTGGGGCTAACGAATCCAGTGATTTGGGTATGGTATAATTAGCTGTTACACATGTTGTGTATATATAAATGTCATGTAAATATACTTGAGATTCGTAATAACGGCATCTATAAGAGCACCTGTTACTATATTTATAGTTTTAACTTAAGCATCTAGATAAGGTTATTGTGATTTAGTTCAAGATTTAATAATAATAAGGCTAGATAAACCCTTAACAAGTATATCACTATGGGTTGTATGTCGTATGTAATGTCGAATTCCGAGGATCATCATGAGGTGAAATTTGGCTTTGGTGCCAAATTTGAAAAAAAAAAATCGGGCCCAAAGTCTCGGAGAAGAATCGTGGACATGTTTTTTTAATTCAATTTTTGGATTGTACCATTTGTAAAGTAAAACTGCAAATTTTGAGGCGGTCAACAATATTTTTTTTCGGTCCATTACAAAGATTCATTATTGAAAATAATTAACTTAAAAAAAAAAAGATTAATAATAAGTAATAGCTTTGGGTGTTTGATTTGATAAATATTTGCATAAATGACTAAAATAACTGGTTTAATATGAAATACCTCATTTATGTTTTAAAAAATAAATCATTTTCTTAACGAAATCCGTTATTTAAAAAAAAAACTGTTTCAAAACAGACATGACCGAAAATGTGTAAAAAATTATTGTAAAAAAAATTAAATCGGGTACAGATGTTCATGGAAGGCTGGTAATCTGATCTTCAAGATTTTTATTTTTTGCAATAAAATTTGCCTACCTGATTGCACAGCTATGATCAAATCAAACGAGCGATTTTAAAGATGTATTAACAAAAGTCATTTAAGCATTTAAAGACATGAAGCTAAAGGCTAACCTTGAGAACAGTGTGCACAAATCCCTTGTGAGTCATCCAGGAATACAACTCAAGACACTGTAACACTAAGGACATTATGAATAAAAATAAAGACCAGAATACGCTCACCATAACGAGCCTCCATAAATTTAAAACCGAATCTGCTATTGATGGCCGAAGGTGTGAAATTACCTCCCTCAGTTCTAGTCGGGACTCATAAATCCAGGCGGCTATCTTGGATCTGTGGGTAGAACATCGGGGAGGAAGAATTACAGTTATTACGCCCTAGTAGGCTGAGGTACCCAAAACAAAAAACAAAGACACACTCGAAGGATAAAGAAATACTATATATAAAAAGAGGAGGATGGGAAGACAATGCGCGGTAGACCTCACGCAGACCTTTGTGCTGGGGTGGCCCGAAGTCTGATCCTGCAGGAGTCTTTGTCTTCATCGGGGTACCTGCTTCGGCGAGTTCCTGGCCACTGCCTCCGATAATTAATGGTACCACTGCTAATCTATTCGCTTCCCTGCATCATTCACAGCTAGATGATGTCATCCATATTGTAACGTCATTGATCTTGGTGCTGAGTAAACAAAAAAAAAGAAAAAGAAACGTTAGGAGAAGAGTTTGTTTTCTAAGCATTTTACTTTTAATCCGTTGCTGTTCACAGTAAGAGAAGGTGCCGAAATATTGTTCCCTTAAGCAAAATTCGAAATTTCAAATATTAAACTAAAGTTTGAAATTCCCCGAAAATCTATACTACCAAGAGGTATCGGTATCGTTATTGGGCGGAACTAAATAATCATTCCTCTGAGTAAACAAAAACCATCCTTACCTAAGTAATAGGATTTTAAAAGAGTGACCCTAATTTCATCCCCAATTAAATTCACAATTTACAATTTATTTGAAGTCAGGGACATTAAAATAAAGGCAAATAACTCTCCAAAAGGAAATTTATTTACATTGAAATTTTAAAAATATTTTAATTTGGTACCTCTTGTACCAACCTGTTTCATTAGATTCATCATCGGGGTCTCCAGGCGCTCCTACGTCTCCAGTTGGTATACCGAGTTGAGGTGGCTTTATCCAATTTTCCGACGGCAATACTTCCTAGGCGTCTATCACATCCGATCCTTCAGAACTAAAAAGTCTCCATATATCCTCAATGTGTTCACACCTTGTTCCTCTGTCCATTCTCTAAATACCAGAATGTAATTGCTTTTCTTTCTTTCATATATTCTGTTTCAATAATATTTGTTTATTCACGAGGCTGAGTAAACCCGAATCTGAAGCGATTTTACGCTCATTAGCGATTTCAGAAAAAGTTAAAGGAAACATTTTTTTTCGATAAATCGGAGAGCAGTGAAACTACTCGTTACAATATCGATAAAGCCCTTTCAAACATATTTGTTTTCAAGAAAAATAAAAGTGAAAACAAAACACACTGAAGATTTAAAATTTTCCTACACTCAAAATTGATTGACACTACACCCTGAAATTTAGGTGATAAATGACAGACGAATCCCGCATCAAAATTGGCTGTAATTGGTCACATTTTGACCCAGCATTGTAATTTCGGAATCATACACTCCCCGATGATCTCACTCTCCAGCTTCTGTAGCCTATAAATGACCGATAATGAACGGTCTTTAGGGAAACCGGTGCTGCCGATCTCGGATTGTGTAAATGCAGATGATACAGCTCGGTTTCATGAATCATTCATATCCAGGAAGAATAAGACAAGAGATTCCGTGTAATTTGGAAGTGGAATTCGGGATGAAAACAGTAATTACGCCAGGAGATAGTGAACCTTCAGGAGAACGGCGCTTAGTAGTTTAGGACAAGAGGAAGAAATAAAAAGACATCACATTCCATATTCAATATTCCTTCTCCAGCATAATTCACATCTAAGCTGCTGGCTAATGGGGTAAAACTAATCGAATTGAAGCAACTATTAATTAGTTTATCATACCATATTTTGTCTTGATGGAATAAGTCTCACAATGTTTCAGGAGAGGCTCCAAAGATACTTGGAAGTATTCAATCCACACAGATCGACGATATAAATAATTATCATAATTACACACTGAATTCTGTTTTAAAAAAGGTCAAAAATGAAAAGTTTTATTTCAACCGACAGTAGCGTATATATTTCCCAGCTATATTTCGTCCTTCTTCACCTTTAGGCGTTCGAAATCGTGTTCTCAATTTTCACGTTCAATCATCTGCTCATTTCATCATAGAATATTAGAAGAAAACACCCTCAAGACGTTAGACCAAATTCCTTAGATCAAATTCGATATTGGAAGTGCATTTTTGTACATTTTTTTCCCAGATGTAGAGATTCGCGAAAAAGTAAAAAAAAAAAAAATAGGTATAAAAACTAACTCTAATTAATAAACGTACGCCCATAAATCTTTAATGCTAGTATCAGTTGTACAATATACATTAAACATTATTTGTGGATTTACTTTTTCATTTTATTTTTTCTTTTAATGTTTTAATTCGACTAATGAATACGGTTTGAAAGAGATAAATCCATCAAAGCCTTGTTAAGCAAGGGGGTGATGCCATTATCCCAGGGCAGTAACATGTACAAGCCATTCTAGTAAATTACAAAAGGGTTAGGCACTACAGATAAACCAGGCCTAATAGAGGGATACAAATCGCTGCAAAAAATAAATAATGTGAATTTCTCGTTAGTGATATTAAAATTAAAAAAAATAATTAAACAATCAATAATATACCCAAATCGGAATAATAATAATTGTTATTCAATAAAGGATGCGAAAAGGCCTTCCTTATATTTTTTTATTAAACTTCATAGCTCAACAATGTTTCGAAATTTTGTTTCATCTTCAGGATAAAACTACAATGTAATTTAATTTGATTAAAACATTATTACAATATATACATTAAATTATTTCAATTCTATTAATGTACACCTTTTTTTATAAAAAACAATATTCTAGGAGAAAATATGTTATTAAATAAGGTAAGTATATATAACATTATTTTCAATAAAAAATAATAATTTATTACGTATAATTTATTTTATATTTCATGAATATATTAATATTAATTTTTTTAATCAAATTAAATTAAATTGTAGTATTATCCTGAAGATAAAATTTGCAAATACCAAAAGCCCTGAAACGTTGTTTGTTGAATTGTGAAGTTTACAAACAATAATAGAGCATTAGCAAAGTTGAGTAAAAAAAAAATATATAATTTTATTCAGATAATTTATAAAATCAACTGCCTTATATTAAAAATACTCTTGGTAAATAATAAAAGAATAATTTCTATATAAGGTAATATGTGAACATAATTCTCCCTTAAAAATTTTTTAATTTTAATTACATGTAGCTCCGATTTTTCGAGACATTTCTCTCATCATCAGGATTCATCTTGCAAATGAGATATACATTAATACTGTTTTCATGTCCAATCATCATTCTCATTAATTTATCCATATTATATTAAAATATATCAAGTTTACTCTTTAAATTTTAGTTTTTAATTTTTAATAATATGAGAAAATATATGATTTTATGGGTAAATTAATGAGAATGAGAAATATACATAAAAAAAATATTAATGAAAACGCCATTCCACGAAAGATTACAGGATAAATCCTGATGATGCGGAAAATGACACGAAACGAAACGTCGGAGCTACATCTAATTAACATAAATAAATATTAAAGGAAGAGCTATGTTCTCATACCACATTATATAAATAGAATCATATCTTCCTAGAATAACTGAAATTATTATTAAAGAAAAGTATTAGAAATTTACTAAACCTTTATTATTTGCAATGTTATCAGACCGTTAATTAAGTGACATATTTTATAAATAAATATTCTGGTTTAATAAATATTTTCGAGGATTACAGCCATTCTATAAAAACATTACAGGCTTAAATATACATATGGTATATGACTAGATTTGGGCTTCATATAATAATTTTAAAATAAACTGCATCCAGGAAAAAAAAGTATACATATTATATCCTTCAGCATAGTATAGGTACTTAAAACTAGGATGGTTCGTTATGCAGCACAGTATATTTGGCGCGAATACCAAATCTGGATTATTTTAGCGTAACATAATCACTATGTTTACAAAAACATCATTGAAACTCAGATGAAAATGTATCTATAATATAGTATAGATCATACTATATTATAGACGCAGAGATACAAAAGTTTTGATTAAATGTATCTCTTGCATAGGCAGGCGCATCTGCTATACCATGCCGCATAACGAAATATCTGCATCTCAGCACCGAAGGAACTGAGGTTATCAACCAACACAAAAGATGATTTTTTAAAAATGTTAAAACAGAAATAAAATTAAAAAGAATATTTAAAAAAATATATAAATAAAGAGATTCAAATAGACCTAAATTTAATTAATAAAAATCCCAGATACCTAATTTTTATGTTTTGTTACTAGTATTTTTTTATTCCGTAGCTAAAAATATTTAATGGACCTACTGTGAAATTTGTCTAAAGCGAAATTAATTAAGGTCATATATTTCTCTTTCGAAACCAAGGAAGGAAAGAAACACCGACTCTCTTTAGCACCTAAACCTATTTCGTATGATTAATGAGTTTAACGCCAAGTCAGCTACGGTTCCATGGTTTTAGTTTCACGAAAGCCAAAAACCCGTTCTCAAGCTAGCGTTAAAAGGCTCAGAAGAATTAATCATTCGCCATATTTGCTTACTGATAACGACGCTCATTTAGGACGCAGAACGAATCAGAAATATTGGAACGCCTTACAAATGACTACAAGCCTGATCGAACTTAAGGAATTTTAGGATTTCACAAATCTTCGGAGATTCTACTCACAGCCATGTTTTCTCGAATGAAGAATAGATGGAGCAAATCCGAAAGGGTGTTTGTTAAAATCTGTTTCTGCCACGAATACATATTTCAGTGGTAATGCTCGGGCGACTGGAAGCTGAGATAGTGAGGGGGTCTTCCACCCCAACTACTGCGCCACATCGAAAACACATTTAGAAAATACACCCTCCCGCATATCCATTCTTGTGCATATCAGATGCAAGCAGGCATGCATCATTCGGAGAAAAGAAAATATTACAATTTAATTTATATATGATATTATTGAAAAAAACCAAACAATTATATTGGAGATTATATGATATTTTATCAATAAAAATGGGTTAACCACCCTGGAATTAAAAAGTGTATAGGCCAGATATATTAGTTTTGAACTTCGAATAGTGTTGGGACGAAAATATCAATTTAAAGAAGATGAAGTCAACTTTATAAAATGATCTGGAACTGCATATCATTTATTATATTTCAGGAAAACAAATTAAAAACACCCTATTTTAAAATTGAATTTTCTTAATATTTCATAAAAACTCAGTTTCTTCCTGTTCAGTCTAAAACAGCAATATACTAAGAGAAAGGACAATATGGGATTCAGAAATAGAGGACATAGAAGAAAAATAACAAAAAATAAAAACACAGGAAGTAATTAAAGAAATATGATGATTTATACATAAAAATAAAGTAATAAATTAAGATAATTAATATTAATTTTTATGAAAAGTTGTTTGGCCTAATAAGATACATATATCGTTTAATATTTTTAAAAGAAATAAAAATGATAAGCAGACAACATTAATAAAATAATGATTGTAATGGTTGGAAAAAAATAACAAACATTGTAATGTAATATTGATATATTTTTAAATAGCATAACTTGAAGATGGGTAACAGAGCCAGAAGCGTTGTTGAAAATGAATTTTTGTGAAATATAAAAAAAATTCAATTTTGAAATAGAGTGTTTTAAATTTGTTTTCCTGACATATAATAAATGATATAACATTTGAAATAATTGAAAATATTTGAAAATAATTTGAAATTAATAGACAAATAACAAACTCTGTGTGCAATTATTCTTAATGAGCAAGTCATTAATATAACTGAAATGTCGAAACTCGTAATCAAAATATTTTTCTAATAACAAAAGGACTACTTTATAAGAGAGAGTAAACTACAGAAATAAATTTTGATTTCAATTTTTAATTGATTAATCGATTAGGTTTCTAATTAGTCTAATAGCTTCACGATAGTTTCTAACTTTAAACGAATATATTTATTTATATATATATATATATATATATATATATATATATATATATATATATATATATATATATATTAAATATAACATATCAATATTTAAATTAAATTTATACTTTTTAATTTAAATAATGATATGCTATAATCACTAATTCTGTGTCAAGAAAAACATATAGCAACTAATAAAAAATGTAGTCGCAAGGAAAAATGATTTAACAGAAAACTTTAATTCAATTTAAATTTTAAATAATAATTGAAATAATTTAAAAGATAAATTACTTCTTTGATTTGTAAGAATGTTTTTTTAATTTAATTTTTTAAAGACACCTATTAACGACCTTTTAGATTAACACCAATTAAAGACACCTTTTAAGAACCTATCCAATCCACTGAGAAATCATGCGATTACCCAACAATCTCGAGGCGTTGTTAATGTTACAAGACACATGGCATATTCATTCGTCAGGAAAAAACAATTTTCAAAATTTTGTTGCATAGCACCTTCATCTACTCATGTCTTCAATTATCAATTACATTTCCCTGAAATTGTGAAATTTAAAAATAAATTGGATGATATGTTTTAATTATTGATATATAAAAAAGCAGCATCCAAATCGATTCGATACGTACCGTCCGTAAATACCTCAGATTACTATCAAAACTTATTTCTTTATTTTTAAACCCTACCCTAACATATAAGGCTCATTAAACTTTTAAAATAATTAATTTTAATATGTAAATATAATTAATAAAAGCATTTCAATATTCAAAAAACTAATTATTTTCACTCTATCAGCACGAGAAGGAACCACCCAGGAGCCAAATCACGAGATAGATGATTATTTAATGATTCTTCATAACGCAATGAATATGCTCATCACGCCTTCATTGTCATCAATAATTGATTATGAATTATAATTGATGCTCCCAGCTATTTCAATTTAAACTTCCCATCCGTGGACCTTTTAACTTTCAGGTCATTGTGTAATTTCATTAGATTGTACAATCGGGCTACGATGACTTTCCGAAAGACGGTACAAAACGAATTATGAAACCTATAATTAGTATTTCTTCTTCGTGATGTTTCGAATTTATGAACGGTTTCGCCATCAGCGAGCTGTAACTTACAGAATATTAAATAGAGATAGGGGTAGTCATGTACCGGGAGGATTAATGTCGTGTCTTCGAGTTGAATGATGTTCTCTGGGAGTATTAGTAGTCAGGGAATGCTCAAAGAAAAAGAAAAGGA
This sequence comes from Rhaphigaster nebulosa, assembly GCA_948150685.1. Taxonomy (NCBI): domain Eukaryota; kingdom Metazoa; phylum Arthropoda; class Insecta; order Hemiptera; family Pentatomidae; genus Rhaphigaster; species Rhaphigaster nebulosa. The sequence continues at coordinate 102,908,490 of OX411311.1, forward strand.
TGTCTCTATTATAGAGTTGTGCTTTATTGGTGGTCTACAGCTAGGGAAAGAGGGGTATCAAAATATGTACCCATTAAAATAGAAAATTCTATTTATAGTTTAGTCTATTTATAGTCTGTTTTAACCAATCTGAATATGTTTAAAAAAAAATGTATATTTATAATACAATTCAGAGATTATTATTCAGATTACTTTTTTTAAATACTTACTTAAATAATGTAACTACATATTTAAATTTTCAAAAAGTCCAAGGAGAACTAAAAACTAGTGCTTAATAAGGTAGCACCTTTCTTAAGGATTTGGATACATCCATCTTTAAATACCAATTTTATTTAGATTTTATATTGCTTAAATGAAAATATTTTTCGCGAATATTGAAACAGCAGATTTTTTCAAATCGATAAGGATTATAAAAAAAATATTAATAAAATTAAGAAAATATGTTTTCTCCATATAGAAAAATTACCCTCAAAGGTAAATGGTATACTATTTAATACTGATTTTACATCAAGGGTTTTTAATGTAAAATACGATTATAAAGAAAATACGGGTATTTCGGTCTATTTTTTGATAATATCTCGGAAAGAAGTTTAATTCCGAAAATAATAGGGTTGAACCACATACTAAATTTAAAAAAAATTGTTAAGCAATACTCAAACACCAAGTTTTGGGACTATTTAAGACAAAATAAATTAGCTGTAAGAAAGAAATTTGTTTTATTTATCTTTTATTAAAAATGTAATTACAAGCAGTTTGCGTCTAACCATAATCATATCAGTCAGTATGTTAAAGTAACTTTTTCACCAAAAACGACTAACCAGAAGTGCCATTTTATATTGTCGATTTTACACAATTTTCTCAATAAAGATTTTAATCAAACTTGCTATATCAATGTACAATTAAATGCTCTTTGATATCAGCTAGGTCTTATCTCATTGAAATAGTCTTAAAATCCAAATTTTCAAAATGGGTTCCTGGAAACAAATGTTTCCAAAGAAAGAAAAATGTTTTCATGGAAACTTTTTAAAATTTATTTTTAGTAGTGTGGTAAGTGAAAGTTAAGTGATGAGCGTACCGCATCAGATTTTTTAGATATAACTTTAAATTTGACCCCAAAAAAATTGTTTAAGCTGAGAGTTCGGGGAAGGAAGTTGTGATAAGTTATCTATGTTATATTTAAATAATAAATTATATTTTTACAAATCATTAATTTTTTTAATGATATATCAGCACAGAAACAACCAAGTTGTTTTACTCCCGTCTTCATTATACAATAATTAAACTTTGCCTGTTTTAGAATCCGCCCGGAAGATTTTTTTCCCAAACTACTTTAATCACTACGTATGGACGACGACTACAAAGGACTTTTTTTTTCTTTAATCACTTTATATACAGTACATATGAAACTTTAAAGCGAAAAGAGGTTTCAGGAAAATTTAAGATGTTTCTTCTACTTTAGGTAATAAAGAAAGTCTTAACATCTTAAACAAATTTAAGAATTTAACAGAAAAAGAAGGGAAATAACTCATTAATATTTTTGAAATAAAAAATTTGTAGGTTAATTAATATTTAAAATTTTGCTGTATTAGTTAATTTGAATATTCCCCTTGGGTGAATAACCTAACAGTTGTGAAGATTAGCAAATGCAACATTAAAAAAACTGATTAAAACGTCCATCAAACGGCTAAATGCCCACCTAAATCACGTTCGGATTTACTGATAACTGATAAGAAGTATTAAACTATTGATTCATTCTTATCAGCGGAGTAAATATTGAGAAAGGAAGGGCTGATAAATAACGGGAAAGAGCCAATAAAAAAAGAGGCAACATCCAACTTAGATGAAGAAGATAAATTTTATTGTGGCCTTTATACTTAGCTGCACTAAACCCCGGCGGGACAAATCATTTGCCGACTTTATTAGCCTATAACTTTCCCAAACCGACAAATATATATCTAGCGATAATCTGCATCATAAAAAGAAAAATTCTCAGTAGATATTCTCAAAAATAATCCTGTAAAAAACCCGAAAAACTGTAGTTTCTGCTGTCTAATATTACTTAAGAACATGAAAGTTATAAATATGCTGGGGGAAATTAGCATATATAAAATAATTCACCAATAGTTTCTGATATCATTCAACCTACTAATATATAACTTTTTTTATATCGTATATCTAAATAATATCGTATATTTAAAATATATATATTTTTATTTACCCTCATCTCTATAAGTACTTTACTTTTTTTAATATCAATATATTAATGAAAAAATCTTTTATCAATATACATACAGATGATTGCAGTAATATTTAATAGTTATCGCTATTGATGTTTTGTTATTAATGATGTTATGTTATGTTAAGAACTTGATGTTTTGCGCCAAAAAATCACAACAACCGATATTAGGAAAATTAGTTTACGATTAAAAAATTCGTTTGATTTTACTAACCAAATTAAAGATCACATACAGGTTAATTTAATATTTTTTTTGTCCATTTTTTTTTAACCATTTGTTTAAATTAAAAAAATCATCAATAGATTCTGCATTCTGCTTGAAAGATATAGCAGAATATCCCATTTAATACTCATAGTTTTGTTTTAATTACTCATCCGTAGTTTTGTGCTTTACTGCTATTTTTGCGAACAATTTTGAAAATAAAATTGTTAAAACTGTAAACAACAAATGATTTCTTCATTTTAAAAAACTGGTATGTATGTATAAGCATAAATAATACATTGATTTTTAACAAACAATTTTAATATTTCACAGCTAATCCAAGCAAATGATTTAACTATTAAAAAATAAATAAATTGTGTTCTTTTGAATGTTACTGTACATTACTGCATGGCACCCTAACCCTCCTCCCTCACTACATAAATGAAACTAAATTTAGAAAATTGCTCTCCCTTCTCTTTTGAGTTGGATAAGCACTTGTAGCAGTAACTAAAATTTTAAACTTAAATTTCGTAAAACGTAATGATTAATGGGAAACCTTGTAAACAATCATAAACAGAACCAGGTGGAATTTGAATACATTTAACAATCCGACAGCAAACTATGTCATAAATAAATAAATACAAACCCGATACTATTGATGCAATCGTGTTCCAACGGAGCTATCCTAGATAAGAAAATATTAACATGGCACCGTTACGGGGAGGGGTTGATGAACTGCGGTCGAACCCTGTTTACTTTTAAATGCCGTTTCGCCTTCGATCTGCTTTGGCGACAACCCGGTGTCTCATTAAATGCGAGCGGTGCTTTACATGTAAATCGAAACAAGGAGCCAGCTGCCTGTTTCTTATATTTCCCCCCGAAAGCAATAACATAAATATCCCGAAACCTCCTTAAAGCGACAGCCAATTTACTTGTAGATTCCCTTCTCAGTTAACTGATTGACGATAAAATTCGTTAGCAATCAGTCGAGAACATTACTCATGAAATGTTCAAATAGTTGTAAATAGAACGGGGGTAATGGAAAATAAGAAACTACCTTCCCAAGCCGGAGGAGAGATGGGTGATATTAAGACCGAGGTTTATTACTATTCTAGTCACCAAGAGACCCGCAGCCATTAAATCTTTTTCTGTTTTATTTAGGAGCAGGCAACCCTTCTGATAACATGCATCCAGAGGCTAGCTGGCAAGAATACTAAGTGCCGGCTAGATTTAAAAGTCCGTATTTATATTCTACTAATTAAATTTATAATATCAATAAATCTGAATAGGATACGATTTTCTCGGTTGAAGTTGTTCATTCATTGAGCCTTTTCAGGTAATAAACTGGCAAATAGATATTCTAATCAGAGTTTATGAGCAGTAAAACTTATAAAGTGAGGTACTGACCTATCTATCTTCGATTTATTGGACAAACTAAATGTAGTGTAACTACACCAAAAAACGTTATGACCTATTTCTGAATTTCGAAGGGCTAAATATAACATTTATTTAAATTACTTAATGCCGTTATTGACCAAACATTTAAATGAAAGTTTATTCCCCCATCCATAAAGAAATAGGCTATAAAAAATATCTTAACTTATTTTTTAATTTCTTATGGATTTTGATTGAGCTTGCGTTTTTTTTTTTAAGTTTAAAAGGCGCGTTTTTTTTTTTAAGTTTAAAAGGTGCGTTTTTATTTCACACATAATCTGAAATATTATGAAAATTTTAAAAAAGTTAAAAGTTTTAGTCTATTCAGATTTCAAACCTTGCAACATAATTGGAAAGAGAGAAGTTATAATTTAAATTACTATTACCCACAGCACAAAATCCTTACAAAATAACTTAACGACAAACGTTATAAGTAGGTACTCGCCCCGATTTGATAGGTTATCAAAAAAAAAAGACATTCTAATAGACTTCAGCACATTCGTTGGTTTTATTCAAGATGAAGATATGCGAGAATTAAAATATTAAGATAATAAAAATAAAAGAAATCAATTTAAAATACAGATTTTCATTAAACATATAATTATGGTATATGAATTATTAAAACTTCCATCAAACTTTAAAAAAATTTAATTCACAAAAAAGTAACTTATTAGGATTTATGATTTTTTTTTATCTATAACGACTAAAAATAAAAAGGAACGAAAATTCATAATTTTCCGTAAATTCACTAATTACAAAGAATGGCAGATTTTCAATATTAGTTTACATTTCATTGAATTGCGTTTTTGTTTGAAAGTTTTTTCATTCCGCTTGAACCTTGTTATCACTCCCATATTATTTATATACCTACATATCCGTAGACTGGTCAGGAAGACCTCGATATTTCGAATTTTTATAGTTCGCTTGGCCTGGCACCGCACCTCTATAAATCGAAGTTTTTATTTGAGAACCTCTATATATCGAAGTTGTTTTGATAAAATCGTATTTAGGCGAAACTCAGTTCATTCTTTGAATTGAAAGAGTATCGTACCCTGAGATTATTTTCGTTTACAGTATAGTGTTTATTATTGTCACCAGTTAGTCCGAGTTCAATTTGTGCCCGTATGAGAAACTAAGTTTTCGAGAAGTTTTTGTTAAGGATTCGAATATATTTTTATTCTGGGCAATGGCAAAACGTAAAACACTGTCTTATGAAGAAAAAGATAAAGTTATAGATGCGGTTAATACGCGGGATAAGAAAACAAAAAAAACGATATTGCTAAGCAGTTTGGCATACCAGCCAATACGCGATCTACAGCATTAAAGAACAAAGAGAAGTACGTAAACCAAGCCCCTTTGTCCAAGAGACATAAAAAACCTGACTTCAAAGACATCGAAGAGTGTGTTCTGCAGTTATCTCGTCTCCTTCGAGATTGGAACTTTGATTCAGTATGCCTTGTCTCCTTGATAATGATTTTGAGCTCTAAGAAACAAAAACAAAAAAAAAAACAGCTGAGTCAGGAAGCAAGTTATAAATGGTTATTCTTATTAAGGACCGGAGATACAATACTACCTGCAGAGAACCCGGTGATGTATGGACGAACACCTGTGATGACAATTGTATTAACTATACCTGAATACTTTTAAGCGGAATAATAAGATTATGGTCTTTCATATAAGCAGGCTTGGTATGTTGTTCACATAAGCCTAACAATAGAATGAATAATTGAGATGTTCAAGTTTTTATTCACATCCCCAAATGTCCTTCTGAGGTACCTATAATGTCCTGCCTGCATTTTTAAAATATACCTACATATTCAGCCGACGGTGGATTTCAATCCGAATATTAAGACTCAACAGCAACAAATAATACAGTAACTTCAGTTCTGGTTTAAGATGTACTTTAGAAAAGAAAAAAAAAAAAAAAGGCCCGCAACAATAAGAACTTGCAATTTACACATGAATATTTATTAGGTATATTCATAAAATTAATTCTCTAAGAGAAAATATTGAATCGTGAATAAAACCGCATTCAAATAGAGTAAATATACCGGTAGTGGACACAGTTAAGGAAATTTTCTATATTTTTTCTGACCCTGTGGTTTCTCTAGGTACTTTTATGATTGAAAACGCATATAGTGATTGCATCAGCTATTCTTCTTTGAATTAATGTCAAATAAAATTTTAATTTATGGTATTTAGCATATTTTTCCTTAACATCGAATTTGCCATATGGATAAATCAACTCATTGGATCAGTGATAGATAAACGTTTTAACAACTTTTTATGGATAAAAGTCTGATTTTGTATTACTTGAAACATATTAATGCAATGATTTGTTATTTTACAATGCTAGGATCTCATAAATAAAGAATAAAGGGAAAAACAAAGATGGTTGCGTCAGATTAAAAGTTGTAACTTTAGAACATTTATAACGTCATATTTAAAAAATTACTTAAACCACTACTAGACGGTATCAGCTACATTTACCCCCAGCTGAACCAAAGCCTATTTTAACTATACCTTAACAGCCTATGCCTTATTTTAGCAATTTAATTCCCCAAGTGTCCAATATTGAAGCAGTGTCCACTACCTATGCATTCGCCTTACTAGTTGACGTATTTCATTAAAATAAAGTACATAAAATTGTGTAGATATGTGAAGAATGAGTATATCTAATAATTTCTTTATTAGTTTTACTTTATCCGATTTTTTTTTACAATCAAATCATGGTATTCCATTCAAATAATATTCTTACTGAAACGATTGTTTCAATAATTCAGCTCACGTACCTTCCAAAAGGTTTATCCAGAATTTAAAAACTGAGATCAACCTCTCCCTTCCCCTCCGCTTCAAATAAGATCCCGAAGCCACCTCCGGCTAATCCAGCTCCAATTGGAATGCAGAGGATGGTCGCCTACCGAGACGATTTGAAACGATCAGTTAAGCTGGAAGTCCTTAACTAGGGAGCCTTTTGGAATATTCTATAAAATCTGTGGACCCTGAAAGGAAATTTTTCCTCTTCTGTTTAAAAACGTCCAAATGAGGTCCTTAAAGTAAGTTAGTAGGGAGTTTGAACTGTTCTATAAGGGTCAGGCATTAAGTCGAGCAGAGGGAATCTGAATACCAAATGCGACGAACGCTGCACGCGTCCCTTTGATAAAACGATTATGACTTCAAAGGCGACTCAAGCTGTCGCGATAAATTATCGTCAGGTTAAAACAAAAAAGCTCACGTCTATACACTCACATTCAGTAGAACATGTTTACTCAATTCTGACATAGAAAGAGGATTGATTAGGTCGTAAACTAATCTTAATAATAGTGGGTAACTTTATATTGATAACAGAAGCAATAACTTGGAGAATATGCGCGTGCAGTATAAAGAAATAGTTTATCATTAAAAAATCGATCGGTGCAATATGATATGGGCTGACTAAAGTCCAGAATGAAAAAAAGTCTAAGTTAATTCAGTTTCATGAATAATTAAAAAACGAATGACGGGAATCGGCTTGTTGAATAAAACACAACTTCGCAGTATTTTACTTAGGTTTAGTTCAGCACACAAAATATTCTAAAGACAAATAAATCAATAGATATTGGGTGCGCCATAAGGTAGAAATGCACGGAGACCGAACAAACTGGATTCCATTTTCACAAGTGGAGGATACAAAGCAACAGTATTGCAAAATCAGTCATAGTGACAGTCTTCTTATCTATTATAAACGGATTACAAAACATGTAGACCTTAAACAAATATTTAAAAAAGTTAAGGCCTTGAACATGGCCTTAACACAAAATAGCAAAACAATTAGACTGTTATTTCATACATAGGTAAAATCGGCAACGAACGAGCCGATGAAGGAGCAAAAGAAGCAGAAAAAAAACTGTAACATCCACATTTTTGCCTGAATGGATACAAGTTATTTCAAGTAAGTTCAAGAAAAATTAGAATGAGGAGTATGAAAGACTTCCACTTAACCAACTTCGGCAAAAACCGAACAAAGGGATCTTTCCACCTCTCTTGCCATAAGAATCAGAAGGGGTAGAGGTGGGGACTTTTAGTATGTTTCCCTCCTTAACACTCCCAAAGTCAAATGCTAACCCCCTCCATGTTCTTTAAACTCTTTTCGCTGGACCAATAGATTTTTTTCCTCCTCCAAGGATTAAATAACGTCAAAACATTGGATTTCATACATCGATTTCAAGTTTAGAAATAATCAAACGATTACTAGATATGGTAAGTTGTTGCGGTAATCAAAGATAAAAATTATGTCTGCATAACGCCGAAGGAATGCTGCAAAATAAGCAGGTTATAAATTGGACAAACCAAGCTGAATCACCTCCACCTGCTTTTAGGCCTGCACCGAACAAGGCGCAAAATCTACAACAATGCTTCGCTAACGCTCCAACATTGATTCAAATACCAAAAGTGTCGAATAGGAAAGCAAACGATGAATAGTGAAAGTTCTTTTCCATATAAAGAAAATAATAAAATCGAGAAAACGATAAAGTATCTTAAAGCTATGAACTTCATTGGAATAATTTCAGAAGACCTAATCAACACCTAATGCTCCAGCAACGGTATTAAAAAAAATATAAGAGAAAAAAAATATGATAAGAGTTATAACAAAATAGATAGGTATGTGATTTGTTTTAAACAAAATTCCTTTTAGGATGTGTCTCTTGATCCTCAACTTATTGTTAACTTCTACATGTCAATATACCGTCTACGCCTGTAACAGCCGATCTGAATGTGCTTTGAATGAAAAAACTCTTTCCATTCCAGACCCTCATTCTCCTACGCTCAAAAGGTTATCAATAACAAACATCGAAGTGGCTATCATTTTGTATCTCTCAATTCAAATTATACTTCTGACATTTTGCCGATAGTCCATATTCTTCATCGAATTTGGAAACTACTTGGAGCACATCCAATCGGTAATGTTGACAGTGGAATTCATCTTGCGGGAATCCGCTAACAGTCCAAAACCTGCGCATTATCTGAAGGAGGATTCGGGATTGGAGATTTCCCGATAAAGGCGAAAATACACGGGCGAGGTTCGCTCTGCACTGCCATTAGCGGCGATAGCGAGCCCTTACTAGCTCACTATTACATGTACTTTCTACCGTTTACCATAAATAACACCGCATTTACATAAAAGTCGCATTAGAGCTTTCAATTCACGAGAATCTTAGATCATGGGAGTATTAGTCCTTATCGGACAAAGGTCCTGATCGAATGCATTACCTTTCTCCTGATATTATCCTAGATAAAACGCTAACTAGATAATATAAAATATATAAATATCTTCAGCGGTGGCTGGGAAAATTAAATACAAATCGGAATACATAAATCTTCTAGACTGCAAAATAAATAGTGTAAGAATTTTTTTTTTATAATTCAACATTCTTCTCCTGTCTAGTGTTCTCCTAAGATAGTAGTAAACTGTTCTGACGAGGCCAATTCTTCGTTATAAAATAGAGAAGTGGTTCTCAAGCAGTCTAACACATCATTATTTTTCAAATCACGTTCATGTATTCGTCACTATTTTCTCATTCCAACTATCAAGTTCCTGCGCGCTTCCTTTTCCGCTTGCTCGGACAAAAATCATGCACAAGAATGCCAACACCCAGTCCAGAAACTCGTGTTGGCGATAGATTTACTGTCCGTTGAAGCTAAATAATTTATATTCAAAAACTTCACGTAAATGTTCCTGCAGGTAGACTAACATCACGGTTTATTGACAACTTTTAAAAATAAATCAATCAAGAACTAAGTCATGAAGGATCAATGGGGAGTATAGGGAGGTTATTACGGGGCTGAGTATAACCAGTAACTATCAAAATACAGTTTCAAACTCCATTTTTCTATTTAGAGAAAATTTGTGAGCCAGTAAGGATTCGAACCGAGTCACTTCGCATCGGAAGTTTGTGTTACTAGTCAACTTTTTCCCAATTTTAAATATATAATTCCTAAATAAAAAACAAATTATGATTAGATTATAAGACACGGTCAAACTCAATCACTTAGTGAATTACTAATCTATTTTGTACTATAAAACTACATATTGCAATAGAAAGTACTTAAAATAAAAAGCGGCTGCACTACAAGGAGGAAAAAGAACATTACGAAAAAATAATAAAACAAGAAAAAAAAGAAGGAATAAATAAAAATATTTTTTTAAAGGAAAAGTTACACCCCAACGTATTGTTTCCGCATATCAATCATTGAAATAAAATCTAAATTGGGTTCCGTGGTAATATATCAGTTAGTAAGCCAGTTCAGAATCTTCGGATTTTTAAAGATAATCAATAAATTTACAGACAAAAAATTAAGTTTTACAAATTTATTAAACTTATGGCATTAGGAAAACCACAAAAAAATGGTTTAAGAGTGCAAATGTTTCCTCATCCGACCCAGGAACCATCTTCTTTTCGGAGGGGTGCTGATACCTCTCGATGTTTTAGCAACTTCTTGGTATACTTCCACAAGCTTCCATCATCAATCGAAAGCTTATTTATGTATGCCTCATAGTTTGTCCTATTGAATTTTTGTATTTGTCTTCGTTGTTTAATCTTTTAAATATCTGTCTGACTGATGGGCGTCTGTCAATCTGCCATACCTTCCGCGCTCTTTTCTTTGCTCTGATTAAATCCCTTACGTACTGGGGGTATAGCGGTTAGCCTTATTTCTTGAGGGCCCGGACTAGGATATTGTCGAAGGCCAAGGAGATTCTTGAACATTGTTTGTAAAAGTTTCCACATCCCAGTCGATTGAAGCACTAACAATTGCTGGCCTTCTTTGCACGGTGTCGGCTTCATTAAGAAGGACTAAGTGTACCACGGAATGATCAGAGCAAAGATCAGAACTCGTATGTATGGTGTGAGTTGTGGTTCGTAGTCTTTTCAAGATAAAAAAGTCAAGAAGGTCTGGAGTTTTATGTATCGATGCAGACCAGTATGTCGGCGTGTCGGTATTTATCGTTTCTAATGAAAGCACGAGGAAAGCAGCCCTCAAATTCCTTCCTCTTGGCGTGCTAAATCGTGAACATCAAGATTGGTGCATCGCGTTAAAGTCACCTCCTGCTATGAAACACCTCCCCAAACTTTGGAAAAAAATTGCATCGAAGATGCCAACACGTATATTGGAGGACAATGAACTGAAGTCAGAGTCATTGGGTGGTGTTTCATGCAAAGTGTTATGCCAGTAGATTGGATGTCAGGTGTAGTGAGAAAGAGAAATTATATGATAGTGAACATTTTATAAGTATAGCAGTACCGCCCTGAGCTGTGTTGTCGGAGTGGTCTGTTCTGTGTGACACATAGCCAGAGATACCAAATTTCGAGCGTGGTGTGAGGTGTGCTTCCGTTAGCAGTGTTATCATACGTTTTTCTTGAAGATATAAGTTTAGTTCCGTTCTACCTTCTGCCAGTCCGTTTGCGTCCCAAAAGAGAATGGAAAAAAAGCCCGCAGTCAGTTGATTAGGGGTCATTTGGAGGGCACATGGCTTGGATAACTTGCGCGAGCTATTGAAGGAGGCCAAAAAGAGGTTGGGTGAGGTTGTTCAGACCAGTTAGTAATCGAAAAAATTTAGGTGTGATATTATCACCTGAAAGAGCCTGCTGGACAGTTTTCCTCCTCGTTCCCGAACGTGCTATATTGCGAGGAGACGAAGTAGCATGGTGTGGTCCCTACTGGTGAGTTGGTGGTCTCTGTCGCTGAGCAGGTGGTCTCTGCTCCCGTGGTTCCTGCACCTGTGTCTCATTCTTGTGCGACGTTCGCTGGATCTGCAAGGTTTTCTGAAGATCTGGGAATTCTTCAAGACTTAGGAGGAGGAAGTGACGATCGCTGAGAGCGATAGTTTGTTTAGGTTCTGTGGTAGTTGACATCCAGTGGTAGTTGGTGTTCATTGTGACAGTTAGCACCTGATATCTCTTCTGGCTTGGTACAAGATACACTTTCGTGGCCTTGGCTGATGGTGGCCCACATCTAACGCAACGTGGGGTGTGATTGCAATATGACAGTATTGCTGACACCGCGGTATAACCCTTTTTTCTAGGTTTTTCTTCAGTAATTTTTGTGTAGAATATTGTTTTAATTTTAAAGATTTTATCATTATATGATGATCTAAAGAAATCTATAAAAAACATTAGCAGTGGCCATTTGAATCGAGAAATGACGTTGGCGATGTTTACGGTTTTCAGGAAATCTCTTTTTTATTTTCGAAACTGTGAAAATAATAAACCATGGATAGTGTAATAATTTTCTGCGTTTTTAGTATGCAATAGTTTTAAAAAACAGTGTTGATTTTTATAAAAAAAAAAAATATATGTATATATTTATATTTGCTTGGATTTAGCTACATTTATTAACATAATTAATTATAGTATTACCTAACGGAATTCCCACAATCCTAAATACAGCTTGAAGGTGCGCCCATACTACAGCGAAAGGCGATTAAGCTATCGAGCACTTTCAAAACCGAATAAAATTACTGGATTCCTCCACGTTTTGCCACCTCGGCAGCTGAGCTTGTCATTCAGCCTCCTAATCCTAAATGGCTCTGGAATTATTTATTTTTACGTTCTTCTAGAGATAATGGGTCAGAGTTTGCACAATCTTGATTGAAAGGAATATTTGTTTCTCTTATTCGTTATAAAAAATAAGATAAAATTAGGAGCATATACATATTATAAAAAACACTCAATATATTAGGTAGTTACAAAAGTCTTTGTGCTTATTCTTTAGCTTCTTTGTGCTTAGTCTGTTTTTCTTATTCTATAGCGCATTAAATACATCGCAATACTTTTCTACTAATTAATTATACATTGTATGATTTTTATATAATTTATTTTAATTCATATTAAATTAAATGGGGCCTTATACAAAGCTAGACTTATCAAAATGTATGTATTTTAATTTGTAATTTTTATGTGTTTATTAATACACTATGTTTTAATACACTCAATTTTATTCTATAAAACTGTATTTTATCAATAATAACAAAAGCTTCCAGGTACGTAAATAACAAAATTCAACATTCCGTAGGAAACCACCCAACTACCGACCAACACCTATTCATTCTTCATCTTCGATTCTAAACATAGCAACAGACTATTAAGAGATATTGCTAAAGCTGTAATGCTCAAGGATAAGAGGAGACGCCTAAAAAAGAAGTGGATGAGAGATCTCTTGTGAACTAAGGATCTAAATCAATCTCGGGAAGAGGTTGTCATATGTCATATCTGAGATGACATAATTTCTTTAATATTAAGACAATTACTGATTGTCAATTATTATTATTATTATTATTAATTTGATACGAGTGAATAAATATAGGTGAATAAAAAAAATTCCTTTTGAGATGGTAATACTTTTACTTTCGTCGATTATATCACCAGAATCCGCATGAAGGTTGGATAAATAATTAGGAGAGAGTAGCGACCTTATGTAAATCGGGTACCGAGATTATTTCTCCTTGAGACAGGTCGGAGGTACTAAAAGGATGATGGATGATCGGGAGTATAAAGGCCTTCTACCGTGGGCGGATGGTCGGGAATTAAAAGAAGCCAGTGATCTAAACAGATAAGAAATTTAAAGGAGGCGTTCCCCGGGGCTCCTCACTCAGCCCTGCCTTGTGCCTATTGTGTAGGGATAAATACCATGTATCACTTAATAATAAAGGCAGTTATAGTGTATTTTTGACTGGCGTAATTGGTATCTAGTAACTTATTATTATGGCTTATTTCGTTCTAAACTTTGACAATTACTTCGTATTTATAATAATTATTTTGACTGTATCGAAAAGAAATGGGTAAATATTCGGTGGTTTTAGAATTAATCAACCCAGAAATTGTTTAGTAAAAAAAGTATTTTTTTGTTCCATAGACCAAGATGAATAATTCAATGGTTACAAGGAATAAGTAGGGAAGGCGAAAAATGGCCCTCCTTAGTTATGTGTATTGTGATCATCTCCCAAGCCAATAAACTTTTTACTCCAACAAATTGTTTACTCCCAAGTAAACAATGAACAAAATGGTAACTTATAGCTCTCCTCAATACCTCGCAAAAAAATAGAACTGTGAGTTACTAACTTCTTCACACTATCCAGAAGGCTTAGGAGATGATCGCAATACACAGAACTCAGGAGGACCATTTTCCAACTTACCAACTTATTCCATGTGGCCATTAAATTCTGCGTGACATTTTCTATATTTATATGTAAATCTCAGATTTATTGCAAATAATAAACCATTTTATTATTTAAGAAACGATTATATATATATATATATATATATATATATATATATATATATATATATATATATATATATATATATATATATATATATATATATATATATCTGCTAATTACAAAATTAAATATGTCCCAAAATGAAATAATAGTTGACATTATTATCAATCTAAAACTTTTAGGAAAGCTTAGAAATACTTTTTCTATTGTTTGTTGTGTTTGCATTTTGTTCATTAGCCCATTATTGTCGAAGATAATGTTAATAGATTTAAGGACTATTTGGTGCAAACCTTCACCAAATCCATGGTATATCATGGATATCGAAATTTAAAACCCATATTAAAATATTACGGTTATTGCATTAAAATTCTTAGCAGTGCAATTAGAATAGTAGCTGCATCTAGATAAAATGAAAATTTGTATAATTTATCTTAAATAACGTAGAGAACATATATCATCTTTAAAAAAAAAAAAAACATAAATAATCTATACCAGTAACAACAACAAGTGCACCTGACTATAACTCAAATATGTAATCCAGTAATTGCAATAATCTACTTTGACATCCTGAGCTTCAATTTTGATTGAGTAATCCAATTTTAACTAAGTATTTGTCATTTAATAATGATAATCGAAAAAATCAATTTTACGAATGTGACGAGTCGAACACCCCATTTGTTGAAACATTTTTCACAGAAAATATTTTTGTGATTGCATAATTATCAATTAATGTAATCGATAGACTATACATGAGCTATTATATAGTTAATATAAGCTAATAAAATACAAGTTAGCACATTGTTGAATAGATCTGCATCGAATTAATTTTAGTAGATATGATTTATTTCATTGAGCCACTGTTATAAATAATTCGCAACGAAACAAATGGCATGGGGACGCTTTTCATTCCGAGAGATGTTAAGAGATTCACATAACAAACAATGAAACTAGAAATTGATGAATCGTTTATAAGAAATATTAACCTATTTGTCTTAGTCGTCGCGTAGAAAAGATAACATCGATTCTATTTCTCCACACAATGGGACAGTAATTGGAGGATATCACTTTTTGCTGACGAGACCTCAGTCAGTATAGAGTATCCGGCCCGCTACAGAAGAACCAAAGGCCGACAAATCGAGAGAAACATAAAACAAAAGAATAAAAGGGAAAATGTGACAGCTGGTTCTTAGGGGACGGGAATCGATATTGTGACAGCCCACACATTGAGAACGGCTTCGAGCGTTGGCCCACATTGTGCTTCCTTCGCTTCATTTCCGACGGGGTTGCGCAGGGCACTCCGCGCTGTCCTTTATTGTAGCTCCAGTCGTGTTTTCCACTCGCTCGACCGCATTCATCGTAGCCTAGAGATGGGGAAAACCTCATTTCCTCTCTTGCGGTTTTCATGAGGGTCCATTAAACCACAGAGCCCTTTCGGAAATTGCGGTCCTCCATTTCGGGAGCGGCTTTTAATGGAGCTTTTAAGCTATCATATTAAAATGAGAGCTCAAAACTCGATGGGGGACAAAGAAAAAAAAATTGCCACCAGCTGCTGATGGATCATGAGTGAACATTTTTATAGGACCAAAATTACTGTTGTCGTCGAATAATCCGATTAAGTTAGATTAACTCTACAACAAGTTTGATTTAAAAATGTATATTTCTCAACGTTTCGCTTTATATAAATATTACTTTTTTTTCTATATTAATCTTCAGTAATAAATTTTTTAATAACCATAATTCAACACAAAATTATTACACTTATTGAATATAAAAGTTTTTATTTTTAAATCATATTTATTGCAACTGAAAAGTTAAAAACATTACTTTGTATTTGACTCATATGTTTATTTTTACGGTCAGTTTACAAAAGTCCATGAATCAAAACCACTGATAACGAATTTTTAATTTATAAATCTTAGTTTCTTCATTGTTTTTTACAGGAATTACAGAAGAGAAAACGTCAAATTTTTATTTATTGAAAATTTATACAGTTGTACTGACAAAGTTTCAATTTCCCCATCTTCAGGTCACTTCTGCAATGGATCATTATATAATTAATAAGTTAATTAATGAAGGATTAACCTTTTGCATTAAGCAATAAGCATTGTAATATGTATTACCTTTTTATTTTAATTTATTATTGTTAAATCTTCTGCTGTACTCTGTTAAATAAATTAAATTATTAAATAAATTATTATTAAATAAATAAAAAATAATAAATAATATAAATAATAAATAAATCGTAATTATATAAATTATAATGGTGGTTTGCGAAGGTAACCAGTGAATAATGAATTTAAAGGCACTAGCTTTTAACATCAAGGTTAGTTTGTAATATTTGTAATAAATCGGCAATCAGAATCTTTTTTCAAAACTTAAACAATGGTTTATACGAAACATCACAATATAGACTTTAAACAAATGTTTAAATAAATGTTTAAAAATAAAATAAAAAACGGGACAATGCTTTAGGAGTTTAAACAACGAAACGCGGGCATAATTGAATACTTTAATAAATTCTGCAACAACTTTTTTGTGTAAGAGATATCAATTACAGGAATCTATAAAAATCTTAGGGAACCGCGTTACACATCTGTAATAAGATACCATTGCGTATGGCATAGACCCTGCGCGAGAGCAATATGTTAATTTGAAATATTAAGTCAAGAATGTTTACATGAGCTCAGCACATTCGGAATATCTCGGGCGATGACGAATGGTCATGAAAGTTTCTCTTATATTTTACGCATCATGGCTTATTTGAATTTTAGAAATTTCAAGCATACAGTCAGCTAAAACCTATTATACAGCATCGCCCAATGGGGTGAAAAACATTTAGAAATAATAAAGCCAACATAAAAAGAACAAGCCGTAGCATGCCAGAGAACAATTTATAAAAACTAGAATTATTTTTATGAATTATGTAGCCTGTTTTTGAGCGTTAAATGAAGAATTTAAAATACATTTTTTTAAAAACTATTTATTTATTGAGCAATATTACATTCTGTCTCAGCAGGAACAAAGGTAATAGTGATAAAATAAATCATTCATACCATAAAAATCCTTTAAAAAAAAAAATTGTAGGGGGAAAAAGTATATCAGACTTACGACTTTTCAGCAAAATCGAAAAGTTTATCCATACCTGCAAAAAAAATATGAGTATAAATATATCATTATTAAAATATATGTTAGGAATATTTTCTATTTACCACGGCTATTACTTATAAAACGGTTTAATTAATTAATAAAATATACATATAAATTGCCTAATTTAATTATAATTATGTTAAAATTTGCAGTGTCTATGCAGAGATGGCATAAAACAATTTCTCATCTCCTAAATTTCCTTTCTAGTTTTCCTCACAAACAATATCTGATTTTGATATGATTAATGTATTAAAAATAACCATACAAGATTCATTGAATTCGGTTGAACATTAAAAAAAAACAAAAAAAAAATAGAAGGTTCGTGCACAATTTTTAAAATAACACCAAATGCATGAATGGTCATATCGACCATTTTTGTATTTCATAACTTCCTTATTTGTTTAATTATTATTTGCTTAAAAAATGTTTAAGGAATAAACAAAACTTGGTTCAAACAAATATAACTGCGATAGAAACTAGCCATAATAACTTTCCGATAATTTATTCATGATGATACTATACTTCTCTCGACTAGTTGAAGAAAATATCTACAGACGTATTCTCGGAAGATAGCAAGTGAAGGGAAGGAATTTTACGACCTGAGGAACTCATAAAAAGAAGGCCCCCTAAATAGAGCAGAGTTTAGCATCCTTGCTGTTGTAAAGACCCGGGAGGAAGAAAGGCTTAAGTAGAAGCAGGTAGCAGTGAAACCCTTTGCCCTGGAGGATGGGTACTAAGGTCTAAGTAACAGGGAGTAACGATAATGGTGATTCCAGTCAGCACGGCTGGAGAAGTATCTGCTGCATGCGCTAAAACGTAATTGAAGAACTAATGACATAATCGAGTAAATATGAGAGGATATATCCTTGTATTGCTAAAAAGAAATATTTGCAAGTTTCATTTTTTCTTTTACAAAGTAAAATACACAGACTTCAAAAGCATGGCATTACACATCGCACTAATTACCATTACACATTAGATGAGGAAATTGATAGGATAACAAATGAGTCCAGTGATATTCCTTTCTTAATTACCTTCGTTTTCGAAATTCGCATGTTTCATCTCAATCTATTCTACTGACGGATTTTTATATCATGCAATATAATTAATAATAAAGATCAAAAAAACAAAAAGAGATTGTTAAGATAAAAACAAATAATAAATAATAATAATAAACATAATGATAACGATAAATACATTTTTTTTAAATGTATAAAAAATTTATTTTAAATAGAATGAGGAAATAATAAACGACATTTATAAACAATGATATATATATATATATATATATATATATATATATATATATATATATATATATATATATATATTATATATATTTATATATATATATATATATATATATATATATATATATATATCCTTTATTATTTAAATTATAATTTAAAAGAGATAATATCAATTTATTAAATTGAGATTTAAATTAGTTTATCTATATACAACTTTTTTAAATCTTAAAACATTTTAAGGCTATTGTCGTTTAATATTACTGTTTTAAAGGAATTTATTTAAAAAAAAAAAAAAAAAAACATATTATCGCCATCAAGAATACCTGACAAATTTGAAAAATCGTATTTTTTATATTGCTTGGCTTTATTAATTTCTCAGAAGCATATTTTCAAAATAAAATCTTATAAACACAAATCTAGAGCTCAGAGAAGTAAAAAGAACGAAATATATAACAATCATTCGCAATGGCGAAGTAAAACGTAATGCTTTTTTTTTTTTTTTTGGTATCATGAAAAATAGCTATTTTCACATTCATTAGTTATAGGTGATGGCGAGATTTTTCCGCAATTAAAAAAATAAATATTAGAGTGAATGGTAACTTTCTTGTTTATTGAAATTGAAATATTAGTGCAATATTCTAAAATGAGATTGAATCCTGAATAAAACATTAGCGAGAAATATTACAATGGTGCTACGAAGGTTGCAGTTCTTTAACCAACTCAGTAACATATTTCCTCAGTTGACATCCGCATGATGGTATAGAAGGATCAATCTAATTAGGGATTGATAAATTATTTGCCACTTCTATAATTTTGTTTTTAATGAAAACTAGTTTTGAATGTTATTCATAAATGTTTTATAATACTAATTTATATTATATTTAATTTAATATGTATAATAATACCAAACTGTATTCTGAATTGCTTGTTTTGGAATTTTTGTTTGTTTATAGAACTGAAGATGAATGTATAACATTCGAAACTAGCTTTCAAAAATCAATCCATAACATATTTCATTCTATACACAACACATTTACAATATACAATAGGAGTGAATAATTACTCCTTATTGATTGTAGCTCACCAATTGGATCGAAATATTGTTTCTATTCTAATACACTTCAGCTTAATCTTGAATAACAACGAACATATAATTAAATGTTATAGAGGAACGTGGGCAACTAATTATTATACCATTGGAGAGAGTCGTAGGATAGCATATGATGAATAGACCTATCTAGTTCTAATGGTATATCCTAAGACTCCCTTCATTCAGGCCGCCATATGTAATTAGGTCGATAGTCACACCTTGCGAAGAAAGTAGCAGAATAGAAAATATCGAATCTACGTCGATTGCTTTGTAAGTTGCATGATTTCTAATTATAAATAGCAAAATCAAGTCCTTGAATTACAAATTGCATTCACTAATCCATTTGAAGTAAATGAAAATTTAATTAAATTTAAATATCTATTTCGGTTGTTGCACTTCACCCAAGAACTCAATCAGTAACACTTGCTGTTAAAGAAAAAAAAACCTATTTTAAAAACTCCATTTTTTATTTCTTAACACTTCCAATCATGAAATGAAGAAGAAAAGATATAACTTCTGTTTAGCTTCATAAAAGAACAATTTTTTTTTTCATATATGTATATCATTATTCATTCAAACAAAACTAAAAAAAACAAAAACATACCAAAGATTAAAGATAAAAAGCCGAAGAAGTCATCTGATGCTCTCACTGAAGCATACTGGCGATGGGACAATTAGTTTTAGTTGACCTCCATTAACCATAGTGATACTCGATCATTCCTCTCGGGAAGTGGCGACAGTTTCTTATATTATTATAATAAATACTTATTAAAATAATAACAACAACAAAAATAAGACCAATGAAAACAATAATGATCATACCAGATTTAAACTAATATGTTTCACGCGTTCTTAAACAATAAGAAATAGCAATGTGAAATAAATATTTTACAAAAAAAAAAAAAAAAAAAAAAAAAAGTCTGCCAAATAGTTCAGTATGGCTTCCTCACTATTTCTATTGGGTACATTTGGAAAAACAAACGTGTAAGGAAAAATTAATTTCATTTTTTAATTATTTATTTAATCATATTTCGAAAAATTGCACACAAAAAATAATAGTTCAAAATGTACATGCGCGATCGAAAATCCGATTCAAAAAACGGAACCAGGACCCTCGATTACCTAATAAACGTACCCTATTTCTAAGAAAATGTCAAAAATAACAGTAAATCGATATGCGCGTGCGTGATCAAAAATAATTTAAAATATCTGGTGTGTCCACTCATACGACTTTCTATACCGCTTTGGGCGAAAGTCCAAAACAAAAATTGTTTGATATATCTTCGCTAATATTAGTCCGATTAAAAAAAATTGTTGTTTCATAAATTTAACTTCGTAGACATTTTAATTATCATTCAAATGAGAATCTATAATGTTCAGGAGATGTATAATTTTTGAGTCATCAAAAACATAAACTGTGGTGAACTGGTTTCCAAGAATATGAGCAGAAAACTTTATAACATTTGTACAAAGTTTTACATACATCTGTACACTATTTCATTGTTAATACTGGTCATATACATTATACCTACCTTAAATATGTAATTTAATTTTTGTATGAAGGTTTCAAAAATTTTAACGAATTCTTCTTTATATATTTATAATTCTTTTCTATATATTTATAATTCTTTTCTATATATTTCATGTGCAGGTAAAATAAAACTAATATTAGCTATATAGCTAATAAAACTAATTTTATTTTACCTGCACATGAAATATATAGAAAAGAATTATAAATATATAGAAAAGAATTATAAATATATAAAGAAGAATTCGTTAAAATTTTTGAAACCTTCATACAAAAATTAAATTACATATTTAAGGTAGGTATAATGTATATGAACAGTATTAACAATGAAATAGTGTACAGATGTATGTAAAACTAATACAGTAAGTGTGTCCTAATTAATTATTATATTCATTCATTAATTTATTTTCTTTCTCTTTAAATTCTTCTCCTTCTTTTTCTTCATGCTTATAAACATTTTCATATCAACATTACATATTCTTATGCAGTGTATTCTCCACTTATATATTTTTTATTAATTCAGTTAGAATTTAAAAATGGAACTTATAATGTACGCGCGAAAATTCGACTTGTTAATATCAAGCTTAAAAAATTCGGAAAGAATAACGTTATTTACAATAAAAGGGAATTAATTACGCCCGCTTTTACTCTGAGAATGCACAACTGGTCTACAGACGTTTGAATTGCATGAGACAGAAGAAAAAGAAAAAAAAATAGCGATACACGTGTTAGATTTCCCTGGCAGAGTTAATTACACTATGGAATCCTGTGTGCACAACTGAGGCGCATCTAGAAATACTGAGGCTAAAAATACCAACGGATTCGCGTGAGGGGTTCAGTTTTTCACTAGACTGTATTTGCTTTAAATAGGCAAACAACTTTATTCCTGCATATTATACTGTGGTGAAACCGATGTGAAAGACTATGCAATGATATATTTTTTTTTTTAAAAAATTATAAATTAGGGCCTCATTAATGAATTGATATTATAATTTTTAAAATTTACAAAAATATAGCTAGAAATTTAATAATTCCCCAAAAATTATTAATTTTTCAAAAACTGCAATATCATCTTAATTTTCTTTAATATATTTATTTAGATAATTAAGTCTAATGGGCTTTAAAATTTGATATAAAATAATGAAAGAAATTTATTTAGAAATTTATTACTCATATACATGAGTAACCAAAATTAAGAGCCATTGGAAAATTCGGATAATAAACGGAGAATGTTCATAGATATATGTGTAGTAAAATATGCATGCATTCATAAATGGGTCATTGTCCTAGATAGAGGGAATCCTCGTCCCCTATCTTTTATGGCTTCTTTGCCATTGGAATATGTCCGAAGTTTTTTATGAATAAAGGTATGATTCCTAGAGTAATATTTAACAACGAAAAATTACGATTTGAGAGAAAAACAATTTTTAACAATACTTTTTTCATTCCCTGGCTCTTTCCTAACCACGTTTTGAAAATTAAAAAAATACTAATGGATAATTATTTCGTTTCAGTATTATCAAGGCCGATAAGGTACGGTTAGAAGATTCCAAAATTCTTCAATTTAGAATTTTAAAGATGTCGTAAAACGGTAGGTATCTTATATAAAGAGTGTCTCAGAATTTTGTTTCATTCCCTCTCCAGATGGTAATTTGCGTTATAGCGGGGACATAAAATATCTAATGAGCACTAAATGGCTTCCAATAGCTCTCCCTGCTTGCAAGTTAAGGATGAGACAAGCATGTTCGGACATGCTCAATGCGGTTTAGAGGCACCACCTATTTTCATTTGTATTGAGGTGGCTCTATATTTTTATTGTGGTGCATTCCCTCGTTCTATTTAAACAAGGTAATTAATTTTTTTAAATTTTCCAGTATAACAGATTTTAAAAATAGGTATAGATCTGTACCTTAAAATTTTTGATTCGTTTAAAATTTATAGTTTTTTTTAAAAAACTGTCATTTTTTCATCCCCTCACTAAACGTGAGCCGCTTCAAAAGTACGATAACAGAGGTAGTTCAAAAGATCGTGATCCTTTTTTTTTTTTTTTTTTTAAGAGAATGGCAACCAAGGTGCTGCCCAGCGAAAAAAGGCTGCATAACTAAACTATTTGAGGAAAAACAAAAACGAATGTTTCTAGAAAAAACAAAAAGTTTTTGAAAAGAGTTCCTTATAAGATAAGCTCTTCGTCTTTCTATCGGCTCATATCATTTTGGGTAATACACCGAAAAGCTTCGAACAGAGGCCACTGTCAATACCAGACACATCAAAACTTCCATGACTTTTTAAAGCCAACGTTCATTCGCCCATGGAAGAGATTGGTTCGAAAATCTGCCATTCAAGAAATACGCATGCAATTAGTTGTGGGTTTTAATTTACGTTTTAATAAGCAAAGGAGCATTCTCAACGCTTTTTGGAAAAAAAGTTGCAAGGTAGCTTATGCAAAATTTCAGAACCGCAATTGGCCCTTTCCAAAAGAATTACCCATATATTAACCACTGGGGAACAAACAAGCTTTTTTTGTTGGTATGTAAGAGTAGAGGGATTAATTAGAACTAAGACGTACAGCCTGATTACCTACTCTTATACACAACAGATTTTTAATAGTTTTTTATTTATATATCATAAAAATTCAATTTCGCGGCTTCTGATTTTGGCAATTCCTGCCCCCAACTAAATCGGTTCCCGGCCCTAGAGGCTCCTTAATCATCTGTTAAACGAAAAAAAAAGTTCGTTAATTAGTTTGTGCTCAACACCTGTGGGCCTAGAGAGAAAAAACTAATTAAAATAAGTTCATCGACCTTTGCACTAAGGGGTGTTTTTCCGTATACCAAATAATATAATTTTTTTTTAAAATAAATTTTACCAACCATAAAATAACATCGAAAAATATTTAGATCAAGAAATACAAGAATACTGTAAACCTGAAAAAGAAATTAAAACCAATATTTAAGGAGAAAAAAAAAATTATAAAACTACACAGGCTAAACTAATCAGTTGCCAAAAGTAACAAGAAATAATGAATATAGCTATCCTATTATTTTATTAATAATAATAATAAAATTATAATCCCATTCTTACAAAGTTTTATACATGGAATATATTGGCATGAGTTTTGCAACAATTCATTTTAAACAAATAACACATTAATTTATTCGTGGAACCATATTTCATCCAGAAGTTTTGAATGTTTGTTTTTTTTTTTTCTAGATATATTTCATTTTTAGATACTTTGTACATTCCGAATAAGCTCTAGTTAACTTCGTTCCAATTAGTTTTTTTTCTTCTGTATTTATTATTAATAAATTCTTTCCACATTCTTAATTTGATTTAGATTGAAATTATAAGTTTGTATTGTAAATTTATGCATGAAAAAAATTTAGTAGATCATTCATTGTTTAAACAACTACACGTAAACACTAATATTAAATTATTTATTTTTAAATCTCATTATTTCGAAATTTTCATAAAAATTAATTGTTTTTTTTTATATTTTTTCAAATATTATATTTTTACATATTTAATTTGTATTACTTTTTTGTGTGTGTGTTTAATGTTAGTAATTTCCTATTCATTGATTAGTTTTTTTTTTTAATCGTTAACTTTTTTTTTTAAATCCTGTAAATTCATTGGATTATATTTTAATTTCTATTAAGGGGTGAAAACGGTCCCAGTCGTTGAAAATCTCTAATTAATTGTATGTAAAAAATATGTAAGACTCAAGAATTAAGAAAAACAAGGGTGATAAAAATTTTTTAACTCGGCGAGGAGGCAATAAAAAAACAGACGAAAATCGTAAGGTTTATTTAAATTTCATATAATATTGAATATATTATTATAATTTTTATTTTTATTTAAAAATAATAATATATTATTTCATATTATTATTTTATTAAATATCCATAAAACAAACAAAATTGCTAAAACCGACCCATATATGTTTAGATTTAGTTATGCTTTCAGTATACAACAAAATTAAGTCAAATATTACATATTGTTTTATCTAGAGTTCGAGGTTTCCAGAGTGCTTGTTTCGCAGCATTGTGAGTTCGAATCTCACCTGGTTCAGTCAATATTTATTCCGAGGCGGTCCCACGACTCTAGATATTTTTGTGAGGCCTATGCGGCTTCCTCTTAATTAGGGGAATAGGGGCGGTAGGGGTTTGTAAATAGTTGGCATTAATGTAAAAAATCGAAACATTTATATATTTTTTCACCACATATAAACTGTATTTTCGTCTGCTTGTATCTCCAATATGAGACGGAAAAAAAAGTTTTGAAAGGTATACTTCTTTTACATCTGGTATTTTATTTTAATAATTTGAAAACATCACATTCAACAAGCATAACATGTGTAACAAAGTTCATGTAAAAGTTGATACACTCAACACGCTTTTATTGTTGCTATGTTTACAGCAGTAAGATTTGAGGGATTAGAACTAAGACGTACAGCCTGATTACCTGCTCTTATACAAAACAGATTTTTAATAGTTTTTTATTTATATATTATAAAAATTCAATTTCGCGGCTTCTGATTTTGGCAATTCCTACCTCGTGTATTAATTTATTGAACATTTGGGATCGTTAGGACGGTGTTGTTTGGAACCAACATATTTTTTCCTGATTGAACCATATGTAGCGACACCGACCTCCTGAAAAAAAAATCCCAACAAACCCCGATGACAGCTGCCTCGATGGAGCTACACCTGGCCAGGAAATCCTCTCAGAAGAGGTTGTCGCACCCGGGCCATCCATCGGCAGATAACAAGGATCACTTCCGCTCTCTCTGACTTTTATTGTACCGGTCCGTCGTTTCTGTACCTGTCAGTCGGCTCGGAGAACCCTTGGTCAATCCGACAATCTGCGACTTCATCACTGGATTAGCTCTATAAAACTCTAACTTATTATTGCGTCTCCGAGCAATAAGAAGAAAATTAACAAGGATTGCCGCAAAAAAATTTAAACATTTATATTCCATCTTTTCCTTTGGGGCTATAACCTTACTTATCAGATTGTCAGGAATATTGATTGAACGCATAATATAAAATTAAAATTTTATTATCGCAGTAACCTGTCAAAACTGATTAGCGTTAAAAAGAAACATGAATCCAATGAACAAAAATCCTTAACAAGAGATAAAAATGATCTGAAACTGCTACTTGTTCATTTAAATAGCTACTTATTTAGTTATCAGTTAGCAGACATCCCGTAGCTATCCTGACAGCTTCATAAAAATCTTCAGCTGTTCCTGGCACCGATCGTGCCTCAATAGTTCGACGCTCCGATGCGATATTTACGATACCAATGACATCGAACCGAAACATTCAACAAGGCTATTATCGAATTAAAATGTGATTAAAATTTTGATACTGCATAGAAACCATATTTTAGTCTACCAATACTAGAATAAATCAAATTTGATGGTGTCTCCCCATAGCTAAAACATCTTATTTTAATGAACAATCATTTTTAACATAACTACCATTACGAGTTTCTTATTAATGAACTGATCAGGTCCCTAATAAACACTTGAAAATAATATCATATTCATATCAATAATAATAACTTGATAAAGGCAGTTGTGCCCAAAACTTTGGCGCAGTAAATAAAGATGTTATAATAATATTATAATAGTTGGAAGATATAAAAAAATTCTATTCGCAGAAAGGGAAAACTAAGTATTTAATACTGAATGGAAAGATTATAGTACAGTCACTACATTTATCGTGTGTACCATTGGTATAATAAGTCTTGCAATATTCTAGATATTACTAAGTTACAATATTAAAGGGAATACCTCTATTTCTGTTTAATTGATGATTATAATACTGATTCGCTATTTTTCACATATTGCTATTCTTCATATATATGCACTATTTATAATTATAATAATAAAAAAAGTATTAGTTTAGCACTGGCAGCGCTAGATAGCACTGCCGGTCTTTAGATACCAGTCAACAAAACAAACCCCTCTTATCTGATGCCCTGGGTCCATTTTTCAGACCTCAACTGACAAGTCGGTGGTTGGTAAGGTCATAACCATGGAGATCAACTGTTCGTGATTAACATATCTTTTATGAGAGGCGGCCGACAAATGTTTAAGTAATTTTCTATTATGGATTAATAGAACTTCAGGTAGACTACCGTCAACGTGCGCTTGCAATACACGAGCAAGAGGAATCTTCAATGAAACCTCGGCCTGTGCCCGGTGGCTTCCCAAGATGACCGAAGAGTAAATTTAATTATATTGAATCAATTTGTAAGATAAGAGTCTTTGATTTTGATCGGTCCTTTGGCTTTGATCGAGGTAATATAAATTATTTGAGAATAGGTAAGAAAAGAGATTTTCTAGTATCATAGCTGAATTTATTTAGAGAAGAAATTATACCGAAGAAAATATCTTTGATATCTTGGCAACAATAGAGAACTTTTCAATGGCTAGGAAATTAGTATTAATTAGTTTAATATTTATTTTTGAATGTATTGCTAGTCATAGTGAATAAAATAAGAGTACAACACCATTCCAGTAAAACATAAATAAATCATTTTTATACATAATACAAGTATTATAAATTAACATTCCCGGTTTAATTTTTAGTAAAGTCACAATAAATATTGTGAGGATAAAATGAAATAAGGATAAATGAACCTGTTAAACTAAATCCGCTTGCTAGGACAGGAGTTTTGACTAAGCCTCCTCTAACCTATTCGTCGATCTCGGAATAGGATTAGCTAATTATAAAACTAACACAGGACTAATTTACTATGGTGCTGTAAGGGAATCGTCAACACTTTAGTCTCGGAATAAACTTCTGGAGCAGGTTAGGTTAGGTTAAATCCTAGACAACATCTACTCCAGACTCAGCAAACCGGCTCTGAGTTTGAAGCTTATGAACTCTACATCGCTAGCATTCCTTAACAGTAAGAGATCTTACAACAGATGAAAGATAAGAAGAGGGTAGTCATGGGGACTACAGTAACGGAAGATTACTAGTAATAAAATTCAATTTCAATTGCATTAATTATTTCTTGTTACTCTTGACAACCTCTAGTATCATTAATAGCTCTTAATATCTGGCTTATTTTTATTCTTATTTATTGATCGTCATGTATCGCCGCATTTCTTTTTTAAACATTTCTACGATGAGACATAGTGAGTGTTTAAGTTCAGCAACCCCTGCCTGATGGACAACTAATGTTCACAATCGCTTTCATATAATTCCAAAGGATTAAACGCACTCCTGTAAAAAGGAATTTCCTTTCCTAACTATGGCCGAATACCATCAAGGGATTCCGTCCCTCAGAGGATCGTCGAACCGTGGCAGAGAAGGACTAATCCACTTCGGAGAGCACTTAAGGTGACTCATAGTCTTTGCTGAGCTGTGGTTATAATCAATGGTCTCTGTCAAGTAGGTCTGCGGCATCCCTGTCCAAATATTCGAAACATGGTAGGAAACAAAAATTGACGTTCAAAATCAAATATTTAAATGAAATTGAGGTATTATGAATTTAAATGCTTAAATTATCCAGGATGAAAATATATTATTTTTCTATTACAGCACATTAGAAAGTCTAAAACAATTATTTATTAACTCATAGCAATGATGACATTCCATATATTTTTTTCTTTCTTTGTATACATCCACTTCATTCTGACCGTATCTACTTTTCGGGATTGTTTCCCCATCTTCAGGATAAATTTCTCTTAGTCTTCATTACAATGTTTACAGGAATACTGTATATGTTCAAAAAGATATTAGCTCATATTTGCTAAAAGTTATGAACTTTTATATATGAACTTATGTAAGTCGAAAACATTATTATTTGACAGCAACCGAATAAATGAAAATGGAATATTATTTTATTTTTTATTTTTTTAGAATATTAATTATTAAACGTTAAAATTTGATAAACTCCTCCAAAATATTCATATCCATATAAAAGAGGTTTTGGCATATTTCGATTTAACAAACTTTTTATAACTGCCACAAAACAAAAATTTAATATTTTTTAAAACTTTATTTTAATATTGTTTATTTTTCAAATATTGTTTTTGTATTTTTTTAAAAATTTATTTCTGATATTAATCCTTTCTCTTGATGCCTATAGTTCCCTTACTTATTATAGGGACTGTATAATTTAATAAGTTCATTCCTTTATTACTTGTAACATCATTAATTGAAACTTAATACGACAATAAGTAGATTTAATAGATGCGTGTATACAAATCAAGTATATACATAAAACAGCTAGAAAAAATATATATCACAAAACTTCGCCCCCTCCCTCGGTTAATGGAAACATGTAACTATCAAAATATAAAATCCAAATATTTATTCTATGATCTATGAGTAAGGAAATATTGCATAAGACTTGGCGCCTTAATGCAGACCTTCAAAAATGAACCCGGCAATGAGTCAGGAACTAACAGCTCTTAATCCATTCATGGCATAATGACATAGGAGAAAGGTGTCTGTATGAATAAATTATAACAGGCGCATATATGTTTTTTATTTACAATGTATCCATGCAACACGCAACTCATGCCTTTAGACTTCTTATATTTCGGAAAGGACATATTGAAAATCATTGTAGTTAGCCTTGAGGTATCACTATAAATAACACGGTTCGGTGAAAACCCAGCTACATAAATTATATATTTTGGTCATTTGGCAGAGTAACACTGCATTTAGTACACAATTAGGTCTGTTAAAGTGGGGTTGATATTTCAATTGTTTCCTATTGCGATAACATGTTATTGAAGAAACACGGCGAATAGCACAAATAGCTCGATTTATCTAAATGAGAGATTGGAATTAATTACAATTAATTTATGTTGCCAATAATCAATACCCTCGATACTTTATTGGAATAAAATATTAAAATCTAATGTTTTTAAGAAGACATAAGAAAGAAACGGAGACTAAGTGAAAGAGAAAGCGGAAGCACTGAAGTAGAACCTCAAGGTCTAAGAAGAGTTTATAGGCTTAGGAACTGGACAAACTTATGGCTCAATCCATGTCAAGGAAATCTGTAAAGTTGTGAAGTGATCCATAATCTAGGCTTTAGAAGGGCATTAAAAAAAAGTGATAATGATATATGATACTTATAAATAATCAGTTAAAATATCAACCGAAAATATAAAAAAAAATGTCTCTGAAAAACAAAAACTGCCCTGAATTTTAGAATTGGGAAAAATTGTTCTTTTTATTTAGTACACGAAAATTCCACTTATTTTGAGTTGCAGTTAAAATAAATAAAACAGTAGTTATTTTTCAAGTTGGAAATTTATAGTTTACTATTGTATGGAAATGAGATATTTCAATCAAACTTAAATTTTATCAGAAGAAATTTAAAATTTTGAAAAATGATCTGGAAGTTTCAATAAACTTTGTAGGATAATGTGGAACTAATGTGCACTAAAGTTTACTAAGTTCGACTTTATAGGACTGTAAAACTTTTATTTTTAAAGCTTCCATTTTCCTCTTTTTTTTTTAAATGTTTCTTAGACGATTATGTTTAAACATTATATTTAAGACTAAGTTTCAACCACGTCTCTTTTCATGAGATTGATAATGTAATTGAATAGTACTTAGTATGCACTTATCCCTTCCATAAGGAGTAAGTGCGTACAAGATATCTAGAACTCATTATTCAAGCAGGAGCGGTTTTGGCGCAAGTGCAAAATAGTTCGGCTTCCGGAGGATAATTATACTGGTGCAATCAAGGAAAACATTTAAAGCTTGTATGTGGTCAACATTTTACAATCTTCATTGAGTTATGAAAGTGGGATATGGAATATAATTTAATAAATGTATTGAAAAAAAAAATTCTCTTTTAATTGACTAGTCTGTAGTTGCCTCGACAAAACATGATAATAAGCGTAAGTGGACACCACGCACTTGTCACACAACAGAGGTCTGCGTTTGCCCGGACTATCATTGTGACTGCGGACAAGCGCTTAAATAATAGAAAAATGTCAAGGGGAAATGAAAATCACAGAGTATTTTGAAGAACAGCTTGTATAGGTTCCTCTTACTGCAAAAAAAAAAGAGTAGATAAACACCGATACAGCTGTACTACAAAAGTTGAAAGACAATTTTATCAACAGGATGGAACTAATATTTTTACAAGTTGTTATAATTCACTGTAGCGAACTTTCGTGGCTGATTTCCGATACACCAGTGTTTAGGATTCATGCTCCGTAAAGGAAAGTTCTTACCAGCTGAGGTTTTGGATTTAAAGAGACAATTACGCATTTAACTAACAATTACATATGCACTTAATTAGACAATTACTCCGAAAATGCACATACCTCACATTATCCTATATAACGTTTATTATACAACGATTACTTATCTTATAGGCTTAAAAATCATATAAAAGAATAAAAAACGTGAAAACTTTAATCATAGGTAATCCTGTATATAAACGTTTTATGCTCTAACCTCACACGCAAGTGAGCCCTATAATAAAACCCTCCTTAGTCCATCTGGACCGACCAGTGGGTCAGGAGGATGATCCCCTTCTTGCTCACAATAGATAACCAGCAATTACAACACCTGGCAGGCATGTGGATGGCCGACCTGCAATCTGTTGGTTACGCTTCGCATATCCGTGCAGTTCGTATATCATTAAGGTGAATGGGCACCCACCACTTTATATTTAAATGAGACATGATTTAAACACCCGAGGCCGTATAAGCAATAAAATAAATGAAAAATAACCTTTACCGGGCTTGTACTCTTATAAACAGCGTTGTAAAAAAAAAAATAAGAAAGAAAATATTGTCTCAACTGAATTATTTTAAATCTTAATATACTGTTCCATAATCGCACTATATCACTTCGCTACCTTGAAACTTACTTTCTGCTTCGTGTTATTCTTCCGCTTCCTCCTTATATTTTTGAATCTATTTAAAAAATTCATAACATGCTTGCTTCTCATGTTTTTACTTCGCATTGAAAAGAAATTACAGGAAGAAAAGGAGTATATGTCACGGGAATGAAAAATTCCAAGCAGTATCTCAGTAATCGTTTTCTTAAAACCGGTTCATCTTTGCGAATCCTTTCTGAGAAAAGTTTAAAAATGTATGACTTACAAACGAAACTTTTTTTTACTGTTGAGACCTAATTCATGGAACCCGTCTCGATATATTTGAAGCTCCGTGTTTATATTTCTTTTTGAGATACATTAAACATAACCGCGTCCACAACTTAAAAAGAAAGATATGTAAAGTTTCAAAAACTAAAATATTAATACTTTCAGTGGCCTAATTATGATTTTGGGTGCCAGTGGCAGCCATGTTTTGAGGAAAAAAATTTGGAATAAGAAGCATACGGATGCTTCTTATTCCAAATTTTAAAACGTGGCAGTGTGTTATACATAATAATGCAATGTTAGTTATTACTTACATAACTATATATAGTATAATATGATATTGTATTTTATTTTATTGCTATAAAGGCCCATTCGAGGCACCCCTTAAGTCAAGGCATTTCCCACCTTACCATCTGCTATTTACGCCTTTGAATACTTCAATTGAAAGTTGTAATACAAAGATCAGTACAAAAGTGGCTTTGAGCCTCCTACAGGTTTTTAAATTACTAAATTATTGGCTGGTTGTGAGAACTTGAATCTCTTGTGAGAAGAATTGCACTTTCCCAAAAATATAATCATAAATGAACGAATAACGTTTTTATTAAAATAAGTAGTTAAAGGAATTTAAATTACACACTGAAACAGTCATTTCCACTAAAAATCATTTCACACTGAGAAATTGTTTTGTGGAAATATTTTTAAAATAATACAATTATTAAATATTTGTATTTTTAAAAAAATAATCAAATCAGTGTTTTTAATTGTTAATGTAAATCAACAGACAAGCAATGGCATCGTAAATTTAGGTTGTTTTAATTTTTATTTTAATTATAACAAATTTTAATTCAAGAGTGAATGCCAAGAAAAAACAAAACATATTATTGTTTTGTTAATATAATATCTGATAATAGGAGAAATAATTCGATCAATCTTTAGTGTAATTCATGGAATAAGTAGTTAAAGGAAGTAAGTAGTAAAGTAGTTAAGTAATAAGTAGTTAAGTAGTGTGTTCCTTTCGGACACACCTCAATTTTCATACTATTTTGACTTATTTAAAAAAATATTTTTTTAATGCAAAAATTTCCTTTTGTTATATCATTGGTATGAAGAAGTGAGGTAAATCATTATATAATGATACACGAGAATTACCAGTCTTGTCAACAAAAAATAATCGAAAAATATTATCACTGTACAAAAAATAAGGAATTTTATTGCATTTCTTTATTATTGCATCGAAATCATTGTTCGTTATTTGTGTACTCTAGAGAGAATTTCTAGTTTTTTCGTCGACAAAATGAAATTACATTAAAATAATTAATTGAATATTTCAACGAAAAAAAATCAATCAGAAATGATATAAAATGTCAGTCCTAACTTCTAATGCATAAATTGTAAATTTAATAGTCTCAAAATAATTAAAAAACATAAAAATAAATTAAAAAATGAAAATGAAATAGTGAAAAAAAAATTAATTAGAAATGTTAGAAGAGCGAGCAAATAAGAAGTGCGTTCTACTTTTAAAAGCCTAAGTAATTGAGAGTTGAAAACCAATCTAGGCACTCGACCACAGGGACTTAAAAGGATTCCCGCCAACCTTTCAACAAGTCGAGCCGGGCAAGAAGAATATTTATGAAGGGCGGTAAAAGCATTAGACTAGCTTTCGACAAGAAAGTTAAATAATAGGCCATTAACCCAAGTTTCAATTCTTGAATAATCTCTCTTTAGAATATTTAAATGTACAACATAATAATAAAAAATCTCTCTCTCTCACTCTCCCTCCCTCTCTCTCTTTCTCTCTCACTCTCTGAGATATAATTATATATATATATATATATATATATATATATATATATATATATATATATATGATTATGATGTACATTTAAATATTCTAAAGAGAGATTATTCAAGAATTGAAACTTGGGTTAATAGCCTATATATATATATATATATAGAATAGAATAGAATAGAAAGAGAATTTTATTCTGGGACAAAGTCACCTAAGAATAACTATGTAGTACAAACAAAAAAATAACAATTTTGGCTTACATAATGAAATAAACAAATAAGTGTCATAAATAATATAAAAATAATAAAAAAAAATAATTTTTGTCAAGCAATCTAAACGAGTACTAATAAAAAAGAGAAAAGAAAATTACATTCATCCATTTGCCAAAACTTTATCGTTAGAATAATTATTTAAATCTCCTAGTGAGAAAAAAAAATGTACATACGTACATAAATTTACATTGTGATATGATAAAGAAAAAAAAAATAATAAGATAAGCACATAGAGAAAATAAATAAAGAGAATCTATATCTAAAAAACATTTATACAAAATTAACAACATTAAGAGCATATTTGAACTCCTTAACAATCAAGTTGTAAATGTCATTGTAGAGAAAATAATTCATAAATAAAAAGAAAAGAATTCTTGAGATTTACAAATCAAACAACGAACTACATAAACAATAAAACGAATTGTACATAAAACGTACGTTTATGTTGCATATTACAGTATACTAATATTAATGGTTAGCCAGCGTCCGACTGGGTTGTGAGCAGGAATAGGAGGGTTTTAAAAGTTGCTAAGGAAGGAAGAGAATTCCAGGAAGTAGCTGAACGGGCTATGAAGGAATGTTGGAACGATGCAGATCTATGGAAAGGTGTATAAAGGTCAGAAGGCCGAGATCTTGTGGACTGGGATTGTACAGAGGACTTGAATTGGAGGAGATTGTAGACATAGGAAGGGCACTAGTTGATAATTACTTGGTAAAGGAATATGCCAAGGAAATACTGTCAACGGAAGGAGGGGAAGAGCCATCTTAACTGGGCGTAGTGATGTGAAACGAGAGAACGCCTCGGAATACCTTCAACAAACCTTACAAAGCTATTCATAATGATCTTCAGTCTATCCCCTAGACTTCTCGTGAGGCCACCGTACACCACATAGCCATAGTCAAAATGAGAAAAAATATATAAAAATATAAATAAAATATATAAATATTATATATATATATATATATATATATATATATATATATATATATATATATATATATATATATATATTATATATATAAATATATATATAAAATATTAAAAATATATAACCACAATGTCATGTTAAATTGAAGATATTCATATCGATCTAGTGACATTTAAGAAAGGCAGAGAACGTTAAGGCTAACGGTTTAAGGACATTACTAAAGAGCGCAGATGGATCTTTACAAAGGGTGCGCCGCCACCTGTACGTCACCTGTTATCAACTGCCTCTTCAAGGGCGACCGTATCTAGATCAAGGCAGCACTGCTCTCGCCGGGCTTCATCTTTACTTATTAATGATAATTCGTTATAGTTCTATAATGATGTATGAGCTACTTTACAAAATTCCACATTAAATGTAATAAAACTCAACACATAGTGTGAGCTAAAAGGGCGAATCTGCCAAATCACCATTTATGGAAAACATTAAAAAAAAAGTGCGGAAAAATGGCGAATAAACAATGCCTTAAGGTTAAATGTATCGAGCTTTAGTAAGTTTTTTTCAGAGATCGTACCAATTCAGTGGCCTAATTATGAATGGACCATAAATAACCATTCCATAAACGGAGTGGTCAACAAAAACCCTTATTAAATTCACGCTAATTGGCTCTTAAATTTTATATTTAGCTACTTATTTTGGAAATTAGCAAAAATACAGAAACCTGTACTGAGGTTTCAATAAATGTTTATACAGAGACGGCTAATCTCTCTCGGAACTAGGTTAAGGTTATTGGACTCTTCCGTGCACTAATTTCTTATTTTCTCGTTTTTACCCATGACCCCTCCTGCATGTTTACATCAGAAAATCAACGAGAAAAAGGGTGATTAATTCAACTTTAACCAAACAATCCTTTACTCTTAAAGTCTAGCTCTTAAATAAATAAATAATAAAAAAGTGACATGAAAAAAATGACATTGGTCTTCTTCCAAAGAACACCTCATTTTCTCTCTATGACACGAAAATTACTTTCCTATTCAACTGGAAAACCTTTAGATTACAATAAAAGGTAGTACAGCCAAAGACTAAGACTCTATGTTACTAACAATACTAATTAATACGATGCTAATTAAAAAACTTAGACAAGTATAGAGCTTTTATATTAATGAGGTAATAATTAAACGGTGAGCCGAATGGTAAACGTCCAAGTGGTAGACCGAAACATAGGTGAGAAGATTGTGTTAAGAGTGATCTAATGGATTTGGGTTTGGACGGTAGTCGATGGACTGAGGTTTGTAGGCAGCGATTGGTGATATCGGCATCGAACCTTCGGGTTCGCTAAGCCTTTTATTATTCTTATTATTATTATAAGATACTAATTACCTAACTTAGCTTATCTGCCCTTCAAGGATAAAGAAAAAAACAAGTTTTCTGTAACAGTTTTTAAAATTAAATTAAATATACAATACGGAATAATATTTTTAAAAACTCTTATGATGTTGGAAAAATGTTTTGAGAGAGGAGCGTGTACTAACAGCTTGGCCACTGCTGGACGACGAGCAGGTACCGGCGCCCTGATATCCTGCTTGTCATGAAACCTCGCCGTTAGGGATCATGCTACTCCATTCCAGGGTTTTATTTCCCAGTCCCCGACCGGGCATTACGCGAACAGTGGTCACCCTGGACCCGTGAGAAGGCTCCCGATAACTCTCCCCCGGTTATGTCATTAAGTTCTTGGGGGAATGTTCGCACAGCGACTGGCTCCAGTAAAAGTATGATAATTATTTCCCTTGATAAAGATCTCTATTAAGAAGCCTTTTCTCCTCGCTGTAATAAAACGTTTTGTTATCGCGTGGAGGGCGATTGTTGGCTTCTAACAAGCTGAGGTGGCGGCGGTTGTTGAACCTGCTCTGCTTGGGCCGCGCCTCTGTCGGCTCGCGGTTAATTGTCTAATTGTTGTCTTGTAACAGGATCTGTTTTTTCTTATTTTTTTTTTTTTAGCTGCAGTAATGACAGCAATTAGTTTTGTTTAGCTCGTGTACTCACAATTTACGACACATTGTCAAAATATAGAGTGCCCTTTCCGAGATTTTGTCCACGACCGAGGAACTGATGCATTACTTGTGAACTGAAACTCCCCTCGTAATTGCCATCATTATTTTTTTTTCTCACTCTTCTGAACCATAATTATATCTGAATCACATTTCGCACACCCAGGTTTTAATATATATTATTCTTATAAATTTACATATGTAATAGATATATAGAGTTGTAAAACCATTAGAACTCGCTGTTAAATAGAGAACAAAAAATTGACTTGGCTACCAGGTCACACCTAGAATTATCTATAATATTATAGCATTTGCAGCTAATCATATTTCTGAATGCAAAAACAGATAATTCTTATTAATGGCTTTCCGTTGCTCAATCAGTGTAGCACTTCAATTGAAGGTGGTTATTTAAGGCATTTCAAGCCCTAACAAGCGCTAATATCTTAATTTCATCCAATATTTTACTATTAGTGTTTTTATTATTTACTACCAAGTATAGGACCTAAACAGAGGCACGTTAAAGGGAAAAATGTAAGTATAGTATAGTATAGTCGCTAGAATTTTCAGAGTTCTGAATGTATCCAGTAATCGATTCCAAGTGGTCCAGATTTCTTGTGATGCCACTGATCATTCCCTACATTGTCTCTCTAGATTCTTAAATTTGGATCTCTGATCTATTAATACGGATATAATGCTGTTTTGAAAATCTCCCAATTATATTTTATCCATTATATACCATTTACTACCGAAGAATTCGAAACGTTTTTGAGTTCCAATCAAAATGTTTTGGGGTGTCATAGTTTTGCCGTCACTGCATTAAATCCAATTGAGATAGGTTTAAAAATTGTTAATATTAGTTGCTCATTCATTATTTTCATTGATTTTGATTTTTCAATTTTCCTTCTATCTCTATTAAACTGTACTGAGATAAGCGAAAGATTCTTAATGCCTTCAGATAAATTTCCTAAAGTAAACAAAAAAATTAATTAAATTATCAAACTTTAATATAAGAACCCTCTTCAATAATTAATTACCTAGAATCACTTTCATTCTCATATGTGTTCCTATACTTCTATGATGTGTTTTTCATCTTGAACACGTTCATTTTAATTTAAATAAATTCTTAAAACGAAATGATTTCTCAACATTTTTCCTAGAAAATCTCGGGGTTTCCTATGTCGTATGCATTTCCCGTTGGTGATCATACCTGTTCCCTGTATCCAGGAAGTAAAACCCATTCCTACGGCGCCTGAATAATGTCCCTCATTTTCTTGTCGATTTCCAGTAGCTGTAGGTATCCAATACATGAGGAAAAGTCCTTTGCCAGGACATGCATAGCATTGAACTTAGTGCCACTGCCGCATATATATGCACATACTTTACGCGTTATAAATTGTCGTCATTCCTGGAATGGTGAATAACTAATAAGGAAAACAATATCTGTAAATGAGGTGAAATCAAAGAAATTCTATATAATTTTTGTGATTGATTTGTATTTCTCAATCAAATTAAGTATGCTTATATTGTCCTTCTGTAGGTGTTGGGCATGAGGCTAGCAGCTCTGATCTATGTGAGCATGTTAGCTTCATTGTATCTTCTGTATTTGTAATTCTCCGTGGAATCGTTTTCACGTGAGTGTTTGTTAGATTATAGTTTGTTGTATTGCTAGAGCATTGCTGGGAGTTTATCTTTTCTCCATCAAACATTTTTATTTATAATTTTATAAATATATGTAACAATTATTATATTATTACTATAAATTAAATTAAACTGGATTTCTTTGACAGACAGACTAAATGAATCAGTAATTTCAAAAACGACACATGTCCATAAGTTTAGACTGGAACATGTGTCGTTCTTTAAATAACTGATTCAAATGTCCGATTGTGCTAAAAATCTGTAAATACTTTGTTTTAAATAAATTAATTAATCTACAAACCTTTTTATTATTCGCATAAAATGGGTCTTTGTTAGAGAAATATATAAATATCTAATTATAAAAGAGCCAAAACTCAAAAAGAGACATCAATTAATTGCTATAAAACAATTGGAAGATTCCAAAACACAAAGCCTCAAGTTTCTGAAATACCGGCAAACAACTAACCAGTCAACGTTTCGCCAATTCAGGCATCAATAATTGTTACATATATTTATAAAATTATAAATAAAAATGTTTGATGGAGAAAAGATAAACTCCCAGCAATGCTCTAGCAATACAACAAACTATAATCTAACAAACACCCACGTGAAAACGATTCCACGAAGAATTACAAATACAGAAGATACAATAAAGCTAACATGCTCACATAGATCAGAGCTGCTAGCCTAAAAATATATGAATATCTTTCATTCGTTTCCTTGATGTGTGGGAAACCTCCTTTTTTTTTTACATTTTCTAATTTACTCTTCTGAGTTCTGCCATCAGTGTGAGAACCAACCTTCCAATGTCTCCTATCAGGCGGAAACAGCTTCTGGAATGCGATGAATCATCGACGGTATAGAATTTTTATCCAGCGGGATCACAGGCGTATGCCTTGTGCAGATCCTCGCTGGTGAAAGTCCATACAGAGGAGAAAACAAGAGAACCTCCATGATAGCTACTAGATGTAAAGTACCAGTCCTTAGCGATGAAAGCGGAGGGTTAATGGAATCGAAAGCAAACTATACTCGGAGTCATCATTTAAATTGTTCTTGGATGACCTACATGGTGATTCTTCATCTCTCCAAGCCATATAGGCGTCTTAAAATAAGTTTCTTTTAAAATTTCTACAATGTCACAGTAATTAGTAAGACACAAAAATTAACGTAACATCTAAAAATTGATTTGAGTCCTTCTAAACCATATTATTAAATTAAAATTAAATTAAAGAAACATCTTAAATAAATAAAGCCATACTCGAGGTGCGTTTACACGCTTACCAAACAATGTCAGCAGCCCACAAGCACAAACGTATAGGAGTATTTGGATTGGATTGCACATGCTTGCAAGTTTTAAGACAGATTTGCCCTAGTGCCGCTTTTTGGGCACAAATCAAAGGAAGCGCCAAGTAAGCGTTAGTGTTGCTGGACAACTGTTCAGCCTTCGAGGAGGATTCCAGTGATAGGAGGAGCTAGATAGGGATTGTGCTAAAGGATTAGGATGGAAAGTTAGGTTTTAATGGAATTTGCCTGGGATAAGGTCTAAAACAAATCGGATATTAAGGTCATGAGGTAGGATATCGCTAGTTCCATTTTCAAAAATTTGGCTGCTCTCCACAGTTCAAGCCCGTCGGTATGTTTCAGAATTGTCTTGTGAATATGCAGTTTGTTATCGATTGAAAGGTGAGACCTTCTGTTTAGTAATCATAATATATAATAGTGATCATGTACTTGGTCATATCATCGTTTAAGCTCTTGTCTTTTAAACCTAGATTTTGAGTTCCATGCTAGTCTTCTCCCCAAGAGTCTGTCTGAAGGGGGTAGCGGAATGGTATTAAAAAGTACTGGCGGGTAGGATCTATGTCGGAGGGTGAATAACTAATAAAGGATAGCAAGCGAATCGATAAGTGAGGTGTCAAGAATAAGGCCAGGCACATACAATCAATTTTTTCTATGACTTAATAGTTTTGTCGAATTGTTCAAGTGTAGATAATTAACAGTTATAGAGTTCTTCAGAAATTTTTAAATAAACTAAATGTTCTGGAGGCAATATATTTTTCAAATAAAAAAGATTATTTCCTCGAGGCATCCTCGTACGAGAACCAACAGCCACACACGGCGACTCCTAATTCCACATCCCGAAGTAGAAAGCGTGTAACTGTACCAGCTAATGGATGTTCACGGCAAAGGTCAAATATTATCCCAGATGTTCTGGTTATAGGGATTGTACCTGCGGTAAACAAGCCAGATTAAATTTTATCTTCCGCCTACAGGAAACTTGGATTAGTGAGCTCATTAAGCCGAACCTAACAAGACCGAACCTAACAGGGCTTCGAAAAGCTTAATTTGACAAGAGAGTACGAAACTTACCTCAAAACATTAAAGATAAAGATCAGGTGTAGTCATTTATTAAGTAATAATATTTTAAATAATGAAGCAAACACTAATTATTCGCAATGACTATCAAATACATAGTCTTTAAAGATGGGTCACGTATAATAAGTTAAAAATTCTTTTTTTTGAACATATCGAGAAAAAGAAAATCAAAACCAATAGTTCAATATATATAATAACCATATATAAGGGGGGAATTTATTGTCTATTAATAAAGTTTAAAAATAAAACTATATTTTAATATAGTTCGAAAAATTTTAAATGTCTGATGATATTAATATCTGTCCCCCATCTCAGTTCTGACCTCGCGAACACGAACGCGTGAAAAATCAGATAATCATGGATCACATTTTAAATTTATATATAAATTATATACAAATCAGGCCATGATTTTTTTTTTGACTAAGAACTCAGTAGAAAAAGTTTTGTAAAATAGTTCACGAAAATAATTTAAAAAAAAAATCATTTTATATTATCTCGCCGAAAAGTGATATGAAAACTGACCACAGTTCATGACGGAAAAATTTATTCAGGCGATTTATTCCCCGACGATCGAACCTGTTTTCGCTTCTGAAATGACCCTGTGATGGGCGATAAACTAAAACTTTAAACCTCTACACTTAAAAACGAAACAATCATAAAATCATAAAGAAGATCTGGATGATCTAGAGCCTTTCTGAACATAAGTCTCGAGAAAATCCCACGAGATGATTGATCCCAAGGGCTTTATAAAAAGAGGTGTCAGAAGCGAAATCTTTTCCCCTTCTAGATTTTAAATTGATAGTGCTATTTGAGAGCAATAAAACTAATTTTTTTATTTTTTATTTCAGCCCAAAATATTGTTAATTAAGTGAAATATACAAATATATTGTTACAGAACGTCATA
Source organism: Rhaphigaster nebulosa (assembly GCA_948150685.1). NCBI lineage: Eukaryota > Metazoa > Arthropoda > Insecta > Hemiptera > Pentatomidae > Rhaphigaster > Rhaphigaster nebulosa. The sequence goes on from OX411311.1 coordinate 102,950,688, forward strand.
TTTCCTCGACCATATGTTCTTAGTTATAATTAAATATTTCTTTTAATTTAAAGAATAGAAAAATATAAAACACATCAAAAAATATTAAAACATAATATAAAAAAAAAAATCCGTGAGCAGAAGAACTCCGTCACTAAAGTTTTTTTCACTTTAAAAAAATAATATAAAAACGGAGTAGTAAGAAAACATTTGAGACCCACAAAAGACAGTTCCCTAACATACCGAAAATTACGCATATGGTTCTGCCTCTCCGCTGACACCAACCCAATTCGCATACACATTTTCAAGCCTATAAACTAATATGGTGGAGCTGTAGAGATACGCAAAACTTTAAAAACGCCGAAATTCAGGTAAACATACCGAAATTTTGACTGGAATTTACCCGTTCTTTAATGGTATCGTTCTGCCCTGAAGAAAGTCCTATATAACGAATTCCAGCTCATTCGACCCAAAGGGGGCCGCTGAAGGTGCTCAAATGTAGTGGGGGGAAAATATATATATATATATATATATATATATAAAATATATCCTTCGACCCACTGGAATAGCCTATTTTTTTTCGGAGAAAATACGACTAATAAATGCAGGCTGTTACTACTCGTATTTCACCAATTTCGTTTATTTAGATGCAAATTTTCGGCCTCCAAGCTATCCTCAGCCATCTCTGTAAAAGGTCCTTATTTAGTTTAATTTTCAACACATCACACTATTAAATGCATTTTAAAATTTTAATAAATAACCATTTACATACTTAAAAATGTGTAAAATTGCGCATAGTGTCATATTTAAGTCCAATCTAGACCAAGTCCAATTATACAGAGCCACTAAAAAATAAATAATTATAATAAAAACCACAATAACAAAATTGAGGTTGGATCAAATTTCATAACAGTTTAATATGCAAACAAATTTACTAAGTTAATATCATTAATAAATAAAACAGCCTGCATTTATTTTTATATATAAAATCAACAAACATATATAAAACATAATATTTATTTATTCCACTTGGTTAAAGTAAAAAGCATGGGAATCAGCAGGCAACAGCAAACAATAGCTGCACAAACATAATTAAATAAAATGACGATAAAGGTAGTAATAATCCTTATTTTTAAAGGTTATCAATCCTCTAAAAACAAAATAATCTAATAAATGAAGTTATAAACTATTTTTTTTTCATTTTTCTAAAAAAAAGGATTAAAACATTTTTCTTCTTTTTTTAAATCCTTCGTTTTTCGGTTGTTATGCTTCTTTTAATATGCTCATTAAATAAACATTAACCTAATAAAGCGTGTATCGTGAACTTGCTTCCACGGATATGAAAACAACAACGGACATCTACCTATGTAAGCAAGCTTTTCGTTGTATAAATATTCTCATATTTCAGTCAAATATCTTTTGTGAGTGCTTCCAGTCATAGTATAGACTGCATGCAGAATTTTGGTTAGTGAAAAACAGATTACAAATAAGTCCCTATTACAAAAAATGTATATCAGGCAACACAAAAGCTGAAACCCAAACATGAAGGATCAATTAAAACGACTTCCTAATCAAGAAAGTAGGAAGAACAAATGGGTAATTACTTGTCCTCGTCCCGTCACTTTCTTGCATATCCATATACATCCATTAATTGTCAATCGTTATACGTAGATGGGAGTACTAAAATATCATTACGCCTTCCGGTTTCCATGTTTCGTTCCGAACCCTAGCCTTGCTGGGTCCCTTTCAGACAAAGCCTAAAGACAATTAAAGGCCTCTTCAAACAGCACGTCCGTAAATGAGTTGGGTGACGTTGTTCATTAGCGAGTGTCACGGCTGTCACCCTCACGTTAAACAGTTCCCACGGCAGACGTGACGTACGTCAGTCAGGAAGCTACACAAGTTATTTATAAACTTCAATTTTTCCGATTATAGTTGGTTTCCTTCTTCCTTGACAACTTCAAACCAACCATATCATTATCACTCCCCCAACCCGACACACAAACGAAAGGTTGAACGTGATATATTTGGTTATTATAAGGAAGATTGCAAATCAAGAAAAATACAATACATCTCAGACCAACAGTTTAAATCATAGAAAGAATTGCTTTATTAACAGCAATGCTCCCCAAATATAGGTTTCTACACACACAGCATACTCATCAATCAATTGTTAGACATATATACATAACAATTTTTTTTCTTTCATTTTGGCTCTAAATACATTATTCTCATAGATTAGTATGAGGGATATGATAGTCCAGGTGTCGGTCAATGAATGGATCTCAAGAGAGTTAAACTACTTATTATAAACAAACGATTCTAAGCCTATTTCAATATCTATTTCTTGACCGACACCCGGACCATCTTATCCTTCGTTATCTTGACGGTCAACCATTAAATATTTAATTGATCAGTATGGTTTGAGCTGTTGATGTAAGATGATATATTTCTATTTGTTTTTTTCAGTTATGACGTTGTTACAGCAAATGAACGATGTGTATTATGACAAATCGGTATATTTATTTTTCTATCCATAATGCTAATGTGAAAATAACATTCTATAGTGAATATCTCAGGAATCATAAAAAATCGTTATGCACTCATAAAATTTGAAAATTCAACATCAATGCTAAAAAGCTATCATTTATAATTTTAAAAGGTAATTAATCACAAAAATTAGAAGATCTTTTGCCAATAAATATGCTAAAGGCGAGGTGAAAGGGATAGCATCTAGGGTCGATTTATGTTCTCTTCGAAATATTGCCCTAAAAGATGAAATAAGTTTTTTTAAACGGGCTCTCAGGGTGAGAGGGAAATTTATCGTTTTCTGAGTTATTTATTTACTGCCAAAGTTGACGGTTTTCTAGATTATACTAAGTTTATCTTCTTTCTGAAATATTAATCATGCTAGTCAGTCTCCTTCACATATTATGGCCCACACTGTAGTCATGTATATACGGAGCATGTAGCTCCTTCTGTATGAGGTCAAAAGTGCAAAATTACACAAATTTCGATTAAAATTGCACGTATTTATAGACATCTAAAAAACTTGTAATGTCAGTATTTCAATTTTTTTTTTAATTTATATTTATTCAAAGCTTTAATTTATTTTTTTAATCTATATTTTTTTTATCGAATGATACAATCAATTGACATCTGGCAAAATTTTTATGACACTTTGTCCTTATATCCAATGGAAGATTTTATGTCGGCATGTCTGGAAAGTTTTACATGAACAAGGCGTCATCTACCAGCTTAAATAAAAAGTCATTAACCCCTCATTCAAACATAATCATTGAGCTAAAAATTCAAACCACCATTATAGCTAATATGCTGCTGTAATAAATAGTTCCTTCCTTACTATTTTATCTTGAAATTAGATTTTTTTAATGCCACAGTTTTCCATGCAATGATATTTTATCTAATGGCGCCGTATGGGGTATTACCGAACAGTTGGTTCGTCTTTACTCGAAGTATTCGGTTTCACCCCTAAATATAAAAAGTTTTTAATGTGATGTGATTCTCATTTATCACCACCTATAATACTTGACACTCACAACGAAATACGATAAATATAAATTGATAAAATAGGTTAAATGAAGATTTGTCTGTAGCGGGTAAGAACCATCACATTTTTTTTTCTGAATCAACGGAGCTGGTTCTTACGTCCCTCCGATGATAATATCTCCAGGGATTTGGTTGCATACAGCTTGTCATCAAGGAGAGCCGGTAGGTATTCTTTACACCTACTCAAAATCTGGGCAAATTACAAAGGGACTCAATGGATACGGATTTCCTTGTATGGCTCAAACACTTTTTGACTTTTGCCAAACGAACCCTAAATGAGCCGGTACTCCTAATAAACCAGTCAAGTCATGTCTCGTTATCAGCATATAATTTACCCTTTAACACGTCACATCGATTATAACCCCTAACTTATTATGGCCCACTCAATCGGGCATATAAGAAGGAATTTCCAAAAGTTTAATCTGAGGTTCCCTAAATTTTTAGAAAGGCTTATGAAAAAGTTTCCAATCATGAGAAAGCAGAATCTGCGTTCAGGGCACATTTAAAAAACATTTAAATTGTTTTTTCTTTGATAAATTAAAGAAAAAAAAACTTGAATTATCCAATAAATACTTATATTATAAGTATTTATTATTTATATAAATACTTATATATAATAGTATTTATATATTTATTTACCATTATCCGCTAAGGCTATGTATGCAGAAAAGGAAAAAAATTTACTGTTTATTCTGGTCCTATTTTCATCAAATAATAATTATAATCAATAAATAATATAATGCAGGTATAGAAAATAACACAATAACATAAAAATTATTGGAAAAAACACCCAAAAATTGAACCTATACACTGTCGAATAAACTGTAAAGTAATAAACCTATAATAATAAAGTATTTAAATAATAGCACATACAGAATTAAAACAAATAAAAATGCAGCAATAATAAATAAATAAATTTAATAAATAATAATATTTGATACCTAATGATAATAGTAAATAAAAAGTAAGAAATCAATTATCATTATTTTTCTTTTTTGTCTCTTCATATGTGCGCCTAACTGATTCATTATAGAAATAAGAGACGGGAATCGAAAATGGTAAGAATAGAATATTTATATATAAAAAAATTGATATCATTTTTTAAATGTTTGTAGTCACTCATTTATTTTGTCCTCGTCTTCAGTAAACGCAATGAATAACGACTCAAGCCTTTGAACCAATAGTATTACAGCTCATTAAAACTAATTATAACCGTTAAAATGCATTTATTTATTTTTACTCTGCTAATTGAGTAGCTCGGAGGTCTGTATTCTTGGTAGGCTATTAATAACTACATTGCACGATGTGATTAGAAGTGTTAACGGAAGAAATATAGTCTTTGAAATACCCCAATTTCGTCATAACATTGCTTAAACCACGTATGAGAGTAAACTTACCTCATTAGTATAGGTTGCTCACTTCGGTATTTTTAGTCAAGTTGTTTAAACAACGAGATTTCAACAAGTTAGAGCTTTAGTGTTAATGAATTTCATATGAATTTCGATAAGGTAGTTTAACATATTTTAAACCATTTGTGCTCATAGTTAACAAGGCTAAAAAGTAATCATTTTGCAACAAACAGAACACTGAAAAATTCATTGTGATCAACTGAGAGAGATTTACTCCCACGACCTAGTAACCGGAGGAAGGAAACCCGACGAACGGATATATAAAAAAATAAATAAAGCGGAAGGTTGGCAAAATCCTGAAGGAATAACAAGACACACCTGCCGAGACTATCCCAGAGACTGTATTGGATAATGGAGTTCCGTGGGAATGGAGGAAGCAGATGCTGTCGTAGTCGAAATGCAGCTGGGAGCAACACAAGGGTTGGTGGTTGGTGTCAGGGCGACAACTGTGGGGGCGGTATTTGAATTCATTACAGCCTTAAGAAACCGTTAATATAAATTATTAATTAATTTGAAGCAATGGAAAGTTAGTTAGATTTAAACACTCACAATATTTTTAAGTGTGACTAAATAGAACAGAAATAACCAGCCAACTTGTTTGAGATCAAGGCCATCATTGGAAAACTTAGGGATGATTTGTTGCCACACTTCAAAATTGACAGTTAAACTAGTTCTGAAAGTAGAACAGAAACACCGATAGGAAATAATATGTATCGTATAGTTCAACCAAAATTTTAATAAATTTAATTGCCGAATAATCAATATCATGATTATAAGAAGTAAAGATATTAAAAATCAACACAACTATAATACTATGAACAATTTAATATAAAGAAAACAAGTCAATAACCATATATATCCATGTGAAAAAAAAACATTAGAAGTCAAAATCATTATTACTTCCTCTTACCCTATACGAAACATATAGTAATTGTTAGTATTGCGATTGAGAAAAATTTCTATTACGATTTTTCAACGGAAATAAACGTTTTAAGGTCCTCTGTTAGAGATGTATGTGATGTTAAGCAACTTTTTCGCTAAAATCAACTTACCGGAAGCGCCACTTTTATCATCGATTTTAATCTTTCTTAATATATTCTTTAAAACAGCTCTAACGGTTTTGATAAAACTTACCAAAAGTGTTCTCCTGAAAGCTCCTTAATTTTTCTTTTAAGTATTGCATTAGCATGAAAATTGAGGAAAAAAAGTTATGACGAAATTTTTTTAATTTTCGTGTGCATTTTTATGATGAATTATATATAAGAACAAGTAAAATGTAATTAAATTATCTATCTAAAAAAAAAATTGACAATATCGGACCAGTATTAGCAAAGATATATCGTATCTAGGACTACAAGACTAGACCCGAGATGGAAAGCCGTGTGTCCGAAAGCAGACGTATGCGACCGAACACCCCTCATCCTTTTCTTAACAATACGCTTTGCAATAATATAATGTAATAATGTTTTCAATTGTTTGTTGCGAATGAAAAATACATTAAAAGACGATATGTCTAATTATTATTAATTACTAGTCCATTGAGCTTTGAGAATCCGTCTTTTTTTTTCTTTTTTTCCATGGGAACAAAAAGAAAAAAATATAAAAAAAAAAATTATGATGCAAACAAATCAACAGTGACATATGCTACGTACTCAACACACCAACTGTTGTACCTACAGTAGTCAATGGCAAACATTTCTCAACACAAGTCAAGGGCTAAGCCAATATCATCTTTTAACTTCCTCGGCATAAGGCAAATATAATTTTACCAGCCGATTTAATTAACAATTATATTGATTAAGGAAATACAATTAGAAATGATAAGAGGTTAACAATAAACAAAACTGAATAAACAATTTTTGTTTTATTGTAAAAGTCTCATAATAAATAATAATAACAAAAAACTTTTTATTTGTTTTAATTATATAATAACCCTAATTGATCCTCCAGATTATTATAAAAAAAAAATTAAATGTTAAATTAATTTAAATGATTAAATTAAATTTAAATTAATTTAAATGTTGAATCTAAGAGCTTTAAATAAGGAAAATTAAAAATAAGTTATTGTAAAGTCTTACAACCCAGTGTGAACGACTAATCCGAAAAAGATCATCAATTAGGCCTTAATTAAAAATGATTTAGTCGGGGACTCAATATTTTTAATTGCAGGTTATGGAATGAAACAAAAGTTTTTTTAATTAACATTGCGAACTTTAAATCTATCAAAAACTTGCTTTTTATTTTATAAGAAAAACAAAAACAAACCAAAATACTCAATGTTATCAAATATTCTGAAATAATTAACCACCACTGTTAACGAATATAAAAATTATGAAGACCTAAAAATGCAAGCATGACTACAGAAATAAATAATCTTTTCAAACAAACGTAACGTATGATAATCGTGAAATGCAGCTGACTAATGAATCATATCATTAGGATGAAGAGTCAAATGATCGAGCATTCATAACCATTAATTAAACTGTAACCATCATCCATAGGGAGGGAAGGAGGGGGAAAGGTAATTCCCAATAATTTGAAAAATCAAAAAGTTGGGTAATTTGAGAAGCAACTTCAAAATTGTTGTTATCAAACATTTTACTCAAAGAGTTTCAAAAATTCAAAACCAATACTAATACCTTTTAAATTAAGAAATTTGGATTTTATAAATATAATGTGTTTGAATAGAAAAGAAAATTATTGTATATTATATCTTTGTTATATAATTTAATGTAATATGTATTTATGTAATATAAATTTAATATAAATTTAATGTAATATAATAATATAATATAATATAATAATAATAATATATATATATATATATATATATATATATATATATATATATACAAATTATTGTATATTGTATATGGGATATTTATATTTCATAATAGAGTTGGATGAATTAAAATATTTAATATACCTAGTTGGGAAATCCGATAAAAATTGTTGGGAAATTTTGGATTTTTCCCTCTCCGTCCCCAATAAATTGTAATAGCAACGTCCCTACCAACATCCACCTAGCCAAAATATTCTCTAAATCACGCCACTAATATATCGATTTCCTATATCTTCTTTGCACAACACAAATCCGATGCACTACAATGCTAATACTCAACAAGAACCAAAAATGGCCCACCTCTGCATTAGCCTGTTGTAGCAGTCCTTGGACTTGTTGTGGCTCGGCATACCAGACCTGGCACAGATCTCCGCGATCGATCTCGATTATTGCAGCGCGATATCCAGCACAGTACTGGGGCTGTCGGGGCCGGCTGGCACACTCCCCCAGTGTGCGTCAATAGGAGGGAGTCACCCTCTTTACAAGAGTGTGTCATCCATCATTCGACTCGATAAACTCATGTAGCCTTATTCACCAAAACATTGCTGAATTATTAGAAATGATTCACATATGAAATAAAGCATCGTATGTCCTTCGAGGAAAACTGTATCACAAACCTGTCTTCACGAGGGTTCTTTCGCACTAGTTTAGCGGCGAATGAAGAGAAGACGGGAAAAGAAGGGTTCAATATTTATTGAACTCTTATTTTCCCATCTTCCTCAATTTTAACATCATCAACAACGGTAGAAGACTATGCTAACCTAGGTGTCTAAATACGTAAGGAAGTGAATTCGAATCGAGAGAGATGAGGCAGAAGGGAGTACATTTAAAAGGCATAGGGAGAAGAAAAACAAGCACTCTTTCATGGCCTACGGCATGAAACTTGACCTTCCCATTCTGGCTGCAACAGGTTTGTAATCTGGAGGATAACTCTCATGCTCTTTATGCCTTGATTGGGTTAGATAAGAGCTTCCAAAACCAATAAACAATAACAATAAACTTGATAATATCACTAATAATAATAATAATAACTTACGTCGTTTTTCATACATCATACATAAGAAAAGATAAGAAGCGAAAGCAGCAACGAACCTCCTCTCATAGGAAGACAGACTCAAAAAGTAAAGAGCATTTAATCATGCTTAAGCACACTTCAAATGAAACTATTATTCAAGAAACTGAAGATTAAGTTTACTTAAATCCTCACAATTAGGATCGATCAAAATATTGTATTGGAGTCAGTTAATTCAACAATTTTATGATTCATAACATAATATAAGTCATGGTATCTGTTCCAGAAAAGAAGATTTCATCTAAATTAATAACATAACTGCATGGACTGATATATTTTATGATCTTGATAGACATGCATTGTTGTAACTATGCTCTAAATATTTTCTTCCCAAAACTAATTCCAGGAACGCCTTATTGTTATACAAGGATGTCTGTTATGTTGTATGAGGCCCATCTTCACAGTTCTGCAGCAATATTAGCATTTTCATGAGACCATTGACTTGCAAGAGCATCAGTCATTTTCTCATGCAACGTCAATGCATACTTAAACGGGAAGGGAGCACGTGAAAACAACACTGGAACACTAACACCGGAACTCCTACGTACTGAATGTCTTAATTTGACACGAAGAGCACGTCGGCGCTTACCCTGCCTAAGGTCCGTAGAATTCTGAATATATTTAAATACTCAATTGGAGAGTTTTATGTCACATAGTAGATTTTTATTTGTTAAGGATAGAGAATTTGTATAATGCCAAATTACAATTATACAAGTCAAAGTGACGACGATTAGTTAATTAAAGTAACTAATCATTAGATTAGGAAGCAGATTTGAGGGTTAAATAGCGACGTTTTAGCAAATAACAGCTATTTTTTCGCAAACTATTCAAAAATATCAGTAGGAGTTATTACTCTTTATTCAAGAGTTAATTAATCTGGAATTCAACCTAAGCTAACTTACTCCCAGGATGTAACTAATAACATTGTCGTTTTCTTTTTAGCACTGAAGTAAAGTCGAATGCAATTTTATTCTTAAGCTTTAAAAAGAAAAAAATAATAACTGGGCTGTTTCTAGTATGTACAATATCATGCGACTGAGATCATTTTTTTAAATTTTCGTTATGATCTGGAATCTATCCCGCATCGTGAGAATAAATTTAGTAGCTACCCGAATTTAATCGAATTGAGTTGGCTGTTTTTAACCTCTACACACAAACAAAAATAGATATTGAACAGATACCGAAATATTTCAAATTTGGCCCTATGGCTCTATTTACTATTCCAAGCAAGAGATAATACATCACAACATTCTATTTAGTAAAACAGATATATTATATTAATATTTATATAATACATTAATATTTATGCATAGATCAGTCACATATTAGCAACAGACTTACTGAAATTCGCTTAAAATTTTAAATATGTGTAGATTTCCCTCTCCCCTCCTCCTCCCTCCCCCCACATATCAAGATATCAATGATATTTCCATCACTTATTTAGGTTTCGGCAAATTATTTAAATTCCTTTACTATAGTCCAGAGGTATACAAAACATCGCCCGCGTGACAACTCCGGTCAGCAGATTTTATTACATAGTAAAATTTACAATGTAAATAAATCATGTTAAATAATGATCAAGTGTTTTTATTTAACGGCAAATTGGGAAAAACAATGACTGATATACATAATAAAACTGATCATTGTAACTGTAATTAATGATATGAGAATGTTAGTGTGATGAGCTAGCTGTAACTTGGTTGAGGAATCAGTCTGGCTTTTAACCTAAAACGTTTGGAAATCCCTGCTCTGGTCTGTCAAAGCTTAACCATCTTATGTAACGACTCTCGGTTTCAAAACGTGTAAAAAAAAAAATAGCTTCGGAGAAGTGGTGCATAAAATAACCAAGAAACTTTACAAAACCGTTCACGAAGTCGATACGATTTCCGTTGCTAATTTATTATTAACATTTATTCACAAATGAACAGGTTACATGTTTGTTGCGTGCCTTGCGCAAGTGAGAAGCAGTAACTCTAAAAATGAATGACCCCCTTTAAAGAAAGATGTAGAATATGGCACTTCGCTAATGGCTGGAATTTTAAAGAGGCCATTACCATCATCCATAGCTATTATCCCTCGGAGAATATAATGCAAATGAGTTTAAAACTTTGAGTGTGATTAAGAATTTATTAAATTTATAAAAGGAAGTCTTACTGATAATTAACACTTTGGAATAGCTTACGCTAAATTAATAAGTTTATAGAAGATACTTATTTTGTTTTTTAGCTCCACTCCGAAAGCGTGCATGTATAACTTTTTTTAATAAAAAGTTTTTTTAAGTATTTATAAATAGGATGAAAATTAAAAACACCAAACTTTTTAAAGCTGATTAATAAGAATAATGTAAGATAGAACTGGCATGTTGCTAAACTACTTTTTGGTAACCTATGAAAGCTATATCTTTATAATTAACCACATAGGATTAACAGAAATTTATTCGAGAGAAATTATTACGAATTAATAGGCTTCTCCTGATATCGAGTATATAATGGAAGTGTCTAACTATTGGGGTCTGCAATAAATATATAAAAATACAGCCATTTTTGACTAATTTTGTTTCTAACAAAATGCAGTGCTCAGTATTTCAGGAAGAATTTTATGGGATGAATTTAGTTTAAATGTTAACCACAACTACTAACTTGCCAGCCTTGGTGATAACCTTGCTGATACTAATCAACATTTAATTTTTCAATATAACTATTAGAAAATTTCTCTCTCAAATTTAAAAAAAAAATGTCTCCTATTTTTTTTTTTTTTTTTAATATAAATTAATTCTTATAGGGAAGTCTCAGCTCCCTGTAACAGGCAGAAATAGGAGATTTTTAAAAATAATAAATTAACTTTATTTTTTTTTATTTTATTACTTTATTTTTCTCAGTTATAAATTAGCATAATAATAATAACCTTTTATATGAATGTTTTTTATTAAAGTATTGAGATGAGAGGACAAATGGGCTTCCAATTTATTTTATTTTCTTAATTATACCAACGATTCGGAAAATCCCTTCCCATCTTCAAGAAACGGTGGTAAAATAATGAATATGTTAGCCTACTTTTTTATTTAAAAAAAAATATATCCACCTGTTTTTTTAACTTGAATTAACAGTTTTTATCTCTTTCTCGCAGGTTTCAGTTGATTGTATCATAAATTAAAAATAATGAGAACTAGAATTTAATTTTTATTATCTTTTATTAGAAACTAATATATCGTCCATGACATGTTAATGTTAACGAAGTCCCATCGTCAGAACTAGAAACTCTGCACTTTATATTAAATACTTTAACATTTAGCTATCATATTAACCAATTAAATTTCTGTATTAAACAACATAATAATTATATTTTAGATATTTAAAATTTATATTGTTTCAAATTTATATTTATATGTTTTTAATTTATATTTATCTGTATATATTGTAATGTTAAAAAAAAAATTAAAATTGATATTTATATATTAATATTTTTATATTACTTCTTAATCCATTATTACCATGATTCTTATTATCATATAAGAGTCGGAGTAGGAGCATATTCGGAGCAAGAGCATATATGGGGATTTATTTCAAATGTATTTTGTTGGGAGAGCTGCCATCTATGGGGATTTCACTATTTACTTCCTATTCACTTCAAATTCTCATAGAAGACAACACTCCACAAAATAGATTTGAAATAAACCCTATGTATCTACTTGCCCCGTATATGCACTTACCCCGACTTAGCTTAATATAATATTATAATATAAACTAACCTTTATCATTTCTCTACTTTCAAAAACTTATACACTACTTATTTAAAAGTGATTTAATTTTAGGGCGAAATTCATATGCCCAGAATTAACTGGGCTGGCCCTGGCAACACTCCTGGAAATGAGAGGTTCATTTTCTAAATCGAAGTACAGCATAAATTTGATTAATTATATCGTTCAATAATAGTATACGGTAGAATTACATGCATATTCACTTTCATTACTAACACAAAACCTTTCCCTCTAAGTGATAAAATGGCGCTGATTAGACTCATCTAAAGCAAATAGGGACTGCAACAACAGCTGATAGCGGCATCAAAGGAAATTTAAATTCACAAATTAACTTTAGATGAGGGAATTCAGGCTTGGGGAAATCCTGTGCCAGTTTCCTTCCCCTTCATTTACAAAAGTTAATTGTTTTGTTGCTTTTATACTGATTCCGACCTTTCCTGTCAATTGAATGGATTAATTAATTAACATAAATCGATGGGCCGTTAGATTAGATAATTTTGTATTTAATCACTGATGAACCGTCGGTATTGATTCCAAAGATAATCATAAAAAAACAATTCTGATTCAAATTAAAAATATTGACCAAAATCTATTGCATTAATAAGAGCCTTTTGAAAAAACAGTTTGATTCCGTAAAATTCATAGATTCATTCTTGTTATTCTTTGACAATTAATTAATTAGCATTAACTTGCTCTGTGCATTAAATATCTATTTTTGATTACCTGCTTTGTAATAAGTAGTTTTATGTAAACAATGAGTGATTCATAGAACGGTTTTTATCACAGAAAAAAAATACAAAAATATAATATTTATTTATTAATTCCGCTTTGTTTCAGTAAAAAAATGATAAACAGACAGCAGAGCAAACCATAGCCCAACAAACATAATTAAATACAATGATAATAAAGACGGTAATCACCCATTTTTGGATTATTATTTTCAGTAATGGACGTTTGTAATCGACCAAGAGAAAAAAAAATTTAATCTCTCCCTTCTCTAGAAATTCGAAGTCTTTCGTTTCAAGATACGTCGATTTTTTTGAGATTTGGTACTGGAGTCACACCAAGATGATCCTCGCAGCTCGACATTATCATTCGCTATTTCGCTTCAAAATGACAGTCTATTAGAGGTTTCATACTCCCAAATATCGGCTTATTATTAAGATGGAGAAAAATATAAAGTTTTTTGGAATCATAATACCAAACTCTAAAAAATAAAATATTAATTATACACACACACACACACACACACACACATATATACATATATATATATATATATATATATATATATATATATATATATGTAGGTATATAAATAGGTAGGTGCTTATAATTTGAAATTAATAAACCAAACTGTAATAATTTCAGAATTTTTTGAATATACTTTGCTTTGATAATGAAGGTAAAAATATGTAATGTAAATCACAACTATTTTAAAACAATTGCGGCTAAAATAAATAAATAAATTGCAAGGTCTAACATAGATTCGATGCCGATAATGTTAACAAATCTCTCTCTCCAACGATCTTCATCTTCATGATCAGATCTACCAAAATCTTCCCCTCTACGTTTCATTCAACACCTTGGACGTTTAATTATCGTTTTAGCACAAATTACCCTCTAAGAGATTTTTTTTTCATTACTACAACTTTATACATTGCGTAACTATCATTTCAATTACATGTATTTGTTTATACGAGCAGATTTTAGCTTAATTTAAGACACCACAAAACTGAAAGTGAAGAGGCTCATTATATTTATTACCTTTTTCAGAAAAAGGTATTTTGTATAGTTTTCCTAAAACCCCGTTCATACATTAAAAACGAAAGACTGAAAATGTTTTCTAACAACGTCCACTACTCTTCCATGAACATTTATTACAAAAAAAAGTTTTTCATCACTCCCGTGGAATAAATTACCACAAAATAATTAGAGCTATTATCATCATTAAAACATTTCCAAAGGTTTTTTAACAATCGGAGTGCATTGGTGTGAATAAAGGCTGGAGGTACCGCCCGTAACGTCCACATGTACAGGAAATTCCATAAGAAGAAAGAAGAGAGGGAGGAAACGCCACCAGTTTTTCCGTTCAGGTCGGATAAGCGGTCATTGCCCATGCGGGTTCAAATAACTATTTTCAGAGTAAAGAAATAATATGTCCATTATAATATACAATAATTCCACTATTTACACCATGTATTATGGGTATTTTTGTATATGACAATAACCGAGCAATTACTAGCGTCATTTTAAAAAAGATAAATTTCAATATCAAGAATTGTTGATTTTATAAAATCGCCTTTAAAATTCCATTTTATAATAATCCGCACCTACCTCACTGACAGAACTACAAAAGCGAATCATAATTTCGCTTACTCATTCCTCTTTTCTCAGTCTGCCTTCTTTAGCTCATGAAAGTATGGGACGACTTATGCAGCTGGCATCATCTACTGTCCTCACTGCATACTTAAACCGATGATGTATTTTATCTGTGAATAGCGATGCATCTATGGATGGCATCCCAAACTTTACAGTCACGCATCACATCCATGTGACACCAAAAATGGTGTCAAAACTGGAGATCAAAATAAATCCCAACAAATCCCGTCAAATCACTTTTATCCTTAGTCACAAACCCATGATATCCTGTCCTACAGTCCTGCATTATCCTTTATTAATGTTCCACTTATCTCTGTCGGACAGATCCGCTACCTAGGACTCCATCTGGACAAGCGTCTAACATAATCCTCAGACACGACTGAAACGACACGAAATTGCTCGTAGATACCGATTACCAATCCATTAAAAAAAGCTCTTATTCAAGACCATTATCAGACCTATTATATAGGCATATGGAGTTGAGCTTTGGGGCTCCACAAAACCATAATTCCTCCCAAATCCAATAGTTGCAATCCCAAATCTTTAGTATACCCTGCTATGACACAAATAAAATTATCCTTAAAGACCTCAATACTCCATATGTTGCAGATTTGCCCCGAAATTTCTTTAAACACACGCCCACTAGTTCGTAACTTGTCATTCCAACCTATTCCCGACAACCCTCTAGGCAGGGGTACCCAGACTGTGGTACGCAAGTAAGTTCCAGGTTCTACGCGAACAATCAAACAGAAGTCATGGATCTTTTTAACACGTTCAATGAGAGATAACATTTTTTTTAAAATTATAATTGGATGTAACAATTATAAGATAAATAAACACGATCTACAATTTATAAAAATAATCAGGAAGGTTACTGAAGCAAAGGCGAAAGTACTCGGTGTTGAAGACTTAAGAATCGAGTCGAACTTCATCAAACATTGATCTTCTGATTGTAAGTAAACAACCGAACAATAATAATGCTTTTCTTCACAATGTCTGCTTTTGTTCTCCCTTTTGATTGCGGAATTTTTGGTGTTTGTGATTCTCATTGTTGCTTTTGTTAAGTGAAATTGATAAACTTTTTATTTTGGATTTTTGAAATCTAATTTAATGTAATATATATTGTTTTTGATAATAAGTCTGCGAACCTACGCTCTAAGGCGTCTGAAAAGAAGATACCGACATGATCTCTTCACGTTGAATAATCATTTTAGTAATACCAAAGGGTAGTTTCTTAACAGAATGTCAAGTAATAATATTCTTTTAAGCATATTTAGTTATTGTATTTTACATTAGTTAAAGTTGTAAATTTCAATAACTAATAAAATTATTAAAAAATAAAATAAATAAATAATAATGCTTTTCTTCACAATGTCTGCTTTTGTTCTCCCTTTGGATTTTGTTGGATTGAACTTACAATTCTGTTTGATACAAGGAAATTGGCCATGTTTTTTTATAGTTCTTAAGATGATCCACTCTCATAAATCTGTGGAATAAGAAACACATAGGAAATTAAATGTATCAACGCACATTTATGTGTTATCGACTATTATGACATACGGGGGAGGGGGAGGGAAGAGAGGAAATAGGAGAAATTCATTTTTTTTTTAAATTGACGAGTAGTACTTCAAACAAGTATTGTTTAACAACTACAATACTCTCTGCAACCACTTGTTCCGCAAAAGAAGGAAAAAATTAACAAAATCTTATTCACAATTTAATCAACTCCGTCCCGTAAATTTTGAACATTACAGTGTGCAAAGCTGATTGGATTGAGTTAAACTATTTATCTTTATTTATTTATCTCAAAAATCCATTGTTTCCCAAATACCGAAAACAAGTGTAAATTGAACTTAATAAGCAAAACGTTGTCAATATAATGCTATTCATGTTACCATATACAGATTATCAGATAATTTACCAAGATTACACAAAATTGTTTAAAGAAATAGGCAATAGGGAAAAGTTCAACTTTAAATAAAATAAAATACATTGTTGTTCCAGATTAGATAGCTACACTGATGATAAATTTAATACTTTTTTTATTTGATAAATGATAAAAATGTTATATTCTATGTAAAAAAATGTGTTTAAATTGAATGTGTTGGTTTGAAATTATAAATTTTAGCATTGTTCTTAATACATTACTTTAAAGAAGAAAAGTTATATAAATTGGAAATTTATTCCTTTTAAGAAAAATCTTCCGAATATTTACAGAATTTAATTCAGTAGATTGGAGGGAGGAGGGGGTAATATTTAAAACGATTAAGAAAAAACAAAACAACTGAAAATGATATAAAATCAAATATTTGATCTATGTTTTAATAAACAACTGAGGAGCATTCTATCAAAAGTCGATATATCCACTTTTGGAAAATTATTTCAAAAAATTTATTAGGGGGGCACCTCATGGAGATAAGGCAAATTTTTATTGAAAAAGTTGATTTGTAACACCCATTTGACAGGAGAAAATTTAAGATTTAAAATAAACTAAATATTATTTGGGTGTAGAATATTAATTCGTCAAAAAAATCTTTGTTTTTGATAAGTGGATATATTAACTTTTGATAGTAAACTCCTCAATTGCATCATATATAAATAGTATGATTTTTCTTAACGACTTAAAACTGATTTTTCAGAGCCAGATTAAATCTGGCTCTGAAAAATTCTTTCATGTTGAGGAGTTCGGGTGAGAAGCTATGAATTAACAAAATAAAAAGTAAAAAAAAAAAAAAAAAAAATCTGGCCGAGGTAGCAAAACAGCAGTACCAAAAGTGCTATACTGTACGTGGTTTTTGTTGTTTTTTCGGACACGACACTTTAAAAAAAAAAAAATTAGACTGGCTTAACACATGTAAGTGGCTTGAAATTTTTACCGATTACCAAACATACTGCTGAGAAAATATAATTTTTTTTTTTAAATTAAGTTATTTTATTTTTAAAATTAAGTCTCGATTAAAATAAGAAGTTTTAATATTGGTTATAAATGTTATAGACATTAAAATCAATAATGAAAATATAAACCGAGTGACCTACAAATTACTTTCTATATTTTATTATAAGATAAAATTTAACGGCTCAGTGAGGTAAAAAAAAAAAAAAACAACTTTCATATCTTACTTAATTTATAACTGCTTCTCTGCCTCGGGTCGTAAAAGATACTACTTATAGTTACGTAGAAGTTAAGCTTTATATTTTTAATACTACGTAAATGGATAAGAGTTAAAGGTAAAAATCAAAAAAGGCAAGAACCACTTTTTAATATGGCAAAAAGATTCCTCTTAAGGAGCAGCACGAAAAGAAACTGTGATGTGAGAACCAAAATACGCCTGGAAACGGTTTTTTAATCCCCCTAACATGCTTGAAAAAAATAAGACGTATGTAAAAACTCAATTTGACGAGCGATGTAACCATTGAGCCAATTGAAAACAACATATTGAAAATAATGTATGCTTAGCTCAACATAAAACACTTCAGATATTCCAATCCGATACGTAACAAACGTAGGAAAGCGTTCTAATGATACCTATATTACAGATCTGGCAGTCAATGACTATATAAATTTTACTATTTCCGCTTTAGTATAGTACTATAAGTGGTACTGTTTCTATCGAAACAGTCGATAATAATTTATATGATTGAGAAATAATAATTCAGAATAAAAGAAATCCTTTGTTAAACGATTTTTATTTTGTTTAATTTTTTTAAATGTCTTTACGGTTGGAACTGTTATCGCGTTTTTTATAAACTTTTTGTCGAATTCTCGATGATTTTTTAAACATTTTTTTATGTTATTATTTTTATTTCTAATAGGTCAAAACATATATCATTATTGCCTATGTAGAACAGAGCTTGCACCGCTGATAGCGAGTAGTGCAAAGGCTCGATCCCCGGTAGGCATACACAATTTTTATCAATGGCATGTGCCCGAACCAAATAGAGATTAAAGGAACTAATTAAATCCTCAGATAAAGTTCTTTTTTTTACTTCCTTGTACGAAGTAAAGGAAGTATTGTAATCGCGAAAATTTTCGATTTTCAGATTTCGACGGAAATATCCATTTTGACCATTCCTCAATCCATTTTGACTAGTTTCGTCATGACGTCTGTACATACGTAGGTTCGTATCTCGCATAACTCAAAAACGGTTAGCCGTAGAAAGTTGAAATTTTGTATTTAGGATTGTTGTAAAATATAGTTGTGAACCTCCCTTTTTGGCCACTTCTTGATCACCGGAAATGGTACTTCTCTTGAAAGTCATAATTTATTTCCCTCAAAAATTATATTAAAATACTATGAAAAACTTCTCAAATTTAGTATTTATATATTGATTTCAATAACATACTAGATTTTGGTCCAAATTGGAAAACCGGAAGCGGTACTTTACTTGAAGGTCATATTAGACTTTCATCAAAAATTATATTAAAATTAAAAGAGAAATCATATGTTTCGGTAATAAAGATTACAAACGCAATTTGGTTTCCAATCCAATTAAACATTTTTATTACTTGTTTTAAGTGTTAAAATTGAGTGTAAAAACGAAGGAAATAGACATAGAATAATGGAATGAGACCTCCAGTAACAAGTGTGTGTGTGTGTGTGTCAATAGATGGATGTCGGGACGCCGAGTGTCAATCTTCGGAAACTAGTAACCAAATTCAGTATCACTTTTTGAGCCACGGATTTATAATTTAATAGGCGTACAAGAAGGTGATGTGTTGCCCACATCAGATATTTTTATTCTAGTTAGCTAGCGAAAACTCCGGCCAGTGGCAAAAACTATATTTCCGTTCTTTCGACCGTGGATTAGCTAGAGAGATCCTCCATGGACACACCTAACTTCCATAACGAGCTAAACGAGCTAAATACTAGACCCTTCTATCCTAGCTAAACCGCATTCTTGCATAAAACGTTCGTCAAGAAATAGTACTTCCACATTAAGTACTGAACTCAAAACCTTTCTGTAACACAGTGTGTTTTCTCCTTAAGCTGCTAAACATGACTAATAACATATAAATGCTAAATATAGCAATTTTTAAACAGTTATTTCGTCCAGCTGATAGTTTTTTTTGTTCTGTTGCTTATTTCCTGAACTAAGAAGAACTACTAAACATTAAATTATGGCTTAAATGCCGACTTGTACAAGAGAAGAACATTGATTTCCGATTTGGAAGACATATTTAAGGACCCAACCTCAGCGAACACTTCAAAGAGATCCCTTAATTGGAGGCAGCCCAGTCCTCACTGTGACTGGCGCATTTTGTCAACTCGCCCTGTTTTCTTACCTCCTGCTCCTAACGACTCTTTCATTTTGTTGTTTTATTTGTTCTACTCGTGGTAAATTTGGTCGTGTTTGTCTAAAGCTGGCACCCCTCAATGTCCAATGAGCTTCCCAGTGCCTCGAATGTGCGTAGTGACGACCTAACTGAAAGACAAACTTAATGAGGAAATAAATAAAACGGAAGAACAGAATAACACATACAAATATTAATCTCGATAATGAATCGTGGCTGAAGAACTAAAATAGTTCATAAATCACCTCTCCCTCTTTCCTCCCAACTACAAAAACGGCTCCTTCTCTAATGTTTGGAAATGTGTTTAGAAACCCTAATCCGAAGAAAAAAGTCACGTCATTTCGAGGGTATTATGATACATTTCAAAAAGAAAAAAAAATGTGAGATCGTGAGTAGTATTTTAAGATTAAAGGGGATTTTCGATGGACTTTAAATCCGAATTCTTTTCATTCAACGACTCTACATTCAAAGGAAGACTGAATAAAATGGAAAATGGACTTTTTTAGTACTGTCGAATACCGCAGCGGAAGACATTTTAAGGAAAAAACATATAAAAGGAAAAGATTAACTCTTACGATAACATTATCATTCTGTTCGAAGTTGATTCAGTTTAAAAAAATATAAACATTTACAAATATGCAAGTATATTTTAACTTTAAATAATTGCTAGATATATCTGTGTATGTATAGGTTTGTGGAATTTGTTAATTTTTCCCTCAAGTTTAAAAAATAATGATAATGTGGGACATTTTTTACATCCTCTAAAAAATTCCCAGTTTCATCAGAGCTAAGAGAAAAAAAAAATTAAAAAGTTTGCTATCTTATAAACGGTTATTCATTGTTTCGGCTTTGTTGAAGATACCCGAATATGTACTAAGAGACCCCGTATAATTAAAGAAATTACATTTTATTTATTTAATTATCATGTAAGCTGTATTTTTAATTTTTAAAGAATTAAAAAAATATATAAAAATTGTAGTAAATCATAGAATCATAGAGTATTACTCTATGATAATTTAGGTACGATTGATTAATTGCGATTAAAAGTAATAGTTTCTTTCGTGATAATAATATGAGAAGTAGTAAATTATACTTTGCTAAATTTAATTGAAGTATTCGTAGAGAATGGGTTGAATGAAAATCTTGCTGTACGAAAAATTTCCCTATCAGTGAACAGAGAGAAATAAAAGGTTACCCCACCGTTATTTAATATTCCCAAGAAAATTACAAAAGCTAGTGAAAAACATAGTGAGGAGATACCGTGCGAAAATTCACACAGAAATTGAAATTAATGTGCTCATAGCATAATTGAATATAGTGATTAGAAGAAAGCCATTATCAGTCACTCATTCATAGTAACTTAACTTGATTCACATTATCATAGTAACTTAACTTGAAGTTTTTATGAGGGGAGCCTGATAAAAAATGATACACCAATGATATAAACAGTTGTAATCAGCGTGTAAAATGGTTATGAGTGGCATCGTTTTAATGCTTCGAAATATGATATTAACTATTAATATTTCCAGAATAATTAATATCTAGTTAACCATTTTATAAAGGTATCTTCTTCTTCTATTAACTGTTGAATTAAAAATTCGAAAAAGACCCATCTCGGAGTTATTCAATTATTAATTCTTTCTTTTCTCATGTACTGGTATAGATCGATATTTTATAAGCGAGAAACTGACTGATATCTGGTTGTAGTAATGGTGAAATACACTTGACTTTTCTTGAAAGCATTGGACATGATAACTCGACAGATTGGTAGCATTCAAGACGTGTGGTTTATTTCTTGAAATATGCTACGAGATTGACAAAAAAGGATTAAGTTTCCTTTTAAGTGACGATTTTTTTAGAGTTCATCTTGCGCCTTGAAAAGCCAGATAAAGTCTTATGAAGTCCATTCATTGACAGCGAAATGTAATGAAACGTTTGTCCTATCAAAAACGACAGTTTCTTGTTCAAACGTTCCTAATATTGAAGAATTTCCATGCTAATCATGGAATGGTAGATTAACCTGCCGATTAATCTCCTAAAAATGAACTACCTACAAGTTAAAACAATACATGCCGAAAAACTAAGAAAATTTCTATGAAGGGATTTTGCATTGGCCGACAGAAGCAGTAGACAGAACCTCGAAGAAGAATTTTAATGAAAACATTATTTTTATATTTTCCTCAATAATATACTATTTGGCTTTGCAATAACGTGCATATCATTCGGTAATTTTAGAGGAAAAAAAACTGGTCAAATAAGTCCAATAGTCCAGCAGAAATTCAGTTTTATGTGTCTCCGGAAAAAAAATAATTTTCGGAAATGTCATCTTCAAAATTTGCAATTAAATATTCATTAAGGAAAAGCCTTTTAAATAATTATTGTAGTTTATATTGTGTTCAAAGGAAATTTAGAAATAATTTTGCATCCATCAAGTAGCCAAAACATAAGTCACAATTTATAATATTATTTATAGTATATGTTAGTATTTTATCTAAAAGCAATATGTGATGAATCTAGAGACAAAGTTACTCAAACCATAAGTAACAAATGTTGGCTTAGAAATTGTAAACTAAATGCGCTGACGGAGGAAATTTAAATTTTAAATGTTTACAAGTAATCTATCTGCCGGTTGATATATTCCAAAACTGGAAGCCTGCCAAACGAGGCAACATTTTCAACAAAAACAGGTTTTAAGTAACGTCTAGGGTTTTTTAATTTTTTTTTTTTAACTGACCAAGGGCAAGGAAATATTTTAGAGCGACTAGCGTGTGGCTGTCTTATAACTAAGACTGTCAATTAATTAACGCTGATTTAAATATCTCGAATGTGTAAGTACACAGTATCCAGTAACTTTTTTTTACTACCAAGCTGACGGTTATATGAGCATCAGGGAGAATGGAATACGCAATGAGGTTCTTAACTTTCTTTTTTCACGCTACGAAAGACACAACCATTCTAATGAATTATCTAAATAAAAAAAAACAACATTACGTTTGTATTTTCGAATATTTCATTTGCCTACACATCGATTTTAGATCGGATATATCCAGAGCATTAGAAAAGAAGTTATATGCAGCTTGAGTACTTATAGATGTGGCTGGATAGGCACAGATATTATTTTAAATATTTATTTTTTTGGCCAGTTTTTTTAAGCACGGCTCAGAAATATGTTTTCCTCCCATTCCGATTCATAATAAGTTAAAACTTATGACTCAAATTAGAATATCAAACAATTATTATCTATATGTATATATCGTTCATTTAGAAGAAAATTGCCACAATCTGAAAAAGTGTAATTTTGCAGGACAAGCGTTTCAAGTTGGCCTATGTAGGTTTATTGCTGTCCTTCAACAACTTACCATTTTTTATTTTTTTAAAAGGTAATCTTCGTTGATATATAACTCACCTAAATGTGACGAATCATTAATTAAATCATCATTTAATCTTATCATGACGCTAAATTTCAGAGAAAATTGTATCTTTCAAACTTCTTTTCCTTCCTTATTGATTGCATTAACAACGTTTCGGGCCGAACTAGTCCATTTTCAAGTCTGCATATTGTCTTCATTACTTTTTATTATCTAATCCAAATCTGGATTATTGCTATTGCTTTTTTAAATAATATATTAATTGTATGTGTCCGTTGCGTCACAAGGAGTAGCAATGAGAACGGACGCCGTGGACACATTCAATTAATATATTATTTAAAAAACCAATGACAATAATCCTCATTTGGAATATATAATAAAAGTAATGAAGACGATATGCATACTTGACAACGGACTAATTCGGTCCGAAACGTCTTTAATGTAATCAATAAAGAAGGAAAAGAAGTTCGAAAGGTAAAATTTTCCCTGAAATTCTTGATAGGTCAATCTTAATTTTTTTGATCAATTAATCATGAATCAAATTGTGTTAGTTTGTCATTAAAAACAGTTTACGTATAATAAATAGGCATTCCTGAAAAAAAAAGAAAAAGCAGCTCAAAATGTTTTATTGAATGTGTTAAAATACAAAATATAATTCTGACATAAATGGTGTTTTCAATTATTCATACAAACTAAAATATTGACACTTTTTGGTCACCCCCAAAACAGTTTTTATTAAGTTCCTCAAACAGTCCTTTATTAAGTTATTAAGTTACTATCTTATAAACTTATAATAGCCAATCTAACAATAATTTTTTATTGCAATTAATACTGAAATTAAAAATCAGGCATTTATTCTCAAAGAAATATAAATCACTGGAAGCTTTCCAAACTAAAACAGCAAAAAGATTTATTGTGGGACTATTCTTCCAAATGAACATTTCATTTTAAGAGCTCGCTTTTTCATAACTCAGTCTTATATATATATATATATATATATATATATATATATATATATATATATATATATATATATATATATATATATATATATAACATATATAACATACATATATAACATATATAAGACTGAGTTATGAAAAAGCGAGCTCTTAAAATGAAATCTTTAAAGCAATCTACACTCTGTAATAGGAATGAAGCAGAATTTTTTGTTGAATTCCGTATTTATAGAATATGTTAAGACATTACAAGTAAGACTTCACATTTTTTATAAAAACAATCAGTAAAGTAGAAATACAAAAAAAAGATATTATACGTATATAAAATATAGAATTAAAGCTTAATACTAAAAAAGATTAACTTTAAAAGATTATCACGCAAAGAACTAAATAATTACTAAGAACAAGTATTATTTTAATATAAATTCAGATTACATATAAATAATAATAGACTAATAATAATTTATTATTATTTATTTTGTTATATATAAATAATTTATTACTTATTCATTTCATCATAATTTAAAATTAGAAAATCCATAATTCATTTTATTTTTAGTTAATAGAATACTCAAACCATCACGAAACTTATTAAGCAATTTAAATTAATTTCCATATTTGGCATTAGTTCGTGAGGTCAGAAAATGTTTTAATACTAGTCCCCTGGTTCCTTTCATCACCAAGCCACATCGTATATGTTATTTTATATAATATTAACTTCGTTGTTTTCTATTTGGATCCATCACTTTATTTTTTCAAGGATTTTCTCAATTTATTTACAAGCGACTGAGTAAACCCATCCAGATCTGATGCCTTGCCATAAAAGTCTAGGGAACCAGGATTTGAATTCGCACATCTAACATTCATAGTCAGTGATAACTATTCCCATAAAAATAAAAATAAAATAAAAAGTGTAATTTATACTTTATACAATATTTTTATTTTGTTTTTATTGTTTGCGACTTCTAGGCATATATCTGAAAAAAAGTAATATTATCTCCGAAAACAATTAAGTACTGCGGAATATAGATATAGTTGTTATGTATCACTTTTGATACGGCTTGAAAGCTTATATTAAGTTACAAGATGATCAATCAATTTAGTCAAGATATAATCAACACCCGTTGTTGAAACCAATTATAAAGGTAGCTTGGAGAAGTGATTTGGATGCCGCTGGGATTTGACAGAACAATTTCTTCAGTATGCTATTTCTGACAGGATGATTACAGAACCATGGTTTTAAAAAATAACATAACGGAATGTTTCATCACTTTTCTAAGTAATTTTTTGTTTTAAATTGCCTCTGAGCAGAACTTGTGTTTTTGTTTAAAGATGTACGAGTTTTTAAGTCATTAAATGAACTGAATAATCAATTACTTAGGAATATATCATCTTAATTAATTATAATAAGGAATATATATAATATTTTAGTAATATCGTTTAATAACTGGATATATTAAGTAAAGGCAATCATTAATACACTAAATATTAATTTTTAATGTTATCATAAAAGTCTTAAAATACACATAAAATCATTTTAAAAATACGATCTTCCATGTAATAATCTCTTCGTTGTTTTTATACTCCGTTAGGAAATTAATAATTTTTTCATCTGATTATGAGGCGATGGAATATTAAAAATTGATAAATTGATTACGATGATAATTAAATTTTAATTATTTGATACAACAGCAAAGAAAAAAATTTCATGGAAAATGCGCGATTGTGAGTATTTATTCAAATAAGACCATGTTCATTTAAATTCAAATTAATTAAACCTCAGCAAATCTGCTGTTTATTTTGCATTGCTTTTGTACAATGCGTCAAATAATCTGTTGTTGTTTTTTAGGTTTTTTATAATCTGTTGATCCGCCAGCACCATATCTCTTGAAACTGACCTCAAATAAATCTCAACTATTTGTAGAGTTTGAAACGTCTCCCTTTTTTTTCCTTATTTAAGTCAACAGATTTACTAATCATCACTATTTTCACTGACAGATGTAAACAAATAAACAAAGAGGACAGAAACGTGAATGCAGCATTCAGTGATTTCATCATAGGAAGGATAGGTTTAAGTGTCACCCCAAATAGAAAATCCAAATAGTTGGGAAAATTAAGATCTGAGAGCCTACCCACCCCAAATTGCTAAACTTATGGTAAAACATTTAAGTCAAAGAGTTACTAAAATTTAAAACAAATGCCCATACCAAAATTGGAATTATATCCATATAATGTATGTTGATAGAAAATTAAATTATTGCTGTCGAATATTAACAACAGTTTCAACCAAAAAGAGTTGGGATAATTAAAATATTTCATAATATAGTTGAAGAAATTAAAATATTTCATATTATAGTTGAGTATATTAAAATATTTAATATAGTTGGAAAACCCCGAAATTTTAGATTTCACTTCTTTCTGCTAATAAATTATTGCAGCAACGTCCCTGACCACATCACCCATCTATTTTTTAAAAGCATTGAAACAATAGACGATAGGTTGCATTGACAAGATTCCGGATCTGAAATACGATCCGCCCATCAATATTTGCTGATATATTAGACCAATGATCTATTAGACCAATTTGTATACAAAGAAATTTACCAATGACTTACTGGCTGGCTAAAGACTTTGATAGGCACTAATCTTTAATACCATTTAACAACTTTTTTAAACGGCAATGGCCCTTAAATTCTCAAACTACAATATATATGTATATATATATATATATATATATATATATATATATATATATATATATATATATATATAAATGAACTGAAAAATTATTATTAAAGAAAAAGCATTTTTTCATATATGCCGAATATTATTATTTTTTCTTATTATAATATACTTTTTCTTCCTGTGTTTATTAAATATTACCTGTTATTGCTTTGTATTATCATGTATTGTTACTTTGTATTGTATTATATCATCCATGATATTCCAATCTTCCTACTATATCAATATTAGACCATGATGCATAACATACAATTGGTATGAGTTATATATTAAAAATAAGCACGCTTGTATGTCCGCAAACATCGAATATTGAATTTAGTTATATGAAGTATCGTTATTTCACTAAAAATAATAAGAGTTCTAAATTTCAACATGTATATAAAGTTCTTTAAACCAAAGCTCGATTAATGTTTATTTAGCATATATATATATATATATATATATATATATATATATATATATATATATATATATATATATAGTATGTATAATGATTCGCGTTTTCTTTCTCACATTAGAAATTTCAAAACTTTTGAAAATCGCTTCACTAGAATATTTATTTTCAGAATTTTAACAAATCCTTATTAAGTTAAGTTGCCCAAATATCATTCCTCTAATCCTAATTAGAAATTTCAAATATTGAACTAAAGTTTTAAATTCTCAAAAAATTGATATACAAGCATCTCTGTTCTATACCAACAAATTTCGGTATCGTTATTGGGATGAACTTAATAATCTTTCCTCTAAGTAAACTTAAAACAATTGGTATGAGTTATATATTAAAAATAGGCACGCTTGTACTTCCGCAAACATCGAACATTGAATTTACTTATATGAAGTATAGTTATTTCCCTTTACTTAGTTACTTCCCTAAGTGTTAGAATTTAAAAAGATTGGCCCTAATTTCGTTCCCTAATTAAATTCATACTTTACTATTTATTTGAAGTCGGAGACATTTAAATAAAGGCGAAAACGAAATATATTTAAATGAAAAAAAATGTTTTTATAATTGTGTAAGTATTTTATTAAAAGATATGACTTATCGATCCAAACAAAAATCACAAATTGATTTCTCTACTTTTTGTAAGGGCAAACATGGCTTGACACCTTTGACACAGCTTGTGACCATTTGAAGCATATCATAAGTTTAACCTGTTTTGTAAGGGCAAACATAGCTTGACAACTTTGACACAGCTTGTGACCATTTGAAGCATATCATAAGTTTAACCTGTTTTTCTCCTCGTTTGTCTTGAGACATGATGAAAAGGTTGATAGGACTCTACATATGAAAAAAAGTCACAAATCTACGAATAGCAATAATAAAATAAAAAGATATCTTTCCTTGATGCACCAGAATGTTCTCAAACTGAACAAAAAATTTAACCAGTTTTTCCTAGTTCTATAGTTGAAAAATACTTAGCCAAAACACAAACTGTCACAATTATTTTACTGACAACAGTTCACTGGATGGTACCGAAATATTTCAAGAGTTCTTCAATAGTTAGCAGTATTATCAACGCTGGATAACTAGGGGGAAGGACCTAACTTTATAGTCGCCATACTATAAATATAACTCACCAATCAACCCTGATTCTATTAGCTAAATAACGGTGCAGCCAGGATAAGTTATTTAAGATCGAGGCGCAAAGGACCGGTCCGATCCACCGCCTTCTGAATTAATTACGGATCGCATTTACTTTCTCCATTATAGCTCCTGCGTATGTGAAAGTGTGTGAATAGGACCATAATGGAAAATGCAGCCGTGTGGAGTGTGAACTATAGCCTCCATTCAGTGCCTTGTTATATCCCTAGCGGAACCGGACCATTGTGACAGTCTGATGCACTTCCCAGTGTCAGGGAGGTCGTTGTGAGCGGACGACCGCAGCGCCACTCTATGGCGTAGCAGTCGATCGGGAAGTTAATTAGCAAAGTAATGGAAAAGTTTCACAGAGGCAATAGTGGAAACAGAACAAAAAAATATGTAAACAGTCGCCAGGTATTGCATGACTAGAAAAGTCGTTTCCTAATTGGTTCGGTTAATGCAAGGGTGGCCAATCTTTTGCTTATCATGCGCTAATTCCTTTACAGACGAGTTCAGATGCACCATATAACTCGAGAACTTATTGTATCTTCTTAAGCTCATGGTTAGGGATTGGAAAATAGAGATGAGGATAGGATTTGCTTCGGTTAGGAGAAGAAAAGGAATAACTTAATTACGCAATTAAATTGATTAGTTAACGGCAGTATATTGAAGCACCAATCTACAATAGTCAGAAGTGATCATGGACGACAGAGTGATCGCTTCGCGACGGTGCTTTAGCTGTTAGAGTTTCCTTCGGAGAAGATAACGCGGCACCATATTTGGCGCTCGGAGCGAGATCAGCTTGGAACTTAGTATGTTTTCTGTCCTTGCTTGAAGGAATCCTGGGTTTGACATTTGTTT
This sequence comes from Rhaphigaster nebulosa, assembly GCA_948150685.1. Lineage (NCBI taxonomy): Eukaryota > Metazoa > Arthropoda > Insecta > Hemiptera > Pentatomidae > Rhaphigaster > Rhaphigaster nebulosa. The sequence goes on from OX411311.1 coordinate 102,980,504, forward strand.
AATAACCTTGTGTGATGACAGATGTGATTGCATATCTTTGAGTGACGTACTGTCTTAGTTTGATGCGTCTTTCTGGACGGTTGATGTGAGATGTGCTGTATTTGGTCTTCATAGATGTGATTTTTGGAGTATGTCCTGATGATGCCTGAATTGGCGAAACGTTGACTGGTTAGTTGTTTTCCGGTATGTTAGAGACTTGAGGCTTTGTGTTTTGGAATCTTCCAATTGTTTATAGTAATTAATTGATGTCTCATGTTGTATCTTTGCTCTTTTATATTTATATTACTTTTCAATATAATTAAATTTATAGACATAATTATCTTTTTTTAATTATTTAGTTATTGTATATAAATTTTTGTGTGAACACTATTTCATGTGACGTCATTCGATTGTATCTTTCGTCCACAGAAACGACATCCTATACTCTTTAGATTCGACTCTACGGTCAAAACCCACTCTATGGTGATTCTGGGTTGAAGAACGGCATGTGATTTATTCTTCATGTCTGTAAAATTTTAATTTTGATATGTTCATATCGTTGTGCATGATGTGATTTGAATTGAACTATGGTGCGTTAATAATTTTGGATTGTGTCAAATATTAAGATAAAACAATTAACATATCGAACAGCAGCATATTGTAAAACTTTAAAAACATTAATGGCTTCTATTTAGGTGAAATGTTATTTCAAACTAAACCACACTTTTTGAGATATACCTTTTTCAATTCAGAATCTGTGATAATAGATATCGGCGTCGTTTTTTGAAAAAGGCTTAAGTGCCAAAAATTCGGAATTTAGGTTTCAATTGATTTTGGGACGTAAATACCAGCTCTACCGATTCCTGCTCACGATATATCCAAAAAAAATTGGAAATGGTCTAAAGATCGAATATTGATGACGTAAGTACCAAATACTAACGACTCTCAATCATCACGCTGGCCTTAACCAGTGCTAGAATCCTTTAAAATATGTTGTAATTATAAAGGTTTTGTCAGGTTAATAAATTCCAAACTCTATACAATAAAGAATAAAATTTAAAAAATATATATTGTTATTTGGGGAAAAATCGTTTCATGTGTTTCCTGTAAAGTTGCTAAATGGCGCTTACGCCTTTTTCAAAAAACGACGTCGATGTGTACTTGGATGATAATATTTTATATATATCGCATAAACAAATACTACTCACAAACAGGTTCGGGTAAAATAAGGAAGGAGACCTTTGAAGAAAATAAGATCATTTCTATGCGACGAATATCACGTGATTGTAAATCTTATGTTTTATATACCAATACATGATAATAAATAACAACAATAAAAATCTTGAATTATGATAATAGCTAAAGTAGATGAACTAATATGATATACAGTGATTATTAAGATAACCGTGTCGGTAGGAAAACAAGTTGTGATGAATGATGAACTAGAATATGTATTGATGAATGGACTGAGCGAGCAGACAGAAAGGCACCACCATCAGATACATTACCATCAGCTGGGGCTACCGAACAGTTACCCAATACTCCGCCTAGATCGCCGATAAGATATCACCATTGTCGGATCATTGATTTACTTTATACCTTCCGCCCTCTTGGGCCACTTCCTGGTATCCTGTTCCTACAGTAGGGGCAAAAGAGGGGGTTCGGTATCGGCTTACTGAAGAACAATAGGGCAGTTAGAGCGATAGTACTTTCACTGCTACCAGCAATTAATCCACCGGGCAAGTATCGATGAGACAAAAAGTACAGGCGAAATCAGCTTGAGTAACATGAACCGCTGGATTTCCAAACTACGTAGAACTAATTGTGTTCGTTTTTTACCTTCGTATTAAAAAAAAATTATATCTTCCACGCCTATTAATCCTAGCCTTCATAGTATTTATATAAAACATAGCCATCATTTCTTTAGCAATTGAACCAATGCCTAAGGCACATTGTCTACCAATGCCAATTTGATGTCCCTTCCTCGTTCGATCACCTAGATTGCCCCCTCACGAGTCTTATGTGTGTTATTATGTTATATTATATAGCCGTATTTCACAGTTGGAATTTCAAGACCAATCCTGTTGGTATAAGGAAATCTCCAAAAGTTATAAATACACTCATATATCTCTCCAATATTTGACAGAGATAAGGTAAGATCCATTATATCAGTAATTTATAGGAGAGACAAATAAATCTATTTGGTAAACTTTACACGTCGACCAGAATAAAATTATGAGTTGTAAATCTCTAACCAAATAATCATGCCTCTAAGAATAGGAATAAGGGATCTCCTGATGGAAGCAATTTTTTGGGGGGAGAGGGAGAGAGGGGGCACTAATTGAATTCAGCGAGGTATTTCTTCGGGGATATCCTTAAAATGTGAAATATTATGATTTTTTTTTTTAATTTAAAGACTTCAAAGCGGGAAAAAAAAACTTTTTTAAAAGTTGTCTTCAATTTTCTGATTTTAACCGAACTCCTATTAACGTTTGAAAATGTATTTCAAGTCAAGTTGGGGAGGCGCATGTCCCCTCCACCGTTTCCTAGTAACGCTGCATGTACTTGATAAGTATATACTATTATATAATATATTATAGTATCTATACTCCACAACAATTTCTCATGTCTGATAATCTAATTTTATGTCACGTCGAACCATTTCCACTTTTCAAATAATCTAAATCTATCTGATCTTATGATATAAGTATTAAAGATTTGTCTTCATACAAAAAAATACAAACTGATTTAGAAAAGTTCAATAAACAAACATAGATATATTTATTTTAGTAAATGTGCTTAAGATTATAATAAATTGAAAATAAAGTTCAAAAATCGAAAATTAAAAGTCAGATTGATATAACATGTGGACAGCAATAGTAAGATAAATATCATCAAAAATTCTGCAGATAAAAGTGTCTCCATCTAAAGCGAGAAATTTGGATCATGTTTTTTTTCAGATGGAAGCATGGTGTTTATTTACAATCAGAGCATTAACGTTAAGCATGGAGGAGCACAACTTGATTCCTAAGTCCTCTTCAACACTGAATGTTTTCACCTTTACTACGCTAACCATCCTGATTATTTTTTATTAATTGTAGATTTGTTTATTCATCTCATAATTGATACATTCAATAATAACTTTTAAATAATTGTTATCCCTCATTTAACGTGTTAAAAAGATGTTATTATGTTCGCCGACGTTTCAAACCCACTTTGTAGGCTTTCAGGTAATTATTTGTTTTAGTCAAATAATTATTTTTAGTCAGATTCATATCGGAATGATGTCAAAATCGTAAAAAAAAATGACGAAATACACAAAAATTTTATTTTTTAGAGAATTATTCCGAACCCAAACCATCCTTCAAAACGCTCGTTTGCGTTCAAAAAAAATAAATAAATAAAAACGAGGAACATGACACATTGCTTGTTCTTGCCCAGGGGCAGCGGCGTTGGTTGTATATTTCCAATTAATAAAACCTCAGTGGAGAGAGGTTCATGAAATATGGAGAAGTCTATCACACACTGGAACAGATATTTTTTTTTTTTTTGTAACAGGAATAAATTTGATGTCAGTGCGTTGGAGAGGAACGCCTATGGATGGAAAGGGAATTTTCCGTCTCACACAGATTGGCGTAGTGGTCATTACAACAGCAGTATTTTTCCGTGGAAAAAAAAAAATGTCAATGACGTACAATTTCATTGTACAATTCCACAATATTATTATTTCATCAGCTGAAAAATAAAATAATTCCACAGAAAAAAATAATTAACATATTACCCTCTGAAAGAACCTCTTCCATCCAAGTAGGCATGCAACACAATAACTTTAACATCTCATTCGTTTGATCATAAAAATAACTTTAAGGACTATGTCAGCAACTTAATCATTGTTAGATTCCGTCTGGACTTGTTTTTTTAAATTTATTATATATTAAATATTTTTAATATATAATAAAACTTCAAGCACATGTACCCATCAATGGGGAGTCATAAATAATGTAAGAGTTGGGAGAAAAAATATATCTGAGTCGAGATATAGGTAAGCAAAATAAAATATATTGCGTTTCAATAACTTGAGTAAACAAGAAACTATCATAAACTAGTTTTGCAGTATTCATGTATAAGAACATGTGAATATATCGTTATAGCTTTTGGTTAACCCCTTGCTGAGCTATTAAGGTAATATATTTTGTATTATTATTTTTTCATAATTTTATGGTTAATAGTTGTGGAACAAGAGCATCGTTACTGATAAGGTGAGGTATTTCATGAAATTATATGAACTTTTAAATTTGCAATCCTTCTTCAATGGCTGTAAAATAAATTTTGGGTTTACTTATGGACCTAATTCCAATTCAAGTCAAAAAATATTTAAAGTTTTTCAACAGGATTGTTTATATTTGTTATCAAATTTATTTACTTCCATCTAAAAAACAAAAAATGGAGGGGTAGAGTTGGTATATAATTCTGGTCGCACAATATGATACTTATTGTTTTAAATTATATAATTTGACGATGAGCTAAAGATGTGTAAACGTTTAAATTTTCTTGCAATTTGAAGATATCTTAAATAAAATGTCTAAGATACGTTCTTAGAATTACCGGTTGGATTATAGCAGAAAGCTTATGTGGTGGATCGGTTTGAATTCCATTGTAAATAAAAATAGATAAAAATGAAAAATCGCTACACTTGAAAAGGATTTTTTTTTTTTTTTCAAATTCACCAGTTAGAAAAAATATAAACTAACTGAAATTATCAATGACGGAGAAACAATTGGTCTGAAACCAAGAAAAACTAAAAAAAAAAAAATAACAAACCCCTTACGCCATAAATACTATACACATATATCGCCGAAAAACCATTAAACTTTTCAGTAAACATTGGTAATCACCAAGCAGTGACGAGTTGTTGACAATTGACAACTCAGAAATGTGTCAACTGTGACAAGGAATAGAAAGTTTCAAGATTTATTGACTGATACAAACCGAGTGTTGTCAGTAGACTATCTAAGTGAAAGCTTTATAGCTAGTTTTGCAAATTATTTATTGTTTATTAATATCTTGAATATTTGAGATAATGTTATTACTTACAGAATTTCAGTCGTTGATATGATGGTAAGCAAAGAAAAAAAATGGGATTCTTACCTGAAAAAAAAAGAAGTAAAATATAAGCTGAATTTTAATAATAATCATATTAATTATAAATTCAAGAATAATAGGACTTCGATAGCCATGGACGAGATTAGCAGTCTTATACATATATAATAAAAAGCATTTAACATCGGATTAGTAAAAGCATTTTAATTTATTACCAATTTTACTTAACTATTAGATAATTTTTTTTTCTTACTAAAATTTTCAAATACATCCTAAAAGAATTAATAAATTGTTACAATGCTTGCAATGTTGTAAACCACTCTTTAATTAAAAATACAATTAGATATTAAAATTGAGCGCATATTGAGGTATAATCGATTCTTAGCAAAAGTCATTTTTAAAATCGATTTTTAGCATTCTCATGAGAAAGTTTACGAGAAATTCAAAGGGAGACCAGTCTACTTTATTTTACATTTTCTATTTCTATTAATAAATTCAGAAGTACAATTTACGCAATAAATGAATATGGTCTTAAACTGGCTTGTGGAAAGATATCCAATTGGCAACTATCTGTTGCAATGTTAAACGAAGCAGATAGCGAAGCCATTTTCTTTTCAGTAGCCAATCAAAGATTGGATCGAATTTTCGGATTGGTGCCAGTACCGAATCTATTACGTAACATCTATTTCAGGCAAAATCTGCAGTCTAAAAGATAACAAGATTTATTTATTTAGGAAGATAAGTAGTGAAATACTATTATAAAACGAAATACAGCCGCTATCTATTATGTATCGATCTGCCAACATGGTCTGGAGGATTCAAGGATTAAACGTCATTACGCAGTAAAACATTAAATGTCTATGTTTTATTAAACATAGGCATTTAATATTATTATATGGTATCATTATTAATATAGCAAAGAATTAGAAATTTTGAGTTGATCAAGTTTAAATTGATCAAATCCAATGTGCACTATATTTGGACTTTCAAGGCACTTCTGCTAATGATGTATCTTTTGTTTTTTTAACAATTAATACTGTTAACCGAACTACATTCGGTTTCGAGTATATTATATTTACACAAAAATCTTGATATTTTTTCACAATCTTATATTAATTTCGAATGGATTTATGAGATTACTGATTATTTTTTCTAAAAATCGTGAAAGTGGACCGTTAAATATTTACAATGAACAACTTTGTTTTTTTAGGTTGAGTAAGACAAGTTTTCAGGAGAATCGCATTTAAAAAACAACCTGATTGACGGGTTGAAAATAGGTTGATGAAAGCTGAAACGTCAAACAGCTCTTCTTTTTTATGATACTCTTGTAGACACGCGTAGCGATTATTTGTAATAAAGCGAACGGGAATAAATAGAGATAAAGATGATAATTAGCAATAACTTCTAAATCATTTATAATGCTTAGGTATAGGTTTAAAACTGCTAAGACAAAGTTAACAATATTCACAAATAAAGAACATAAAATCCCTTACTTTTTTTAACTAGGAGGAAATGCGCACAATAGACAGATAATACAAAAGGCAGAAAAGATAACGGCAATAAAAATGGACGAGATATGAAGCAACCGACTACACACGAAGTGTCGGGTGTAAACTAACTTATCGAGTTGCACGTATTTATTCCTTCCTCTGTGCTAAAAGTGTGCTGGTGCAGAATAACAAAGCATTGTGTATACTGTTGGTCAAGAGCTTTGTTCAAAAGTTATCGGGTAAACATCTGATGATACCTTAAATTAGGTGTACGCAAACAGACCAATCGTTTTGTTCCAACCAGAAATAGTTTTAATCATGCATCATTACTTGAGATGAACAAAACAATCAAATCAAAGAGTTCCTTTTATTTGAACTTGCCAACATTCCTTATTAATGAAATAGAGTACTTTGAATTGATTGTTTTATTAATCGCCATAACTGACCTCAAATTACAAAATTTTCTGATTGGACAAAACAATGCCATTTAAACTGACAAATTATCCTAAAATATATAATAAAACAGTGAGAATTTAAATAGTTAGGCTCCAAACTAAATAACCATTAAATACAATAATCCAAACTAAATAACCATTAAATAATCCAAACTAAATAACCATTAAATAATCCAAACTAAATAACCATTAAATACAACCATCTTTGTCCCCTAAGTTTCTCATCTGTACAGTTATGATTCGACTGGTGCTATTCTATAGTACTGTATGCCCACGGCCGAACCTAGGATATTATCCAAGGGGTGGAGAGGGGAGAGGAGAGGCAAGCTTAATTCTGCCGCCCCAAAAATCAATATTTTTTTACGATTCAAAATTCGTCTTATAATGGTTTTAATGTGAGAAACTTGAACTTGATGACGAATATGCAAAAAAAAAAAATAATAAAAATCTGTTATAACTATAAGTTGCTAAATATTGACCTTGCTGGGATCGCTGCTTGCGCAGTTCTAGTTATGGGCGTTGAAAAGAATCGAAAGGAGGCGTGAAAATTTTGCGAAGGTTCCTCGTTTCGGTTGCAGATATATTATAACAATGAACATCATATTTTTGGACCAGATCTTCGATAAATATTCTTTTCTATACACGATTTTTATATTCGGGATTAATCACACCCCGCAAAAAAGGTGTCAAGTGAAAATCTTCAATAAATAAAAACACTTTCTCTGTAGGTCACATCATGATAATAAAACAAAAAAAAAATCGGGAGGAGGAAACTCGCTGAGAACTGGAGACCTCACCTGCCGATACGTCCACTCTATGAAACGATGCCCAGCATTGTCTAACAATTGTTTCATTATTTGGTGTCTTCTGTTGAGACAACTTCAATCAATAAATATTTTTATTTAGTTGTATCGTATTTGTTTTGCAGTTGTTTTATATCTATTTAGACTCGTGACAAGAAATTTGCACGTATTTAGAGTTTTACGTCTATTTAGGTCTATGACAAGGGCATCGCTCCTTTGTATTAATTAAAATTGAGCAGAAACAAAATAAAAAAATAATATTATAAATAAAATTCCCTCGAAATCTGTCTAAATCCGCCTGTGTACCGCTGTTTCAGAAAATCAGAAAACATAAGAGAACCCTCTGCAAGAAATAAAACACGGAACTGCAAGAAAATCTTATACTACCTAAAGAATCTCCTCTTCGCTGGCATAAATCATTCATCAATTGTTTGCAACATTTAGCAAACGCGTTATTCAACAACCTAACGCCAGAAAAAGTACCGCAACGTTGGTAACAATTATTAAAATAAAAAAAAAATTAGGGTCTGTGTTAGAGTGTAAGCTGAGCACAAGACAAAGGTGAACCCCATCACCATATCATACCGTATCAGAGTTTATAAAAAACGAATCAATACTAATACCCATTAAAATTCATAAGTAAAAAAGAAGAAAATATATCCTAGTTTATGGCTAAATATAAGAAACAAATTAAATAATTAAAAACTAATTTATCTTTAACTTGACTAACAAAACTAAAACAATCAGAGGATATTCCTAACCATCACAGGACTTCAGAGCTTTCTTTAAAAAAAAAAAATTTAAAAAAAGGATTTCAGTATCTTTTAATTTTCTCTTTTTGACCAAATATTTAACCAACAGCTCCCTCTATTTTCACGATTTTTTAAGAATTTCGTCCATTTTATTTTTAAAACCTTTCCATCATCCACCACATCATCTGTCCAGCAGACGAATACCCAAGGGCGTGTTTATAATAATTCTGCGATACCAGATGAGCTCCGAAATCTTAGAAATACACTGGGAGTGCTTACGATAGAGGTGCATTTTAAGCGAATAAGCATTGACGAACATATAGCGATATAGTGCAGCTTCTATACAAACATTTCCACATAATCCTAAGTTAGGTTTTCAAAACTCTTATCGATAATCACTCCTCTGATATAAACACCCTAAAGGAAACCTGGGATTCCCTCCTGTCCATCCTAGGCTGTGATCTCGGCCCGAGTCCACCCACCGCACCCAATATTGGGTATAATCGAAGTTACAATATCCATTTTAAAACTGGAAAACTCAATATGTCTTTAAGCGCCCAGTGCTCAACCTCGTTGATAGGACCATATCGACAGTGTACCTGCAAAACCTCGTAGGTACTTGGAACTCAGAAGGTTTCGATACATTGATGTACCTTTTTTCAGAATGTACCATACTAGCAGAATTCCTTTTGCTTCCCTGGCGTTACGATAAAGGTAACTTTTATTTCGGTTTTCAAGATCAGTTGGCTCCCTTTTCCACTAAGCAGCTCCTCAATCATCCCAAGGATGAGCGGCTACAGATCTTAATAACACCTTTATAAAAAGAAATTTCTGAAGTACCGGCACCCAAACAATTGTCTATGGTTCGTAAGCAGCGAACGTACTATCCTAAAACTGGTTTTCTTGATCATAATACAAAGTATTTCTAGAGAGATTTTTACAAAGATATTTTATATAATACAAATATGATTACGAACTATGAGAACAAGAAAAAGTTTGATATAATCTTATATACCTTCTACAAACTTCTTTTCGTTTCACAAAATAAACAATTCGTTTCGGATTAAAATAGGAAATTATAATAGAAAAAAATTACTATATTGATTATGAAGCATTGAGCCTTTGTTTCTGAATCACTATAGCAAAGTGTCTATTTTGCCTGGTCGATAAAGTGACTCATAAAAACTTCCGAACCGTTGCATGTTGAATTAAACGATTACTACTTCAACTAACTGGAAAACATGAAAATCTTAATTTATTTTTCGCGTAATACTTTTATCCAAGAAGCAACATATCTGAGGTGACAAACAAGTCATACGTTATAAATACGATCATTAAATTTTAAGAGCCTGTATTATTTTATTCAATGCACAAGAATAAGAAAGATCCTAGGAATGTTTATACTATTTATTAAATATGATTAGTCAAGTCATTAAGAATAACTATAGGAAGACTGAATACGGAATCAAGTCACAAAGGAAAATCCCATGCAAAAAAAATATGTAAAAATCAAATGCGATTTGAATGGAAAAAATTGTTTACAGCAAAAACATGAGCAAAGGTAATGGAATTATTTGTCGATTAGCAGAAACTACTAGTTGATTACACTTTCCATTAATTAAATGGAAATCGAATAAAAAAGGTTTTGATGTGAATGCTTGATGCATGGTTGAAGTAAACTGCTACTTTCAACACTTAATTAGAAATACATTAGAATAAAAAAACACTGCGTATTAGCCAACGTGAAGATGATTAGTATGTTATTCGACTTTTTTTTTTTTATTGTAAATTAACTTCTTTTTATTAGCCAAGGTTGTTCTAAAAGCGTTAAGTGATCCCATGTTTCATTTTAAAAAAACAACATATTTTCATCCGAAGTTTTCTTAGAATAGCGCTAATTTTACTCTTGCCTCTCCGGTCAACAAATTATCTAATCAAATCTCGAAAGCGTTTTTAGACAGTTAGACGTGGGAATGACATTTTTCTCCTAAATGACCTTTAGCTAGTAGCCATCCAACACTCCCTCCACAGTTCTAAATATATATACGATGCCCTGTCGCAATACTACCTGGATTTATGAATTGTGGCAGTTACGCCAGGAAGCTCCTCCTCAGGAAGCCAGTCGCATAAATCAAAGGAAATCCACCGCTCCATTGCATCACCGTTAAAGAATCTATTGGGGCTTTTCCGTTAGTGGTCCTCCGGGCTGGATTACTGGACCAAGTCTCCTGATCCTGCAATTTTCCCTCGGGAAATCTTCCCCGGCTTTGGACCCCAGGATCTTCCTTAATGACCGTCGAATTTGCATCTTATCCTAACTGATCTCCCTCGACTTCTTTTATACACTTTTTTTTTTCTCCAGCATAAGATGATTAATTCATTCAATGAACCTCCTGAATAACAGTCAATGTTGCATAGGCTTAAGACTTTCTCTTGATAGTCCAGTTACATTAACTCTCTCAGGGAGGTTTTTATTTTATTTACATCCATAGTTCGCCTGAAGAATAACTATTTCTTGGCCTATACAATATTGTGATAAAAAGTAAATGTCAGACTAACTAAGATAATTGTGAAAAAAAAAATTAAAAAATGATGAAATCTCAATTCTAATTAGGATACAATCAGATAGATACTAGTAAATTCTATATAAAAATATTAAGAAAAATACAAATTTATATGAGCAGATGTGACAATTTTCTTTAAAAAATAATCATCACTACAAACAGTAACGTTAGTTTATACTGTTTACAAACAGTACGCATTAATTCTGAGGCTAAGATTTCAAATCGTATCCCAATGCAAAAGTTTATGATAATTTTTTTTTTTTAAACCATTTACTTGATTCATTTTTTTGTTATAATTTTCAGCAATGTAATCGACAAAAAAAAATGTTAAACCCCTCAAAATTTGTGGTTTTACTTTTCAAGATACGTCATATCAGAAAATAGAATTTAAAAAACAATACCCGTTCGTGAGCCGTCGGTGGCTTTTCTCCAAGACTACTGGGCCGAATTTTGTCTCAGCTCATCCCAGGATGATACTTGGAACTCGACATTATCATTTGCCATTTCTTAACAAAATGGCGAACGATTAAAAGTTTCATATGCTCATTTATGGAGATAGAGGAAAAATATCAATTGTGTGTGATCAATATACCGTCTTAAGGTCTTTAAAAAAAAAAATAAAAAAATAAATTACATTCAATCTTCATAAATTACTATATATGTATTTGGAAATATTAAACAATTTGCAGCTTTCATCTTTATGAACAGAGCAGTCTAGTATCTACATAACTGTTTACTCTCTTCCGCTTCCACAATAATGATCCGATCGAACTTTAAAAGAGGAACTTATCTTTTAGGATAAAAATGCTACATTAAATATTTTTCGTCTAAGGGCGACGAATCGAATCCATAAAATTGCTTCTTATGGCAATAATGATGATTACATAATTATCAAATAAAGTTGAAGCTCTTTTAAGGTTGACTATTTACCCGACAAATTAAACAGGCGAAGACTCTGTTGGATCCAACGATGTGAAGATGACGCGATCGTGCAATATTGCCAATTATTGGATTAAATATTTTACCTACAACCTATTCATCCAGGACTTGGCATCATGAAGCTCTCCCAAAATTTTTTACTTGATATTAATAAAGTCAAATTTTATAGCCGGCTAATGGGATCTTGGTGAACAAAAAGAATCTTTATTGAATATTCGAGGTGCTGTGCTGACCGATGTGGTAATGCCAAGCGTTAGATTACCTATAAAATGATCAAAGCCCACAATCACTTCCTTTATTTTTTCTCTCTCTAAAAGTAAGAGAGAAAATAGAAATAAATCGCGGCTATTTGCAGAAAAGAAAGCGGCTGTTGCATGGAAGAGAAAAAAATGTTCACCAGATTAGCCACAGTACAGTGCCTGCGGGTTAATCAGGGCATAAGGTTTTAATAAGATCCATTTCTCAACTATTAACATTCAGGAGAAATGTCAAGGGTTTCGATCAATCGATTAAACAGGTTAAAGATTTGGAAATGCAGTTCAGATAATTCCCTTAAGTATTTCATAATTAATGGTTATTGCAATAAATCTTCAATAAAATATCAAAATTCTTGAAGAAATGTTTCGGAATTAAAGGATCAAAGTAAATCCAAAATCAATTAAACTTAAAAAAATTAGCCTAGTTGACTTCAATAAGCCTATTAGGTAGGGTACCTCTATACCGGTAAGATCCGAACTCAAATATTCGTAAATCCTAAATCAAGGGTTCCCAGAATTGTACCACTGGTGGTGCGCAAGAACGTTCCAGGTGGCACAAGAAAAAAAAATCATGGATAAAATCATCTTTTTAACACATTCAATAAGGGATAACGATTTTTTTATTATTGATATTATTATTGAATGTATCAATTATAAGATGTATAAATATGATTTACAATGAATAAAAATAATTCATTAAAGTTACCGTAGTAAAGGCGAAGCATTCACATTAATGTTGAAGAGGACTTAACAACCAAGTTGAGCTCCATCAAGCCTGAATGTAAATAAACTGCAACATGCTTCCAACTGAAAAATATTGATGCTTTCTTTTGTTTTATTCAATTATAGTTTGGTTTATTATCAGTTTACTTACTGTTGCTGTAGTTATGTGACATTGGTAAACTTTTTATTTTGGATTTTTGAAATTTATTTTTTTTCTTAAGGAAATTTACTGTAAGATGTATTGTTTTGTTTGTTTAAAAAACTTTTGTAAATCTGTTTATATTTTTTTATGAAGATAAATCTTTAAAACTAATATCATAAGATGAGGTAGTGGTACACTCAGTTATCCGAAAAGTGGAAGTCGTACACAGTTAAAGTCTGGGAACTTCTGTCCTGTATAATTCTTCAGTGATCCATAACCACAGAAGGCATCTAGAACGTAATCTAGATATTCAATTATAAACGTTAAGCTTTCGAGAGTTCGAAAAGGAAATGGCTTCGTGATTTTTTTACAAAGAGCCATTTGAATACTACATATGGGCATTTATAGCTGAATATTTTATTTTCTAATTACTACATTTATTATATAGCTGAACGAAACTGGTTCAAATTTTTGCTTTACATCCTGTTTTTCTTAACACAGAATTATTGGATTTTGTGGTTATCGGACAGTAGACACTTCCAGAGTTCATTCAACATTTAATCGAATATCTGGCATTAGGGATAAATTCCAGGCAGTTGGAATTAACACACACTGTCTACTGGAAACTACGCCAGATCAAGAATCAGACACCTCTATCTGCGCCTTTTCTGTTTTTTGGCTTTTGTGTCTCTAATTCTGATTTTTATAAACTTATAAAGCTATGTATATAATTTTAATCCAATAAAATAGAAATTAAGAGGAAATCGTAAACTATTTACGAACAGCTTGGTTAGCATTGCGTTGCACAGGTTTCATTTCATATTGAATTCCTTCATCAGCTCAATGATGGTAATTTTCAAAAATTATGTTTTAAATAATAGTAAATATATCAATAAACTTTAAATACTATTACTTTAAAATTCTATTTTGATTTAATTGTGTAATTGGAACATTTATGCTATCGGAAGTGAATGGTTTTTGAAATAGAGTTAAAATAAATAAGGCATAATACAAAAATGAAAAATTAACTTCACCGTGAGTAAAACAAGAAATTACCGAAAGTAATCCGCAGAAAAATAAATATAGGTCACAGAGAATTTCACACGAAGAAAGTGCAAAGTGATAAAGATCTCTGGAAGAACAGTTATTCTGAAGTGTCCAAAATAACTTTAACGGGATTAGATTAGATAAAAAATAAAAAAAAGAATACGTAAAGATGAATTCAAGTTTACCTAGGATTTAAATTAGTATATAATTCCAAGTAGACGCAAGTCCAACTAAACTATTTTTTTGTTTTTCTCCTTAAGCACACCAAATGTTTTTTTTTTTGTTTTTTTTATATAGTTCCTAAAAATCCAAGTACTTTGAAAAACTATACGGGTAGATTCTTATCAAAGTCATGAGGACTAAAGCTTTCAGACTAATACGAGAAAAAAACTGTTTATAAAGTATAAGAAGGCTACGTTGGAGCGAAATACCTATTCCGAAACCGAAAGTGGTAATCTTAATCTCTGGAGATATTACTTCAGCTATTTTACAAAAAAAAAAAAAAAAAAAAAAAATCTACGCCAATAAGACGCTAAAAGGAAATCGGCCTTCCAAAAAAGCACACTATAATTGGGTCAAAGCAGCCAAGCATACCGAGATGGTGGAACTAGGTGTTCGCGAATGACCATGACACCATAACGACTTGGAACATTCCAAAGAGGTCTCCTTCACTTCGGAGACAGTCTGTCTCCAGGCAATCTCGTTGGAAGCTCGGCCTACGATTTCTATCTTTATTATATTTACATATAAGGTATTACTGGGTGAATGCGAAAGATGTATAAATCCATAGCTCCCATACCACAAATCAGTAGGTGTGTATTTTCTTATTTTATTTTTAACCATGATTTCACTTGTATAATTATCAAGTCTGAACTGGTTCTTCGCCTCTCGCCAGCTTCTTATAACATTTGACATGGATCTTGCTGCAAGACTTTCACTAGAGAATCTTCGTTCACTTCAGGAGCGTACGCAGAATTTTTTTTCAGAGAGAGGAGTATTTAATAAAAAAAAAAGGCAAGTAATCACCTTAATGTCTATAATCTCCAATTTTGGAGTAAGTTTTAAGAATAATCATGAAAATTGGATAAAACCACTTCGTCATCTTTGTAGTAGGCAACGTCCTCCCTAGCTTTATACAACGGAGACACGAGTTCGCACTCCGGGAAGCCTATTAGCGTGCATGCTCACAAAAATAATCTTTTGGTATTGATATAAAAATCAACTTACGAATTAGTGCGTGCGATTGAAAGAATGTAAAATAAATCAAAATTCAAGATTGTTCATTTGACAAGATAGCTGCCATTATGAAGAGGGAGAATGCTTTCCTCCCTTTGAAGGCAACCTTCTGACCTATGCTCCGCCCTCTAGGCTCTTCCTTAAGTTGTTTTATCTATACACATCAACAGAAAATTTTAGCTTATAAATAATTCCTAGAAATGAGCTGGCTATTAATGAGCAATCTGTTTTTATTTTTTTTAATTACTTAGAATGATAAATTTTTGTCAAATGTTTCCAACATACTTTTTGTATTTGGCAAACAATATTAGTTTTTTGTTAAGGAGCCCTATCTTTCTATAGATTCATAGAGTATGTCAACCGTAAATGGATAGTAGGAAATAATAACATAAAATAAATTTTGTATTTTAGGCTGTAACTAAATATGACCAGCAGTTTTATTTACTATTTGAAATCAACAATTTTATTTTGTTGGACTGTAAATTACCTTTTATGATTTTTTGATCCTATAAGATTCTTTACTAACAAATATTTTAAGTATCAATTAAGGGGAAGCTGCGTAAAATGTTTGAAGAACTTTACACTAAAGCATTTAGAAAGAGTGTCCTAGAGCCTACTCACTTTCGTGGTTCTTCTGGTTCAGGCAGTGTTGCCAGACCATCCCTGTATTTTACACCTAAAACTCTCTAAATTTTCTCCTAAATTCACCAACTTTAACCAAAAATCCATCTAAATTTTCCTCTAAATCCACCAAATTTAACCCTAAACGTTTAATTCTTATTTCTCTACTAGTGTAACCAAAATTACCTCCTAGTATAAATTATTAGAAAAGTAAAAAATACCCCAGAGGGTGAACAAAATCCTAAACCTAGGGGAAAAAATCCAATCTGGCAACACTGGGTTCAGGGTGCGCACGATCATCGAAATGAAGAGGAACGCTGGATCAGTTCAAGAGATATAAAATAGCCTATATTTTTAGGAATAAGCTAAATATATGACTAAACTAACAACCTTTTTAACATAAATGTAAAATATACCTAGTTATACCCATAATTTGCTAAAACTTAAGTCGTAGGAATATCCCGAAGGTTGCAATGCAATTACAACCTCAATTCCAGTCTTCGATACCAAATCGTTCTTTTTTTTATTTAAATGAATACTCTTTTCCTCACAGTCCTAAGAGAATCGTTTGCAGAAGAAACCTCTTCGTATGATACCTCAGGCTAATTTATTTATTGGTCAAGACATAGTAACCACTAATATCCAAAGACAGTTGAATACGAAGAAGCGAATTATAAATTTCATGTCAGTCTGATATGTGAGGGCTCAGACCGAAAATAAATTGAAATTTAGATTTTATTTGAAAACTTAAAATTAAATGCGGTTAATTTGCATTCTGTGGGCTTCTCTCAAGTTATTCCCCGCTTCAGGCTCCCACACATGTTCTTGAACATTCAGCGAGTAATATATGTAATTGTAATTCTGCCATCCATGCTCACTCCAGACTTAGTCGATTCTCGTCTTCGTGAAATTAGAAACATTCAGGTTTCTGAGATCAAAGTACAGCAACTTTTATAGTATTTAAGTATTAGGTCAGAATTTTTTTTTTTTTTTAAATTGTAATAAAATAATTAATACGTGCATTTATGGGAGACATCATTTCAATTATCGTAGCTTATTCTCATAAATATTTATGGGAAGTTCATGGAGTCAAAATATGTAATCAAGGAAATAACAATGTTTACTCCAGTAAATAGTTAACGAATGATATAGCTCTTCATAGATATCTCTACAACCACATTATCTATTCTATAAACTAGCATTTTCCTTGTACTTATCAAACCAATGTCGACTCCAAAAAATTAATGTTCGTTTATAAAAGCTTTATATTGTACATTGTAAATTTATTTAAGTGTTGGAATAATAATACTAAATATTAAAAATGGGTTTAGGAAAATTTTTTTTAATAAAAACTTTATATTGTATATTGCAAATTTATTTAAATGTTGGAATAATAATATTAAATATTAAAAATGGATTGAGGAAAAAAAAATTCTTGAATGTCGACTCCAAAAAATTAATTTTCGTTTAGAATACTTTATATTGTATGTTGTAAATTTATTAGAGTGTTTGAATAATAATACATTATATTAAAAATGAGTTTAGGAAAAAAAAATTCCAATAATTCTTGAAATCAAAGCCGAATCCCAAAATGATTAACATCAAATTACTATGAAGACATTTTTATAGTAATTTTAAGTCATTATTTGAAAAAAAAAAAAACGTGTGAGCAGCAGAGCTCCGTCACTAAGGTCTTATTTTCAGTAAAATACAAAATTGAAAATATCAAGATGGTGGGAATTGGAAACCCCGAAAGGCCACTTCTCTAACACCAACTCAGTTTAAATAAATTTTCACAACAGACACGTTTCAACAAATTAAAAAAAAAAATAATTAATTTTCATGTTGTCTTTATCCTTCAGAAATTAAATGAAAATAATAATTTTAATGTTTACTGAACATAAAAAACTGGAAAGTTACAACTAATTTCCAAATTTCAATGAAAAGCAAAAATATTTGTAAGAATATCCAAATTAAAATATTACTGTATATTTAACCTCTAATAATTAAAGTAGCCATATGTACACTTTCTATAGTATTTTTCTCAATAAAACATGAATTGTATTTGAAATTTTACTAAATTCTCAGATAATTATAATACAAATTAAAATATTTCTTTGGAAAATATGGATTTCAGAACACAATTAAAGTTTATGGATTTTAAAAACTTTTTTTTTTCATAATTTTTCAGCAACTTTTTCGTAACTTGGACCGAACTGGTGAAAGTTTGATCCAAGCAGCGGAGTAATTTGAAAGAAGCCAATAATCTAATGAAGCCCGTCACGCAAGTGCCTTGATTTAATGAAAATTCTGGGTTACGTTGACCTCACGAATTCGCCCAGCTCCGCGGTTGATCTTAGTGCTCTAAAAAAAGAACTCTGAAAGGTAATAACTTTGAGGACAAAATTCAGGACGAATATATTTGTAACTGGAGCAGCGAAATAATTACAGTAGGGCTAACAGCAGTTATATTAGAGAAGTGAATATAATAACTTTAAAAAAATAACAGCCAGTAGTAAAT
This sequence comes from Rhaphigaster nebulosa, assembly GCA_948150685.1. NCBI lineage: Eukaryota > Metazoa > Arthropoda > Insecta > Hemiptera > Pentatomidae > Rhaphigaster > Rhaphigaster nebulosa. The sequence continues at coordinate 102,999,133 of OX411311.1, forward strand.
AATTTAATTATTGACTAAATAAATTACAATTATATCAAAGATACAAAAGAAGTCGGCTAATTAGGCAACTTAAATTGGTAAAACATCAGGTACTGTTTCATCTCGACTGTTCGGCATTCCGTCTGCAAATCAAAAGCAAAAAATTTTATTTTCTTGAAATTTAGGACAAATGTTTAAAGTCAGGAAAAATGACTTAAGTGTTGGGATTTTTATTTGTTTTTAAATTCCTCTTCAACATGGCGGTCGTTTTATTACTTCCGTCAAAACAAAGGCAACGTAGATTAATGATAAATATTCCGGTTTCCGTTTTATTCGAACTATCTAAAATTTTACAATTTGTTTTTAAAAAAATCTGATGCGGTTGAACTTGAAATAAACTCAGCAGTATTCACTTATTCACATCTTTTCGCACATAAGTACAATATAACAATTTTTTAAACAATTTTAGTACAACAATTCTGTACCCTATATATAAAGTTTTTCAAGTTGAAAATATATTTTAAGTTTCGGTTTAGTTTCCATGGAAACATTTTGTTTCCATTAAATAGTATTAGAAATTATTAAGTTAATTTCTGCTTTTGTATTCTTACATTACATTATTAAAGCGGATATTGTTGACAACAGAATGGCAGATTGGTGGGAGGATGTTCGGTCGCATCCGTCTTCTTTCGGATACGCTTGATAATCCATCTGGGGTCTTTTAGTCCTCCTAAGATACGCCGTATCTTTGCTATTACTAGTACGATCAAGATGATTCTTTTTAGATAATATAATTACCTTTCATACAATTCTACGCATACTTTACTATAAAATGCATCCTTTTTAATTCATGCGCAAATAAAATATTCTTTTTATCATAATTTTTTTTCCTACATTTTCTCGTTGATATACTAATACATGAAATGTTAAAGGGCTTTGAGGAGAAGGCATTAGGCAAGTTTCATCAAAATCATTAGAGCCGTTTTCGAGAGAATTGTAAACAAGTGTAAATCGAATGTATAAAGTGCCACTTCCGGATAGTCGATTTTGATGAAAAAGTTGCTGTAACATCACATGCATGTGCCTACCTTCAATGCCTAATTTCAGTTTTTGAGCTAGGATGTTCACATACACACGGACCATTTTGCGAGACTGGATTATTTGGAAACACAGGACCTTAAAACTTGTATTTCCATTGGAAAATCGAATTCGAAAATTTTCACGATCGCAATACTTCTCCTTCCTAAATGTTATATATATATATATATATATATATATATATATATATATATATATATATATATATATATATATATATATATATATATATATATAGATAGATAGGAAAAGCAAAAATAAAAAATCTGAAGAACAATTGAACTAAAAAAAATCTTTATAATATAAATGTGATAGAACTAACTTGTGTCTAAAACTTTAAAATATATTTAGCTCAAATAAATTCGATTGATTTAGTTGAATAATTAATATTTAACTTATGATTAGTTTTTACATGGATAAGACAAATTCGTGATTATTAATTGAAGATATGAGTGGATGAAGAAGGTGTTATGATACAAATTTAATGTTTTGTAATTTTTTAAAGACATCCTGTAACGAATTTACGCACAAGAAAACTGGCCTGGGGCAGCAAGTTTTGGAGATCGGCAAGCTTTGAGTGAAATTATATTATTAGATTAAAAAAAATTTGTAAGTATAAGAAACAGCTCAATTAAGCACCCATGGATATAAAAATTATCTCCACTTACTTTTTGACTATAAAGCTATAATGGTTTTTGGATATAGGATCGGATGGAGGAGGTGGCATTATTTGTCATGCCTGTGGACAATACATCAAATCTGCTCTTGGATCTATCGAGTCAACTGATAAATCATGCCGCTAGCCAAGAATCTTGGTTTGTTAATGTTACGAGGCGTGGTAAACACACATCTTCATTCATAAGAAAGATCAATTTTCGAAAATTTGTTAAATATTTTGATTTCTTATTATTCTAATTATCTGTAATATTACGATTATATTAATAAATTATTAACAAGTAATTGCATTTATTTTTCTATAATAGAAAATATAACAATCGTTCTGTTAGGCTAACAACAATATCTTATTAACGATTAAAGATTGATTTTTTAACCTTAAATCTATTTAACTTTGTTTAAATATTTTATATAATAAAAAGAATTACCACTATAACCAATCTCAGTTTTCTTTACAATATTGAGACAAGGAGCTTTCGTCGTATTGCGCAATATTCATCTGAAAATTTCAAATATCATGAAAAATATAATTACAATAGAGTTATTACGAATGTCAACAGGGAATCTGAGTATCTTATCTTATAATTTTTGATTCATTATTTGAATCTCGTATGAAATTTATTTCTCGATCGATGATTCCAGTTTAAAAAATCTAACCCTACTAGGATAAATAAGCTGTAAAATTCAACCAATTAATTGAATTCTTTCGAAATGAAACACCACAACTTCAATACAATATATTGTACGTTCCCATTGGTTTTTTAAAGAAAAAATAAAGTTAAAACGTAAGTTACCCTTAATCCAGAAACCGTTTCTTTTTTTGTTAATTTTTTAGCTGCTCGTAAAATAATAAGAAGTGGATTAAAGTACTGGAAACCCAAACACTCAGGTTCAAGTCCAGCTGTGGAAGAAAATTGATTTTCTATTATATCGGTTATGGATCGACTATGGGGTTGGGAGATTCTCCTAGGGCACACCCAGCCTCTATAAAGTGGATAGGTGGTCCTTCAATGGATTGGGGGAAAAACCTGAAGATTGAGCGTGGGTGCTATCCACGTCCTTCTATAAGCCTTGGTCATGAAACGGTATGCCATTAACAAGTAGGGGGATGTAGAGGTACATATTAAGTTACGTAATAAATTTATCGAGATAGTCCTCACAAAAAAATATATCTATGGGAGATGCTGAGTAATTAGTAATTAATCCAGAAAAAGAGGTAAATATTAAAGCTGTCTCTCATTATTGGCCACCTACATCAGGACGCATTCATTAGTTTTTAAAAAACGTTTGGAAGTTGTTAAGAAAGAGAAAACAGATACTCATTTACAATTATTGTAGTTTCAATAATGCCAATGAATTTGTATTTCAGTATCTGGATCATTACCTATGGATTAGGTAACGAAAAGACATTAGCTCACCTATCGTAGGAGAGTATAGACTGTTACATAGTGAGCTGCCAGAACTGATATTGATCGACCCTCGATAGCAGCAGGGGCGGTCTGTGGTCCTCTTTGTGTACTCCGAGGGAGGGAAGTCTTCCTATCTCATCCAGATCATCGGGGGCTCTCTGGGTGTGGCTTCTCCTCTCCTAATGCGGCAAGTTATTTAATTTAATATGCCTCTCGACAGCTCACGATTTTCCTGCCTTACTTGATACTCGGTGAGGTTTTGGAAAGTAGATAGAAAGCTTAGGTTGTTTTGCTATTTTCGGTATAAAAGCGATTAGAATCAGTGCACGAAAGAACTCGGATTGAGAAAGAGGATAAGATAGGATATTTCTTGAGAAGTGTTGCCATGTTTTATTCAAAATATGCAACCCTGACCCAGGGAACAGTCTAGGTAGAGCCCAAGGCTCCATGAGTTCATCACTTGTCCCCGTTTGCAAGGCATAATCTAATTCTGAGATGTCTGATTTTTATAATTATTGATTTGGAAATTCGAAAAACATCATGTTGCGAAAATAAACTCATTTCAAGTTCTGAAATATATTAATAATGCCTAAAAATATTTCATTTGCATTTTAAAACATTGAAGCGAGGTGTTCATTAGCAAAACAATGGAAAAAATATACCCACTCTTCCCAAGTAATTAAAAGAAAAATACATGAATATCTGCTGTTTAGTTATAACTAGAGCCCGGATTTTGTGCTGTAAAAAAATTGTAAAACGTACAAAAATGTGCAACGAAAAATAAAATTCTGCCATTTAAGTCGTTTATGCTTAAAAAAACAATCTACATATTTTGTTTTCTTTCAAAAATTACTATTTTTTCTTAATAAATTAGGTAGGTTGGAGCATTGTTAAGTAAAATGCGAAAACCACACGAGCTCTTATAAGGGTATTTTTTCCTACTTTTCGCACGATCATACGTGATTCACGCACTACTGCAACGCATTTTCTGCCTCAAGTGTTTTTTATTGCCGACTGATAAATTTTTTAATAACGTATCGCATGGTCAAGTGAGAAAATCCCAAGTTTTTGCAGCTATATCGATAACTCAATCCTTGTCGAAAAAGTTGATCCATTCATCTTTGCCAGTAAAACTTAACTCTTTGGATTTAAGATCCATTTTGGTGGATTGTCTTTCGATTCTGAACACATTTGATCCACATTTGGTCAAAATATATTTGAATAAGATATAATTAATCAGTTGAAAACCATGAGCATATAACTACTAGCTAATATCGCAACTATTGCAGCATGAATAATTTGTTTTGCTCGACCAATTTCTGATATTTGTTTTTAATTAGGTTGTACGGATTTTTAATTTCCTTCACTCGTAAAAAATTATGGGGGATGTTGTTTGTTAGCATATCCACTAATAAATTTATTTTCAATAAATTATTAAACATATTTTTTTCCGCAAAACTGTGTGATTGCATAATTATTTTGCCAACAATAAACTAATAAAATAGAATGAAGTGAATGGATTGCTAAGGATTAACTGGTTTTTCATGAAGTTCTAAAAAGAGCAAGACAAACTTCAATTTTCAGTTTCAGTTCTAGAATTTTACAGAAAATTGAATTATATTTAATGTGTTATAAACAGTAACGTATTACTTAGTGAATCTTTCCTATGTAATTTTGGTTCAATGTTTATATTTTCAAGCAATTTACAATTTTTACTTCCTTGTACGAAGTAAAGGTACGTTCGTACGTACGTTCGTATCTCGCATAACTCAAAAACGGTAGAAAGTTGAAATTTTGTATTTAGGATTGTTGTAAAATCTAGTTGTGAACCTCCCTTTTTGGTCATTGCTTTATCACCGGAAGTGGTACTTTACTTGAAGGTCATAATTGATTTCCATCAAAAATTATATTAAAATACTTTGCAAAACTTTTCAAATTTGGTATTTATAACTTATATATTGATTTAAATAACATACTAGATTTTGGACTATGTTGGAAAACCGGAAGCGGTACTTTACTAGAAGGTCATATTAGACTTTCAACAAAAATTACATTAAAATATAATGTAAAACATCTCAAATTTGTTAAATAGGATTTTTATATCGATATGAATGTATTTACTATATTTTGGTAAAAATTAATGAGCCGAAAACGGTACTTTACTTGAAGGTCATAATAAGCTTGCATCAAAAATTATATTTAAATTAAATACATAAATCATATGTTTCGGTAATAAAGGTTACAAACGCAATTTGGTTTCCAATCCAATTAAACATTTTTATTACTAATTTAGTGTAAAATACTGGTTTTAAATACATCCCCATTTGTGTGTGTGTGTCAATAGATGGATGTCGCGACGCCGAGTGTCGTTTTTGAGATACTGCAATCTTCGGAAACTAGTAACCAAATTCAGGATCCCTTTTTGAGCCACCGATTTATAGTTTAATAGGCGTACAAGGAAGTCATATGTTGTCCACATTGCAGTATCTCAAAAACGACACTCGGCGTCGCGCCATTCATCTATTGACACACACACAAATAGGGAGGAAAACCAATATTTTACACTCAATTTTAACACTTAAAAAAAGTAATAAAAATGTTTAATGAAACCAAATTGCGTTTGTAACCTTTATTACCGAAACATATGATTTATGTATTTAATTTAAATATAATTTTTGATGTAAGCTTATTATGACCTTCAAGTAAAGTACCCTTTTCGGCTCACCAATTTTAACCAAAATATAGTAAATACATTCATATCGATATAAAAGTCCTATTTACCAAATTTGAGAAGTTTTGCATTGTGTTTTAATATAATTTTTGATGAAAGTCTAATATGACCTTCAAGTAAAGTACCGCTTCCGGTTTTCCAATTTAGACCAAAATCTAGTATGTTATTTAAATCAATGTATAAGTTATAAATGCCAAATTTGAGAAGTTTTGCAAAGCATTTTAATATAATTTTTTATGTAAGCTTATTATGACCTTCAAGTAAAGTACCATTTCCGGTGATTAAGCAGTGACCAAAAAGGGAGATTCATCACTAGATTTTACAGCAATCCTAAATACAAAATTACAATTTTCTACAGCTAACCATATTTGAGTTATGCGAGATACGAACGTACGTACAGACGCCACGACGAAACTAGTTATAATTGATTCAGGGATGGTCAAAATGGATATTTCCGTCGAAATATGAAAACCGAAAATTTTCGCGATTACAATACTTCCTTTACTTCGTACAAGGAAGTAAAACACAATCTAAAAACAGTTGCAATTGCATTTCCTAAACTATTCTAAATAAATAAAATTTATAAATATTAACTCATTTATATGAGAAAATATCTATTTACATTATCTAAGGGAAAAACTAAATATATTCGACCATCATTATATTGAACAATCGCCATATAAACTATATGGCACCATATCGTCGCTTATTCTCTGGCAACTCGGAACTCAAAAAAGTCAATTTTACAGAAAGAAGAAAAACATTTTAAAAATGTATTTTCTCGTTTCGACCATCGTTTTGTAGGCTAAATAATTTTATTTCTAACATACCATGAAGCGTTGATTTGAAAAACAAATATATCCATATAATTTAAATTCATATTTTTCTATATTACTCCACCTGCCAACTGCGTTAAAAATGAAGAACAAAACATACTCGTTCTTTGTGAATGGGAAACACCAACTTTCTACAAACGTAAGCAATTATGTTAGACTTTACATAAACCTAAAAATATTCTGAATACCTATACACCTATGATCTACAGTTCTAGTCACCAGAGGTTTTATTTTATAATTCTTGAAATTTAAGCTAGCCAGAAGGACAGTCAGAAAAGTCCGGCAATAAAGGATAACTCAACCTTCAGAATAATCATATTATTGCAGGTTTGTTTACGAATCGTAAAAGCCTCTGAATTTAGCAAGGCGCTCAAAATACAATAATAACAAGAGCAGACGATCCCCCTGGAGGCAATCCGCTGAATAATTCATTAATTAATCAGGTGATAATGATCTCTTTATGAATTAATTAACATTAACCTAAAGAAGTACATGCGAAAAATAAATAGCAATGGCCAGCCGACCGTAATAATATGGATGTCATGAATATGGATACACCCTCAACGGTCTTAATAATTTACGACATCCTTCCCCAGAGTGCGCGATGGTCAACCGCCCAACTAACAAATTACGCGACCGCCACCTTGCCCTCCCCCCACCACTTCCTCCTAATTAGATCAATAATATGCCAAGTATAATAAAACAGCTTTCACTATCCCTGGTCTTTTTTAATGCAAATGGGGTAGGCTTTGTTCTTGGAGGGCTCGAGAGGGGAGAGCCCAGGGACTGAAAGACATCGAGGAAGTCCAAATACAAAAGAGATCCTTGCGGAAAGGAGTTCAATAAACCTTGCAGATGCGGAGATGAAGGATATCTGTTATGACAGAGAATGCATAACTAGATGACTAGTGAAATTATCCAGCCATTCTATATTCAACTTTACAACCGTGGAGAACCTACGGAATAAATCTCAACCTACCCACTCTGGCTCGAATAGGTTGGCAACCTGAAGAATAACCCGTCCTGTCTGCCATAATTGGAATAAATAAGGATGTTAAACTCCAAACAAACGAACAACCGTGGAGATAATATTTAATAATCAACTCGGCCGACCAACTGCGGGAGGGGCTGTCTCAAGAACGGTTGAAAAAATGCAAACATAATATTTATTTACTTATTGCACACCGGTTCAGTAAAAAAAAACAGTGGGAAACAGATAGTAGCAAACAACAGCTGCACAAACATAATTAAAAACAATGATAATAAAGAAAATAATAAACCGTTTTAAGATTATTTATTGACCCTCTAAAATACAAAATAAACCAATAAATGATTATAAACTTATTTTTATTCCCTCACCTTTCCTCCTCCCCAAAATCAGAAATAAATAGCAAGAATTAATAAACGTTAACTTCATAAAGTATGTAATGTGAACTTGCTTCCACACGTATGAAGTTGTCATAACAACGACTACCGACACATACCTACATACCTAAGCATGAATTTTTTTTTTTTTTAATTATTTGAAATCGCATTATTTTGAAATATAAGTCATATTTCTTGATAACAGAAAAGCATTTTTAATATATTTTATTTAACAAACGAAACAAACAAACGAAAAATTGTTTTTATGCGTATAATTATAAATTTATTTTACAAATTCAGCAATGTGAAATAAGAGAATGGTTCACCCCATCCCAAAAAAATTGTAAAGAATTTGACGAGTAACGCCCTAATTCTATGTTCATAAATGTAAAAATGTTATTCAATCATTAAGTGATGTATCTATTAGGTTATCTCAAAGCGAATGTGGACTGTATTTGAAATAACGTGCAAATGATTTAAATTGGCTTCTTTTAACTCAGCCAAGTTTAGGGATTGAAAAATTATTTGCCACTTCTATAGTTTTCTTTTTATTTAAAATTAATTTCGAATGTTATACATTCATCTTCAGTTCAAAGTTTAAGCAGATTATATCAAACAGAAAAGTTTGTATTGGTTTGTTCTCGAACTGATCTAGCAATTGCTAGTTTCTGACCTCTATATTCCCTGGAATTCCCTTCCTTCTAATATCCACCTGCTTATTCTCTATCCGGAATAAAATTCCACCTTTTCCAATACCTCATCACTTCCATAGAGATGCTGTCTAATCATGAAGTTTTAATTTGAGTAATTTTTATTAGAAGTAAACAATTGTTTTTTATATTTAAGTGATAACTTCGTAAATCAATTATTATTTTTATTTTCTCTCTATTTTTTTTTTTTTCGTTTTGGATCAATCCAAGTACATTTTATCACAAAAATAATTCATTTTTCATCCCTTATTGATTTTATTTACATTAATGTAAAAACTTATTTATTTCTACTATTTTAGTCTTTTGGTCAGATATGCTTTTTTTATTTGTTCATTTTTTTTATTCTTAAGCGACCTAGTTACAGAATAAAGCTATCCTTCTATTCTATAAATTGTGACATTCAAATTGAAACACGATGACAAATTTCAATAATAATATTTTGTTTACTAATCATTTATCCCGAGGCGTCAACCGATGAGGAGATATGGCACAACCTCTTTGAGGTTGACAGCAGGAGCAACGGCCATATAAATAAACAAACGGCACTGATTGGACAATAGCCCCATCAATAGGGCATTTCAATGGGGGCTTTGTTCGGTTCTTGCTGTTGTTGTCTTTCCAAGTCTGTAACGAACCGGCAAAATTAGCCTTCCTATTATGGCAAGATTTAAAATTTAGATGTCCTTAGCAGCTGCGAAGGTCGGTGTCCACTGCTGGGAGTATGTACAAGGGTGTGAAAATGATAAAGTCTTTCAGCAAAAATGAATCATATTTCCAAATGATGTTAATGTCTGTCACATCTGAATTTTCCATTAAATGGGCGGAAAATGATTCTTGTTTTCCTGACGCTTTCAGAGGAGCGGGCTAGATCAGTGAATAAAGAGCACAATTCTTATCACCTGGGCCGGGCTGTGGTAAATACCTATCTATTCTGTTAAATCAGCCGAGGATCGATTCTGGGTTCGGGATACCCTCATGGGGCTCACCCAGCCTCCATAAACTGAGAACTCTTAATTGAAGAAAAACCTGAAGGTTGAGCGTGATTTTGACCAAATCACCTCCTTGCACAACCGTTGGCCTAGAAAAAATATGTTCCATACCACTGTAGGCACTGAACTGGGTACTGAAGACCCTTCATGGATTGTAATGGAACAGGAATTTCCTTATGTTTTCACCTCATAACTGCAACTCAAAGCCCTGAGAAATAATTTGAGCTGATGTTCGGAAAACGTTGTGACAAGAGAAGCAAAAAAAGTAATACTTTTAAAATGATTTTTTTTAATGCTTATTCCCGATCTCAAGTCCACTTAGTAACAATAACATAACGTTAAATTTTATTCTATACAAAATCAATTTAAAATGCTTAAAAACTAATTTAAATTTGTTTCAAAGAAGGACACAAAATAAAGTATTTTAATATTTTAAATAAACGTTATGAATATTAAGAGGGAGAAAATTCTTCCGGATTGAGAAGGGGTTGAGGAAGGGAAGGATACATCCATATACTTCAATTCTACAATACTAAAATATCTGATGTGGACCAACACATGACTTCCTTGTACGCCTATTAAACTATAAATCGGTGGCTCAAAAAGGGATCCTGAATTTGGCAACTTATTTCTGAAGATTGCAGTATCTCAGCGTCGCGAAATCCATCTATTGGCCACTCACCTACATAATCTCTTGTTTCTGGAGGTCTTATTCCGTTATTACATGTTGTTTTCTTTCAGTAGGTAACTAGTTTCCGAGGGGTTTCTCCGTGTTTCGTGACAACAATAGAACTGTCAATATCACTAGATAAATCATTGGAAATCGACAGTTTCTATATTTTAAGCGGAAGAACCCACTTAACTTATACCTTATTCTCCTTCTGCAGACTTTTTCATCTCACAAATGGGAAGGAAAGCCACTATTTTATTCTGAATTTTAACTCTTAAAAAAAATAATAAAAATATTTAATTGGAGTGGAAACGAAATCGCGTTTGTAACCTTCATTACCGAACCATATGATTTCTGTATTTAATTTTAATATAATTTTTTATGTAAGTTTATTATGGCCTTCAAGTATAGTACCCTTTTCGGCTCACCAATTTTAACCTAGTAAATACATTCATATTGATATAAAACTCCTATTTACCAAATTTGAGATGTTTTACATTATATTTTAATATAATTTTTGATGAAAGTCTAATATGACCTTGAAGTAATGTACCACATCCGGTCTGCCAATGTTAACAAAATTTATTATATTATTTATATTAATATGTAAGTGTTATATATCTAATTTGAGAGGTTTTGCATTATAGTTTAATATATTTTTTTAATGAAAATCAATAATGAGCTCTAAGTAAAGTACCACTTCCGGTATTCATGTAGTGGCCAAAAAAGGAGGTTCACAACTAGATTTTTCAGCAATCCTAAATACAAATTTTCAACTTTCTACAGCTAACCGTTTTTGAGTTATGCGAGATACGCACTTACGTTCGAATGTTCAGACGTCACGACGAAACTAGTCAAAATGTATTCAGTGAGGGTCGAAATGGATATTTCCGTTGAAATCTGAAAACCGAAAATTTTCGTGATTGCAATACTTCCTTAACTTACTGTACAAGGAAGTAAAAAGGTTGAGATATGATAATTCGTACGTCGATGATTAAAATTGAAATAGGTTAAAGACAATATAAAGAGATTATATGAAAATGGTCAAGTAAAGGGTGATATGGAAACCTAGGAAATATTGTCTGCAGAAGAAAGGTTAGGAGGAAAGTAAGGATCCACTACAATTCGGTGCATAAATTGGTTCCGTGGGAGGTTCTGGCACTGCGTTTTTAATGTCATCTATGCCCATCACCCCTGTTCCGAAAAGTTCAATTATTTAATTTCAATGTATAATTCCGCTTCTCAATTTTAATAAGATCATATTTGGTTATAATCTGGTTAATTCAGACAAGAAGTTTTTGGTTTACATATGAACTAAAGTATTATCCATCTATGAATTATTACTCATTCCGAGTAAAGTTGGAACTTCAGATATAAAATATCTAGAAGAAATAATTATACAACCTTGTTTATGAAAAAACAATAAGAAAAAATCGAATACCACAACCAGTGCCATAAAAAGCAATGCGGCGATCAAGATTAAATACCACGCGTCAAATAATATTAAAGATTGAACACATAGCGCCTGATTATGGATCGCTCTATATGCAGGTGCAGAGCATAAATAGAATGTTCAACATAATAATGATAGTGTTTATAGTAATGTTAAATTGCAGGGGGAGCAGGAAGAGACGTGGTGAGGCCTTATAAGGCTCAGCTCGGAGCAGGTTGTTCATCCTTGGCCGGTGCAACGAGGTCCACTGGATTTTCACCTTTTTGTTCTTGTAGCTTATGTTTTCGTTGAGGTCGTCTGATCCAACTGGCATTGGCTGCTATAAATGTCCGAGGACTGAGTGATTCGTATTTGTCGTCGGTAAAACGTATCCATTTTAGTCCAGTAATAGCAGCATTGAATGTGAATGAATCTCCGCAGTCTCATCCAAAAATGAATTTAAAAAATATTCTGTGGAATATTCTCAATTTTTGCAGGTCAGGTGCTAGAACAAAACAGACAACACAACCAACGATAAAAATGATTTTATTTAAGCATCTTATTTTTTTTTATAAAGAAATTTTTATCATCAAATATCCTCACCCATAGGCGTAGCACAGGTACCTACTAATTAGTCAGTCTTATATGTTTTGCCTGTAGCCCAAGAGTGTTAAATTGTTGATTTAATTTTAACAACAAAAATAGTTTAAAATACGGTTTAAACAGCAAATTCTTTAAATAATTTTCCAGGGAGTAAAGAATATCCCTGGGCACCTCACCCGACTGGGGAGTACGGAAGGACCCCCACTATGATTCGTGCACCCTCCAATAAAGTATGCTGCGTAGGCCTATTCCCTTATCTTATTGCTTTGTTGTATTTTGTGGTGTACTACAAACCGCATTCAAAATTCATCTACTATTTAAAATAGACTATGCTTATGTTTGTTTTTTCATACGAATTTACAATTCAAATCTGATATTTTGCACAGTTGGCCTTCAAAAACTTGAGTCACTGTCTAAAAACCTGTCAAAAAATTGCCCGATTCTATTTACCCAATCCTTTAATCAGAATTATTCCCTGATGAATTTTTCCAAACCTGACGTTAATTAAGGTTTAAGTATCAGGGTCGGTTCTGAACGTAACATCAATCGACGGATAAAGGAAGGAAGGAGGAATAAAGGAGAGGATAATTTTTTTAGAAAAGCACTAATTCCACTAATTACCAAAATAAAAGAAAATCAGTAATAACCTAAGTTTTCGAAAAACACTATTCGCATATACTTAAATGAAGCCCCCTTATTGTTCTTAAAAACTGGGCAAAGTCATAAACATTAGCTAGTCTCATAAAAATAAAATTATTTAATGAAAAATTTATAATAATAACAAAATACACATATAAATGTTATGTATATTATTCACAGAAAAATATGTATATTAAATACCCAGATATCTACACATCAACAGCAAATCTCGACTTCTAAATAATTCTTGAAGATGCGGTGTCTGTTATTGAGCAAACCATTGTTACTTTTCTTTACCTATATATGAAATATATATCTAGTAAGGGGAAGTATTGTGACCTTGAAAAATTTCGAATTCGAGTTTTCAACGGAAATTAGCGTTTTAATGTTCTCGAGTTTAACAAACCAAGTACGCATATGTATGTGAACAGCCTAGATCGTAAACGAAAAGTTCTAAGAAGGCAGGTGTCCAGTATGTTATAGCAACTTTTTCGACAAACTCAACTTAATAGCAGTGCCAGTTTATATCATCGATTTTAGACTGTTTTGATGAAGTAACAAATTTGATGAAACTTGCCTAAAGGCTTCTCCTTAAAGCCCTTTAACTTTTCATAAATGCACATCATCGAAAAAATTCATGAAGAAAAGTTATGCCGAAAATAAAATTGTATTTGCTCATAACTGATAAAGTATATATTTTAAAGATAATTATGCGAATGGATCATATGGAAGGTAATTAAATTCTCTTAAAAAAGCCCGAACCTAGATAAAATGTCGAGAGTGTCATATTTTCATTTAGTTTAATTAAAACCAGATTTTGTCAATTTTTTCAAATACACTTCTCGTATTCAGTTATTAAGTAAGTAACCGTAGACTGATAGTAGAGATAACTTTTAAAATAGAGTTTTTATTTTTATCACTAATTAAAAATAATCAATAACCGTTTTAATCAATATTTGAAACTAACAGTGTTCCAATCTCTAACTTTGTATGTAAAAAAATGTGTAGAAGGAAGTGCATGGATCAGAAAGGCTTAAAAAACATTAACTAAAAATAAAATAAACTATTGGACAATTACAAATATAGAAAGGAATATCTGCTTAATATATTTTTATATTTCAAAGCTTTGAAGCATTTAAAATTGAACTCAACTTTAGAAACCTGAAAAGCGAATAAAGCAGACAAACGGAGAAAGCTGAAAACAATTGAATCAGCATTCAACATTCAACTGAAATCAAGAAACATATGAAAATGCAACCACAAAATGTCAATATCCTTTCAAAGGACCTAAAAGAGATGACCTCATGCAGATATTAAAAATTATTGCCTATCTGGCTCTCCATAATCTTAAACGATTCAGGATTTTATCGCAGATCCAGAGGAGGTTACTGCCCAAACCGATATTACCTAGTCTTTCTATAATACGACTCTCTAAATCCAGAAATTGCCTCTAAGCAAAGATCTCTCTTGAATACAAATGAAATCTTGACAGACGATGTGTCTGAGCCGAGATCTATGATTCAGCGAGAACGGTTTAATAGACGTAAAATCCATTAGATATTCGATTCTCGTAAAAGGCAGAACACGACCTGTTTCTGAGAGTAGGCATACGCTGGAAGTTCTCAATGTGTATGCTTAGAGACCGGTTCAAACTTATGAAAACAATTTAAAATTATTTCATTTGAACGGACAATTTGATTTCCTTCAACGAAATAAATCATCAGCATAAAACATAAAATTCGTAAGTATTGTAATATAATGGGCATCCATGACCTTAACAAACCATTGCTCATGATTTTACTAAATAGAACTGGCTAAATATACACATTTTGAAGACTTCATCCTCTGATATTAACATATTCTGAAGAAAAAAAATATTAATAATAGTAAATAAATAAATGAATTAGAAGATGTGAAGAAATTAAGGCAGTGTAAACCCGGGTCCAAAAAAATATATTAGTGATTTTGTTTGCAAACCAACTTCGAAAAATAGAACACGGAAGAGGATTTTTTTTTCAGAAATATATTTTACAAAAAATATAAAAACTCATATTAAAAGTCAGACAAAAGATATAACTACCATCTTCCAGAATCTATACGGCCTCGAGCCACAATAGATATATTGTGAGAACCATAATTCTAAAAAATTTATCGCAGGAAGAGACCCATCCAGCCTAACAGACAGGCGACAATCACTCCTAACTCTCACTAAGACTAGACGTATAATAAAAATAACTTCAGGAACTGTGCCAACACTATATCCATTGTTAGCTTCCGTCTGGAATTTTAAAAATATATTATCTTTAATAGATTATTACTATACTTTTATTTCTTTATTACCTACCTAATATTCTTAATTCAATTTGCTTAACATGCTAATTATTTATTACTACCTGTATTTCTAGTGCAGCTGTTTTGGCCGACAAGTGTGGATGTATAATTAAATAATTTAAAAAAAAATGTTTTCCATTCCAGCAACCTACTCGGTAGCCCTTGTTATTTTAAATGTTATTTAAAATAACTTGAACATATCGTCGTTCAATGTGCTATAACCTTACTTTTCAGTAGGCTCCAAAACAATTTGATAATTTATTAGCCTATTGATAATTTTCAAGGTTTACAATAATTTTGCAAAATACACAGTTTTATCAAAATCAAAGTTTTCTGAGTAGTTAATATGTTTTAGTTCATTCTCAAAGAGTCTTATTTCAAATTAATTTAGTCACTAATAAATTAAATAGCATTAAATGAAGAAAAAATTATTCTAGTTTTGTTCATATAGATTATTTTTTTCTTTTCTTTTTATATTTTCTTGCATTTACTGCGATAGCTAATCTAAGTTCTTTTTTTCTACTAAGTTTATTACTTACCATTTAAAATTAATAGAGAAATTTAAAAATAGAGTATAGGAATAAATATCAACAAAAATTTAATACCAACATTTTTAATAAAAAAAAATGCAGTGTAAAGTATTTTTATAAAAAAATTAATAAAAAGAAATCTAAAAAAATCTCCAATCTTTCATTTTTATAAAACGTTTAAAAAAAAAAAGATGCCAAGATAAAACATTGTTATGAAATTACTTTTAATGGGAAACAAAATTAAATTCCTCACAGTGAAATTTCAAAAACGTTTATAGAGTGGAGAATTTCGTAAACCATTTTTTTTTTCTACTCATTTGACCCAAAATTTAAAGTTTTTAATTATTGCTTCAATCTTATCTTCCATTCTGAAGATGTCCATATAATGTCCTTGTAGATTTAAATTGAGCTCGTATTAATGCCCAAAAATATCTGTTAAGTTAGCTGCCTTGCAATCAAAATCGTCGAGGGATAAATGGCATTGAAAATTTCTTCACCTTTTATATGCATCAGTTCTCAAGAAAATGAAAAAAATCTTCATAAAACTGGTACTCCCAAATAAATCTAACAAAAACAGATATAATAGCTTTCTTGGGTGTGTACGTGCTTTTGTATATTTTTATAGCAAACTCGTATGTAATTTAAAAAACAAATTTTCTTGGATATTAGCAGACCACTATGGTAGAATATAGGCACATAGGATATTTTCCCATTGGCACATGAGATATTTTTCATAACAACTCACAAATCCACAGCTGACGGCGAATTGAATTGAACCTAGTGATTTGGATCGATTTAATGAGCAATTTAAATATGGAGCTGAAATATAGAAAATTAGGACATTTTCTAGTCACAATATACTTTTCTTCTATATTTTTTATTTAAACAATTTTAATTTAAAAAAACTTCCGTTATTATTTTTCTTCTAAAATTTAGCTTCCCATCTTCAGGAAATAATATAGCATCTTTACAATTTAACATCATTAATATTTATTAAATGCATAAATATCTTAATTGCATTTACATTCTATATTCTTTATAAACATAAATAATTAAATAAATAGGTAATCAAAATAATATAACAGGAATTGAATGTGGTAAATATGAAGTTTTATAAAACAATTAATAAAAGAATAAATTATAGCCTCTTTTACATTGTTTGATATTATTTAACAAAAGCGAATATCTAAATAACATAGAAATTTAATGGAAAATATTTATCAGTAAGTGATTTAACACCTACTGGAAACGTTGAAATAAAAAAAAAAATATCAGAGAAATTTGTCTACGTATATTTAATTTCATTTATTTATTTGTATTTATTTATATTTTTCTAATTTAAATTATAAGGTTAGCTTCTTACGTTCCCTACTATTTAATAATTAAGATCGATAAATCATAATAATTAATATAAATGGCCACTGGAATAGACTCATTAAAATTCTATTCTAATTTGATCATTAATACTAGGTAAAGTATTTTAACAATGCAGCAGACATAATATATTTTCTTAGAGGCTTTTTTGAAATAATAAGGCAAAGTATTTATTTCCTACAAGCAATAAATCTATAGCAATTAAGGTTAAAATACTTTCCAAGGCCCTGTTGTCCTAGGACAAACAATAAAACAAGTTCTACTTTGATAATGAGACCTTCCAACTATGAGTGGTGAAAGTTCGTCATTAACTGCAACGTTAAAGGTTTTTTTCACCCTCTTCTAGATAACGATTTTTTATCTAATGTATAATAATAATAATAATAATAATAATAATAATAATAATAATAGAAAGAAATAATAATAATCATAATGTTGAAATAATAACAGATACTTTCTTGTCAAGTAGTGAACCTTTTTTTATTTTATTTATTTATTTGAACGTTTGTACTCGTACGTTTTACTAATCTTATTCCTGAACTGCAATTATCATTCACTTTAAATCAATTTTTAATTATTTTTTTAATTTAGTATTTTAATACAGTTCAACAAACATTCCAATTTTAAGTATTTTTTAAAAATTAATATAGTTTTATGTATACGACAATATTACTGTTTTATTAAAAACGGCACTGCATTTTTTTATTTCATCTCTTTCCATCGGAGCCTTTTGTGAAGGTTGTATATTTATATAAATCTTGCAGGTTCCATGCTAAATAGGCATACTACCGTTATAATAATATTTTAGTGGCAATTGATAAGAAAATTTAAAACTGAAAAATATAAAAGAAAAATAAACATTGCAATACACAAAACAAAGTATGAAGAAAAACAAAAGAGCAAATTAACAAAATAAAATAAATATGATAAAACGAAAGAAAAAAAAGTCAAAACAAAAATAGTAAAACAATTCATTTTCATAGATATCAATTCATTAGTTCAGAACAAAAAAAAAAAGATTCGAGACGAATCATTAAAAAGTTTAGATTTTTTTTCAAGTAATTAAAAAAAATAACGTAAATATGAAAAGTACTATACTTCCAAGCCAAATGAAAACCGAAGAAAGTGTTTAGAGTTCGTGAAAAGAAATTAAAAGAGAGAGAAAATGGATAACATAGTGATATTATTTTAAAAACTAATGGTTTACTGTATATGTTCTAAAAAGAAAAAACAGAATGGTCTTAATATCATATTTATACCAACAAGGCTTCGCGGATTGTGATTGCAGGTTTCGCGAAACATGCATTTTTTGATAAATATATATAAAAAGACCCAGCACATTAAAAAACAAATATGACTTACTGCAATGATTAGCAAAACAAAAAATAGCAAACTCTAAACTCGATTAACAATTTAATAGTGAACCTATCTGCATATTGAAATCTCCCAAAACACGCGTTAGGTGAATCTTAAGAACAATGATTTATTTCAAAGCACAATTTTCTTGAATAATTGAATCCAGAGATATTTGATAGCACAATATGTAATGGAATCAACAATATATTATTTATGGTATAGTATATTAATATAATAGGCGCATTTAAACCAACAAAATATGAAATATATTATGGTCTTGAAAAGCCGTTCTTTTTAACCTAAAAACAACGTATCTGACCTTTTGGTAGATAAAGCGACTTTTTCAGGCTATTCGTATATCTTATCAAGGCACAGTGGCAACCACGGGATCGCTGTTACAGAAAAAAAACTAAGAAATAAACAAAAGATAATAAAGTTCAGGATTTTTTTTAACGAGAAAAAGTTTAAATATCATGAACTATATTGTAAGTTGAAAAATAGTTTAAAGAATATGAGATGCAATTTTCTTGATAACACTGAACTTGGATCATAATTAAAAGAATCTTTGTTAATTATACTAGGTAAAATCATGAACTAACATTGCCTGCTTTTTATAGTCATTTTATGTTATTTCCTTATGTCATTATTTTTTTATTTATTTTTTTTTTTTTGAGATATAATAATCTCAGACAATGATTTATTGGGCCGGGAAAATATAATATGCAAAAATTTTTAAATTACATTTGAAAAGACCTAGAAGTCGAAACATAAATAAAATGCTTAAGTGCTTATCACATCGTTTTAATTTTTGACCTGGAAACCTTAAATAAAAAATGTTTTCATCTATTACATATACATTGGAAGGAAAAGTATGTTTCATTACATACACACTTGTACATCCATGGCAGATAAGGTAAAATTGGAGCGTTATTGTATGCTAATGCCCTCATTTTCATTCATTAATTTATCTTCTGTCCATGAGAATCGATTAGGACTGTAGAATACAACTGTCTTACATACATACTTTAATATTTAGCTCAGTTCAACTGACACATCATACGATATATGACATATGTCGAATAAAGGCATTATTTAATAAAATTAAGAATAGATAAATACAATTATTAGCCGCAACCGATACTGTTCAGTAGTGCTGAATGACCACCCAGTAGTAACTAAAAATGCAACAGCTGAGAATAGCTCGACTGGCGTAGCACAACATTTCTTTTGTAAGCGTAAAACATTATACGAGATAAAAAAGAATATCAAATATACAGTTGTATAAAATGTATTCTATTTATACACGATTTTGAGGTTATAATCGAAAAAGAAAAAAAAAAAATCTTTTGATTTTTTATATACTTCCGGAAATATTTCGAGGTAAGAAAGTTGAAATTCATAATTAGCACCCTAAAAAGCATACATCATCAAATTTTAAGAACTTTTCCAAAACTTTCCACCCATATACCTTTCTGGTTCCCATTTCACTAGACCCCATTTGACTAAGAGTGAATGCTCCTAAACGATGCTTCGGTATAAAATGTATGGAATTTACTCTAATATAATTTAGCAATGATTGATGTTACTAAATAAATGCATGGTTTTCATGCTAAGTGAGAAAACACGAAAAAAGATTAAATTTTATAGCGTTTTTTTTTATTTTTCTGAAAAAATTAGAGGTAACAAAAGTCAAAATTCGTAATCAGCACCCAAAAAAAAAATGAGAAAATTTTCAGAACCTACTTTCAGGCCCCTATCTGGTCTCCTGTTGGACTACACGTGCATTTATATCTGATGTAAAACCACTTTAAAGGCGTTAAACATAGCGATAAAGATTCGGGAAATCCATAGGGAACAAATGTTGGACAACGTTTAATTTTCCCCAAAATTATAAGTTTTGTTTTGTGAAGTGGTATTACCCCTGGTCCTTTATTTTATTAAGTCATTAAAAAAATTATATGATTTATGATTGCAAGTCCAAAAAAAAAAACAAAAAAAAAAAACAGGGGAAAATATTGATTTTTTTTTTAATAGTTTGGTGGTTTGCCATACACCAACTGGAATCATACATCAACAGGAACATATGTTTGGTATACGTTAAAACTCAAAATCTAATTATTTAATAAAACCATTTAATTATTTCAATCTATATCGATACCTTAATGCACAATTGTTCCAATTCCGTTTTGTTCAATCTATAATGTTCCAAGTTCATTTACACCAGAAAAACCTATAACATCCATCCATAAATAGTGGTGGTAGTATCGAAACATTTATTTCAAACTTTTTATTTGGAGTTTCCCAAAACTTTTAAAAACCGACTTGGAACAATATTTCATTACAGTATCGATATTAAAAAAATAGGCATATAAAATTAGAAAAATCCTCAATATCACGCAGTTGAATGAATGAACACAGCGTCAAAATAAAGAATAAAAATAATTTACTGAGAATACTATGTACTACATTTTGATATTTCAATAATAACACAGACCTATAATCTAATAGATTTTTTTCGTGAAAATTCGCTCGATATTTGCCGCCCCCCAAAATCTGCCGCTCGGGGCAAGTGTTCCCTTAGCCCCCTCTTCCTAGTTCAGGCTCTGCCTTAAATGCACCAAGTTATATACGTTTCTTAAAGATATTTTTTTTTTTAATAACTAGGATTCTCCAAAAATTCCTGCTTCTTGCATTAAGTACATCCCAGACCCTTCAATTGATCCGCTATACCTAATACAACCTCGTGATGTAAATTTCCTCAACCCTTTAAAGTGGATCCTAGAACGAGATGTGTAACAGTGAGGAGGTTGCAAAGGGCGGGTATCGACCACAGCAGGTTATAAATAGCCCGGACCTGCCCACTGAGTAAGCTATCGATTCTAACAGCTGACTGCTTATTCAGCCAGCGGGGCGCAATTTGTTTTATAGCAACCGCTCCCACCGACCCACAGTGGGAAAATATCGCAAACAAACTCTCGAAATCCCCTTATTTGTACTTTCTTCTAGGTAAATGAAAAAAACACCTAAATATATATGTATTCAAGGCAAATTATCCCAAATTTTAAAAACAATATATCCATCACCAGCGCCAGAATTCATATTATATAAGTTTAATAAACTGTGGCAATTAATGATGAATCGCAATAAAATTAGATATTTTGTTTTCAATCTAAAATTCTTATAATTAATCCAAAAAGATTCATACTTACGCCATGTTTTCAGGATTAGTGAATGATTATACATAGTTTTTATCACAATTTTTAATGCCACTTATAGAAAAGTTAAAAATCATTTAAATTATGACTTTTTTTCGAACTACAGTGCTTGTGTCCCTACTGTCCCTTTTAAATTAACAAGATTATGTCAGTAAGGATGTGGATGAGCGATCAAATCGATATTTAACTGCGCGAATCTGCGAACTTTGGAACAATCTAAATATAAAACTAAAAACATGTTTGTGAATATTTCTCTACACAGCTCAGTGGAAATATCGTTTCGGATTGCAAAAGGTGGAGTAATTTTGATTTTCAGGTATGTTGTATGTAAATTACCTTTCTCATAAAAATTTGAAGTTTTCAACATCCCACAACTTGTGCGTTTTGTTGAAAAAAAAAAACAGCACTAAGAACCAGAATTTTTCCAGTTTTTCCTCAGCAATTCGCTTCCAGAGTATTTTAGACAGAATGTTGTTTTACCAATATTAAAGAACATTATATTTTCTTTATGTTTTATATGTTATATTCGAAATCTTCGGAAGAGCTACAAAGATAATGAAATCTCTGCAAAAAGATCAAAATAACGCCAAAAGGTAGACTTTATAACAATTTTTTAGTGCAGAATACATTATCACAAATCTTGTTCTAATATTTGTCAGAAGGAAACCATTCACTTAATGTTTTGTTTTTTTATTAACTTTCTTTTCTGAATTTAAAATTTAATTTAAAATAAATTTTAGCTTAATTTCAAATAAATAAAAAAAACAATGGATTTTACTGAAATACAAGTGAGAGGGCATGTCCAAGTATGGTTTTAAAAAATACAAAACATAGTATTTATTTATTTATACCCCTTCGTTTCAATTAACAGATAGCAGTAAACAATAGCTGTACAAAAATAATTAAATACAATGACTATAAAGATAGTAATAACCCGTACTTTTTAAGGTTATTAAACCCATAAAATACAAAATAAAATAAAGAATTTATACACTTTTTTATCCCCTCATCCTCCCACCCAAAAATAAGAAATAACTAGCAAAAATTAATACACTTTTTTTTTCTTATCCACCTTCCTCTCTAATTTTGTTATGCTTTTTTTTATAACCAGGCGCGCACGGGATTTAATAAGAAGAATACAAGTAATCACTTGAGCGTCTATAATCGCCAAATTGAGCGTAAGTGTAAGTGTATAAGAATTAAAATTGGATAACAAATTATTATTAAAAATACAAAACTTATGAAAATCATATTTTTTTAATAATTTTGGGAGAGGACAGTATAATAACCTCCTGATCTCCTTTGCGTATGTCACTATTTAATAATAATAATAATAATAATAACGCTCATTTAATAAATATTAACCTGATAAAGTGTGTGTTGTGAACTTGCTTCCACGGACTATGTGGCCACAGAATACGTAAAGAGAGATCAACTTCTCGGGCTTAACATACAATAGTATTAATAATAATAAAAAGCTGAGCGAGCCCTAAGGTTCGATGCCGATACCATCAAGCGGTCTACAAACTTCCATCCGCCGATCACCGTCCAAACTCAAATCCGTAAGATTCCCTTAATGCAATCCTCCCGCCTACGTTTCGGTCTACCAATCGGTTCAGCGTTTATTAACTTTTTCCGTTCATTACTCAGCTCAACAACTTTACAAGCCCATTTTAACCTTCGCGATGCTAACATTTCAATTATATTAACAGGATGCATCCTCCGCAATTCCGCGTTATGCAACCTCCTAAATTCTCCAGTGGACTCATCCTTTTTCGGAACAAATATTCTAAGGTATTATTCTTCATTTAAAGTTAGCGTCCACGTATCACGCCCGTAAAAACAGTAGGAAGAATAACATTTTTGTAAATTGTAACTTTTACGTTTTTGGACAAGGGGATCCCTCTTGACGTATTCCGTGGGTGTGACAGATACCTACCAACCTATAACTACATATGCAAGCTTTTTATTATATGAATTAGAAGTGTCATTTCAAAGTAAAATTTTCGAATTATTTAACCTTTATTTTTTTAATACAAACTTTATATAACATTGAAATTACCGTTTTGTTAAATAATTTTCACTAAAATTATTTCTTATCGCGTTAGATCAGCAGTTGGCTGTTTTTATTTTAATGATATCATGGATGGTTTTTCGACAAAAAACTTTATATGATAAAAATATTTTAAAAAATCTATAAATTTCAAGCAATTCCGCGTTGTTCCGTTATACGGAAGTTGACTCAGAAAACAAAGTAAAAATTTCGATTTTGATACTTCAGCGAACAGTGAACTTACCAAACTTCATAAATCTACAGTTGAATGGGGGAAATAGTTCGACAAGTGGGCTCCCTTTACCAACCAAAAACGGCTATCTTGAAGTTTCCATCCTTTTCTAACTCCAGTGAGGAAGCCAAGTTTCATTATCTTTCCCGTGACCGTCAAGAAATAAATTCATTTTGGTATTATTTACTTTATAAATTTATAAAAATAATTTACATTATAAAGTTATGTATACGTTTATCTAATTATATAGGAATTATTATTTAGTTGCTTTCGAATTCATAGCTTTTAAAAGATTTTTTTAGTTGTAATAGATTGTTTTTCTGGTAAATTCTGTCTTATGTAATAATTCTATAAGTATTGTGCCTAATTATTACTATTTTAAATCGCCCTCCCTCAGAGAGATATTCCATTGCTTTTTGTTCTATGTTTATTCCATTTGTGGTTTTTTGAAAAACAAAATTTATTATTCTCTATTTTTAAAATAATATTATATTAGTATTATATTTATTTATTTAAAAATAAACTAGGTCCATTCTTGCCCTAATTCTATAACAGGTTTACTGCAACGCCGGTCTTCTTTCATTCATTTCCTTTTTCATCCTGACCTCAATAAATTTCAAATTTTACAATAAACTTTAGACCATTGACTAAATAACATTAATTTTACATTGTTTACAGTATTATGAATAAACATTAATTAGTTATGTATTATAAATAAATAAAGGATCCCACAGTATTTTATAGGAAAAGTGGTTTTAATAAAATACTCTGAAACTTTGTAGGGAGCTAGTACGAGTATTTGTCATTCCGAGCGAAAATCTCCGTTGGCCCAAAAAAAATTCTATGACAACAAGATTTTGAATTATTCGCGATTTAAGATCTCATTTTACCTATAAGAGAATGGTAGGGTATCGGATACAATAACGTATTCAACGATGTATATATTTCAATTCTTACTGATTCAGATGTATATACACACCCACACACACAATATATATAAATATATATATATATATATATATATATATATATATATATATATATATATATATGTGTGTGTGTGTGTGTGTGTGTGTTACCTATCACCTACGCTATACGTAAACTGGGACCTGCGCGAATAACTCAAAATCCTGTCATAGATTTTATTTTTTTTGAGTCAACGGAGACTTTTGCTGAGAATGACAAAAACTAACTCCCTGAAAAGTTTCGGAGCATTTAATTGAAATCACTTTTTCTCTAAAATACTGCGGGTTACTTTAATAAGATTTAAATTAATCCATTAAAACTAAATGATATAATTTAGAAGTAGGAATCCAGATTTATTCATTTAACAATTCTTATTTTAATATAAATACCGCAGTTCTAATATTTTTTTCATAATTTATTTAATCCAGTTAAAATAAAAAAACTCAATTTCTCAAAAAAGTATCTTTTTTTAGCATTGATTATCAATGGCTATTAAAAGAAAACGAGACAATTCAGCGAAATATAACGGATAGTAACGAAATCCTAGTTACTGTTAAGGATTATTTAGAGCACCCCATTTTCGATTATAAATCTGAGCGGATTGGATCATTTTCTTGGTTTGTCGAAATTCGATAAGACAATCCAATATTTATTTTTACAATTTACAAATTGTTGGATGGATTAACTTAACAATACTTTCATTCTTTGTTGGTACGCTAAATCGGAAAAGTGTATACATATAAATACAAATATAACATATGTACAGTCGGAAACAGTGTGAAACTAGGTAACTGTCACATCCCAACTTTTCAAAGGGAAACAAAAAAAGTTTAAAAAATTAAATTTCCATCATATTACGTTTATTTTATTTTTAATAGGCAATATATACATACAAAATTAATTGTTGTGCATAAAATTTAGGCAATAATAAAATAACTCTAAATAAAACCGTTTTGAGCTTACAAGATTTCTTTCGACGTTAGATATAATATATCTATATATATATATATACAGAGAGAGAGAGAGAATGAGTAAGTGAGTGAGTGAATGAAGGGAGGGGGACCTTTAAAACGTTGAAGCCCTTCTTATATGAGGTACCTAGTGAAATTCAAAGTCGCATAACTTCGAAAAAGACATAAATGGATAATTGAATATATTTATCATTTTATAATATTTAACATGAAAGTATGAGCCATTAGATATGTATTTAGTAAATACGACATTTCCACACAATACAAGGTAACGGTGAAGAAACATCGAAAGTTGGTAAGAAAGCGTTCACCGGACACTACTGCATACATAAGTTATATAAAGAGAAGAGAAAATAAATGAATTATGTATCGTAGCTAATGATGAGCCACTGAACCAGGTGCTTCAGGATGTTCTACTTAAATAATGAATGCATCTTTAATCGTTTTATTCAATTAAAACTAATGGGCTGTCTTTTACTTCGCCAACTTTATTTTATTATTTTATAACGGTTCAGTTGTACATGCCATCCTTATGTACATCTAGAAGGACTCCAAAAAATAAAACATATTACATCCAATTTGAATATTTAAAATATTATGTTATATAATCCTATTAAGGATTATCGTCGAATACATTTTTTGAAAATTATGCTAACTTTATCTTTATCTAACTTTAATCGGTTAATTTTAAATTTCATGGAAATAAATATTACAATTTTTATATTTTTTGGTTTATACATGTAAGATCAGGTTGATTGGTATTCTTTGCTGTTATATGTGATAGTTGTTCATTAAATGCATATAATAATGTATTGCCATATTAATTCAGACTCATGTATATAGGGAGTTTATTATGTTATTCTATTATGTATTATTGTCTTATTGTAATTTTATTTTAACTTCATTATAAATAATTGCTTATTTGTGCATTTTATTATCATATGATATAATCTACAAACCAAAAAGTTATGTGATATATAGTATATATTGTCCGCATTAAAATTTTAGTTTGGTGATGATATTGACGTACCAATTATTTTAAACCATTTGTGTCCTGTTGGAAATTGCATACTTTCACAATATTTTTATACATATATATCACCTTTTTTTTTTTTTTTTTTTCTGAAGCTCTATTTATGTGTTCTTAAAATCAAATATGTATTTGAAATTTGTGCGATGAGTTGATAAGCCAGTTGCCTTATTATATTTTTTTATTCCTTCTAGATGTGCCTGAGGATGGCCGAAACGTTGCAAAATAATAAAATATATAATTAAAAAACAGAATTAAATTACAGCCCATTATTATTAGTTTAATAACCATTTCTTCACATAAATCATAAGAAAAATGAATTTAATCGTTTTTTAATCAACAACAATATATTGATTAAAGAAAATACAATTAACATTATAGTAATTAGTATTGAATGTTACAAGTAATCAATAGCTATTTTTTCAAAATTGTTATCATACTTATTTTAATAAGGTTATGAGGTTCTCTTATCTTCAAATTAATTTTTTCAGTAAAATAATTCATTATATACAACACAAATAATAAAACATAGGACCGATTTTTGGTTAAGATGAAGTATGTTTTCCAAGGTGTTTTGTATTTAATATAAGTTCCCATTTGCCTGGATTGCAAGCAGGGCCCTTACGTGGTTTGTAGGCGCCGGAGACGAGATTTTGCAAGGCGTATCTCTAAAAATCGGCAAGTAGCCTATTTTCTCACGTTTACGAGTTTTATATGTTTGTACTTAACTAATGGTTAATAAATTTCGTATCTCTAGTCAGCTTGTTATAATTTTAATTATTACAAAATAATATTACATCTGCTTTAATTTTTGTCCCCAAGCTGTGACCCAAGTCTCCCAGCAAACGCGAAGATCCTGATATCAACTACTAAAAAAATAATTAATTAATAATCTTATTTAACAATAATAATTAATAGTTGATTTTTATTCCTGGGAGATGTCTGAATACGAGAAATGTAAACAGTTTTTTTTTATTTTATTTTCCACCCTCCTCTGAATAATGGGCAATACAGGTATGCCCCTCCCCCTCCCCAATGAGAGGTCTGTAATAAATATATTTTTTAGAGACTCAGGTCATTGATTTGAAATATTCCAGAAACGAAATATGCATTTAAGATTCCAATGTTCATCAAAGCTTACTGACTAAAATAAACAAATAATAATAAATAAAAGCCTTAATTGATCAATACTTCAAGAAAGTAATTTAAATTCAAACAAAATGTCATTTTATTAAGTTTCTCATTATTCTCATTATTTCTCATTATTCATAATTAAATTTCTGATTATTAGTAAACTAAAGCTTTAAGATATAATCATTTACAATGAAAATAATAATTAATTCCTTCCCCTCCAAAGTTCAATGACAAACTCTGCGCCATGAACCTCTTTATAACAGTAATTTTCACATTGCGGTATGTTATTTGTTTCAAAAAATTACAAACCAGAAAATCGGTTACAGGGACATTTAAGACATAAGTAGGAAACCTGCAGCAGGTAAACGTTACCTTCGCAGGTATAACAGGCTGGTGGGAGAGGGAAGTTCCATGGCCAATGACTAAACAATATAATCATACAGTTTTAAAATAAACTTATTTTTAAAACCCTATCGGGCATACCGGAGGCATTTCTCGACTTCCTTTCAGAAATTGCCAAGCGATCTCATCTTAATTATCCTACATTAAGTTATTTTTACCATACATAAATGATCGAATTCGTCAATCATCAACGATAAAAATCTACCTGAAAAGTGAACATAAAATTGGCCATCAAATCCAGTTGTTTCTGATTCCAATATTAATACATATTCAGGCAGAGCACCAATGTATATTATTACAGTACGACTATCTATCAGCAATAGACTAAATTATTTATCACGGAATAAATATAAAAAACTCATCTCCCGATACAAACCGCTTCAGTCGTTGGCAAGAGGAGATACCAAATTCAGACGGATAGACCGAATGTACAAAAGAGCTATTACAGACAGCTAGTTGAAATACAACGGTCCAAAATGGGTAGAAGTGGAGGAGGTTCAGGAGTGAAGGAAGCAAAACATCGTAACAGAATTAAAAAATAAATAAACAGATTTAACACCTTTGGGTAGGAAGCAGGAGAACCATCCCTCTTAACAGTAAATTTTTGGATAACCTGGGATTTGGTCCTAGGCTTCATTAAATGAGGTTTTGTTTACTCAATTCTACTGCCGCACTTCTTTTTATCAATATTTTTATTAATCTACTTTAACCACTTAAGTATTTTTTTTTTTAATTTGAAGAAGTTGTTCGTAGGGTGCAGTGAATGAAGAAAAAATAAATCGAATACACTAATACACTAATAAATGGTACTTATTAGTGTTTTTTTTTTCTTTATTGACTGTACTCCCCGACCAACTTCTTCAAATTACATCTATGGCCAACTATATCCACATCAATATTTTAAAAATATTTTTTATATTAGATTGATCGGTAAATTTATCTGTAAATTAGTAATTCAACGCAATTTAACAGCTATTCTCAATTTAATAAAGAGCTTTGTTTCCCTTTTTTTTAATGGATTTTCCAGTAATGCACTGCTACCTAGAGCGATTTCAGTAGCATGTTTTAGGGTAGCAACTGGACAAGACTATTTGCGATACCATCTAAACATAATAGGAATATCTGAGTCATCACAGTGCGTCCTATGTAACGAAGAAGAAATGACACCCGATGTACTTATATGACCGGAAACTTTACCTGCTAAGTCACACTAAAGTGGCGGCTGTGAGGAATAAAATGCCTACTCTGACGTAGAAAAAAAAAACTAAATCAGTATTTCCTTAACCTAAATTTTGTAGGCCTCCTTCGATATTTATCTACTTAAATTCCAATCCTACAGAATACCTAGCACATTCCAACTTATATTCTTCCTTATTTCTCTTGATCAAGCTCGTTTTCTTCTTCCATCTATTTACCACCTGTGTACATCATCTGTTGATCTTCTATTTCGGTTAAACGATCAAACCAGCTAAGAAAAAGCCATAGACATCAGAACCTCTGACAGAATCAATGACGATACAGTGAACTTGAGAACAATTTTTAACAGAACTTTTGACTGAATAATTCATAGAAACTATTTGAAATATGTTACAAAGGATTCAAAAACACCTATTTTCAATACAGTGGAACTACAAATCATATATAATTTTTACAAGCATTATAATCAGTATTTTCTGTGTAAAATATTTTTCAACAGCCACACATTCACATAAGAGTTGGACTAAGACATTGAACTAAGAAAAGGAATCATAAGTTTCTCTGGCAAACGATTCCAGCATCGATGAAGGACGAACCTTTAATAAAGGTGCGTTCACACATTTGCCAAACCTTGGCAAATCAAATGTGTAAAGGGAGATTGTCAGTGTTTGAGTCCTATATATATATATCCGAATCTTACGGAAAGCGCCAGTGTTGCATCCGTATATTGGTATATTTATATAATTTAGATATTTATGTTTTTATTTTTATTTTTTTATTTATAAAGTAAAAATAGTTAAAACCGAAATTAACAACTGACAAAAGTTGGAAAAAACGGAACAGTAGTAGCGTGTGAATCGGTTAGTTTGCTAAGCTTCTGTAAACCCCCTATACACGTTTGCCATTTGGTTGGCCTAAGCTTGGCAAAGGTGTAAACGCAAACGCAAACGTACGCTCGTGGACAAGATGCCTTTGTTAACGAGTAACAGGAGGAGGGGGGTCACTGGCCCTAATCCCGTCCTCACGTCATTCCTTCGCAGCCTCTGTATGTAGGTTTTGTATGTAATACATATATTATAATGTAAGCTGATATATATTTACATACTATATATATATATATTATGTAATATATATCTATATTACATAATATTTATACTATAAATAATAAATATACATATATATTTAATCGATTTGGGAATCTGTAGATAGTTTTATTTAAACGATAACCTTAAAATAACGGTATATATATATATATATATATATATATATATATATATATATATATATATATATATATATATATATATATATATATATATATATATATATCAAATAAAGTTCTACGATTTTTAAGGTTTACCGTTTAAGGATAAGGTTACCGTTATTTTAAGGTTACCGTTAATATAAAACTATCTACAGATTCCCAAATCGATTAAAACAATTAAGTTCGTTCATCCTCAAATACTTTGCTCCATAATGATTCATTTTAATTTCGTAATTTAAAACTTCTTTTTGTTTTGTTTCTCCAAATATTAATTTTCATAAATTCCTTTACAAAGAAGAACCTGTATTTGATAAATATTAGAATATATTGCAATATTGTGTTTTTAAAATATTGTATTTGTGCAAAATAAGACATGCTTCCTCTTTTGAAACATGCTTATGATAAGCCTGAATCGTTTCAGATGATACTTCGTGGTCAGAAACTACGACACTATTATTCAAGAAAAGAATTATAAAATAATAAAAACTGTTCTTGAGCGAGGATTTAATAAAAAATTACCGAAAATGATGAAAAATCATCTACATAAAAAAAAAAAGTACAATATAAGTGCTAAATAAATGCTGCTACAACTTATTAATTCTAAAAGCATTCGTTTTAATTTGTTTTTGTTAAAAATGTTACTTTTTTAAACAATATACCTAGTTAAATTTTAAAAAAACATAACAAAAAACAAAACAATGAATCCTATAAAATTCGAATTTTTTCAAAGATTTTACAAACAAATATTTACTTAAATAGTTAAAAACATGTAATAAAAAAGAAAGAACAGAATGTTGGTAAAAACAATTTAAACAAAAATTAATCCATCTGAGTCTTCGAGTGACAGAAACTATTACACTAATCCCTCCTTCCTAAATAAAAAAATACTAAAAACGTACTTTTTCAAAATTGCTATTTGTTGATAATAATCGTCGTGAGGATTCTTCCAAAAGCCAACAAAAATGTTGATGCAGGTCAGCTGCATACCAAAACATACTGAACTGCAAGCCACACATACTTTTAATCAGATATAGCAACCATAATAATAATGTGAATCATATAAATTCAAAATCCATTTATTTATACATCATCGATCAGGTATTTCGTCGACTGATCAGTATATTTTGTCGATTCGTCCTTGTTCAAAGAAAACCTTGGCAAAAATATTTAATAAAGTAATCTATCAAAGATACTGTACAAATATTGTGCAAGAATAGATCCACACTCACAAAGGGAAACTGTTCCAAACATTGAGGTCACAAATGTTCCTTAGAAGGGCGACCCAGAATAAAATTGAAACAGTGATATCTCAAACGCACTCATAATTTACAAAAGTGATCCCTTGTTGACAAGGAACAAAGAACGCTTCTGTCGAACAATGGCTGAGTACAAAGGCGTCATTGTTTTTTGAATTCGTAACAAAAAAAAAAAAGAAAAGATGACAATTTAAAATAAATTGCAGCAATGTTTCCGTTATTATTTTTTTTAATCTGCAGTCTTTTCTTTTTTATTTCGTAAACAGTAAATCACTCAAATATTTCTGAATAATCAGACAACCGGAAAATACCAATTTAGCCAAAATATGAATTGACTGATTTTTTAAAAATAATTGTTTTCTAAGTATAAATAAAACTAATATCAAAGTAAATATTGCAATTTTCAAGAGTCTCAAAACAATTCAATTTCCAATATTAATTTAAGTTCAATTAAATATTAATTACATGATCTAGATAAACTAAAAAACTAAAACTTTGTTGTGTTTTTTTTATCATAATAATATTAAATATAATTTATTTACCATTAAAGTGTATAAAAAATAACTATAAATAAAAAATGTGTTTAGGAAAATTATTTTTCCCAGATAAAAGATTTTATACAAAAATTAATAGCCAACAATTTAAACGTTTTTTTTTTTTCCTATCCCCATTTTTTCTTTCTCTTGATCAATTTTTCTATAATAGCTAATTTCTGGTCTTTGATCCTTCTTCTGTATCTTGGATACATTTTAAGGTAGGATTGATATGCCTAAATATTTTTGATTTTAAACGTAAAACCACATATTAAATTGTATTATAATATTTTGTTTTCGAATCGTCGGGTGCAAATGCATGGAAATAATTTTAAAAACTACATAAATACGCATGTAAAATTTAAATAGTCAATAGAAGGTAAATGAATTTTTAAAAAATAATCAATTAAATGGCAATTGCGCAGAAGGAAAATATAAAACAAACATAATACAAATACAAATACAAAACAAACAATTAATTCTAACCACAAAATGAAGAATATCAATAATTTTCCAACATTATATGCTATTATGTATTTAAAAAATTAAAATAAAAGACCGGAAGTTTGTCAGGCACAGCTTTCAATCCCAAGTTTAAAAGTAAAATAAATAAAAATCAAGTTGAGATTAATTTTAGAAGTATATTCTTACAAATAAAACCGAATTTATCGGAAATAAAATCGAAAAATAGTGCCAAAAATCAATGAATGTACATAAATAAAAAATTATTTTTATAGCACAATATTCAATTTAAAAATATATATCTTAACAACTAGAATTTACGAACTTTTGATGGGAAAATCAGGCCGAAAACCTTGGCCGAGGTCATCTGCATTTTTTGCATGCCGAGGTTTTGCAACAATCACCACGATGTATAAAAATAAGGATTTTTTTTTTAAATATAAAAATAATAATGAATAATTATAAGTAATGAATAAGTAGCATAAAATAAAGTTTTTGTATTACATTAAATATTAATTTTCCTAATATTTTATAATGATGCATTGTTTAGATTGAAAACCCAGGTATAAATTCATAGCTATAAATTATCAAAACAAGAAAAATATTCGATTAAGAATTAATTTGAGATATTAAATAATTAATTTTTTTTTAAAGTAAAAATCACTGTTATCACAGCTGAGTCAATTTTTCCGCTTGCAACTGATAGCAGAATGATATTAGTGATTTTAACGATTGTCGGCTACGAATTGGAAAAAAAAAATTAATTTAATGTATTTTGTTTTTTTTTAATTATTAATGAGAAATCAATTTGAGAAATTTAATTTAAATAGAAAAGGTCGATTGTTAAAATCATAGTCACAGAACTGTTATCAGTGGCAGCCGGGATATTGATAACAGAAACGTGCTAGTCCAACTTCAACAATGCATAAAATAAACATTGACAAGAGTTTAAATAAATTATTTTATTTACAAATTTATTATTTCTTGTCATTAATTTTCTCTGGATCATAGAATCCTATTTAAAAAAAACATACAATTCGATTATGTGGTTTCTTCCATTATGTAAGGGAAAATATTATTATCGATAGTAACATAGGAATAAGATTATTTATAAAATCTAAATGAGGCATATGAGAAGAAAATAAATTGAAACTTTAAAGCTTGTGCATAGTATATTAAACTTTATTTCTTGTCATAAGTTATTCGATTTATAGTTTTATTCTCATATTTCAAAATCTAAATAGTAACTTGTAACATTCTAAACTTTTTACATTTATATATTGCAAAATCATGGTTATAATTTTAATGTCATAATATTTTTTATAACATAAACGTTATAATATAAAGATCATTAATATTTTGCTATTTCGCATGGAGCATGTAGGTACTTGTGAATAAAATCCTCTTGTACAAGTTTAATATATAAAAGAAAAAAAAAACAGATTCAAAAACTTCAATTTTCATTCATTAGAAAATTTTATATAATTTATTATAGTAATAAAATTTGACAATAGCTTCTACACATTTATAAAATGTAATCCCAGATTTATTTGCAGATTGCATGCTGTATTGAAAATTGCTGATTGAAAAACTAAACTTAACTTTTTAAATACGATAAGCTTTAAAATCAATTTAATTTGAAAAACCCTCATATTTTCTTGCCTTACAAGAGACTGGAAAGGATATGTGTATAAGGGGAAGGCGTAACCATGGTTTCTCCTTTTATCTTAGACAGCTCCAGATAGATAAAACAAACTGCATATACCTTGGATATGCAAGACATATAAGTAAAAGCACAACACTATCTATGACCTCTGTTAAAAGGGTAATTCCAATCTACTTCATATAGATATTTGTGTGGAGTAATATATGGTGTTACCTTTTAGGCTTCCAACGTTTCTTCAAAACAGCTAGCATGTGGTAGATAACAATCAGTGATACAAATGACAGTAGACCGAGGGAGAAGTGTAATATATTGGTCGACAGCTCCCCTGAGATCCTGCCTGGTTGAATGGTTGCTATGCGAGGAGAACTGTTTTCACACCATCACTGACCCGGCACAACCTGCGCAGAGTTCGCGATTGATCGCATAGCGCGTTGTAACGAAGGAGATTGGAGACAGGAAGATACGAACCGAACCGGGCGGAGGTTACGCTCAGACAGCCGGCCAGCTACCGCACACTAGCGCTCCCCCACCACGGCTCGCATGAATGGGCCCCACACGGCTCAATGAAGTACCAATAACAATTATTTATTTTAAAATAAAAAAATAATTCCTGTAAACAATCATTATTTGTTTGCAATATCTTTATTTTATTTTTAAGTATTGAAATACTTTTTTTTAAATAATATTAAATAATATCGTCACATCAAATATCTAATTTATACTTTCGCTTACCTATTGTTTATGTAGGTATATGCCTAGGATATAGGATATAGACTAGGATATAGTGCCTTTCTATATCATCGATTTTACACTGTTTTACAATTTTCTCGAAAACACCTCTGACGATGTTGCTGAAACTTGTCTGAGTCCTTTAAACCCTTTAACTTTTCATATATGTAGTACATCACCGAGAAAATGCAGAGAAAAAAAATAAATTGTTGTTTTTGTATAATTCAAAAAGTATGCAGTTTATGGTAAATTAGGAACATAATCAAATGAAAGGTAATAAAATTCCCTATAAAAAAAAAAATCATCGAAATCTGACCAGTATTAGGAAAGATATAGCGTATTGGACTTACAGAAGTGCCACTTAATGTCATTGATTTACGCGAAACTGAAATTACCTATTTAAGGTAGGTATATGCTTGGGATTTTACAGTAACCTTTTCGCTAAAATCGACTTACCGGAAGTGCCACTTTATATGATTGATTTTACACTTTTTTACAATTTTCTCAATAACGGCTCTAACGATTTTGATGAGACTCGTTATACCAATGTACGAGGGAGTAAGTGAAAGTCTTATGAAGCGTGACCCAGGTTTTTTTTTTTTTTTTTTTTTTTATAACTGTAAGGAATTTAAAATAGTGATAGAACTATACAAGACTTTCTAGGAGTCGATTAAAAGAATTTCTAGGAATCAACAATAAAATTCAAAAACAGCATTGATCTTAATATTAGGAATCCTTCCAAAACACAGAAGCCTTAAATAATTAAATCATTGAAGGCATTTTTGCAAGAACCTTGTAAATCCAGAAACACTAATTTTTGTTGAGAGCCAAATGAAATTAAGAAACCTGGTAAGTCCACCATTAGCCTTTGAGTCAGGGTTGCCAGATTTTTTAAGTTCCAAAGTAAGATAACACTATATCTGCACGGGATAGTGTATGTTTGATGCTATGATAAACATGTGCAATTTCAATTGCAATTGCTGTCAATGTTTGCGATGTATTTTTCCTAACCATAAATTTGTTAATTAAAGAAGAGCTTGCGGCTTGTGAATTTCACTATGTTCATGCTGTTCCAAAGCTTAGATATCCCCAAGAGCGATAGAAAATGTTTTCAGGCAGAACTTAGATCTTCCTTCAAATTCATTTTCTTTAGTTTAATTTTCATTAAAATGGCAACTTAATTAAAGGGAGCAAGCTTAATTTGGTGTTCGCATTTTTGTTTTTTATATGTTTGCACCCATATATACAATTTAAAAAAATAAACGCTTCTATCTCCCATTTTGCTTCGTAGACCTGTTTTGCTCCTCTACGGACTGGTCTATTAGTTTATCTTTACACTCTAATACTTTTAGTTTCTTTATGTTGTTTGTTTCTCCAATGTATTTTTTTTCTCTTTCTGCTGTTTTCTATTGTTTTATTTTTAAATAATGAGTCACAGAAATTAATAATTGCATTCATTAGAGTAGATAGAAAATAGAAAGTTTTATTTACATATGTACACTTTAACAACATTTACAAATATTTTAACATGATTTCGGATAACTTATCCTTAAAATCAACAAATTTGATTTTTGAGCTTAATAATGTTTGAGAAGTGAATTTATATATTGGAACAACAGTAGGAAAAATTAATCAAAAGCCTACACACACAATACAATATTAATAGTAATTATGAATGAATAATAAGAATAAATTAATAAAATAGGAAACTGGTGACAATAAATAATATATATGATATATATAATAAATCTAAACATTTAAAGCTATAATTAAGTTAATGAAAACATAATAAAATGCGTGAATGAAAATTGTTAGTTTAACAATAAATGTTTTGTCCCTTTAAGAGTGTATCGTTTAATAAATAATATATATGATATATTATTTATATTAATTTATATTAAGAGTGTATCGTTTAATAAATAATATATATGATATATTATTTATATTAATTTATATTAAGAGTGTATCGTTTAATAAATAATATATATGATATATAAAATAAATCTAAACATTTAAAGCTATAATTAAGTTAATGAAAACATAATAAAAATGCGTGAATGAAAATTGTTAGTTTAACAATAAATGTTTTGTCCCTTTAAGAGTGTATCGTTTGGTGTGCATTTTTTATAGTTACCGATCTCTTTTATCAGTGGGTTTTCACCGGCTGTTTTTTTACCAAAATATGTAGCAGTTTGTGCTAAAACAAATTTTTGAATTAAGGGTAGTTACAAGTCTTGTAACATTGGTGCTATTTTTGTGTAACGAGGGTAGTTGTTGATTATTCTCATGCATAAGTTTTGGACTCTTTCTAGTTTTTTGTAATTGGTTATGCTAGTGAAACTCCACAGGGGTGATGCGTAAGTGATTTGAGAACGAATGACTGATTTATATAAGATAAGTTTTTTTTTTTCATTAGAGTAGAAACTATTTGACTCACCCAATATTTTTGGGATATTAATTAGGTAAGAGAATTTTATTAATTTTTTTTAGATTTTACAAATTGACTAATTCAGCAAAACTTTATTTTATAAAATAGCGTTTTGTAAATATATAAAAGAAATTGTAAGCAATTTGTGATAATTTGTTATCTTTGTATTTCATGGTGAAGAGGAGGAAAAAGCATCTCCAAACGACCAAAAATATATACATTAATACTATTGAGTTTTTTTCCCGCCATAAATGCACGGCAGCCTCATGGAGGCCTATTCTTACATTGTCAAGCATGCGAATTTTCTCACGCTGTATGGATTAATCAGTTCTCAGAAATTGAGGTCCGTAATATGTGCCCATAATTATGAAAGTGGTTTAAGTCATATATTTCTTGTTTCGAGATATTTAATGAATCGCATTTGAATAAATTAAAAAATATTTTTATATTATGCGACATTTCAATTTATAATTTTATTAGTCTTGATTAATGGAAATTTATTATAGATATGAAATTTTGTGTGAATTTCATAGGAAAATATTTTTAGGCTTTTTTTCGGAATCCGACATGGGCAGGCCCTCCGGGAACTGGCAAGTAATGATGGATTTCAGCTTTTGCAGATCATTTTACATCACTGTATTGCAGCATGTGGTGTTCTGTATGTTAACGGTAAGAAAATCGGAATGGTTCTAATACAAGAACCTTACTTATTGATGGACAGGATAAAAGGGTTGGACATGCCCGTGTACGACATTATTGCAGTGCCAGAACCTGTATCCTGCACAAGATTTATGTATCCTGCACGAATCTAAAAATGCTGCCTCTGTGGCAATATTGTTGTAGAGTTCTGACGTTAGCTCAAATGACCCTTGCTGAGGGTAATCATAGAGAGAAGATTACAGTTTCTTCTGTATATCTCCCTTATGAAGAATGCATCCCGACAGATGCACTCAGGCAACTGATTGAAGGGATATACAAGGGCACTCTATTAGCCTCATTAGCCAATGCATACCATGGCATCTGGGGCAGCGCAAACAATAACCAGAGAGGTGGTTCTCTAGCAGAATATATAAAAAGCAATGATCTTGGGATTCTCAACATAGGCAATGCAGCCACTTTTTTAAATAGAATTAGATCTGAAGTCATGATGAAGAATCATGTTCAAATCATTGGTATATCAGATTTGATTTATTTTTAAATAATGTGACCGAGTCTTACAAATTTTACAAGCTGGGATTCTTATAGCACGATTCCTCTTCCATCACGAGTTGACAGAAGTGATGAACCCGGCCTCTATTGTTACACAATTAAATTAAATTAAATTTAACTGTTGAGTTTTAATTGACCTTGAGGCAAACTTGTGAAGATAACCGTATATATTTATATATTTATACACATATATAAAATTAACGCCCAGGCAAGTGAAGAAAACGATAGAAAATATTTGGTTTCGTTGTATCACTTATGTTAATATCTGATTGTTCCTCCAATCATGACCCAGTTGATTCCTGACAGCTGAGAATACAGCTATTATATTTAATATACACATTCTAATCTTCATCGGAGATATTTTCTCTTATTATTTGATAATTAACGTAAACAAATACGTTAACATTTCACTGTGGAAACTACCCATATGTTTTCGATTCTCCCGATTCCGATTCAGGTGATTCCAAATCACAATTTTTTTTTCTCCGATACGGTTATTCTTATGCCAGTTTTTATAAGTCCTAATATAAATGAATTGAAAGTTCTTATTTTTGGACTATTTAAGGGAGTGATGACCCGGAGTAAGAATGCCAACAAGAAGAAAGGCCGGAAAAGAGGAACTGCCGAGTCCGGGTACACGAACGCTAGGGGACGAGAAGAGAAGAAGTTCCAGCCGATCACGGTTGTCTTCAAGGGAGAAGAGATTCAAGAAATAGCGGGTATCCTAGGAGTGCCAGAGCCGGTAATGTTTCTTTTTCGTTTAAACCTTTTTTCGTCCGCTTCAAATTGTAGGTTTCGGTTGAAAACGTAACGAAACATCAGTACCAAAACAGTTCAGATCATTAAACATAACCTCCAAGTGACAAGGCGTGTAATGACAGTGTTGGCAATCTTGATTAAGTATTTGCTAAATTATATCACTAAATGACGGGTAACCTGCTAGTTTCCCGTAATCAATTTTGTATATATAATATATAATAAACTAACTGGTTACCCGCCCATCGTCTAAGAATGATAACGCTGAGCAGGTTCTGACCGTTATCCTAGAAAGGAGTTTTTTAATATTTTTTATTTAGTAGAATACTGATTGTTTGATGTTAATAATAATAATCTCCCGGAGAGCCTTCTGATAAATTATGTTGGATGTCCTTTCCCCTGGAGTGTTGAGAAAATAACTGTAAGGTCCACTGACTCTGGAGCAGGTCACGTATAGAAGAAGGGATATTTTCATATAAAATGGTACTTCGAAGTCCGGGTTTTTGAGTGGCTGTCAACGAAAAAATATTTTTGTTTATTGATCTCTATTGGTTACATATTGTAGAGAATATCAAATTGAGTTCATATGGGTCAATAAGTTTTAATTTAGATTGTTCAATACCATTTTTTTTAAATAACTAATAATGTAACCTAAGGTAACATTAAAGGATTGCCATCCTAAAGCTAAGTTTTAGGTATGAAACTCACACAGAAATCTTGAAAAAGGAAAATAGAAAAAGTCTGGTTCCCAGCAGGGTTTTGTTATTCCCTATATTAGTCACAAATGGTGAAAAATATTCTTTAAAATGGCTTTTAGAGAATAAAGTCGAGATTAATGTTGTGTCTGTGAATATATCCATTTATTTACTCCTTTTACAATCACCCATTTACCACCAAGTTTGATGGGGAACAAGAGTAGGATTCGGTGAAGGGAAGGGGTTAAAGGAATTCTACAGAAACCAGATATTGTTGTCAATGAATGTTGCAACTCGGTTCCCGACTAAACGGCTGGCAGGTGCCCCTTCCCATGAAAATATGGTGAGCATTTTTTTTAATACTCCATTACAAAACCTTTTTTTATTCTTCAAATTAATAAAATAGTTCGTTCTCCATATTTTATTGAAATGTGGTTGTCATGGACACAATTATCTCAAGTTAATTACTTTGATAATTAATTGAAATACACAAGTTATTTGTATAAAAACTATCGAAAATTCCATTAAGTTACTTCTCCATTACGTTATCGTGGCGGTAAAGTAATGTAATCAGGTGGTTATAAAATGGAAGTACTAAAATAAGGTGGAAGTACAAAATTTGAATACTGTAACGTAATAGATAATTAAGTAATTATATAACCAAAGCCATTTTTACCAATAGGCCTACTGAGCCCGGGGCTTCGCTATCCATAGGGGACCCCTTTTCTCTAGTAAATGTTTAACATTTTTTAATGTTGGTTACTTCTCATATATTATAATAATATAATAATTACTTAAACCAGAATGTATATGGTTAAAGACGATAACCGCCCAACCCGGCACAAAACCTGTTGTTTTTTTCTATGGAACATAGTGTCAAGACGGCTATTATGATTTCGATGAAACATATCTGAAGTCTTCCCTCGGAGGCCCTTCAACTTTTTATACATTTACATTCCCACTTTGACTTTGTATCCAAAGCGATAAGCAAAGTCGTGTGAGTGAGCGCACCGGATATTTTTTACATATAAATGAATTTAAATGTCTGAATCTATTCCATTATCATGAAAATTAAAAATTCATTTGTATACTTTTAAAATTCATTTTTTAGCTTGTTAAAGGTGAATTCATTCAATAGCAAAGTGCATAAAAAACCATTTAACACCATAATATTGAATTTTAAATCATCAATTTCTCTCCTGCCATGTAACCAGATTACGCAAATAGATTTCAGCTGAAACTTGGGAGAAAATGGTTTTATTTGATTGCAATGTAGGTCAGTGAATTAATAGAGTTTCTCGGCTAAATAAAATCAATCAAAATTCTAGGAAACTAAAATTTGGCAAATCAACCACACGTAGATGTTCTCAAGTTTTGTTGCGACATGTTAAGTTGTTCAGAACGAATTTTTTTTTTTTCTTCAAGAATTTTCAACTTGTTCAGATTTCAATAGTGCCACTGAAAATGGCCCAGAGCACCCT
Source organism: Rhaphigaster nebulosa (assembly GCA_948150685.1). Lineage (NCBI taxonomy): Eukaryota > Metazoa > Arthropoda > Insecta > Hemiptera > Pentatomidae > Rhaphigaster > Rhaphigaster nebulosa. The sequence continues at coordinate 103,041,539 of OX411311.1, forward strand.
GATCCACTCATTTCTGCACTAAACTAACAGAGGAAGTAAAATTGATCTCATAGTTGTTCGTACCTGTCCTAGCAGTGACTTGTCAACCTAACCTAACGTTCCTACTTACAACTGAATTTTTCGATTATATCTGAACTTGAAATTGATTGCATCCAACGTTTTAGACTTGATTTAATTCTTGGAGGAGGAATAAAACTATATAATTTAGTTTGTATGGTGACCAACAGATTGACAATGTTCAGTCCGCTGTTTTACACCCGCCATTTTTTCAACTGCCACAAGGTTCACTACACGATTTCGCTTCTGAGGGGAAGGGGAAGGTCCATCCAAGGATCTAGTTTTAAGAAATCCACCTCAACCGGTGATGTCCGGATTTCCTATGCCAATGTATATTATTTATGAAATCATATTCAAATAGGTTTTGTAAAATTTTTGTTTACAGATAAGAATAAGTAAAGGTATCTTGTAAATTCGGGAGGGAGGAGGTCCGGACCTCCCAGACCCTCCTTTGGCAACGCCACTGGCTGTCAGTCTGGAGATGGACATTGCCGCACTGTCACACTATCTCACTGTCGGTGCAGTACTACCACGATGGAAAACTGTCACAGTGCAAACGAGGTTTTAGAAATTTATTATAATATATAGTAAAAATAAATACTGTCAACTATCCGATCTCTGATGGCAGGCATGAGGACTTTCCAAAGGGTTTCTGTACGTCTGGTTATGATTTGCTGAATAAAATTATTCATTATAATTCTAATATCGCTGCACTAAAATACAGATACTGCTGTTGGCATTATTACAGTTTTGGATAATATGTAGGTAGTTCACAGCCGTCTTCAGCTCATTATAGATCTACAGGAACCAGAGACGTAAGCAGAATATATTTTTGGGGGGGAGGGAAAAGAGGAGTTTAAAAAGAAGAAGGCAAGTAGTAACCTGTGATCACAAGTTTCTATAATCTCCAAATATGCTTGTTATTTCGATTGATCAATTGATTTGGTTTTCGTTACTTGTTATTTTATTACATGAATATTACACAAAATACGAATCATTTTATATATGAAAATTATAATTTTTCATACATTTCGGGGGAAGGAGGAGAGGGGTATATCTTCCTGATATCCTCTCTCCCTTGCGAACGTCACTGACTGGGACTTCCAAGGAAATCGATGTCATCATTTAAGTCGGAAGATGACAGTGTTCATTTTAATGAAATCCGTCGCTAATAAATCCTGAGCGAATCAATCTTACTCGCCAACTCCAAGAAGAAATCATAAACTATAGATTGTGCATTAGAATTCAATATTTCGATATCCGGAATTTTACAATTTAAATTGAAGTAATTAGTTAGACTGTGATAAGTGATGCTGTAAAAATTTATCAGTATTTTGATGCTACATAATGATAATAACTTACTTGTGTTTATATTTATATGGAATGCACGTTTGACGTTTAAAAAAAGTACCAGAATGTTATTCGGCTTTCAGACAAGTACCGATGAAGAACTTTCATTTAAAATTTTCAACATGATGTATTCTGTAAATTCACGATTGAAGAATGGAAATGCGAAAGGTTCTAAGTGCCTTTGAAAAAAAATTTTAGAATTCAAGTTTCAACTTGAATAATATTAAAGAAAGAAATGTAACTAAATTTTAAAAAAACTTTTTTTGATCACCTATGGTATGAGTAATAAAATCATATTTATAATAGTACGAACTCAGCACTTGGGCCTGTAATCAGCAAAAGAAAAAAAATTGTGATTTCAATTTTGCTAAAGGCATTTAAACCTTTTTCATTTCCACGCTTGAATTGTTAAGTTGATTACTAAAAAAAAAAAGTTAGTGTTAATACAGGATTATTTTATATAGGTTTGACTGGGTGGAATAAATGTATTATCGTTTGACAGGATGACTCCCAGACACTTTTGGGTGCTGTAGTTCTTAACAAGTTTGATGTTGTAAAAAAACTTTTGAAAGATGGCTTTTCAATTGACAGTTGTAAAGAGGTAAGTTAATTAATATAAACGAAATCCCTCTATTATTGAATTAAATAGTATTTTTTCTGCTCAACCATTCATTTTAGCTACATATTAATATTATTAAATAATTGTAAGCTATGTAAACTTCTCTAAAATATCTGATGCGGGCAACACATGACTTCCTTGTACGCCTATTAAATTATAAATCCGTGGCTCAAAAAGTGATACTGAATTTGGTTACTAATTTCCGATAATTGACACTCGGCGTCCCGACATCCATCTATTGACACAAACACACACAAAAACACACTCTTGTTACTGGAGGTCTCATTCCGTTATTATATGTCGTTTTCCTTCAGTAGGTAACTAGTTTCCAAGATATTTCTCCATGTTCCGTGACAACAATAAAACAATAAAAAATGGGGAGGAAAACCAGTATTTTACATTCTATTTTAACACTTAAAACAAGTAATAAAAATGTTTAATTGGATTGGAAACCAAATTGCGTTAGTAACCTTTATTACTGAAACATATGATTTCTCTTTTAATTTAAATATAATTTTTGATGTAAGCTTATTATGACCTTTAAGTAAAGTACCCTTTTCGGCTCACGAATTTTAACCATAATCTATTAATCTATTATTAAAATCTATTATATCGATATAAAAGTACTATTTACCAAATTTGAGATGTTTTACATTATACTTTAAAATAATTTTTGATGAAAGTCTAATATGACCTTCAAGTAAAGTACTGCTTCCGGTTTTCCAATTTAGACCAAAATCTAGTGTGTTATTTAAATCAATATATAAATTATAAATACTAAATTTGAGAAGTTTTGTATTGTATTTTAATATAATTTTTGATGGAAATCAATTATGACATTCAAGTAAAGTACCACTTCCGGTAATCAAGCAGTGACCAAAAAGCGAGGTTCAAAACTAGATTTTACAACAATCCTAAATACAAAATTGTAACTTTCTACAGCTAACCGTTTTTGAGTTACGCGAAATACGAACGTACGTACAGACGCCACGACGATACTAGTCAAAATGGATCCAGGGATGGTCAAAATGGATATTTACGTCGAAATCTGAAATTCGAAAATTTTCGCGATTACAATACTTCCTTTACTTCGTACAAGGAAGTAAAAATAAAAAATAAATTGATAAGTAGGTTATAATCCCACACGGTTATATAATCTTCACGAATATTGATCCGGAGTTCTATATATTTTTGACACTTTTAGAACGATTGAAACTTTGAAACTTTATACGATATATGTTGAACAAAGTTTTTGGAAAATGCTGTGATTTATAAGCTTTAACGATGATCACGAATTTTACCTTTTTACGAGTTTACCTTTTGAATGAATAAAAGTCGGCAGCTATGATCTATGTAAAGCTATAATAATCTAAACTATATCACTGACAGTTAAGATATTTTATTGAAAAAAAAATTGCAATCCGCCACAATGTAGTAGTAATAATTATGACAGACAATATTAATAGACCTATCTGGATTTAACAATGGTCAAAAGTAGTGCTAGTTTTTCCATAGGAGCACGTGATTCCCTCAGATTTATAATAGAAAAATCGAAATACTCCTATTAAACTATAAATCGGTGGCTCAAAAAGCGATCCTGAATTTGGTTACTAGTTTCCGGAGATAGGAGTATATAGCATTTCCAAGTCAATTGTAACCTTTTCCAAATCAATTGTCACCTTTTCCATTTCAATTGTAACTTTTTCCATTTAAATTGTAACCCTTTCCAAATCAATTGTCGCCTTTTCCAATCCTATTGTAACCTTTTCCATTTCAAATGCGACCTTTTCCATTTCAATTGTAACCCAACCGGACAATAATTTAATTCAATATTACTTATTTTATTATTGAAAAATAATTATTTTAATTACATTAATGACTTTTGAAATAATTTCGATATATTCTTTCGACATTTTTTTCGTTTATTAGATAATTGATATTAACTAAAAATTTCAAGTAAATTAAAATTTTGAAATAAAATTGTTTATTTATTTTTTAATATTTATTATTTTTTATTTATTTAGTGGGGGAAGGGTGGATTTCATCGGTTTGATTTTCGTTCATTAGGTTTTCGAAGTTGTTAATGTCAAATTTACTACCGAAATTTTGTTAGGCTATGAGTATTTTTATTTAATTATTAGTTTTCAAAATTCTTCAAAATAGGTATCGTTTATTAGGTTTTCAAGGGTGCTATTTCCGAATTCACTATCGGATTTCCGATCGCGCATGCGCATTTCTATTTTCTGTTGCTATACGAAAAGTTAAGTACAATTTCGGATTGGCAGTTGGCAACCGAAATTTAATACAATTATTTTCAATGGCATAAAAGTCTCTAATAACAAATTTGAAAAGAATTCCATTACATTTAAACATTTTTTAATTTTTACTGAAATATGTGTAGAGCAACTAATAAAATACTACTTCCATTGGACAATTATAAACACAATCTAATTAAAGGAGAGAAATTTAAGTACAAAATTTTACACCATGTGGTTAATTACTATTTCAGCTAGAGTGTATATGACATCCACACATACATTCACACACATATACAGAGATATCTTTATAAAAATGTTAATAATGGTTAGTAAGGAACTTGAAACGTGCTTATCCTTCAAAATCTCGGTTTGTGATTTTTAGCAGATCTCACATCAACAGTCAAACTATACTGAACTGTGACATTAAACTGTTACTCATCAACAGCTATTTGAGAGATAGAAGGCTTTAATTTGGAATATTCCAATAATATTTGTTAAATTTTTTTCTCATTATTTATAGTATTTTTTTAAAAAATAATTTCATTGGAAATCTACATGTGTTTTTCAATTCAATTTTATAGTAATGGTAAAAATAATCAGATTAACAACAGCCACTCCAATGTTATTTATTTGCTGATACTTGTGAACAATATGCATTGTAAAATTGATATTTGGCACGAGTGTGAGGGTAAACAAACAAGAACTAAATCTTCCATAATTGTTAACTACAAAGGAAATTTACTATATTCGTTTATTTAGATCAGTGGTTCCTAACCCAAAGGCATAGCCAGCTCAATACAGAAGGGAAAAACAATTTTCTTAATTTAATTTATTTCATGAAGAGGAGACTATGAAGGGCACTAGGTGCCATGCATTTATTTACAGAAACATTCAAAAGAACACAATTTTTAAAATTTATTTTTAAACACTAGTTTTCGAGGAATTGTTTCAAAATTTTAAATTTTGTCTGTGGAAGGAGTGATGGCAGCTGATATTTTTTAATTACTTATAAATTATAGTATAAGTAATAAAATAAAAAATTATTCATGCTGAAACAGGATGGAGTCACTCCCCTTATGTGGGCAGTTCGGCTAAAACACCGTGAGATGGCTAAACTTCTTATAAAGAGAGGTGCCAATTTGAATATGGCTGACAATGAAGGAAACACTGCTCTTATGACAGCTGCCAGTACAAAGAGCTGGACCCAAGATCTCTTCCTTGACATATGGAACATAATTAAAGATTCAGGGTTTAATATAAACTACTCTAATAAGGTACAGTATAAAAACTATCTAGCTTCTTATTAGTATTTAATATACATGAATGTTGCAATTAGATTTTTCTAAACGATTTACTATCTATTTATTATAATGCTTCTAAAAAATTATTAAATTAAATGCATCTATAGTCTCATCATCTATTCCTAATCCAGCTGGTTTCTTTCTTAACCTATAATGCATTTACATCATATTTTAGCAAAACCAAGATTAGATAGCTTGCATTGCATGGATTTCTAAATTTTTATTAACATTATAACATTTTTCTTCTTGGCCTTCAATCGAAATATGTATGGATCATTCTCATGAGACTTATCAAATTCGCATCTTTTAACTTTGAGGTTGTGTTTACATTCCTCTAATTATTATGGAGTTGACTCCAATTTTTGTGTACTTTATAGGTGAGTACACAAGTTTCATAAGAATGATGCATATATTATTTGGGTTACCGGAATCACTCTCCCTTGATGTTAGCTTGGAAGCCCCACCATGTACACCTTGAGGTAGAAACACACCGGGGGTTGCGCCCCGGGCCCACTACTCATTTGGGCTGAAGGAATTCAAACATTCCAAATGTCACTATGAGTGTGACACCTGTGTTGTGAGTGTGAGCTGGAGTCAGGATCTCTTATGGGAGTTGCTTGATGCTGATGTAATGGTCGTGGTTAATGAGGCCAATTGGGGTGGGTCTGATAAGACAAAAAACTTCTATTGGAATCATGCCAGATATCAAGTCTTCTCTCACACTCTATCCTTGCTCAAGAAGGAGAGATGGTTAAGAAGGGGGAGGGACAGTTAAGGGCCAGTGTACACCTTTCTCCATCATGCTCACTGACCTGAAATTGATGCACCAAAGGCAATGCACCATCCAATTAGTCAGGGTAGAAGGGTAGTTCCATTATTTGCTAGCTTTGGTAATGGATGGGATGTTACAATTATGACGAATGATTATATCCCATTACAAAGGGAGGACTAAGTTTATGTGTATATGCAAAAACATAAATGAATTAGCAGTAAACAATAATGGTGAATAGAGCTGAAACATAATACTATATAAAATAAAGAAGATATTTAGATTGGAATATCAACCCTCATGAATCTAAATTCCAATGTTAAAAATTAATATTTTCTCTTCATTAGTCTATTTAATCAAAGTTTCCTTTTTTTATTTTTTTTTAATAGATTAATTTAAAAATTATATAATTTAAATTTGTATTCGATTACTATTTGTGATGCCATTACATACTTTACATACTTTAAACTATAAAATAAAAATTATTTTAAGTTTTTATTATTTTAGCCACATTCTTTTTAAAAATACTGTCTAGACAGGAAATACAATACTACACTTCGCTGTAAAAAGAAATTGGGGTGTTGTAGTAGATTTGATAACCATCGATGGTGCCAATCCCAACCTTGCAACTAATAAAGGTGTCACACCAATCATGATGGCCTGCTCAAGACACCAAGTTAACATAATAGAAACCCTGTTAGCACATTCCGCAGACCTTTCACTGGAAGACCAGGTTATGCTTGTAAAAATAATTATTAATTGTTTTTATAATATAATTATTTATAGTTGGTAAAGTTTATAGAATCATAAAAAAAAAAAAAAAAATAATAATAATACTGAAGGCTTATAATAGTTGATTTTAAAGAATGATTTTCGTTTTTAAAATTTGAAAATAATACTATTTTCAGAAAGGCTGCACAGCATGTTGTTATGCAATAGCATACATGATTCAGAAACGAATAGTCACAATGGAGTTTGCTATTGAGGAAATGATATCGTATATGAGAACAGATAATTCGAAAATGTCAGTGAAATGTTACTTGAAGGTAATCAGCAGATTGGAATTATTGAAAATATTGTACAAATGGAAAATAAGTGTAGTAGTGGTGCAATGTCCCAAGAAGGATATTTCAATAATTACACCTTATGGTTTCAGCCCATGTGGGCAGATAGGGGTGCTTGATTATTTATCTTAGGCATTAGGTGTGGTCAGAAATATGCTTCAGCTGACTTATTTATCCCCTCACTAACCTCAGGTACTAATTTTAAGACAAAATGGACTCAGAAATCACCAAATTATATTCACACCAATGTTCCGCCTAATAAAAATATTATGCATAAGCCAGGATTGAAACATGGGGCATTCAATATAGGAAGTCCTGACAGTCTACCCATTTTGCTACCTCATTTTCCCAGATTTATTAAATTGATAATTCACTGTTGTTTAGAAATAATTTGATAACATATTTTTTAGGGGATCAGTTTACTGTTCTGAAACTTTATTCTAGTTCATATTAATGAAAGAAATATATTGAAAACTAAAATAAAAAATTGTTTACACAATATATTATTTCTTGTATTCTTCTAAATAACATATTTTTACTATTGCATAATTTATCACATATAATAAATAACAATAAATATAGTAATAATAAATTAATAATCACTTATAGCATAATAAGCATTTATTAAGCATAATAAATCACTTATACCACTGTAAAAGCAAGTTTTTTAAAAGAAAAGAAATAATACATCAATTATAACAACAATTTTTAATTTTGTAGATTTGAAATTAAAGATGAGCAAAAAGGCTTGAAATGCTGTTTAGAAGAAACGTTTAATATTAATTATGAATTATTTTGCTTGAAATTTCAAAATAAGATAACTATTTTAATAATTTTTTGTACAATGCAATTAAGTTTAGATAGGACTTCAAACAATGAATATGATTGCTTTGAAATAAATATTACCATAATAAATTTCCAGTTCTTTATTTAATTGATTTTTTTTATTTTTTTTTTTATTTCACTTTTCATGATCTGCATTTGGGTAGAGAAGATTGGAGTTGCTACTTAATCCGCCAGACGAAAACTTCAGTAAGACAATTTTTTCAGTAATAGTTCATATCATTACTTTTTTCTTACAATTTGTCGTTGAAGGAATATCTGTTTTACTCCAGCTCAATGTATTCAGAACTATGAGAAATGTAAGTATCTAAAAACTGATAACAGTGTGAAAAAAATAATTTTTGTTTATCACTGTAGTATCATTTTAATGCCTGGTATCCAACCTGGGCGGGTTAAAATTTATTTTGTGGTAGACTCACGGATTGAATCTCGACCTTCCCACTCTGGTTAGAAAAGGCAGAAAACCTGTTAAAATATCCTGTTCTGTTTGCTCTAACAAAAGTGGGAAAGGATGCTAAACACCAATAAAAAAACTTGTATTATCTTTGATCATATAACCTTGTACCACAGGACTGTCTTCTTTATATTTATCCATTATAAGAAAATGATCTTAAAATAATTGAGGTAGGTCCTCCCCATCCCTAGGCCGGGTCCTGATATTAAATAAGAGGCTAGGCGCCCACCCATATGATGTAAATGTGTGTAAGAATGTTTTTGCATGTGTGTAAATATATCATGATAATAGATATTTTATACGATATACCTAATGATTATATATTTAAATTTTTAGAAACCTCTAAAATTTCAATTATGAAAAAAAATTCCAATACGAATCAAATTAAATTTATCAGGCCCCTTGAATCCTCGGACTACAGTACCATTGGTCCAGCAATTCCCTTCCCCTTTTCCATGTGAGAGTCCAAAACTGAGGACCCAAATTGAAGACTTAGCCGCTTTTTACTTTGTTTTACTTTAGAAAATATTTGTTAAACACCAAAAGTAAAAAGAATATATTGTCAGAGTCATGAATATTTGTATACCCCAATATATACAATTTAACTTTTAACATCCATATTTGTTTCATTAAATAAATCTCTGGAGCTCTAGAATGGTCTATGGACAAATAAAAAAAAAAAAATTATTATTATTAAAGTATGATCATGCTCGGGTAACTCTGACGTGAAGAGATTGAATAGCAATGGCTCCAGTACATTGTCCTGTGGAAATCGTGCTTTGGCACGTTTTATATCTGATAAATCATTACCTGCTTTCACCGTAAAATGTCTGTTGGTCTAGTATGAAAGTAATATTAAGCAGTAAGTATGAGGAAGCAAAATTTTGGCTACATTTGCTGATGTTACAGCACTCCTCACATCCCACAAAAATCCTATACTATCGTCTTTTATACTACAAAACCACTTTGATGAGATTTATAGTTGGGCTACCAGGTGGAAAGTAAAGATGAATGAAATGAAGTGTGTGTTCAATATGTTCACGGTCAATCGTGGTTCATGTCCTCAGGTGTATTTTAACAATTTGCCAATTCCTACATCTGAGGAAGTGCCATATTTGGGAGTTCGCCGAGACAAGAGACATGGAGGACCCACATTAGATTGAAAAGAAACTGAAAAAACGATATAGACTGTCATCAGAAGCTCCAAATTATCCTTAACTAACAGACTTACAATCTACAATGTACTAATTAAACCATTGTGGACGTATGGGATAGAGCTATGGGGCTCTGCCAAGACTTCAAATATTCAAAGAATTCAGTCGTTCCAGTCAAAAGCATTGAGAAAAATAGTGGATGCGCCATTCTCTTTAACAAATGACTTGCTATACAAGGACTTGGGGATCCTAACAGTTTAAGATACTACCACAGAATACAAAAATTTCCACGACAGACTTACTTGCAACATGAACCCCTTAGCACTCTAGAAAGTAATCGCACTCTGAACTTTCTAATGTTATCTTTTCATTATTAGAAGAAGAAGAAAAATTAAATCTTATACATAAGAAGTCTCATTTCAATTGTGGAACATGATTATAAATCACATTAGGTAGGGGGTGAGTGAGTTTTAGTTGTGTGGATTCTTTAAAGTTTATTGAAATTGTAATAGATCATAAAAATTAGGGAATTGACATATTTTATTTTTTAGTAGAATAACAATCCTGATCAAATAGTAAGTAAATATCTACTAATTAAGTATTGTATAATTGTAGTGGAGTATTATTTTTTTTTCACAGTGCTACAACCCAGTTACAGGTCTTGGCCTCCTCCAATCGTCACGGTCTTGTACCGACGCCATCCAGTTCCTGACTCCAAGGATATTATTAGCATCTTCCTCCACACTATCCAGCCATCACAATTTTGGTCTCTCTTTTCTCCTTGTTCGTTGGAATTGAATTGGCTGTGTCAGAAGTAGTTTAGGCAATTCTCCATTTAGCATCTTGCGAATATGCTCTGCATATCTTAAACACTTCAACTTCATTCTTCTGACATCAAACTTCCCAAAGGTGTAGTGTAGCTCCTGGTTAGTGTGTTGCTTCCATTCTTCTCCTTTAATACTTTTATCATTTAACTTTAATACTCTTTTAAAAATGAGTTCTTTTTTGGTACCTAGAGATGTCCAACACTCTAAGCCATACAGAAGTATGGGCGTACTAAGATTTTATAGAGTTAGGGCTTGCTCTGCCTAGAAAGTATCCGCCTATTCAGTTCTTTGCTTAGCCCAAAGTAGCATTGGTTAGCTGCAGTGATCCTTCAAATCTCAATATCATGGGCCACTATCCTTGTGACCACAGATTCCAGATAAGTAAACTTCGTAACCCTTTCAAGGTTATGAGGTCCAATAGTTATTATTTCCCCTGGCTTTAATTCCCTTCTGTTACCATGCACTTGATTCTAGACTCAATAACTTCTAGTCCAAGTTTTCTGGCTCCAGAAAAGCCTCAGTAACAGCCTGAAAGCTCCGTCCATGATGACTTTATTATCCACATATGCAAACAATTGGACAAGCCCTGTAAATATATTTTCTTGTTCTTTCTCTCAATCTTAGAAATAATTATTTGAAAATGTTTCATGAACTTAATTGAGTAAAAACCTAAATAATTTTATTAATATTCCATAGAGCTATTAGTTTTACATATATTTATGACTCAGACTGTTCATATTCTTTTTCCTTTATTTCATTTATTATTATTATATTATTATTCAGATATTAATTTCTTATTTTTTTATAAATTATGATTTTTTTAACAACTATACTAATATCATTTGCAGTATGTGGATTAGATCTTTTTAGCATTACTAACACTAAATAATAAATCATTAAAGTAGAAAAGAATTGGGACAAAATTTATTGTGTATGAAACAAGAATAGGTGATATATATATATATATATATATATATATATATATATATATATATATATATATATATATATATATATATATATATATATATATATATATATATATATATATATATATATATATATTAAAAAAATGTATTTTTAAACTTTGATCTCTTTAAAATACACGCTATCCAAAATATTCAAACATTTACTACCATTTATTTGCAAATAAACTAAAAGTATAAAATAAAAGTTGTTTTAATTGTAATGATTCAAAAAGATATTTAGTGAACTTGGAAAAACAGGCTAACTAAGTATGTATTTGCATAAAAATACGGTCTCTGACTGATATTAAGAAATTGTTAAATGTCTTTATTGTTAAAGGAAATAATAACCAAATAACTATATATACAAATTTTCCAGGCCATAGAGAAACACATTAAAGATAACGACTATATTGTTGCCTTATTAAAGATTTTGACTGAGTTAGTACGATACTGCGAGTGTTGCACTCCCCACATCCCATGGGACAATGTGGCTTTAGCTTTTAACGAAGCTGGGCTTCCATGTGTTTGTTTACGTTTGCAAAAAAGGTATAATAGGTTTAGGCATCATTAAGTTATGCTCCCCAAAACTGGCTTAATACCTATCACTTTTCTTGTCTCTGTACAGGTTTGGAAATTCTCCTTCATTGCATGCCACATTTCTACCTCTATTTTTAACCTGCAAGCACCCTATGACCAAATTGTGGCTACAAAAAAATTTCAAATCCTTAAGTCATTATTATCGACAGTACATTCAGATCCAGAGTGTTCAATCTGAATATAATTTTTATCCTAATGAAGCGCATTCTCAAATGGTTCGAAAATGTTCATTACACTTTAAACAATTGATTGGACAGTTGCAAAGAGGAAATATTATTCAGCAGGAGCAGAAACAAACAAAGAAAAAAAAAGAAAAACCACTTGATAAAAAAAATAATTCACAACAAAGCGTGAATTTTTTTAAGAAAAGCAATTCAGAATCAGATAGATTATCAACAATAAAACCAGAAGAAAACAAAAAACAGTCAAATAAAGAAGAAAACATTATTATAGCAGTAATTAGCAATAAAAAAAAAGAAGACAGAACAATCAATACAGAAGATCCTAAACTTAGTACACTGCAAGAGACCTATTGGCCTTTGGATAAAATAGATCAAGTGCCTAACAAAACTGAGGAAAGTGAACTTGAAATGGAAGAGGAACCTGAAGACCTAACCATATACCCAAAATGGAGAGAAGAGTTTAGGGAGGGATGCCAGCTGTTTGGAATTCATATTGAAAATAAAATTGAGAATTATGACAAGGAAATTGTAATTAATGATACAATTCCTCTTGAAGTTTGTACCAACAAAGAGGTAGAATTAAAGATATCTGAGCTAGATAATTTGTTTGATAATGTGCTTAACATTTTTGAAGTTTCTTGGCAAGAAGATTTTATTCATGGATATGAAGATGTTGATAGTGAAATTAAAGACTACCTGAAACTGATGTATACACTTCCAAATATGGAGATGTATCACTGGTCAGAAGTTACCCAGAAGTGGAAAGAATTGTGTGATACTTTGAGGCTAAAATGGCCAGAAAGTGGCGATAAAATCATTCCAGATCTCAAAACCTTTTTACAGAACTTTACTGAAGGATTAAATGAAATACAGTTCATGAAAACTCAAGATAGAGAAAACTCTCTTTCCCCGGACCAAGAGATTGATGAGAGGAACAATAACTCAGTTATTTCAATTGAACAATTTATCCGTGAAAACCAAGAAGAGATGCATTTAAAAATTAAAAAATATTTTAATTCAACAAATGATGATGATATAAATTCATTAGAATTTTTAAGTCAGCCGAATGAAGAATATGAAACACAAGATGAAGGGTCAGTAGAGATTGAAATGAGTGTTTCAACATTACCAAATCAGTTACAAAAACAGTATCTAATTAAGGAAGCATCATTGCAGTCAACAGCAAATGATAATGAACCCCAGATTACTAAAGGATTTATTACAAATGATTCAGAAGATGTTCATGAACAATCAGAGGCATTAAAAATCGTGCCTGTAAATTCACAATTTGAAAACAGTGATGAAATGTGCCCGGAAAAAGACAATACAAGCAACCAAAAGGAAGATGAAGAAATTGCTGTTGACCCCAAAATTGGGGAAAAAGCTTGTAATATAAAATGTTCTAATAATGAATCATTAAAGATTGATAAAAAAGAGGAGGAGCCACTGGAAATTTGGATGGTAGCTGAAGCTCCAAATTTTCCCTCAAAGACTCCATTCCCACCCCCTGGTTTCATTCAGCTTCAAGTATCTAAGTTAAAAGAAATATATCAACAAAACTGGCGGTGAGTATGAGTAAAATATTATTAAATTTTCTTCTTCTTTATTCAACCCTTATACCTTACAGTGTCGGAGCAGCCTGTATCCATATACCATATATAACCATATACCTCTCTATCAGTAGCCGACTCCTTAACCTCACCCAGTGTGAACCCTCTGTTTCTTGCTCGGTCTGAATTTAAGGGCCTTCTTCTTATTTCTCGGTTGTCTTTGTGGTCACTTTTTTTTCTGCTTTGGCTTCCCATACATTTTTTGGTATTCTATTGAGCGGCATTCTTTGTATATGACCCAATCACTTCAATTATTTTCTATAAATGTTTTCCATTAGTGGTTCTTGCTCTATCTCTTCTCTTATTCTTTGATTCCTCATTCGATCAAATCTTATTTTACCGAGAGCTTTTCTCTGGAATTTCACATCTGTGGCTTGAATAGAGCTCTCAAATTTCTAAATGCTAGGTCAGGTTTCAGCTGTATAGTTCAGCGTAGGGATACAAATTTATTTACATACAGTCATCTTTGTCATCATCTCCATTTCCCTTCTTCTGATTACGACATTGTGGAGTTGGTGATGTACATTTGTTGCTTTCCTTATGCACTGGTTTATTTTGGAATCCAACCTGCCATCTTTACTAATATTGATTCCTAAGTATTGGTATACGTCAACCTGTTCCAAACCTAATCCCCTACATGTCGCAGTTTCTTCCCTAGACACAGCCATTTGTCTAAAATATTTTTATTCAGGTTGATAATCATCCCTTTTCAACCCAAGATCTTCCTCTCATGCTTGTAACGCTTCTTGCAAGACTCCTTAGCTTTTTGCAATTATGAGAATATCATCAGCAAAATCTAGATTCTGAATGTGCATGGGATGAATTTTCCAATTTCCTACTTTCAATTTGGGGCTTCTTAGTTTAGCTTCCCATATTATTTTGTCCATCTATATAGCAAATATTAATGAGTTTAAACTGTCCTCTTGCTTTATTCCCGTTTCCATTTTAAATCTGTCTGATTTATTGCCATTATGCCTGACTATCCCGTCAATATACTTTTCGGTATAAACTAAGGATTCCTTGAGTTAGGTTAATGGTAACTCCTTTGTCTTCTAGTGCTTGTTTGAGTTCTACCCAGGGTACATTATCAAATTCCTCAGAGAGATCTAGAAAGGCGATGTGAATCTTTTTTCCCTTTCAATAAGCTTATCGATTATGTATCGAACAGTGAAAATATTGTCTTGGGTTTGCCGCCCAGGTCTGAAAGCTGCTTATCCTTTCTGAAGCTCATGCTTTACTATTCTTCTTGGCCTTCTTTCTAATATTTTGGAGTACAACTTCAAGGTTATGGATGACAGGCAGATGGGCCGATAATTTTCACACTCTTTCTTGTGGATTGGAACGATGATATTATTTTCCTAGTTAGTGGGGATCTCCTTCATTTGGAATGCTTTGTTGAAAATATTAAGTACCTTTGTAATTAGAGTAAAATATTATTTAATAAACTTGTGAGCAAGAAATGTAGTCAAGTACATTAAAATGTAATTTTTTATTTTTTTGTAGAATTACTTTACAGGAATTAAATTATTACGGGAAACTTTGATTAAAATAATGGGAATCAAAAAATGCAAACGTTTTGGGATAAAAAATTTATCACAAGTCTTGTAATTTATTTATTTTTTATCTTTGTTGATTAACATAACAAATAACTGCTCAACAGGAATATTTAAAATCAAAATTAGAATGGCACCTTATAGGCAAGGTACTCTCATCAGAAAACATAGTTTTCCAAAATTTTAATAGTTTATAGATGTATGTTTTTGTGAACTTTCCCATAATGATTGAAGCTCTGGATTATATTTCTTACCGTCTCTAGGCAAAATGTTGTGTTGGAAATTGATGCAATCTGTGTAGTGATGGAGCTTGCAGAGGATTAAGGATTACACTCAGTGATTATCTGGATCCGCCACTTTTTTCTTTGATAGTTCTGATTTCACTCTAATATTAATGCATAAAGATAATTTATAATACTACTGAAATAATGGAAAACACTAGGATGTGCCAATACTTTTTTAATTCCCTGTATGGAAGTTTAGTGTATAGAGGTTCATCTATATGAAGGGTACAGGGGGAAAACAGCATAACTCTAATTCTTCAAAGATTTTCAGGAGAACGAAATCATATAACTAAATTATATTCTTTTTCCCCTGGCCAGCTGTTCTTTACTGTTTAAAAAGCAGGCATTTAGACTGTTTGCAATATTGCGTCAAAATCACAAAATCGAAAAAAAAATGAAGTTAAAGTGTTTTTCCTTTGAACCCTTCATATGCTCAGTTTTATAATCTTTATACTTCAAATTGGTTTCAGACAAACTGAGTTTGTCAAGAAAAGATATTCAAAGCACATTACAACATTGAGGTGTGTAAGATCGCTCCTGGTTAAGGATATCATTATGCCACCACCGCATTTGCAAATGCACTTCCTGATGGGACATGGAGGATCATTTGGGTCGGTTACCCTTGCATTGGACCTCAACTGTAAGAAGTAAATAACAAATTTTCAATTATTTTCAGCATTATTGAACTGTATGGTTGTTGTTTGTCTTTTGTAGCCGGGAAACCTTTAGTAGTAAAGAGGTTAGCACAGAATGGTTCCATTGCATTACGAATGAGAGCTTGGAAGATCCACAGTTTAATGAGAAGATTATTGTATGTTTACTCTGAGTTCTTGGTTCCATTTACCCACTGTGTCGATACTGAACGATTTATACTCCTAGCTACGCCATTATGCCAAAGAAACATCAATGAGCATTTAGCTCTTCTTAAGAGTACAGGTTGCTTCACCAGGGAAAAAGCAGTGTCACTCGTTCAACAAGTAAGACATTTTTTTTAAATAATTGAGTAATGAATTATCAATCCTCAAAAAGTGTCAATAGAATAGAAATAAAACGTTTAAACCCCGAGAGGCCAAACAAGTGGCCATCCTTAATTATTTTGGTGGTTTCTCATAAACCAATAATTAATAT
Source organism: Rhaphigaster nebulosa (assembly GCA_948150685.1). Lineage (NCBI taxonomy): Eukaryota > Metazoa > Arthropoda > Insecta > Hemiptera > Pentatomidae > Rhaphigaster > Rhaphigaster nebulosa. Next base: position 103,058,557 of record OX411311.1, read on the forward strand.
GTCCACAGTCTTTTAAGATAAATAACAGAGCCCATATTAAAAAAAAAAAAGTACAATTAGGACCAGAAATTAAAAAATAAAAATGCATTAAAAAAAAAATGTTAATTTTTAGATGTTCATCTTTAATAAAAAAAAACTCAACATGAATTGGCAGTAATTACCTCTTACGTTTATGAAAGCTTAAGCTCAATTTATTTTAGATATGATAAGGTTATGCACAAATGTTTAAGGAATACTTTAGTATTCTTCCAACAGAACAACCCCCAATTCTTGAAGTGATTCTGTGAAATTGGGTGTTTATTTTATTAGACAATTGAGTCACAGCTCAATGATGTTAAATCTGCACTTCATGATTGTCACTCTAAACATTGGATTGAAGTGTTTTCTAGGTAAGAAATTTGGATAGGTTAGACAAAACCCTAAGAGTGAGCACTTAATTTGCCTCATCAGTGTATATTTTATCCTTTCATCTTAGAACATAGAAGATAGGTAGGGTTGCAAATTTCTTTTAAATTATTATCTATTGATAAGTTAATTATTACAGTTTATTCGATTTTTTGCCTACTTTGGAAGCAAGTATCCTATAATGGCATTGAAAAGTTATGAACCAATCTTATTGATTCTTAACACCTTGAAAACATTTTGTAAATAGGCAATTTAGCTCAACAATTTCCATCTTATTCCGATTTCTATCCTCTTCTAGAACTTGTAGAAGAATCACCTTTCAGCTGCCTTCGCATCGGCCTGAACCCAGATCTGACCTCTCTCTGGGGTATTCAGTTGCAGTCCAAGGGGATCTCCATTTATTTATTTCATCTATCTATCTCGGACTCTATCAGTCTGTCACTAAATATTTTTGCATTCATTAAAGATCATATCCTGCCATTACCAACTAAAAGTATTCTAAAATATTTTTAGTTTTATATTATTTATAATTTATTTTTTCAATTGCATATTGAAAAATACGATACAAGTAAATAATTTTCTCTGAATTTAAAATATAAATAATTATTTTTGTGTAGCCTTTGAGTTTAACAAAAAATAATTTAATAAACTCGGAGAAATATTTATTCTACAACCTGTTTTCTTAGACAATGGCAGGACTTCACTATCTTCACTCACAAGAGCCCCCAATTGTCCATGGTAACCTGAAGCCAACCAATTTATTGATAGATGCTGCAGGAAATCTGAGATTAGCAGACTTCGGGATACATGAGGTATCGGACTGAATGTAACTCAGTTGTTTACAGTAATTCCTTAAGATTAGGATAGCACTTGGAGTATAACTGGTAAATTTTAATTTAAAAAAATTGTTATTGGTAGTCTGGAAAATGCAATTATAAAACTATCCTTTTTCCAGCCACCTCCTCAATCGTAAAAAAAATGTCATTGTTTTATATTTATGAATTTTGTAATCATGATCCTCAGAAGATCTATCTGAATTTGATCCAACCTTTCTTTGTGAGATTAAATTATTACAAATAAACTAGCATTCATAGACTATTAAATTATATGATCATCAACTGCTTTACTTTTCGTTAGTCATTTTTTTAAATTATTTTTTCCAGTATTTGGAACAAACTTTATTATCATTGTATCAGAATAAATAAGCTTTAAATTTCTGCTTTGAAAATGGCCAAAGCATCATTTATACCTAAGGAATTCTTACAGTTAATCCATTTCCTTTGAAAAAATAATTAATCTTCAATAAATTATGATTAAATGCCTAACAGTTAAATAATATTTATAAACAAAAAAATGGGTCCACCTTGCGCCAAATAGGGCAGCAGGTTTCTTTTTTATCTTGTGATGGAATTTTGCAATTTTTTTTTTCAATTTTAGCCAATTTTGATCGTGAAGGACCAATTTTTTGACAAAGATCATTCTATAAATTTTTTAATTAGATTAAATTTGCTACAATTTGTGATCAAATCAGTCTTTGTAAATTCAATAGTCTCTGAGATATAGCTTTTCAAAGTGTGGTACATTTTCAGAAAAAATAAACAGCAGCCAAGTTTAGAGAATCAAAATGAAAGTTGTGAGGAATTTCATAGAGCTAATCACCTGCATGCCGAGATGACTTACATGTAGCCCAATCACCTTAGTCCATTCTACCTTGCGTCAAATAGGATAGTAGGTTTCTTTTTTTTATATTGTGTGTGATAGTATCATGATGTCAAATTAAATTTTTTGATCTCAGCGGCCTTCTCCACATCAGTGCTGAAAAAACAAAAAAGTGCACAAATTATGCATTTTTTTTTTCATTAGAATAATCAATTGTTGACCCTAGAACTTTATGAAGGAATGTTATGGTCCGGAAGACGGTAAAAAAAATTGATCACAGATAGTAAAAACTATTTATTAGCAACCGACGTTTCGACCCACTTTTAGGTCTTCCTTAGGGCTGTATAAACAAGATACAAAAATAAAACAATGGTATATACAGCGAATGAATTAAAATAAATAATTAAAAAGACAGTGGGAAAAAAATTAATGCAGTGATGAATTTGTAAAATGAAACCGATAGAGCAATAACAATAACTAAAAATAAATAAGTGAATATTATTAAGCTAATTATTAATAAAACTTGCTATATAATAGATAAACTAAAAGAGAAATAACAATAACTAAAAAATGAATAACTCTATTAAATAAATAAAAAAGGGAAATAAAATAAATAAAAGACAAAATTTAGTACCTTGATGCTCAAAGAGAGGTGGAGGAGTGACTTAGCAAAAATCAAAGTAATTAAGGAGGTGGTGTAGGAGTAGTAATTAAGAATGTCATTAATAGTTATATAGAGAAGAATAGTTATATACTTCAGCTTTTATATGTTTAGATGCTTTGACCCACTTTGAAGGTCTTCTTCATGACTGAATAAACAAGATACAAAAATAAAAATAAAACAATGGTATATATAGTGAATGAATAAAAATTAATGATTAAAAAGACAATTGGGAAAAAAATGAAAACAGTGATGAATTTTTAAAATTAAACTGATAGAGTGACAAGTAAAATAAATTAGAGAATATTAGTAAGCTGATTATTAATAAAACCGGCTATATAATAGATAAACTAAAAGAGAAATAACAGTATAACATATTTAATAGAGTTATTAATTTTTTAGTTATTGTTATTTCTCTTTTAGTTTATCTATTATATAGCCAGTTTTATTAATAATTAGCTTCATAATGTTAATTAATTTATTTTTAGTTATTGCTATTACTCTATCAGTTTCATTTTACAAATTCATCACTGCTTTAATTTTTTTCCCACGATCTTTTTAATTATTAATTTTAATTCATTCACTGTATATACCATTGTTTTATTTTTATTTTTGTATCTTGTTTTTTCAGCCCTGAGGAAGACGACCTACAAGTGGGTCAAATTTAATTTGACATCATGATACTATCACATACAATATAAAAAAAAAGAAACCTATTACCCTATTTGACACAAGGTAGAATGGACTTAAGTGGTTGGGCTGCATGTAAGTCATTGGCATGCAGGTGATTAGCTCTATGAAATTCCTCACAGCTTTCATTTTGATTTTCTAAACTTGGCTGCTATTTATTTTTTCCAAAAGCAATTGATGGAATCATGTTTACATAAACAGCTCATTCAAGACCTGAGCCTCTTTGAAAAAGTTCTCTGGAATCTTCAGAATAAAACTGAAGCATATAAACTGCACAACACAGATGGTCAGAATATTGTCATAAACAATTATACTAGATTTTTTTTTCTTCCAAAATATGATAAAATAAGTATTAGTTTTCAATTTTAAAGAAACAAAATATTAATAATTATTTTTCTCTTTAAACTACTATTTATTTTTTAGACGATAGGAGGACTTCATTATCTTCATCCACAAGAGCCCCCTATTGTCCATAGCAAACTGAAGCCAACAAATTTACTAATAGATGCAGCGGGAAATCTCAGAGTAGCTGACATCGGTTTTCATGAGGTATCGGGTAGGATGTAACTCAATTGCTTAATTATTTTTATTATAATGTAGATTCATGAACAAATATACTCTGTTCATTATTATATATTCCAGAACTAATTTAGACTAGGATGGTGTTTGAAATACAGCAAGTCTTATTAGAACATGTTGTTTCTTGCTATATGAATATAATTATGTATGAAAATCCCAATTGAGGGATTGGCTGGAAAAAGGACCCATAAGTTTAATTTTTGATTTGAGGAAAATAAATATTTTGCATTTCAATATTTTAATTATATCTTTTGGTTTATTATTTTCAATAATGAGCCTTTGCAATTGACCAAAAAAAAATTTAACTCCTCCTCCAACTCAAAATTTAAGGTTTTACGTTTCAATAAACGTAGAATCCAGAAATTGAATAACAAAAGATCCATCTGTCTGCCATCGTGGCTTTTCTCCAAGACTACTGTGCCGATTTTTTTTAGATTGGGCATCAAAGTCACAGGTCACCAGTATTAACAAAGATATAGCGTATTGAACTTTCTACACAAGTTTTATAAAATATTCTGCACATGTTCCTATGGAAACCGGTTCACCTTTATTTAGGCTTTTGATAACTCAAAAACTAAACATCTCCTGGAACATTCTAGATGCTCATTTGAAAGATAATAACCTACAAAGTTCATCATAATAAAGATAAATAAATTTTAAAAAAGTTTTAATCGGACTAATATTAGTGAAGATATAGTAATCAATTTTTATAATGGATTTTCTCCCAAAGCGGTATGGAAAGTTGTGTAAGTGGATACACCAGATATTTTTGGTATATAACTATTTGGAAATAATAAACCTTTGTGTAATAATTTGCAGCGTTTAATGTCTAATTTGACACACACTTATATGCCCAAATTATCTTGCAATAAACAAACACTTAAAATTATTTACTATTTTGTCATAAATATATTTATAACATTTAAATAATCTTTATTTATTTGTTTGTTAAATAAGCTGTGTTTTCCAAATTAATGATATTATGGAGGGGAGAGGGGAAAGGTTAATATAAATTGATTTTTTTTTTAAATCTTGATATATCTAAAAAAAAAACAAATAAATAGTTAATTAATCATGAATTTAGTTTATCCAACTCTATCTTTGTCACAGCTATTCAATCCTATTAAAGGGTGCAAAAGATTACGTTGTTGCTTAAAACATTTTATAATTAAATTCCCTCAATCCTAAAAAAATGTTAAAAATCAATGCACATCATTTCTGGTAATTATAACACTTATGAAATTATGCCTCTTTTGTACCAATATGGTTAAGGGCCTATAAAATGGCATCATTTTGTATTGTACAATACAAAGTAAAATGCAAAAGCAGAGTCCCTGACAATTTGTAATATTAAAGTAAATTTTACCCTTACTGCATTTTTAAATTACTTTTTCAATTTTAAGAACAAGAGTTTACCAAAATATTTTAAAATAAAATAAAAAGTTCAGTTTAAAAAAATGAATGTCTGTAGGTTGGATCTTTTTCGCATGACTATGGCCAAATAAGAAAAATGCTTATGTGCATAAATAATTAGTATATTCTTTAGCAATAATTTTTATAATTCAATTTGTTCAATCAACAGATGTTTGCTAATATCATGCATAACATGGTCAAAACCTTGCCTAAGTAAATAAGTTTAAACAGGTAAATCTGTAGGTATTTAGCGGCCCATACATAAAATAATTTATGTATTTAGATTTATTTAAAAAAAAAAAATTGTTGAATTAATTTTTTGTAGTATTAGATACAATTTTTGAAAAAATTAATTATAAATGAGGCACTCGGTCCTAAAACATGATATCAAACATTTTTTGTGAATTGAAATTTTTGGTAACAACTCATAGATGATTTCATAAGTAAACTGTTTTTTTAAAGAACAATGTTGGTATTAAGTTGTTATAATTGGCTGCTGAGTTGAAGATAAAACAATTATACAAGCATTGTAAAAGTTATAATTTTGTTTGTTAACATGTTTTACAACCGAATTCTTCAAATTTTTAAATTTCAATTTAATCATTTATACATATTATTTTTTTTAGACAACATACCAACAACTTTGTACTTCTGTGAAAGCAGCATTATGGTGGTCTCGAGAAACATACTGGCATTATCGCATTGATTGGACGGTTAGTTTATCTTATTTCTATTTGATCCATTGAATTATTTTTTAGGGAATATTCTTAATTATGAAGTCACAACTATATAATATTACATAAAGCATAAAATAAACAAACTAAAATATCAAATAACGAAAGAATAAATAAAAGTCTTAAATGGTAAAAACACAATATTATATTTGCCTCTATAATTGTTAATATATTCTTAAGCAGAGTGTCCAGCGATAAAGCATGAAATAATTCAAAGATTTAAAGGCTGTGAACTGCAAAATTCAAAGAGCTTCTTGTAAAAACAGTACAAAAACAATTTCAAGTGAAAATAAATAAAATTCAAACATTGGAATGAATTTCACCACTATTTTATTATAAACTTATTTTACACAACAAAACAAAATAATATATATAATAGTAAGCTCCGAGTTTCAATTTCATCCGATTTACACTTGTATTCTTATAATATGTTCACCAGTTCACCCCTCTGGAGTGACAAGGAAAAGGGGTTGCCAGGATTCATTTTATTCCAATAATTATGATTATTTTATGGACTGATGAACAACAAAGGAGGCTTTTTATGATTTTCATGGAATTAGAGATGGTAAGGAGAACAACCACATCAACCTTCTTTTCAATATTTTATACACATGTATTGCTGGAAAAATACAATTATTAGACTAAAAACTAAAAATTCCTGATGATTGGCTGTTTTTCAAGCATAATTCCCGATCTTCAAGTAATTCAAGGCTGCTGGACACTCTGTTATAGAACCAGCATAAAATTAGTTAATTCTATGCTCGCTGGCTATGATCTATGAATGGAGCAGTAAATTGCTAAGAGAAAATTGTCCAACTTGTGTACATTTTGTTGTCGTGACATTGATGCACATAGAAAATTCCTCACTAAATAATTTTGGGTACTCTTTTAAGACATAATAAAGTACATAATAAAGAAATCAATTAATACAAATAATTTACATTTTCCAACAAGCCACCCGCCCTATGCAACACGATTCCTAGGAGGCTTTCGAAGCCAATTCGCTTTAACGGGTATGAAGTTGGAGATTGTTAAAATTGGCTTTTTCTTGAGTTAGATTTAATATCAGATATTAAATCTAATTATATTTTGTCAATGTTACATATATTTGTAAAGGTAATGGCTACATGCTCATCTGATATACAAGTACTTGGAATGCTGAGTCATTACATTTTAACTGCTGGTTTACATCCTTTCGGGAGAACGGCTTCGGATATTGTGAGAAGTTTAATCCAAGGAACTCCTGTTTTGAAACTTGACAGTCATGAAGCTCTGGATATAATCTCCTGGATGTTGAGCGCTGTGCCAGAAAAAAGGCCGACAACAACTGACATAATGAAGTAAATAATAAATTTTTTAAAGGTCATTTTGTAATGTAAATGTTAATACTCGTATATCTGATCATAAGAAAAAATAAATTATAATATTCTTCTGAGAACTAAATAATGAGTCATCTACTTTAAAAAAGAATTATAATAAATGTGTTTATAAACTGAAAAGTAAACAAATTGGCCAATCTTTAATTATTTATTCTGGTTCCAAATCGACAAAATATTATAAACTTGTTCTTATAATAGAATATAGTCTATTATAGTTCTTATAATAGTTCTGGTTTCAAATTGATAAATAATTATAACTCCACAGTCTTTTACAACAAATAACAAAGACCTTTTGAAACAGATCAGGAACATAATTAAAAATAATTTTTTTGAAAAGAAGCAGTACTTAAAAAATATTTTATTTTTTTGGAATAAAAACAAAATGCATCTATCTACAGAACTATTTTGATATATTTGAAAAAATTTATGTGGCTATTGATTATATATGATATCATATATATATAAATATAGTTGTTTAATATGAGCATAGATTAAAATAAAAGAAGAAGATAGAACGTCACACATAGTAATAAATTTGAAGTATTAATTGTTTCTTAATTTATTTAATTAGTCAACTGAATCAAATTTGCATGATATATTCAATTATGTTTCAGGCATGTATTCCATTGGGACAAAAAGAAAAGATGGAAATTCTTATTGGTATGTGCAGGAACAATGGAAAATATTTCTCTCACTCTAGTTTTGGAGCATTTTCATAAATCCATTGACAAATATGCATTACAGCATAAAATCAATACTAATTGGGTATGTTTATGTCATATTTAAGTCACTAAAAAAAACTAATTGAAGGGTTGATAGTAAAAATTAGCAAGTTAAGGATTTTCATTCTCAAGTTAACCCAGTTGTGACAATGACTGAACTTAAGTATTTCCATTGCTGCCTTCTCAGAAATCAAGAAAATTCAGATTCCATCAGCCATTGTAATATGGGACTATTAAAATGCTGGTACAAATGTGATAATTAGAAAAAATAGTCTAATCAAGTTAAAAGGCCAATTTATACCAATATATAATTTATTCCAATTTAGACAAAGCTTCGGCCATCTTGAGCCATTTTCAAGTCTGCAAGAACAATGCTAGTTGTTTAGTAGTTATATATATATATATATATATATATATATATATATATATATATATATATATATATATATATATATATATATATATATATATATAAATATGGCTCAAGATAGCCGAAACGTTTAAATTGGAATAAAAAATATATTGGTGTCCCATTGGCCTTTAAATTTTAAACTTAATTATCAGAAGAAAATAGTCTAATGATTTTCCCAGTAAACTTTCCATTGTCAGGCAATACATGTAATGGTATTCTGATAGAAAATGATAGTGGTGTAGTGTGCGAAAAATTAATTGAGTTAATTATGAGACAAAATACAATTTTTTTTTATTTCCCAAAACAGAAAAAAACATTCTTGTCTTGTTTCTGTAATCAACCTTTGAGTCAAAAGAATTTAGAAATTAATAAATTAAATAAGTCTATTTAAAGAAATAAAAAATTAGAATATAGTCATATAAAAATAAATAAAAGATTTTAGTATACACATATAATATTTATATTAAGGATATACAATGAATAAGACACATTACATACAATATGGCCTATGAAAGTAGAAAACCAGCAATATATATGCTCTGAATTTGAGTGGAGAAACTGGCCATTGCCTGGGTTCTAATAGTTATATTTACATGAGATCTCAGTGCTACTCATTCACTGCCTTCTCAAACTTGGAGGAGAATTATGCCGATAAGAAAAGTGAGATTGGGATTGGACTAAAGAAATGTTATGACGAAATGCCAAGAGGTAGGAGTTCAGAAATGCCTATTAAGGTTATGGTGTAGGATTGTTGGAAACATAGTATAGAGATAAGATTTCTATTGCCAGTAATTTTTAAAAATATAACACAATATAAGGTTAGCATATTTTAGAATAAATGATTTAAATGAAATTTATTTTATTTATAGATTGTGAATGAAAAATATAATTAAATATATTCCCTTACAAGTATGTATAAGCAGTTTAAACTTTATTTTCTTAATTTGTTACAGGGTGTAATGGCTTCAAAACAGCTTAACCCAGCCATTTCTAGGACAGGGTATAAAGAAACCATTTCGGGTCTTTTGTGTTTGCTTAAAGACAACCATCCATCTTCAACGAGTTGGTTTTTGCCCACTTTCCCGTCCTTACCTTTTATCCTCTGCCGCCTTCTAGAGGACTCTCCTTGGTTTTCCCATCCAGATCTAGCTCAGTTTAGGTCCCTACAACTTTAAGTAGCAACTGACCCAAGGTAAACAGGTAGTCAGAAGCTACAAAATGGCAATAAAAAGTGTAAATTTTAAATATAAATATACAATTTTACTTTCATTTTCTAAATTTATTAAATTAAAATTAAAAAGATTAATTAATAATCTCATATAATCATAAAAAAAGTTTCCTTAATGCAGCTCCAGATCAGAAATTTCAGACTTTATCATAGTATTCATATTATCATTATTATTTACATTGGCATTCCAATTCTTAACAAAAGATATTAGTCAATTTTTGCAACAAAAAAAGTGTAAATTTTGACAGATGAAGAACAAACGAGTTCAGGTCATGCCTTTAAAAGCTTCATGATTGTGAAATGTAATGGTGTGATCAGTCGACACTCCAATGAACAAAGAAGTTCCAACATCGTTTAAGTAAATTTTAGAATTTAAAAAATCGGTCCACCTTCCCGGCTGTCACTAAGTTATAAAGGTCCACAAACTTTTAAGTTAATTACGGTGGAGATATAGTTGGCACTGGGTATAATCAAATAGAAGTTGGTAGGGGAAAGGAGGGAGAGGTTACAATCAAGAGAGAAAACACAGGAAGTATAAAACTTCTTTTAATATGTGTAAAAACAAGATACCCTTCTTGAAAGTATAAAAGGAACAAAGAATACATATACTTTATCCATATTTATTCTCAGTTCCTTTTATACTTTCATGGTATCTTGTTTTTCTTAGCCCCAAAGAAGGCCTAAAGCTTACGACTGAAAACGTTGGCAGTTTGACACTTGCTGTGCATTCTCTCTTGATCGCATTCCCAACCAACTTCTCATTTATTAAATTAATTATACATTATTGGCACAAAGAATAACAAAACAAATAAATACCATATTTAAATGTGTTTTTTTTTTACATTTATTAAATTGTGAAATTAAATACAAGTGAAATATTTATACACTTATTTTAAAAGGCTAATGAAATAAGATACATAATAATACTCTATACAATGCCAATATGGTACGGATTTACATTTGTTCATTCCTTTATTGAACTAACTTATACATAAATATAATCATTGTTGATATATTATACAGATCTATTTTCTTCTTCGCATTTCCTTTCCATTATCAAGTACTTTACATACTTCTAGAACAAGTGCACAGCACTGGCAAGTAACAGCATTGAATAAATGCAATAATCCTTGATTCATGAAAATATATGTGATAATACCAAAACAAAACTGAGAAATGTGAATCACTGAGAGAAATAAATGAAATTAAAATAAATTTATTTTATCTGGAACTGACATCCTCTTACGATAATTAACAGGACAGTAGTACAGTGGTTCAAATAGCTGAATAAAGAAATATATTAAGTTAAAATATATTAGTAATTTAAATAATTATAGATGCAGACAATAGGTAAATTTTTTACAATATTAACATCAATCTAACAACATATCAGATAGATATAAACCACGGTATCAAGTTGTATGACAATCTTTGTCAGTGTACGGTGAACTTTTGCACTATTGGTCAGTCAATATTAAATTTCAAATTTGCGCCCTACTTTAATAATAGTTTTATTGTTGTATTTGGAGGTAAATTCAGGTTGTGTATGCAAGCCAATTATTTCGTTATCCATGTTTCTCTATTATACCCTTTGATCAGCATTTCTTGTTTCTCTGTTTAAAACTTAAAAGTGATTTTCTAATTTGTTTATTTGTTAAGTTGGTCATTAAAGTTGTAAAATTGTAACAGCATGGTCAGTAGAGATTTGATAAACATTGTTTGTGACAGTAATATTTATGCATTCTAGTGCTAGAAGTACTCCCAAATGGCCAACTGTTCAACATACATATTTGACTGTGTATGTTCCACTGTAATTATAGATCTTGTGCAGTGTATAGACCTTAACCAATGTTTCCGTTGGTGTTTTTTCCTTCATTTGACAATTGTGGGGTGATAGGCGCTATGTTGATTTTAATATTGCTGAATAAATCGAAGGATTATTACAATTAAAGTATAGAATCAATCAAGATGTGAGTTACAAAATATATTTTTATTAACTAACATTAATAATTCATAATTCCCGTATTGACTTCTGGTTACCACACACAAAATAACAAAAATATAGTATATATCAATAATAACAGTTTACTAATTAAATAAATAAATATTTTTATTTAAATAATTCAATTATAAATGATCTACAATGAAATAAACAAACAATAAAAATAAATCTAACAAACAATATATAAGTAACATAGGAACACATTAATATTTTAATGATAATCATGCAATATACCCCTCAAGCGACATTTTTATCAAAGGGACAAATCAAAAACTAAATAATATCATGAGTTAGGTCACATAGAAACTTTTATGTTCCATGAATACAATAAAAAAAAAAAAAATGCTGAACTTTTCTAGTTATTTCTGTTTTGTTTTCAATTCATTAAAAGAAAATATTTAAGATTTTGTGCCTGATTTAAAATTTGATACAGATTATTGCTAATCTGAAATTTGATTATTACTAAATATAAGTTTTTCCAATCCTGAGTAAAGTTTACTAGATACATTAATGCAGTTAAGACTGTTATCCATAATTGAAGGAAATACAGAATTAGAGCACCATTTTAGGGAGGGGTGCATTATACTTCATTAATCATAGTTTCTGCAGTATGGTGTGTATGTGCATGGATCAATCTATCCTTACTCTTTTTATCTTCAGATTATACATTCACAGGAACTAGAGATAAATGGATTCTGTTATCTAAAATCCAAATATCTCAATTATAAAAATTCTACAATTCCTAAATTTACTAATTTAATTTGTAAAGTTTACCAAAAATTATAGTTTAAATCTAATTGTTAGAATTTAACTTTTAACAAAACTGAGGTAGATTTAAAAATAAAAAAATATCACTGTCCTCCAAGTGGAAGGTTTTGAACTCCATAAATAGTGATTACAGAAAATATAAGAAAAAATGTAATTAGACCTGTTTTCTTAAAAAAAGAAATTATGACAGTATATCAAAAATCAAATGCAATTTTTTATATAGATGCAGAAAGCCGCAATCGCTAAAATAAGCAAAAGTTCTTTATCTCACACAAAGATTTTAGTGAAAAAAAAAATTGAGAAATTTAAAAATCCATTTCGTATAATGCTATTGTGGGAAATGAAAAAAATGCTACTTATGAAGCCTTTTCACTAAAAATTTCGATTTCTTTGTTTTTGTGCTAGCACCCTTTCTGTTTTGACACTGTTGATATATTTAAATTTAAATTAAAAATAAACCTCATTAAGGAGAACTATAAGAGGCTTGAAAAGTCCATTTGATAATAAGATAGCTTTAAGAGACAATAGTGCCAGGGCTGTGCCCAAACATTAAGCACAATACTAGCTACTTATAATAACATTTAAATTTACATATTACGTCCAATTTAGGAGTCATTCCTTTTAATAAGCACAGCCGTTATCAAATCAGAAATGCTTAAATTAATTATGATAATAATGTACTAAATTATACATACCATCATCGAAGCATTAAACTGGGTGGATATAATGCATAACTAAAATTTTTTAAGCGAGGTTATTCTCAGTCCCAATGAGAGAGCTAAGGGGCAAATGAAAACTTAACAAAAAAAGAAAATTGAAATGCAGAGAAAATTGAGCGTGAAAAACTGCACATTGCGTGCCATCATAATTATGGCTGAGGTGCATTTATGAGCTCTTCCTCTCCTTACAGCTAATACTTTAAGTGTTTACAATTAATATATTTCTAAAGTTGGTCAAGCTTTCAAAGTATGACCCAGGCACCTGAATCGGGAATCATCCTTGAACAAGCATGCACACAATACTCTTCGACATCACTTCGCTCATTCAAGTTACATACTTCAGGGCCAAGGATCCCTAATATACTGAATATTCTAAAATTAACAATTGATCCGAACCAGGGAAGTGGGTGAGTATTTTAGTCTTAAACTTTTTGTTATGTAAGCAGTCTCCTTTAGTTTGATGCCATTGCACAAAAATGTCACAAAGCTACATGATTTAAATAAAGCTAAAAATATAAACTAAATCATTGAAAAAAAAAATATGCACTCATTCACATAAAACTAAAAATACTCAATAATACATCGATCAATAATAAAAACAATTTATTCTTAAATCTTAATTGAACTAGCAATAAAGTTTTAACTGCTAAAAATGATTTTTTATTTTAATCATTAAATCAATCAAATAAATAAAGATATATTGAACAAATAATAAGAAAAATTAGACTTACAGGATTGCCTCAACAACTAGGCATTAAATACTAAATGTCAGAAGTAAGTTTATGCATAAATAAATAAATGCATAAATAAATATAAACACATACATTCGCACAAACACCCAATGTATATGCTCTATTTTTTATAGCAGTCTATATAAACTATTAGATCTGAAAATTAACATATATGAACACAACTTTAATAAAAAAATAGAATATTTAACAATTACAAGAAATTTATTAAATTAAAATTAAATGATTCTTTAATACTGACTCTAGGAAGGGTAATCCCCAGGTTTTTTCTCCAAAATAAAGTCAAGATAAAAAAAAAATAATCACAATCTTAGCTAGAATCAAAAAGTGATGAATAATCTTATGATTAAAAAAACTGAAGGGCAGAGGTATAGAATGGCAAGTCAAATGTATTGAATTTTTTTATCTTTAATATAATCCTCTATAAGTAGTAAATGCTAATTCTTTTGAAGCTATATATTGCACAATATGCATATATAAAAGTCTAAATGCATGTCCATCAACGTGCTTCTCAGCCTACTAAGTGTTAGCGCATTCATTTAAGTTCAGAAGCATTTTTTATTGGTAAGAAGCACGTTGGTCAATTACACATTTATCTCACCTCAGAGGTAATTTAAATAAATGTTATTAATTATCTAAACTTGAAAAAGGAATATCATTAAAGATTATGAAAAAAAAACCCTTTACTATATTTAAATAACTGCTGATTTTTAGGTCTAAGCTACTATCAAAAATTTATTGGACAGTTCAAAAATGTTCAGAATATATATAAGATACCAAGGGGTCTGCTTCAAGCTAGATTACGGAAGTTTTGGTTCCGCTTGACTCTTCTCGCCCTGAGAATCTGGCCAAACTCGAAACTACCCACAACACTGGAATTTGTATTGCCACTGACGCCTTTAGAACAAGTCCCAATCTATGCTGAATACCACCCCCTATCATTCAGGCGGCAATAGCTATCTATCAAGAGTATCTTTACAAACTATACACCCCACATAAAAGTATCTCTTTAAACCTAATTACTCAAAGTTTGGTAACAAAGAAAGTATTATGGAACTAATACAAACTTTTCCAATTCCACAAAAATAACACCTGCACAATATAATGAGAGATTTCAACTGATCCAGACCTTACCAAACAATATGGTAGTGTATAAAGATGGTTCGAAGTCAAATATCTCTGAGAGACCTGGCTTTGCAATACCTCACTTAATCTATAAGAAAAAATTCCACCATTTCTGCAATGTCTACACTGCCAAACTACAAGCAATCACACCCACTCTATATTTCTGTATATCAAATACCCTGACAGGCAATGTAGTAATTATTTCAGATTCTATTCACTCCACTGAATCAGATGTACTGGGACCAATCTAACGTGCTACATATCCGTAAATATCTGAAGATGCTAGAAAGAAAAAGTAACTCAGTCCACTTCATATGGGTACCCAGTCATGTGGACTTCAGGTCTCCCAGGACACAGCAGTGCTTACTGCTTCAGAACTTGCCGATCCACTAAAAGAAAGCATCGATAAAGGATGACGATCGATGTGGGATGAGAGCCCAACAAAAGTTGACATAAAGTAAAGTGTGAAGACATGGACTAACTACCTCCAGTCGTAGCAAGTTGCAATTACACGCCTCAGAAAACAATTTGTAATTGTACTCGAGCCCGAGTATTAGAGCATTCCTTGGTGGAAGGGGCACAGCTGAATCGGCATCAAAGCTATCATTTATGCAGCTATGAATGCCTGCCTCAGCACCATGATTCACAGTAATAAGAAGATGGGTAATCCCCTCCAGGCTCTCTCTGCTTCCATAAGCAATAAATGTCTGAAAAATCCACATCACGTGGTATAAGATATTCATAATCTGTAGTGCCAACCAGACAAAAAAATTAATTTGATTACTTAAAATAATAGTACTAACAGTTTGTTTCGGTCTCTATTTATGACTCACCATTCGTTACCTTGCATGTACAGATATACTAATTAAAAATAGAATAAGAAAAAACAAGCATTTCTAAAAATATATTATTAACAAAACAGATGAATATGAATAGTGCACTGGATAAATATATAATTGTATAGGAAAATAAAAACCATTACTGATATAATACTTCTTAATAGCAAGCATGTGAATAGTTACAAAGGAGTAAAACAATATGAACACAGTCTGATATGTACGAGGATTTACATAAATGCTTGAGAATCAAAATAATAAAATGACCATCAGTAAAAAAAATTAAAGGAAAAATTTCAAGTGATATGAGGAAACGTTCTAACAAATAATAATCGAATTAATCTTCAAGAAATAAATGCATTTTAAGTATTAGGGATTATCTTTGAGATTAACCACAATCGACAATATTTAAATAATGATTGATTCCAAAAATAGGGTTCTTCAAGAACTTATATCAATAATTCATTTCTTTATAGAGATCATATAAGAATTCGCTTGTTGGTTTAGATATAAAGATAATCTAACATCATTCATTTAAAGATGAATATTAACAAAATTAATATGACAAATGCCTGCCAATGAATTGGACAAAACATTAAGATTCACTTTAATACTCAATGAAAATATAAACATAATTATTTTTGTGCTGTAACAAAAAAATTAGTTATCTAATATCAATAACATTAAGAAGACCTTTAAATACCAATTTTAAATTGTGATAATGACAACTATTAAAAAAAAACAGAGAATTACAAATAATAATTTTAAAGAATAAAATTTACTCAATAAATGAGCTATATCAAATAATACTAAGTAAAATTAATATTTTTTTCTAGTAAATGGTTCAACACAATTTTCTTGTAATAAATATAAAGCATCAGCAAAAAGTGTTATCTACAAAGCAAGAGTGTCCAGCTAAAAATTAATCCATCAAAGAAAATCCCTTTTTAACTATTTCGGGCTGAAATAAAATATGAAATGACTAAAATGCTGAGAGCTATAAAGCGAAAGACTCGATTAATGACATCAAAGTACAATAGCGGCTGCTTCGCTCCTACTGTCTGGCAAAGGTGAGGAGTCTTCCCAAACGCCCTTTTCGGGATCATACCTCTCGACGGATGCTATTGTTACCTGAGCTCTGTAGAAGTTAACCTCGTGTGTCTGATCACCTCCCATAACATAAAGATAACCTCCTGCAGCAGCCACAGCTGGGCTTGCTCGTCCTACTTTCAGCAGACCACAGTATGACCATTTGTTCTGAAAATAAAAATATTTAAATTGCAGTAAAAAAAAATATATATATAAATGCATACACAAACACACACACACACACATATCTATATTTATATGTATATAATCTAAATTTAGTCACCAACAAATATTGTTAATCACCATCTTTTTCATTAATTTTCCATTAACAAACAATATAATAAATAACATATGATAATGAACTAGAAATATGACCACAATTTTATGTTATCTTTCACTTTTAGCAGCAGAATTGTACAGGCAGGTTCCAACCGTGTAGCGGGTTTATTACTGGCATCAATTCATCTTAGTGAAATTATTTTGAAAATTCAAAGTTAAATTTATGTTATTTTATTAAATATCCATAAATATATTTTTATTCATTATGCATTCTAACCAACACAAATTGAAAAAATAAATTACAAGAAGCCTTAACATTTTTTTTTCTTTCTTTTTGTGACTTTTTGGTTTAAGTATTAGGAAAAGCACTAATATATAATTTAAACGAAAGGAGAATCACTAATTTAAAATTTAAATTAAATGTTGAATTTATTGTATAAAATATTGAGAAAAATTATACAGATAGCCACAGTAAATATTAAACATAAAATTCATTCTTTCAAGAAGTAGGAAAATAAATTATTATTTACCTGCTCAAAAGAATACCTCTCTACAGATCTGAGAACATCATGCTCCTTGTTAATACCACCGACAACATAGAGATAACCACCGAGAATGGCAACTCCTATCTGCGACCTTGGCTCAAGCATAGGTGCAAGGTTCTGATACTCTCCTGTCACAGGGTCAAAGCATACCAGGTCTTGAAGATGTCTTCTCGAATGTGTACACCCTCCAACAATGTATATTAAACCTTCAAAAATAATCAACTTTAATTATTTGTCATTAAAAAATTTTTAAAACTGGTTATAATAATTATATATTTTTGATTCTTAAGTAGGGTCTAGACTATCAATCATTTGATCAAACGCTAGAATCAATCAATTGAGTCAAGCATGACTGACTGTCTAGGAACCTAGGAGTCAATCATTGATGGTGTTTAATATAATGTTTTACTGACGCGAGTGCTTGAAGAGGACGTTTGACCGCGTAGACGATCTTGATCAAGCATTCCCTCAATCACGCTCTCGGCAGCAACTATAGAGGACTCCCCGCTCGCTTCCAACACCCATCGTGAATTTATAAGTCTTTTAATAGATTTTTACCGGGATTGCACAGAGCTTTGGAAAATAAAAAGCAAAGATTACTATAATAAAACTAAAAGAAGTACAGTAATGAAAACAAATTGTGAAGGTTTTTTTTTTTTATATGGCATAATTGCACGGCGACCTGATCAGATCTATTGTGCACCAATACTGCTGTGGAGGCTTTAAAAGTGTTAAAACCAGACTACACAGTTCATAAATCAAAACAAAAAATTAACGATTTTAATAGGAAAAACAAGGCGACCAAAGAAAAAAAAGTTTCTGGAGCATCAGCGGATGGCCTCCCGGAACCATCCCTCTGGTATTTTAATGATCTCTCTTTCAGAAGAGATCAAATTGCAATCGCAGCCTCAGAAACTTCAGAGGTAAGAATTTTTTTATTCTACCTATCATTTAATAATGTGCTTTTCTATTGAGATACATACATACTGCTGACATCCGATTACAATAATATAATTGTCTATCTATTGTAAATAATTTTAGTATTTAATTATACTACATTTAGTTTATTTTTTCTTGAGAATGTCTATTGGTTTTTCGAAGAAATTTTTTTGTTACATTATATTATAAGTATTTAATATAATACATGGCTTAATTTTAATATAATGTAATTAATATATGGCTGTGAGCGAGTACTAATGTAAAACTAGATACCAAACATTTTTTTTAATTAGGTTTTACTCATATATAGCGTATTGTTATCATTTTCATACTTCATTTTTTTTTAAAGTCTTTTAAAACGTAATTACACAACAAAGCACAATTTCACTTCAAGTCTTACAAAAAAGAAATACTACCTTATAATACGGAAACTTAGATCAAAAGTAAGCAAAAAGTTTACTAATGAGTTTCAATCAAACAATTTAAAGATTGATTGATTGACGGGCTGGTTCAACTGCTTGACTGATTGAAAATGATTGGCCATGTAGGGCCTCCTAAATATAAATCTTAAGTGTTGGATAGGATTAAAAATAACGACATCATCTATGTTTCTGCTTCCTCTTCATGCCCCTCAGTATAGAAGAGCCTCAGAACACCAGAAACAGTCCTCTCGGTCGTATGCCAGCAGCTGCAATTCACTGAGCCTTTCCTTTTCCAATGCCTAATCTGGTGATATACTCATTGTATAGTATCCTAGGTCTGCCTTTGGGTCTTTTACCTATCAGTCGAGCATACATGTCTGAACCACTTTGGTTGACGCACATGGAAGGTGCTTTTCAATGGGGATATAGCCAACTGCCCACTTATCGTCGCATTCCTGATCTGATTTCTTCGGGTCTTGCCTGTTACTTGGCCGAGATATTTCATCTTTGCCGCAGTTGTACGACCCATAGTCTCTCTAAATTTATACAACTCTGAGAGCTATACAGCAGAGTCGGCAGATAAACAGCTTTAAAGATATGGAGCTTGACCTGGTTGGTCACCTGTATCTTACCAACTATGGTGTTGCAAATCTGGTAATATGTATATCTCATTAACTTATACAATTCTGCTAAATACTTCTTTGTGTATGGTGGCAGTGTTGCTAACTATTATACCTAAGTATGAGAAGTCATAAAAAAATCTCAAACTCCTCACTGTTACTACAAAAGAGATGCACATCTTCCTCTTTCCTAGAGATAGCCAGGACTTCACTTTTTGTGGAGTTTTATGCCATTCCTTAACTTAGAAGCTCTTCTTACCATTCATTCATCGCCTGCTGCAGTTTTCCTTTATCGTCGGAGACAAGAACAATATCGTCCAAAAATAGATATGCCAGTACTTATATTGTTCTTGAGTTCCACTTCCCTATTATAGTTCTCGGGGATCTTGCTGCCCCATATCTTTTGGGAAAGGTCCCACAAAATTTTGATCATTTCAGGATCTCAATATCTGACAAATTCAGGAAAAATCCCATCATGGCCCACAGCTTTTCCCACCGATCAAAAGGATCAATTCTGCACAATTAATTCATTCGACATCTTCTTCCCATACTGTCTGTCATCAGCCTGAAGGGGATCTGGTTTATATGCAAAGCCATCTCTATCTATAAAGACGTTTGTGTAGTGCCTTCTTTATTTATCTAAGATTTCTTATGAATGGGCCAGCACTACTCCTTTTTCATCCATATGTTCGGATTGATTTCCTAAACCTAATCATATTCCTAATCCGAATATTTCCAACAAGCAAGAAGAGATCAGTATCCAATTCGGCTCCTCTAATGACCTTACGTCAGTGAAATATCTTCTGACATCTTGGCCAAAGATTATATAATAACTATACTGTTTCGCTATCCAGAGGATAATATAATTTTGTGGGCCTTCTTATGTGAGTAGAATGAATTACCTATCCACCTAGAATGTTCTCCACACAGAATTCTATAAGGTGGTTTCCATTGGAATTAATTATCCTCTCCCCACCATGTTGGCCAACACCTCCACACCCACCTCTAATTCCTATAATCCCAACCTCATCATCTATGCATCGCGTGAAAAAGGACATCAGTTTTTTATCGGCTTTTAGATTATTAAATGCCAACTTAAATATAATTGGTAGAAAAAAAACAAAAAAAAACTACCTGATAATAATGATATTTGAGGTTCTAAATCAAATGATTATTACATTTCTAAATGCTTCAGAAAATTTTATTAATGAATTTTTAGCAGTATCACAATAACACTTACCTTCATAAGAAACCACTCCCATGCTGAACCGAGGCTCAGGCATCTCTCCTTCTAGGTGCCACTCATCGACAACAGGATTATACCTGTTATGTAAAAATCTTAAATGAATAAAATGTAAAACATCTAGCTAAAAAATTTAAAACAAAAATAAAGAGCATGAGCAATTATAATTATAAACTAGAGTTGACCAATACTTTCTTATCTGGAAAAAGTAAAATATTTTAAGCATGAAAAAATAAATTAACAGTAATTTTCTAAAATCATAAATATTTTAAGATCTATAACATAATTTTTTTTAAAACAAGTACCTTTCAATTGATCCACCAATATCATCACCAACCCAACCACCAAGAGCATAGAGTTCACCTTCAACTGCACACAAGCCGAACTCACATCTGGGAACCACCTAAAACATTTATATGATCTAAATACTGAAATCAGTAATGATCAAGTAAAGAAAAAACAAAAACTTTATAAGTTGGAAATTTTATTTTAGCTTATTTTATTTCTGAGTAAGACACATTTTAAACATTTTTTTTTATTTGGGAAAAACATCAATAAATTAATATATAATATAAAAGAATAGGCTATCAGACCCAAGCCTAGTGGAATGCCGAAAGGCCTCCTGGCTTGGCACTATAAATTTTATTTTGACAGAAAATCAGTGGAATTTATCAGAATGAGAACTGTGGCTTGACAGATGCATCAAGGGGTGATCAACCCCAAGAAATTTATCACCTAGCATGGCTTTGCAACTACAGAAAGAATCCTATTAATTGCCAATGGAGCAATTTCTTTAAACGATCAACTAAGAAAATAAGAGACAACAATCAGGGAGTTTTTGAGAATGGATTTGGTGGGAGGAAGGGCAGTTAAGAAGCTTGTGAAATTGTTTCCAAAGTGCCGTATAGCAGCTTTTAACAACATTAAAAAGGGTACATTCGACTGCAAAATGAATAAATGAATTTAGGGTTTAAAAGTTATACCAAGACCCTTCATCATTTCCATTAATCATCCATTTTTGCATTGAACTAGAATCAACTAGAAATAGAATCACTCTCACACTTTAGATTGCTATATTTTGATTAAAAAAAATAAATTAAAGTGCAGTTAACTTTACCATGCATGCGACTTTCGACCAAGTGTTAGTCAAAGGATCATAAGTTTCACCATTCGCAAGAATTTGGCTTTCATGCTCGCCACCAACAACATAAATTTTGCCATTTAAAGCTGCAACTCCAGGAAGAATCCTTCCGATTGCCATAGGAGCGATTCCTTTATACCATTCACTAAAATTGGAAAAGACAATAATTAGGCTTGAAATTAATACCATAGTTGAGGAACTTTCTTTCTTTCCATTTCCATTTCCACTTTTATTTCTAAAGTTATGGTAAAAACTAATACTTCCACCATATTATGAGCTTCATTTTTGCTAGAAAAACAAACATTCCATTCAATTTTAAACGGAGAAAAAACACATTTTGCAAAAGTTTACTTAAAAATGTTTGCATTAAGTACAGCTTTGTGATACCTATCAGAATTAATCGAAATTTCTTTTGTTTGGAAGTGGAGATGTCCACTTCTGATAGAAAGTTTCTCTATTATAATGATTAAATTAATAGAATATAAGTATTAAAATCACATTGTTTCTTTTATAAAATACCTACAGAATCAACAAACAATAGTAATAATTTTTAATGCTGTAATAATTACATCAAAATAACCTACCCAGAGTAACAATCATATCGTTCAACAGTATCATAAGTCCACTCCAAAGAACGAGTCCACGTTTTAACAATTTCTCTTTTACTACCACCAATGACGAAGATAGTTTTCTTTGCACAAAGTCTGGGATAAGCTAAAAGGGGTACCAGGTTTCCTTTTTTCAAAACTAGATCTTTTTTCACTGATCTCAATGCAACCTTAAAATAAGAGAGACAAAATGTACCAAATATTAATAAGCTTTAATAATGCACCTAAAACAATAATTTATTATCATTCGAAATATGATGCAATGATTAGTTGTACCTTTAAACTGGCATCAGGTGTATCTGATATTGACCTCTCCAGTAATGTAACAGAAATCAACGGAAGTCGAACATGACCCAGTAATTCAAAAACAAATCTCTTTCTCGATAATAAGTCATAACTAATCCACCTCATTACAGCTTGGAATACCTAAAATTAAAATTATAAGATAATTTCTTTTAATCTAATATATTTTAGATAGAATATAGGAATTTAACATATTTCTTTCTTGAAATGATCACAAATAATTTTGTTCTTCTTAAAATACTAATGTAGCCTGGACAATAACTTGTCTAAAAGAGATGTGATACCGTTAACTAAACAGACATGGGAACTAAAGGGGAGTGGATGGAGCAAGAAATAACTTCAATTCTTAAAAGATTTTTTATTAACCCTTAACCGGGCGGTGTATCCTACAAGATACACGACTTTCTCGATTTTTTTTAAAGGCTCACAGAAGTCTATTTCAGCTGTTCTTCCAGTGTTATACTTTGTCATTATTGTAGAAGAAGTGTGGGAATTTTCGTGGCGTTACATTGGTATCTGTGTTAGGGAACCTAAGAAAACCTCAGGTAACTCCATAACAATAGTCAAAATGGCAGCATCTACAACTAAGGTAAGTTGATACTTGTTTTTCCATTATTTTCTTAGTTTGCTATTACTATTGAAAATATTGGTTGTTTTCTTTATTTATTAAAATTACAAACAGTGGTAATTCTGTTGTTGTGATATGCATTTGGAGCAAACTAGGCCTAACATACTATTTGTATCTTGTAAGATCCACGGCCCGCTTTGGGTAATTTTACTCAAAAGTTGTTTGTATCCTATAAGATGCATGGCCCGTTTCAGGTCTTTTTCTTCAATGTATGTTACAATTATTTTTTTAGTATGTGTATTTAAATTTTTAAATTGATAATTTAAATAATTGTTTGTTGAGCAATTTCTGCTATTTTCGTCCTTTCAGGACATAGTAGTAGGATGTTTTGTTAGCTAAATGCATTAAAGATAAAACATTTTGCATTAAAACATTTTGTTCATTTACTTTTCTTTTCAATTTTACAGAAAACTTTTTTCAAATCAAGAGCTGAAAAAATTCTATCGCTTTTATCAAAGCCGTATATTGGCTCTGATATTGAAGCATCTAACAGTGAAAATGAAGAAGTTATTGAAGTTCAGGTTATTGATAAATCAATAGACAAATTCCTACCTGATTTTGATGTTTTTGATGAGACCGACTTTCTGCAAGAGGTTGAAAAACTGGAAGATCCCATTTTTTCTACTAGGGCCAAATCACCAAGTCCTAATACATCTAAACAGGATATTGTTTCGGAGGTGAAAATTTCCAAACAGAAGAAAGGAAAGAACAAAAGGTGTGCATAGAATATATCTATTAGAATTCATTAATCATAAATTTTTTTAGAACATATGCATTCTCATTTTGTTATTCAATAGAGCCAAAAAACTGGGGAGGCAAAGCCGGAGAAAGAACAGGAAAACAACACCATTCATCAGAACTCTGAAGTAAGAATAAAAATTGGTGATGACATGAAAATTATTCAAATCAATATTTTACACAATTAGGTCATATAAAATACATATTAGGTACAGTGTAAATGAAGTATCTTCCATTTATCAAATTCTTTATTGCTGTTCGCAGCTTTGTTATATTATATTAGGTATCTACTAAATTATATTAGGTACATTGTGAATGATGTATCTTTGTTTTATAAATTTGTTTATTGCTGTTCACAACTTCTATCCAATGTTTCGGGTTGTTCCCACATCATTAGGAAACATATCTGAATTACAGAACATTAAACACATATTCTTGAAATAATCACTTTGAGTGATGAACAACAAGAAAGAAATTTATAAAAGGAAGATAGTTCAATCACAATGTAAGGTAAGATGGGGTAAGTGTGTCCCAAGGGCAAGTTCATTTACTCAGTCTCAAAACGGTGTAATATTAGTTCAATAATGTTTAAAATGCTCAGAAAATCTTTTGTATTTATTATAAATGAAGGTTATAATTTTTTTTTTTTTTTTTTTTACAGTACTGGACTAATATTATACCGTTTTGAGTCTGTGTACGTGCTTACTCCACCTTACCTTGCCTAATATGATAAATATTTTGTTTTTATTATTAATGCAGAATATTTCATTTCAGATGGTCAAGAGGCCATTTTCGGGGAAGGGTGTCTCCACAGAAAATAAGATTTCCAGAGGTTGAAGTCAAACCAGCAATTGAGCACTTTTTTTCCCAATTTTCACTTGATTGTATTGACCTTATTGTAAGTCAATCTAATTTGTATTCAACCCAAAAAAGGTGTAGATCTAGCAGATATGCTAGTTGCCCTCTACAAAACTTCGATAAGGACTCATAAGTGGTATATGAGGATTTTTGGCCAAATAATTGATATTTCAATTAATAAAGCATGGCTATTATACAAAAGAGATGGTGGAGAGGATAGCCTTAAAGATTTTAGGATGAGCATAGCCAATGCCCTTCTTAAATTTAATAGAATTCCAAAACGAGGTAGATCTTCGAGCTATGAAAGAAGTCCACCTCCACCAAAGAAGAAAAAGTTGCCTACTGCAAAACCTTCTGATGAAATTAGTCTTGACAGCACAGGCCATTTGCCCCTTTTCTCTGAAAAGGGGCGATGTAAACTTTGTAGCGTTGGGCAAACTTCAATCAAATGTAGCAAATGTGATGTCAGATTATGTATTGTTCAACAAAGATATTGTTTTTTTAAATTTCATACTTTAAAATAAAATTATATTATTCAAATTGAAATTTTTTTTGTTACTTCCTGAAAAATTATATGAATAGTTGATGTACCCTTTAGCGGGCCATGTATCTTATAAGATACATGTATGAAATTATAATTAGTTTTAATTTAAAAAAAATTTTTGCTTGAGAAATATATAGTATTTAGGGTAATATTAAAAGATATAAGCAAAAAAAGTTTGTTTTTCAAAGATTTCTGGTTTGGCCCTGTTAAGGGTTAAGTTAATGTTGCTCCTACCACTCAAGTTCATTGGTATCAATAATACCATTCATCAATAGCTCATCTCTCAGAAACTTTGAAAGGAAGATTGGAGTACTTAACAAACTAGTGCTTTAGATAAATTTTAAGTTTAAATAACAAACTAGTGAAGAGCTTTATTATTTATCATTATTAATTAATTATCATTTGACCATACCACCACAATCAACAATACCTCTTTTCTCAGAGCTGTTAATAAAAAAAATAAGTATTAAAATTATAAAGTAACAACTATATTAACATTTTCATAAAAAAATTTCTAACCTGATATTCTGATTCTACTTTGAGAAGCTCACTATCAAGGAAATTTAAAAGAAGATCTTTCGGCAACTCGCAAAATTCCTCTTCAAAAGTAATGCAGGGGAAATTATTTTCAATAAAACATCTAGAAGATTTTGCCAATTCCACGCAGTTGTGATCCATAGCAAACCTAAAATATTCAATTTTATTTTTTTTTAAATTATGCTTAAAACCAGCACCTTTATTTAATCATTCTAAAATTACACTGTGGCCACATACATTTCAACCCTTCTGACCAGTGAGCCATTTTTAAATTAATTATATAAGTACAATGGAACTCCATTAAAATGCTGTTCATTATACCAAAAGATATCTAATATGACATGGTCTTAGGAACAAATTCCTAATTGATGCAAAAATAATTATTTTGTTCCCAACCATTGCAGAACAAAGATTACTAACAGAATATAAATGCATATGTAATATGTAAATGTAATAATGTACTTATCACTGAATCTAATTCAAATGTCGAGATATTCAAGGATAAAATATGTAAGTAGTGCATTAGGAATAGGTGGAAAAGAATTTTGATTCATCCATGAGGTTCACCAACCACATCAACAAGAGACATAATCCAAGTACCTTTTTAAACAATTCAGGTCCTTAGTATCATTCTTATAAGTATTTATAAATTTTATTTATACATATGTATTTTTATTTTTTTTCCGTTGGCACTGTAGACCGTGGAGATCCTTGGCTGCGCGATGTGGCATTCATACCACACCGCGATTCTCAATTTAGGTACACGGGGTAGGGTCATCACTCATACGCCCAGCCTTTTTGTGTTACCTCCAACTAGGCTGACGGGCCTCACATACCCGGGGGGCGGGATAAATTGCTTGAAGTATTTAATTTAATTTAATTAAATTAAATTCATGCCATATATATATATATATATATATATATATATATATATATATATATATATATATATTTGTGGATAGACCTCCCTTTTCTTCAAAACTTTTTTAAGATTTCATAAATTACATTAAGAACAGCCCTTAATTTGGGTACAAACTATATAACAAAATACTTATTTTATAACAACTTTCTAACATTATGTTATATAACAAGTCTGCTGTATATATAACTTTGTTATTGAAAAGAACAAGAGAAATTTAATTTTATATTCAACTTACAACAATAGGATGAGTCAGTCAATATAAGATCAGCTGTCATAATAGCGAGGATTGAGGAATATTTAATACTTTTGGCAGCTGCTTGTGTTATTTTGACAATTCATCGTCTATGAGCAAGTCGTAAACAAAGATAATGGATGAGACCCTCATTACAAGTTCGGCAACTGCACAGTGGGACTTCACTTTTGAGGGATCTTGAGAAATATGATTATGGCTCATTAAATGGAAAAATGTGAATTGAAGGAAGCTTGAGTTTGAATTTCGGTTACTAAACATCGGTTAGCAAATATCTAAACGAGATACTTGATTCAGAAATGCTATACCACCTATTGAGAGAGATTCGCAAATCTATAAACAATTGAACACTAGATAGGATTATGAACAGCTGCTGAGAACTGTGGAGAGGGACGAAAAAATTTTTGTACAACTTCCTTTTATCTTACCGACAATCTCCAGCTAGCATACAGTCAGTGATATAACCAAAAATAAGTTACAAAACCGTGTTTGAAAGTTTGTTGTATAGAATTTTTTATGCAAATTTATAATGACGTGTACAACTTTTAAAAAGCCTGTTATATAACATGATTTGTAATATATTTTAAGTGCCAATTCAATGCTTTTCCATGCAACTGATTATTAAATGTTAACAAATTAATAAATCAGACCTATAAATTCCAATGGCATTAGTAATATGAAGTTCGTTTCTTAAAAATTCAGTGCAACCTTGAACAACCTCTTTCAATTCTAACATGTCAGCAGCAACAATAAGATCTTGAACATTTTCTTGACACAAAATCATTTCTCCTAAAATAAATAAATAACCAAAATGAAATTTTTAAAAATAATTTAAAAATTAAAAAATGGTTAAACCAGCAATGTTTTAATCTATACTAAAGAATTAATAGCAATTACTAATAAACTTTAAGCAATTTATGTTAGGCCTCTTACCAAACTCAAAATAGTACTTCTGTTGTATCTTTTGTAGCAAACGTAAAGATATATACGAGCGGTCAAAAACACAGGAGTTAATTTAAAGTACAGATGAATAAGAAAATAAATAGTTATAATTACCAGTATAAATAAAATCGATGATCATTTTTAATATGTCTTCTTCAATATAATGTATTTCAATGCGATCTTTTTCCATTTCAGCCAGTCCAGAAGCAAACATAGCTTGAAAATATGGACTGCTAGCTGATAAAATAGACCGATGGGCCTGAAAATAGATCATGTTAAAATATCAAAGCAACTAAAAACATAATACATATTACCTAAAATAACAGAACAGGAATCCATGCATAACAGTCACACTATAAGATTTTACCTGAGATTATATCACACTGATGATATTCTCCTGCAATACAGTACCACTTTTGCGATATAGTAATATTTGCTCTTTTAAAATAGTAAAAATAGAGTTGGGCAAAACTTGTTACTCAAAATATTTTTGAAATAAGTATTTCAAATACAAACCCAAAAGAAGTTTGTACTACTTTTAATATTTTGAAAGAAAAATACTTCAATTACAAAATAGTATCAAACATTTTGGAAGAAAAGTAGTTAAAATAAAAATTACACTCATGTATTATGGAAAAAAAGTATTTCAAGTACTTAATATATACTCTTAAGTCTATACTCATAAGTATTTTGTTACAAAAGTATTATAAATACAGAATTCTCTTGAAAATATGGAATGATAAAATACAAAATAACACTGAATTATTTGGCGAAGGATGCAGTCTTTTCACTCTAATTCGACTTTTCTCAAATCAAATTCAAAATTTACAAATTGAAATTGAAATTTTTTTCTTTGAAGTAGTGATTTTATGAGATCAGAATTTGTTATAAGAAATTGTTATAAGTATATAAGTTTTAAAGGAAAGATGTAACCGTAAAAATGAAAAATCTCCAAACACATTGCAAGCAAAATAGGTTTACTTTCATTTGATCTTATTTATTTATTTATTATTATTTTTTTTTGTCTAAAGGAAGAAAAAGAATATTAGTTAGAATGTAAAAATTGGACTTTTATTTTGTTTTTTATCACTACTGTTTACATTTCTTTTCCAGAATTTGTTCAGATTATTTTATGTTATTATAAAACAAAAAGAAAGGAAAAAAATATACTTCTCAATATGTATTTTATTTAAATGCAAATTTTAATTATTTAGTTTATTGTATTTTAATCACAAGATACGAAATACAAAATACTATTTTGTACTTTATCTCTCCAAATACAAAATACTTCTTATTATTTCATTGTTTAAAAATACAAGATACCAAAAAGATATTTTATCTTGTATTTTGAAACATCATATTTGAAACACAGCCCAACTCTGATTAAAAAATTGTTCTTATTCCTTGGCACAGGTCATGGCATTTCAATATGTTCAGATATTACTAAGTTATAAAATACATCTTTAAGAACTTCAAAATATGAAAGAAAAAAAAAAAGAAGACAAAAGTAGCGATGTGCTTAGAAAACTATCTGGTTGTATGGTATGAAATGCATATCATTTAGTAATAGTTTTATTAATGTTACTCCCAAAATAAACATTTCATTTATTACCAATAGATATGTATTTTCAAAGAAAAAATTAAAGTTCTATTAAGTGCATATATGAATAAAACGATGATTAATGATTTGTTAAACTTAGTAAAAGAAATAACACTCAGAGTGACATAGTTTATAACTTAGTGTCAATCATTGAATTAGGAGAAATTCATACAGCTTTAAAACAATTCCCAGTGCCATGATTTATTCTTTTCCTTTTCTTTTTTTTTTTTTTTTTTTGATTAGTGAGTAAAGTCAGGAAAAAAACTAAAGATCGGATAGCAAAATATCTTCATGAGTTCCTGACTGAAATGTTCAGGAGTGATGGAGATATTTTATATTGTTCTTGCTGTGATAAGTCTGTTTCTACAATGTGATGTTTCCAAGTTACTCAGCATATTGGTACAGTACCACAAAAAGTAAACAAACAAAAACAATCTGTAAAAACAATTTGTAAGGACCGATATCTCCTTGAACAAAAAAAAAAAAAAAAAAATCAACCCCTCAAAGGCTTTTTGGAAAATATATAGGGAAACAAATGCATGATCAAACCACGTTAAGTAAAAACTATCTGCAAGATGGATACCAGGAAAATCTTAAAAAAATTTGAGAGAATGCCAAGGAGGGACCTATTTGTGTTTCAGTTGATGAGTCAATTGATGTTGAAGACAGGTATATTGCAAATATTATTGTTGGTACACTGCCCAGATTCCTCTTGAAAGGAATTTCTCATAAATTACCAAGAATTGGAAAAAAGCAATTTTTTTTTTTTAATTTTAATGCATTTTTTAACGACTCCATGAATCTTCTTGACCCAAAATGTGTGCTACTTGAAAAAGTGTTTTTGTTTTTTCAGGCATCTCTCCTTACATGATTAAAGCAGTTAATAAGTCCATAAAAATATTTTATTCTAAAATGCTTTATGTCACATGTCTTGTGTAAGCGTTCCATTGTATTTCTGAAGTTCTTCGGTCTGAATTCTCTGATTTGTTTATTTCATCTGTTTAGCAGACTTTTTTAAAAATTCGAAACTTAGTGCAAATTTTCAAGGAAAATTACTCTGAACTGACCTTAGTTAGCTCTTCAGCCAACAGTCACGAGATGCGGAACTTGGTTGGAGGCTACTGAGTAAATACTCCACCAAGAACTTTGGTAAAATAGAGGACGTTGTTTCAAAGGTAGATAGTGATTCCAAGCCATATCTAAGCTTAGAAATTTTTGGAAAATCCACTTTAGAAAAATATTCTGAGTTTCTTCACCAACAATTGCGCTTTCATCGCAACCCCTCTCACACAGTTTGAATTACAGAGAGTGTCTCTATTAATAAACATAGAGCTTATTAATGAAACAATTCGAAAAATGGAAGACAGAATCTGGACGAAACTGTAATATGTCTTAAAAACCAATCCAGATTAAAAATAAATCCTACATTCTCAATGTCATTCGTAAAAAGGAGATGAAAGTGACACTGTCAATTGAGTGGAGCCCTTTTGAAATAGCAACTTTCTGAAATGTTTTAGTTAATTCAGTAGACACGAGCATTCTTTCAGCACATACATGTTGGTATTAAGGCCCAATCTACGTACTTTTACGTTTGAAAATTTAAAAATGCATTTACTGTTTAACTGTTTTCCTGATAATGAAAAGATTGTTTTTGAAATATATAAATTAAATAATTTTATTACATTTAATATTTGTTTTAAAATTAATACTTATGTATGTACATATATGGCATTTTTAATTACATGAACATCCTAGCCCTAGTAATGACTACTTGCTTACAAACTATCATTTGTGAAAAATACTGTGCATGCAAATGTAAATCCAGTATACCAAAAAATATAATAATGCAGACCCTCTGAAGTAACAAGAAATAAATATAATCCACATAATTATTAGGATGACTTCTAGAAATCATTACTATTCTTTGTAAGTATATTACGCTAGTATCAGGAACTACCCGCCTGATTTGAAAAATTATTTTTACATTAGATGGACCATTTATCGAGGAAGGCTTTAGGGTTTATAATATCACACAACAACGAATTAACTAATATAATTAGTTATAAAATTAGTCAATTCTATTCTCACTGGCTACGACCCATATGAACGGAGCAGTAACCATAGATAAATTGCTTATAGAAAATGTAATATAGGTGTGTTGTCATGATAACTTCCTGTATCTATTAGTACACATAGAAAATTCCTCACTATATAATTTTTTCTTAAACTAAAATAGGTACTCTATGATAGATAATTACTATTTTCTCTTTTCACATAAAATATATTACCTTATTCTTTATTTCTGAGAGACACATAATATTTTGAGTAAATTAAGACTCGTAATAATTAATTCACAATCCAATTTAAACAGAGACAATTATACTATTATATAAAACTAGTTTGTTTGTTTGAATGAGCTAATTTCAGGAACTACCAGTCCGATTTGAAAAATTATTTTGAATTTGTAAAATTGTATTTTTAATTTAGTGATGTCCCAGGAAGAGTTTTCTAATAGGATTCAAAGTTTTCTTATAGGATTTACGAAGTGAATCATCCAAATGTATTTTATTATATAACTTACATCATTTTTGTGTTGGACTGGCTGTGCATTGTGGAATGCTTTAAGCTTAATAACATCGCCCTACAACCCATAGGAACGGGGCAGTGACTATAAATAAATTGATAAGAGAAAAAGTGTCTATCTTGCCTACATTTCGTTGTCATGACCACTTCATCTGCCCATATCTATATTATAATTTACAGCTGAATACCTGTCACTTGAAAGAAAGCTGACTTCACAAAATGTTTAATAAGCTTGAAATGATTTTGTTATGATAAGAGATAAGAAACAATTTTTAAAATGTGAAACTTTATTACCGTTTATAAACATTTATTTTTGACCCTATTACTAGAAAATGTCTGCAGCAAATGAGACTGAACATTATATCATCAGTATGATGGTAAAATTTTAAATTAATATAGAGAATCGGAGGGCGCGTTATCATTGGCTCACGATCGAACTTACCCGAAGGTCACCGCACTACCACTCTCTAGTGCCATTTGTTCCAATTAACTGCTTTCCATTCAATTTTAACATTCATATTCATCGGAATTGTTAAAATTATTACTGGTTTGATTAGATATTATTTAAAATTATTAATGCTGTCGATTTCCACTCACTAAGTTCGCTCAAGATATAAAAAGAACACCAACAGATCCGTTTTAGTTGAGGTAGGGGCCTTACCGTAATTTAAATTATTACTACTTTAATTAGATCACAGCTGTCGACTTCAACTCGCTCAAGAGATATACAAATCTCCAAAAGTTCTTTTTCAGTTGAGGTCGGGCCCATACCCTAATTTAAATTATTACTACAACTTCCCCCAACCACCGGAAGTCGACAGCTCTAATAATTTTAAATAATCTCAAATTAAAGCAGTTATAATTTTAATAATTTCAATTAATACAAATTATATAATTGAATAGAAAGCAGTTAGTTGAACAAATGGTGCTAGTGGTACTGCGACGACCTTAGGATAAGTTCGGCCCGAGCCAGTGATAACGTGCCCTGAGTGTAGAGTTGAAAATGATAAACAAAAATACTTTAAACAAAAATATATAATGAATATGATAGATGAGAAAATAGATGAAACAGCCAAAAGTATAGAAAATAAAATCCAAATATAAAATACAAGAAGATTTAAGAATATTCAACACCCTAGATTAGTTAATGCGCCTGTTTTCTCTGTAATAAGACAAAATAATCAGAAAATTAACTGTCTTTAAGAATTGAATTAATCATCAGGTAAGAGAAAGTGAACTATGATTGAGAAATAGCAACCGGAAGGTCGATAAACTAAAGTAAAATATTTGAAATGCACTTAAACAAAACCTACCTTAATAACTGCATTGCCAGCAACAATTTCTACATCACAAAATTTGCTGTTTTGCCGAAGTAAATTAAGATTTTGGAGCATACTATTGGCATGACAACTACTTTTGTAGACTTTTTCAGTTTTATCAGGAGATTTTGAATTAGAAGGCAGGATCAGTTCACATCTCTGGAACTGAAGTCCTGATAAGCCGCTAGTTGATTTACTTCTCATTGGTGGCATTTTCGTAAAAGAAAACTGTATATTTAGCAATAACTCCAAATATAAAAGAAATATGAGTGGGTCATAAAGGAACCCATTGATAAAACTTTTAAATCAAACATTAAAACTCAATTGAGGCTAACATGAATTTCCATCACACATTTGACAAGTAAATACACCAAGTTATCTTGTTTCTATCAAAACAACGAAGGGTAGGTGCAATCACAAGTATCAGCTGACAGCTGATGCAAAATGGAACATTGATTTATCCCATTTCCACAAGTTGAATAACATTTACTTGACTGATTTACATAATTTTGATAATTTTCGAAATCTTTATACATTTTTTACTAATTTTAAACTTTTATCAGAGCTATGCTTTGGTTAATTTTGAAATTAATAATATTTGTATACAATACTTGATATTATGCTGACCTGTCATCCCCTTAAATGGCGGGAAAACTCACAAACAATACGTTAGCCGGCAGTGTTTATTCCTTGTCAGATGTAAGTTGATTTGGTGATTCGTCCTTGTCCAAGATTTATTCGTATTGCCTTAGGTATCCTTTATTTCGAAATGAAGACTGACAAAGCCATAAAGAACTTGGAAGCTGGAAAGTCCGACTACAACGTTTCATCAGATAAAGTATGTAGTAGGCTTTATAAAATGTTTCAATTTTCCGTCATTATGATGCAAAAACGTTAATGGTTGTACATTGATTTTTCTTAATACTTAAATTTCCGTATTTTTTCAGAAAATTGTGAAAGGCCTAAGAAGAACTCTTAGGCCTTTACAAAAGTCTGCAGGAGATAAAGAAAATTTGGTAGGTGCTGGATTGTCTTCCAAGCAAATGCCTGGTAAAGAAGTGAAAGAAGTTACTATAGTGTAAGTATAACCAATATTTTATATGTTTTGCCTTTTTATAAATTTATAATTTCAATTTGCTCATTGATGAGAGTTATTTTTGTTAGAAAGGTGTTTAAGTTTTAAGTATAATCTCTGCATTTGACATTATTGTTCTTGGAATTTAATTGATTTTTAATTTGCATTGCTTGACTAATGTATGTTTTTGTTCCAAAATAATACTTCGCTTCCTTTTATGAGGTAGTTATTAAATTTAATATTCTTTCTGGTTAGTTATAATTTATTTTGAATTGTAAACACTAATAGTGCCCACAATTTATCATCTGTATTATTTAATTTATTGTGTTTATTTATCTATTTGTCCTTTCTTGGATATTTGCCTTATTTATTAGTATTCTAATAGATAGTACTGTGAATTGATTTTACACAATTTATTATTTTAGGGAATAGTATACAATAAAGTTTTCATTATGAGGTTTTATGTTTTTGTCTTTCAATTTTACTGGATTACTCTATTGATTAGTTTTGTTTTACTTATCATTTACATTTTTAATCCATTTGGATTTCTTTGATTTTTCAGGGTTGCTGATTCCAAGGTTATTAAAAGAACTAAAACAAGTAAATCTAGTGGCCAAAAACCTGTTATTACTGAAGAAGATTTAACATCGGAAGGTATAAGTAGTTTGTAAAAGATTAAAAAACATGGTACTGCTTCACTAATGTTGTCTCATTGCGGAAGGAAGGATCAAGATTATGCGAACAGATTTTACCCAAAATTTGACGAATTTGACTTATTTTCCAGACCTTCCATGGAAATAAGTTAACTGCCATTAAGCACAATAATAATTTAATTTCTTCCCAGGTTTTTGACCAACTATACTCTTTTATCCTGTGTACTTTTTCGTATTATTAAGCACAATAACGATGTATAACAATAATTACGAAGTTAGGATTAAAATAAGTAATAATCAGCTACTTTCAGGTATAGTCTTCGTGTAATCTTGGCCCTCCTGCCAACAAATTTCTAATCTGGGAAGTTCGTTGTGTGTAAATTTTTTATCATATTTTTTAAAAATTTCTTTGGGGTATCTTCAATTTTTTCAGCTGGAGGGGAGGAATTCGTTTACAACATAACAATGTCTTAGTTTAGGGGTTTCATCAATATAAACAACAACATTGGTTATTTCTGCCCATGGACAATGATTTTGATGTTAAACAATCTGAAGTCAATAGCTGCTGTATCTTAATCTGTAATGTTGATAAAATATCACTTTGAAATTTTTCGATCGGTTGTTTATATTATTCAGTTGACATCCGCATGATGGTATAGAAGGATCAATCTAATTAGAGATTGATAAATTATTTGCCACTTCTATAAATTTGTTTTATTGAAAACTAGTTTCGAATGTTATACTATATTTAGAACTGAGGACGAATGTATAACATTCGAAACTAGTTTTCAATAAAACAAATTTATAGAAGTGGCAAATAATTTATCAATCCCTAGTTTATATTATTCGCAGATAATAGATGGAGAACTCACCTTAACTATAAAGGGTGAAAGAGAGTATTGATAAACGAATATGATTATATTCATATATGTAGTTAATTTCTTCTCAATGAAGAAATTAATAAGTTGTCGTTCATTTAATATAATTTTAAACAATTTGGGTGGGAATAACTAATACAAATGAATGTAATTTAAAATTTATAATTGTGTTTCATTTTAAAATCTATGTTAATGAAATTTATTTTTTTTAAAGCTCTATCAAGTACAGCTTTATTTATCCCTAGCAGCTCCAGGTAAAGCAACGTAAGATAACAGGTGAAGGTTGTATCAATATTGATACTGATGTACATTATTATAAAATTAAGTATTAATGTGAATTTTCATATATGTACTATCAAATACGCCTAATCCAGACATTTTCTCTGAAAAAAATCACTATAGGCTAAACAATTAAAATTTTCCTTCTTTTTCATGATGGAACATCCGTTAATTGATATAATGTTGACCATTTCTGTTCACTAAGCTTATGATTAGAGACTGAAGTTTAATGTAGAAACAATCACCTAAAATATTTGATGAAATAAACCAAATATAATTTTTTTTTTATCTAATGCCATTGCAACAAAATAAAATATAATATAGTTCTTAACCAGTAGATGAGTGTATCTAAGTTGTGACTTTTGTAGCAAGTTATGATAATTTAGGATTAAATATAGTTTCATTACTTTTAATCGATCTTTCCTGTAGCACTGTTAAATGGTTTCAGATTAATATTTCTTTCTAATTCTTGTTGATTCCTTTGTTGAAAACAGCTTGAATGCTAAAAAACTAAACTACTTGATCCCTTGGAGCCGTTTGATGATAAGTTTTACTTTTGAATTTCTTGTTGAATATTACAGAAAATGTTATAAAACACATGATTTGTCAAAACTTCTTTAGTTCAGTTAATCTTTATAAGTTTGTTCCTTTATTAATATTAAATATGATTTTATTTAGATGGGCCAAGTGAAGGGTATTGGGAAATCTTAGCTGAACGTCGACGTGTTGCACTTGATGCTGCTCTGAAAGAAAATGAAGAATTGCATCAAAGAATCGCTGTGTTAGAGGAAGAAAATGCCCAATGTAAATTGTTGTTGGATGAAACTAGGCATCTAGTTGAAACATTAACGGTAATATTTTCTATCATTATGTGTTAATCTTATCTTTTATATTTATACTTTTATTGTTAAATCTCTTACCAAAATAAAAATTAATTTAACTGATTTCATTTTATTTCTGGAATAAGAAGATGAGTGTATAATTACCCTGATATATATAATTTAATTTATAGCCACTTCTAAATTGTTTAACGAGTTGCGATTGGATTAGTAATTAATTTCTCAAAAACACCCTTATAATGAACAAATTAATTAAAAATCTTTTTGCTCAGGATTAGAAGTTGTTGCATTATATATTATTAATAAGACTCATCTCATTTAAAAACAAATTGAAATGAGGCAATTAATTAAAATATTCTGTTTTAGGAAGTTATCAATGAACAACCGACTGCTGCTGAGGCTGAAGAAGGTGCAGAAGAATAAATTTTCCTATTTACTGTATAAACCAAAGAAATATTATTTTATAATATTAATTACTTTTAAGTGTTCACTTGTTTAAAAAGATTTGAATCTGGTCTCGAGAAATGTAATAGTGCATTCTCTTGTTTTTGTGGCAGTTCTTTTAGCTGATTTATCAAAGTGTTTTTTTCTTTATTTTATTTTTTTGGTATAATTTAACTGGAAAATATTAATCAAAAGACTGTTCCATGAGGATTTTGTTTTGTTTTTTCTACTATCTTTCTTTCATGTAATTGTTTCTTTACAACTTGGCAATTTAAGTAACAGTGTAAATTTGAAGGCACCTGTTTCTGTTTATTTCCTTACTATTTATTTCAGTGGGGGGAAAAATAGATCTTTATTGTATTAACTTGTATTTTAGTTTTTTAATTGTACCAATATGAACATGCTGTTGAAATCTTCCTTTTCTGTTTGACTTATTCTAAAGTAGAGTAAAAAGGTCTTAATTTTTTATTTAAATATTTTTTCTTGCAGACCATGATTCATTATTGTAAGTTGAAATATAAAAGTATACTGATCGTTATTAAAAACTATTCTATAAATTGTCGATGGGAAGGGATTTGATCTTCCTTTTGTTTGTTTGTTTTGTTAATTTTTATGTGAGTAATTACTATTAAATAAATTTGTTTCAGATATTATCATTTTCAATAATTTTGTTTGCTGTAATTACATGTTCATTATTGCCAGTAAAATTTAGTAATTTTATAAAAATCAAAAGTAATGATATGTAGTTAGTACTAAGTATTGTTCCTATTATATACGTCAGATTTATGTTGCTAATTAGTGTATTTTTTCCTGATCTTTTTATAGACTGTGTTGTGTAATAAAGATATTTTCTCTGAGTATCCATAATTAATTTATTTTATTGTTAAAAAAAATTGTCTGTTTAACATTCTGACAATGAGGAGGGATATATCCCCCCGAAATGTAAAAAAATATCTGGTGCGTTGCGTGCATCATAACTTTCTCTTGCCATCCTCTAATAATTATCTTTTTAACATAATTTTAAAGAGTTCACATAAACACTACGCATAATGTATAAATACTACTCAGCAGAATGCACTTCTTCCAGTCTTCTCTCACAAAAGTATAATAAATTAGTTTTTTAAACAACTGTTGTACTGCAATTCTGTACACTAAATATTTTTAGTTAGTCAAAATGAAAATATATTTTAAACGTTTCGGTTTAGTTTCCATGTAAATTCCATTTAATAATATAAAAGTTATTACAATATGTTATATGTAATATGTAATAACATATTGTAATATTGTAATATATAATGTTACAATACATTATTACATATGTTATTACAATGCATTGTTACAGAGCGTTTTGTTAACAATAGGTTGGTGGCTTGGTAGGAGGACAAACCGGTCGCATTCCGGATGCGCTCGGCTTTCCTTCTTGGATCTTTTAGTCCTTATGAGATACGCTGTATCTTTGCTAATACTGGTCCGATTGTGATCTTTGATTTTTAGATAATTTAATTATCTTTCATAAAATTCTATACATAATTTATCACAAAATGCATACTTTTTAAGTTAAGTGCAAATAAAATTTTCTGTTCATTTTTTTTCATGCATTTCTTCGGTGATATACTACATAGATGAAAAGTTAAAGGGCTTTAAGTAGAGGACTTTCAGAAATTTTTATCAAAATCGTTTGAGCCATTTACAAAGAAAATTGTAAAATGAATGATATAATGTAACACTTCCTGTTGGTCGATTTTGATGTAAAAGTACCTACCTTAAATACGTAGTTTCAGTTTCATACAACTTTGTTTTTGAGCTAGACTGTTCACACAAACAGACCTTTTTGCAAAATTTCCTTAATTGGACTCAGAAGACCTTAAAACATGTATTTCCGTTGAAAACTGTAATTCAAAAATATTCACGATCGCATTACTTCTCCTTACTATATATTTCATATATAGATAAGGGAAAGTAAAAATATGATTTTCATACACTCCAACAATAAGTATTAGCCAATAGCCAAATGCCTATTGAACCTCAAAACATGAAAAGATCAATATGACAACAAAACATGGCAATACAATTTTATGCCTGACAGACTCTGAATGTTATTCCCGAAACTTGAAAATATTAGTTTAATTAATGTAATAACCAATTGTATGTACAAACATTGGGTATGTTTTATTCGTTTTCGAATCTCACTTGTCTGTTACATAAATCATACAACATATACTTTTTTTCTATTATGGTTCAACATTCTTAAGTAATACAACCAGGACTTGATATGTTATCTTTTGGTCACCAATCTATTCTATCCAGAGCGAGAGATTCGAGATTTATTACGTGAGTCCTCTGTGAAATAAAAGCTTTATCCCTTCACCATAAACAAAATTGGAATAGTTCTGAGCAACACTCACTAAGATACCTTTCCATTTAAAACTAGGTTTAATGGAATCCTGCCCACAATTATTTTGTAGTTAATAATGAAATAATTTTCCCAAGTCTGTATCTTCCTATTGAGGTGATTGGCAATGGTGTGACATAAAACTCTGGGTATCAGACCTTAAAGTTTAAGAAGAACATAGGTGGTAAAGATGAGTGAAACAGCTAAGTAGCAGTGCTACTGCATGTAGGACTATTTATTATATAAATCGACGTCGTTTTTTTGAAAAGGCTTAAACAAAAAAAAATGAAAAATTTAGATTTCAATTTATTACTGAATGTAAACACCACCTTCATTGATTCCCATTCACGATATAATGAAAAAAATATTAGAAGTGGTCTAAAAATCGACTATTGATGACGTAAGCACCAAATACTGATGACTCAGTCTGACCTTGACTAGTGCTAGAAGCCTAAAAATATATTTTAATTATAAAAGTTTTGCCACCTTAATAAACTCCTACAGCACACAAGAAAAAAATATATTTGGTAAAAAACGTTTTATGTTGTTTGCTAAATGGCGCCTTCTTAAAAAAACCGATGTCGATATATATTAAAATAAATGTTTTTAACATAAAAGAGACAAACATTAATTGTTATGATATAATTGAAAGATTCCAAACAAAAAGTCTAGTCTCTAAAAAAAAATCTATATCACTACAACCCGCAAAGGATCTTGGGTTCAATGCTTGGTAAGGAAGTACTGTTTCTAAGCCAACAGTTGTGCAAGGAGGTGATTTGGTCAAGATCACACTCACCAGATTTTTTCCCCAATTAAATAAAGCTGGATAAGGCCCAGGAGGGTCTCCTAATCCCACAGGACCGATCCACGGCTGAAAACAGAATAAATAATTATCTGCCACAGCTGGTCTCAAACCCAGGACCTCGAGATTAGTAGCACTGAGCTATCCCACTCCCTAGTCTCTAAAATACCAGTAAACAACAAACCACTCAATATTTCTCCAATTCAGGCATCATCAGAGGCAAACTGTCGTAGCGTTGTCAAAGTTTTACAGGATAGTGATCAATCTTTATATTTGATGTGTTCCATGGTTCATTTACCCTTATAGCACATTTTCGATACTTATATTCAAAAAAATGGTCAGAATAATGAAAATAATAATAAAATAAAATAAAAATCATCAAAATTGAACTTAAAGACAGTTCACCTGTGGCATATACGTTTAATAAGATATAACTAGAAAAAAATAAAAAATTTATAAGGATATAATAACGTTTAATTTCTCATACCCAGTGTTATTGAGAAAAGCAAAAATTTTATTTAAAAAAATTGGGAGAATTTTTTTCTTTATTTCGGATCTGGACTTTTCTGATGATAGATAATTGTTGACACGTTTAGGTGAGGGAGATTTCCGGCCAGAAAGAAGGAATGGTTCATGATGGTAGCTCATCTTGCTGGTTTGCACAACCAAACTGTAATGCAAAACAGGTGATGTGAACGTTCACGTCATCTATAGAATCATTTTTTTTTGTTTTCCTTGAAAATGTTCAACTTACTAGAGTTCGAAAATCAGTTTCTAAGATAGATTCAATAAAAAAATTAATCCTGCCCCCAGATAATATTATTGCTAATATTAACACAGTGAGCATGTAACCACATGTAGGTGAGGAAGTACATGTCCGCCAAAGTTGTGAATTCTATTTTATGTATAAATATTTGAATTTAATGTCGATCAGATTCAGAATATTTTGTTATTTTTATTGTTTATTGCTACTAAATAACACTTATACTTTTATTTTACTAATTGGATTCAGAATATTTTTTTTTTCTTATTCATAGTTGAATTAATCTTACACTTTTCTAATTTTATTTATATACCATATGATTACCTTTCAAAATAAAATTCTAAAAATATGTTATTTGTTACTTGATAAAACGCATTTTTCATATTCGCCACATTATAGTTGGCATGACGATAGTTTGTTTTACCAAGATAATGATGTTTAGTCAATGTATCAGATAACTTAATACTTATGGGATTTTTGTTTTATATGAAAAACGGAAATAAATATAAATGGAAGGATGTGGAATAAAGAGTAAAACTCCTTAACTGATCCAAGCAGTTGAAGGATACAGCATAAGTAATTAAAAGGATGGTCAAAATGTTTGCAAGGATTTTGAAAAAATAAAATACAATAAAGTTAAGAATCTATAAGTACATCAAACATAACATATTATGCATAATGCCATCGACAGTAGACAACCACTCATTCACAGTTATGTGTACAAAAATAATACATATGACAAATTTAAGTACAATGACATTATTTTTTATAAATGCAATGAATTTATCAAATTTTCTTTAAGATAATACATTTTATTTAACTAACCAGTTATAGATCACTTTTAAAATGTAATACATCTGTGAACTTCAAAAAATAATTGATATCATGAGTATTCCTTTGACAGAAAAATATATATGTTAATAACATTAAAAAGGCACACAACACATTTGACATACTTTTTTTTTCACTAAGTCCCAAAAAATACTTCCTTGGTCTTTTTTTAAATTTAAAAAAAAAAATCTGGAAATGAAGTACATTAGAACTATAAGAAAGCGTTCTACTCTAGGTTCATAATTAACTCTAACCAACCTAGCAGTGGTACAACTTAAATTCAATTTTGCGATGCATTTTAAATTAATAACTACACAGTAGATATTTTGGGAAGTTTCATTTCATGGAGATGTGATATTAAAATCAAAATTCTGACTGACTAGAAACGCACTTTGTTAATTTTGATT
Source organism: Rhaphigaster nebulosa (assembly GCA_948150685.1). Taxonomy (NCBI): domain Eukaryota; kingdom Metazoa; phylum Arthropoda; class Insecta; order Hemiptera; family Pentatomidae; genus Rhaphigaster; species Rhaphigaster nebulosa. The sequence continues at coordinate 103,102,111 of OX411311.1, forward strand.
TATTAGGCTTATCAAAAATTATTTATAAACACCCATAAACCATAAAAAAGTTTCAAGCCTTTTTCAAGTGTTAATTAAATTTCAAAACTTGGATTTCCTTTACCAGGGCACTTCAATCCAACTTATTTATTTTTAATATAAAATAAATTTTTGTTCTTAATTAATGGCTTTGAAACGCTAAAATAATTTTGTTAAGTACATTAAAAAGATTTTATAAATAAAATGAAGTCACTTCCTAAGAGAAATGTTTAGTTTATCATTGTCTATTAACAATGGGAAGGGCAACAACACGCATTGATTTATGGATATTTCAAGATAGTCATAATATAGTAATACTTAATCATAGAAATGAAACATAAATCACTAAAATTTGAACCAATCACATTTTTTTCAATACTAACTTTAATATCACATTTCTTACAAAAACTACATATAAGCAACACCAATAGAAATAAAGTACTTATCAAATAAGTACCAATCACTTAACTTACTAATTTTTTACTTAAACCAGGGTAACTAAGTGAGACAAATTACTAATATACAGCTGAACCCCCACATATTGAATTTCAATGTATCGAATAACTCTACTAATACATTTTTTTATTTATTTTTAGAATCTTGAATTTTTATAAGGAAAAAACTTTTTTATACATTGAATAAAATTTCTATATATCTAACAAAACAATTTGCATCTTAAAATTATATAACCAGCAAGAAGAATAGACCGAAAAAAAAAATCTAGAGAACAAGTAACGGAAGCATTCTAAACTGTAACAGCTTGCTATTTCTTTTTCACATTTCTGAATAAGTTCTAACAATACTAAATAAAATTGAATATTAGTTTAAAATGACTTGGGCAGTATATGCCCAAAAATACATAAGAAGCTGCTTTGCCAAATAGTAAGAAAACTTCGGTATTTATTCATTTTCATGTACATACATAATGCATGCATATGAATATTGATAGTACATTCTATATTAATAAGTATGTCGAATTTTGGTATATAAAAAATTTGCTATTAAATCGTAATTTGTAAAATTTTTAAAAATAAAAGTTTACACATATATTTATTTTATTTTCCTTTAACTCTATCCAAAAAATATATATATCCGTCAACTCTAAAAGTTTAAATTTAATTTATTGTTTAATTTCATTTATTTTGTTTATTAACAACTCCATAAAATTGCAATATTTTTTATGTATGACATATTTTTTTCAAGGAAACTCCAAGTTAGATATATATATAGATTCAAAAGAATGTAAGTATAAGTATTTATAATTCATATCGTGTTACTGATACCAATCTAACAATTTATCTATCAGTCTAAAATTAATACAAATAAAAGATGATTCATAAGTACTTCAGAAATCAATCGATGAAGGTATAATAATAATTATTACTATTTCATTCCAAAATTTAAAACACAAAGGACGAGTTTAGCACCATAAAATATACTAAATAAAGAAGGAACACATAAATTAAAATTTTTTTTAACAATTTCCTTATCGATAATTCACCACTGCTAGGTTACAGAGGAACAACATTGATGCTCTATTCAGATTAGAATTTATTAATAAATATTAAATCTAATCTAGCTGATGAAGTAATACTAACAAAACAAGGTATGAATATTCAAAGGGAGATCAAAGAGCATAGTAAGACTAGTAAGTCTGGAAACAGCGAGATATTGAACAAAAATTACATATTTATATACTAAATTCTCCCCTTAACAATGAAAATTTTAAGTAGAATAAATACTCAAATCAAAACAAATGACTCAATGACAATTAATAGAACATTTTTTGTTCTATTGATGTCGAGAACAATATATTTCCACGATTCAAAAACTACTTGGAATACAGTATTACTATAATTTGGTGCTTTGAATTGTCTAGATTTCAATACCTATAAAATGGAAACAAAACGGCAATTATTTCACTTGATTTTCAGATTTCAAGCTGATGCCATTCATGTTGGGGATTCCTCCATTCATACTCTCAGAATCTGGAACTGATAATTCAAACATAAAAATACAAATAATAGTGGTAGTAATCAAATGCTTTAGAATGTTAAGTTAAACTAAGCACAGTTGAATCTGTACGTATTTAACTTCCAGATATATATATATATTTTTTTTTTATGCACATTTATTATCTTCTAAATAAGAAGTTACTCTGTTATAAAACAATATAAATTACTAAAGAAGATATTTTGAAAAAAATCAAGAAATAAAACCAAAAAAGACTTAGGAGCGCAATGTGTTGTTTAGCAAATTTGTATATCAAATTTTTTAAAGAAACTTTCAAGTTAGATGTACATAGGATTCAACTAAATACATATTTAAAACTTGGGTTTAAATAATATGAATATTAGTAAATTTTTAAGAGTGCTTATGTCTAGCAATAAATGATAGAATCATTCATAAAGTTTCATTTATGAGACCCTTGAGGAATGTTTACGAAGGGAGGGAATTAGGCTGAAACAAGACCTATCCTGTTTCGTCATGATTTACATACAATTTTAATTCTTTTTCTCCACATGGGTAACTTTTAGTAATGTAGTGGTTAAGTAAATGGTTAAAGTTTAGATTGCTTGTAAAGTAATCTGGTACAAAGTATAACATCCGTGTGTGAAGTTAAAAATATTTTTATACAATTATAATATTTTTTATTTTTATTAGTACAGTACTAAAAATTTCCCACAAAATTATTACATTATTAAATAGCATGGATTTTTCATAGCAGGAATGGTTTGTCCACTAACTAGGGACAAATTAGCCCAGTTACCTTATCATCAAAAAAAGGGTCCACTTTGAGTCAAATAGGGGAGTAGATTTCTTTTTTTCATCTTGTACATGATGGTACGAGATGTCAAATCCAAGTTTACGACCTTGGCGGCCCTCCGGATAAGTGGTAAACAAACCCAAAACTGCGAAAATTTTACAATTTTTTTTTTTCAGTTTTTGCCTAGTTTGGCCATGAAGGAGCAATTTTTCAGCAAAGATTATTCTATACATTTTAAAAATAGATTAAACTAGCTAAAATATGAGACCAAATTAGTCTCTGAGATACAGCTTATCAAATTTTAGGCTATTTTCTTGTTTCACCATATATAACTGGCCTTACACCTTCAATAACCTCTCTGAAATGGTCCAACTAAGTAAAAATTTAGTAAATGTAACATTGGGAAGGGGTAGCCGGGACAGGTTTGGGTTTAGCGGACCACTAGAGTCTAGAGAGAAATTTCCTTAAGAGGAGGGACTGCAGGTCGGATCTTATCCATGGTGAATACAATATACTTCAAAGAAGAAGAAATAGATGCGCTCAAAGGTGTTCTGTATAACATTGACAAATCTACAATTTTGAAAACACAAGAAAATGGAAGATTCCAAACTCTTGTAACTAAATTCAGCATTGCCCAACAAAATCTAGAAAACAGTGGATCAACTGCAAAGCTGTGGAACAACTATTTTAGAATTCGGACATTGGTTAAACAATTTATCCAAGCAGAGCGGATGGGAGATTAGGGTTGGCATTTTAACACCGTCCAAAGAATGCTACTGTTCTTAAAGTATAAGGAAGAAGTTGTCTGTATTTTCAGAATATGTTGGAATTAGCCAACAAGATGGTTTATAATAAATATTAGCTATTTATGATGGATTCTTCACCATTCGGTATTAAAAAAAGTTCTGTTCAGCTGTTTGGACGGACATGAACACAGAACAAATACTCATGTGCTCAGTAAAATGCTATAAAGGTTTAACGCAGGATCATTGCATAGCTGACACTGTGCTAACCCATAGAACTAGGGATGATCGACCTCCAGAATATATGTGCAGAAGTTGAGGATTTCTACTATGTTAATAGACAAACAAATGACGATCACGTAGCAATGAGACCATTGCAAATCACTGAAGATGAAGCTGATACAGAAAATCTGTGCAACTGGTTTATGCAGGCCCTCTATTCCCTAATATGGATTTGATATTGTCCTTAACCACTGGACTTGCAGGAGAGGAAGAAGTCAACTGTCACATGGCTAGAGATATTGGGAAGGAAGAAATGTCAAGTTATGGAAACATCCAAAGCATCAAATTGAAACTTAGGAACAAAGTTGTATCCAATATTGTGAATGTTGGCAAGAAACAGATAACAGTTGACCCTGTCACACTTTTCACAGGTTATGGCTCACAGTTGGTGAATAGAAACATAGGTTCCCAATGTCTCTATTCACTTAAGAGAGAATGAGGGAGGGCACAAAATCCTCTTTCTATGCATCATTCCAACCTGTTAATAATGATGAGACATGAGGAAAAATAAAATTTGTAGTTTAGATGGTGGTCATCTCCTTCACAAAGTGATGTGGTCCCTCCCCCTCCAAAAGCTCCTGATTGGAGTCAATAGCTGCCAGGCACACCCAATATTTCGATGCATGGTATGGTAAGTACGCTGCAGTAGTGTTTGACAGCTACTCAACAGAGGCTCAAAAAAAAAGGGGAAGAGCTCTAAATGTATTTGCCGAGCTCAGGCACATTCTTCTCCAGATGTGATATTTGAGACAAACATACCTCAGATTTCACAAGAAAAGTTTTTATCTGATGATAAATTTAAATGCATCCAGCTGCTGAAAACAAAAACATTCAGGTTTTTCAAAGGCGAAAAACATGCTGACAGGATGATCGTCACTACAGCTATAACAAAGGCCTCTGGTTTTGAGGTAGTGGTTATAGCAGGTGAGGACAAGACTTGTTGGTCAATCTCACTGATCCCACACAAAACAACAAATACCTCCTTAAATGTGGAAGAGGCAAAAGGAAACATAGATGCCCCCTATCTAACCACCTTAACAACTACAGATATCCCTTTCAGTGGATGTGATTCGATGTCATACATCTTTCAGTCTAGGAAAACTCATGTTGCTGACAGTAGAAAATCATTCAGACATTAAGGAGAAGGCAGTAGTATTTTCAAACCCAAATGACCAAGGGTTGTCTACTGCTCACAGACAAATGGCAGAAAGAAAATTAGTTTGGATATGAACAGTAAATGAATTCTCTACCCCCCTCCTACCCTCATCCTACTCTGGCCACTCTCTTCTGCTCCCCTTCTGAATGTTAAATTTATAAAAATTTTTACTTGACTACACCATTTGAGAGATATTAATGAAGGTAGGTTTAAAGCCGATCTTCATTGGTGAAATAAGAAAACTCCTAAAAATGAACAAATACAGAAAATTGTAGATGCTGTATGTCTATGAGACTATTGGGTCTACAGAGAACAATATGATCTCTAATTTTCACAAATTTAATCTAGTTTAAAAATGTATAGAATAATTTTTGTCAAAAAATTGCTCCTTCATGGTCAAAATGGGTAAAAACTGAAAAAAAATTGTAAAATTTTTGCAGTTTTGGTTTTTTTTAACACTGCTCTATCTGGAGGTACAAGATATAAAAAAAACAACCCGCTACCCTGTTCAATGCAAGGTAAAATGTACTAGGTGACTATGCTAAATCACATAATGTCCTGTCCAAGAGTAAAGGAAACTTGAATTTTTACTATCATAAATAACAGTAAAGACTCCAAGTTTGCTATGTTAATACTTATATTATTATCCAAGTAATCTTGTATGTTTTTTGTTTTAAGATCATAGTATGGCAATTTTGCTGTCTTCTATAAATATAGTGATTCTGATAAAGAACTAAAAACACTTCCCCATGAAACTCTAGAACTGATTAATTTAATGTCAATTTGTGTGCATACTACTATCTGGCATGTAAAAACTGGTATTGGAAATATAATTGAGCAATTGACTCATATTTTTTTTATTTTTACAGCAACTCAAATCTTATGAAAGATAGTTTCCACATCATAATATATTTGGAAGAATAAAATTTATAAATGCTACCTTTTAGTGAGTGACAGAATTTACTTTCTGCAGAATTCCATTCTGCACGAAGAGATAAGTTATACATGGAGTATTGTGGGTCCCCTGTAACTTCACAGCTGATCTTTAAAAACTTAGGCAATGCTTCTTCCAAATGCCCATCTTCCAAAGCTGAATATGTTTCCAGAAGAACAAGTCCATTGCATCTGCATTGAGAAAAACAACAATTTAATCATTAAACAGATTAGATGATCGTTAATAAATAAATCTAAATTTAGGTCTCAAATGAGGCTCATTGTCTAAATGAGAGCAACCGAGTAGATATTTCAATAAAAGGGTAGCTGTCTGATTGAGTTAATTTAATTTAAAAATGTAACTTAATCATATTCTAGTATGCTTAAAAAAGTATTACATCATTATTATCTTTGAAAAATTTAGTATTTTTTGATGATTTAGTAAGTTCCAATCAATAATCGGGAATCGTGCATATGACATAACCTATGTATCTAAGCAATAAACATAGATAAATTAGACTTATTTTTATTAAAAATAATAGTTATACCTGGGATGACATGGTGTTTTATATATATCCAATTGGAAGTACTGATTATTGTCCAAAAAACAACGTCTTTTTTTATAAATTGTGAAATGAGAGTTATCTTTTTGGTTAAGAAGATTCACATAGTCCCTGTGAGTAAGTTGAGTTTTAACTTCAACTATCTGGCCATGAATTCTTGGTTTGCGGATGGTATGTGTGTAACTCCAATGACCTTAAAAATATCAAAGGGAAATAAACCATTTATTAATTTGTTTATTATATAAATATCAATTACATTTGATAACATTTTCAATTATTATTTATAAGTAAGATATTAATAATAACTGAATTTATGGACTAGACAATGATTAAGAGTCCATATACACTATCTTCTTAATATATTTAAAGTGTACAGCTATTTAACATAACTATTGCTTATAGTGAAACCAATAATGTCAAAATATTGAATGGGTTCTCGGGCAACATACATGAATGCTTTTAACACCAACATAATGTGCAAATATTTTAACCATGTATGATACCAGAAAAACAACTAATATTGTTTAAAAACTCTGGAAGTATTATGAACATTCATGCCATATAAAGTGAATGTTCATGGCTTTAACAGTGAATTCGTTAAACAGGGGAAGTAATAATTTAAAATGTCAACAATCGTTTTCCTAAATTTTTATGCTCAGAAAAAAATATAAGTGCCTTTCCAGTTGTGTTCAAAAAGTAAATTAAGGTTAAAGATTAGAAATATTTTATCATTAACCAATCAATAATTGGGAGTTTGTATATTATATCATGCATTCAAGCTTCTTTTACTGGTACTTTTAGTATCAGTTAATTAACATCCTTAATTTAATGTAACCTTGCTGAATATCCAAAATCTAATGGTAATGAGATTTTGGTCTTATTAATTATCTTATTTAAGAGATTTAATTTATGAGATTAAAGTCTTATTTATGAGATTTAAGTCTTATTAATTAATTATACAATAGTAAATCATGGCATCAATTTAGATATTTTCTTCAACAGAACTAAGAAATTTTGATAATTTTTTATGGGAAAAATAAATGGAAAATTTCAAAAAAATGTTTTATGTAAAATTGAAATTTCAAAGCATAATCTTTCCAATCGAAATAAAAGCAGAAAAGAAAGAGCTATTCCCGTTCTTTCAGTCAAGTGTGTTGGGGCAACATCCTATTATTCTGAAGTCAGCAACAGATGTTAATTCTTTGAGTTTGAATTTTAATTTGTGTATAAATTATAATTGCATTCACTATTATATTTGACTAAAAACAGGAAATGAACTATTAATTAACATATTAAAAACTCAATATTTATGAAAGATATAGGTCAAAGTACAGCCTCATTGGTTTAAAACCTTCCTGCACTAGGACAAGTAATAATAGCTCAATTTGTATCATTGAAGATTTTTTAAAAGTGGGATTGTACCAAGTGTTAATATTTTAACTTTAAGAGTAAAAAAAAAAAAAAAAAAAAAAAAAAAAAAAAAAAAAAAAAAAAAAAAAAAAAAATGTGAGACTGTTCACCTTTCTGCCCGCGCTTCCTCAGCCTAGCCTGCATGTATGGGTGGTTACTTGTGAGGTAGTTATGAACCACTTCAAAGTCTTGGAATGGAGGAAAAACTTCTTCTGAAGGGAGAGGACCTTTCACTAAAAACTTCCTCTTCCTAGCGTTGGTGAGCAATCTATCACCGGTATCTATACCCATCTTCTGGCAGATACTCTTAAGGAACAAAACAAAATTCTGTTAGACGCAAGTATTTGATTATCAGAAATAATAATAAATAAAAATTATTACAGCTATCATGCGACGAATTTTCTTTTCAAACTCAGTTGAATTGTCAATTACATCAAAGTAAGGATGTCCGACCCATGCTGAGGCTGCATTATAATCAAGTTCTCTAGCCAGCTCCATGCCCTCGCTGCGGCAAGCATGGTCCTATAATAAATCATATTATAATGTTAAAATAATAAAACTAAGATAAATTAATTTTTTTAAACTTATTTTTAACACAAGAAGGACGTGCACAAAATGACCTAATTTGAGACTTTTATTTATTTTATATAAGTTCTAAGCAGTTTATTTTTATTTAAAAAGTCTCAAAATTATGCAAATTAAAAAAAAAAAAAAGTCGCACAGTGTTTTGTTCTACTGGACTTTATTAAACTATTCCTTTTAAAACTATAATTGACCCTTTTGATATAAATTACAGGAATCCAAACATGATTTATGACCAGCGATATCTGAAGCTATTCCACAAAGGATGCAAAAAAAAAAAAGAAAAGATGGTGAATTCGACCAGAATATTCCTCAAAAATCTGTGTGAAACATTTATTGTGGAAATTGTAGTGCTGAGTTTTCATTGTGCAGTTAGTGTATAAATAATTGATTTGATGATTGTTAGTTTATATTATTAGCATAATTATAATTTTATATTAATAGTATAATTATATTATTAGTATAAAAAATTTTATAATCGTTCAATTTTATGCTTTATTACCATCAAATTATTTCAACCTTAATTATCAAAACTTTTCATTTATTATATTGATATTTACTTAATATTTAAGCATTGTCTATTACAAAATTTTATTTGAAAGAAAATGTTCATTGGCATATCATTACTGGAGAAAAGAATTTTATGGAAATTTGTTTACATAATTTAATAACATCTAATTCATCGATTCTCTTTTAAGCAAGATGTTAAACCAAAGTGAAATTTAATGGATCTTACAAAATATACTTTCTTTAGCTAAGTTTTCGATTAATAAATAATCAAAATTACCTCTGTCGTGTAGAAATCTTCAGCTCCATTCGCTGCAGTAACCATATGCACAATCTGGTTATATCGGTTGTCTCTGAGTTCTACATTATTCCAACCATTACTGGCCATCATTTTTTCCCATTGTTCTTTAGATATAACTGAAATACATTTTTAAAAAATGAAGAAATTCTAATAATCTCTACTTCTAAAATTTGCAATGCAATAATAATCACTAAAAATAAAAAGTTTACAATTCAAAATTATACTATGACATAAAAGTTCAGCCCGGCTTTCATTTATAGCCGCTAACCGCGAGAACTACCAATCTTAAACAAATTTTAACATCATTTTCATGGTCTCCGGAAGGTTTAGCAATAATAAAATCTATCTATTTGTGCAATTGAGTGAAACAGTATTGCCGTTGAGACAAATTTAATGTGGTTGTGACCACGTTCCTTGAGAATGTCTGCAAGAAATGAGATTGAACAATATTTCATAAGTAATTATTTAAAGGATTATTTTGTATTTTAGGGGATTAATAACTTTAAAAAGTACAGATATGTAAAACCCAAGAGCATATATGAGGTGCTCCATAAAAGAAGGGCCCATCCATCATGTTACCAATCTTTTTTATTTTTTATTTGACGGCTGGTATAATATTATATATGTATAATTTTCTTGATATCGTATATTCTTGATATATATGGTTTATATAAATCCTATAGAACATATTATAAGGATCATTTATATACAGTGTATTATATCACCACCCTTCTTGTATGGAATACCTCATCCAATTAAATTAGTTAAAATATCTAATTTTCACTAAATACAATAATTGATATCAATACTTTCAAATACGTTCATTTAATTTATTCACATACACACACAAACCCACACAAATATATATATATATATATATATATATATATATATATATATATATATATATATATATATATTATATACACATATGCACACAAATCTAGCAATAGCTAAGTATACCGGGTCAGCTAGTTGTACATTAACAAATAAAATGAAATGATTTTATACACAACCAGCAAACCAAATTATCAAAGAATAAATAAAAAAAAGCAATCACCATTGCCAACAATGACGAAAGAGTGAATCATATTCTATAATTTAAACACTACTTATAAACAATTAATTATGGACTAGTGACCTTACCTTAATGCTCTTTGGCATTAAGAGACCAGAGTAAAAATAAAACTTAGATCAAACATTACATTCAGAAAAAAAAAGAAAAGAAAAAAGAATGGATTTGGAACAATGCTTTAATTATTTGTTTAATTTAACAAAAATAAAAATCGTGTTTGATGACTACTAATAAATTTAATTACAATCAATTATCATAACCATAAATAATTTATAATTTATTTTAATTAAATTTAATTTTTATAAAATTATTAATTGAAGATTCCAGAAGAAAACCTTAAACTCCCAAAAATAGTAAATAATTAACCAGTTAACCTTGAGTTTTTATTCTCATTATTATCTTGATAGCTGACAAAATAAGAATTAGCAATTTAATAAAGTAAAATAAATAAAGAAAAAAAAAATATCCAGTTTATGGTACTAAGAATAACATAAAATTAAGGAAAAATAAGACAGAAATTGTACACAATATTGAAGTGTCGTGAGAAGAATTCATAGATTATATTTTAATTAAGACATTGAATTTTACTTTCTATTGAGGTAATGGTTTACAGACGCAAAAACTTAAACCAAAAGTAAATGATACTGAGCCTCATCGATATGTGTACTGATATAAGAGTTATATCTTACTGTAGGTTTTAAATAGCTAAAACGCTAGGGGAATTTCATAAAAAATGAAAATTTGCATGAAATCAGAAATAATGAGCCTAAAAATGTCTGAAGCTATAACCTCTGTTAATACTTTTTTTTTGTAGTTGCAATCCTAATTAACAATTAAACATATTGTGATTGACAAATTTTCAATATTTTTCATATTAAGAAAAATTATTAGTCTAAATGTACTGTCACAAGTGCTACCATTAAAAAGCATAGTTTTAGTGCTTAAAAACTTAAACAGGCCTAAATCAGAATTTTTTATTAAGCGGAGGCACTTTTGATTATTCAAAAATTGTATCCTTTAGAAAATATTCAGTAATACTAGGGGACATAATACTTTTGATAATTTTTAAAATATAATCAACTTTAATTTAAAATATGAAAATTTCAGAATCATTAGCTGCTGCTCAAAATGTCCAGCAGCGAATCAGATAGGAATCAACCCCACATGTCTCCAAGCTGGACACTCAGGGGAGGGAGAGGGGAAGTTGTACCCACATTTCCAGCATACATATGTCAGCATTGAATTTTCATAAGAGTTTGGAACATTGCAAAAAAAAAAAAGTAATACCACAATATCAGCCTTAATTCCTTCTTAATGATCTCAATTTAACATATAAAAAATTATGGCAATAGAGAAACGTATTAACAAAAAATTTAAATGCAACCAAATAAAATTGATAAGATTCTTACATGCAGAAGCATCCATAGCTCCACGATCACAAATGATGAGGCAATCCCGATTGCTAGACTCAGCAAGTTCGAAGAAGGTATTTTCAATTTGGAGCATAGTTTTCAAAAGATTTTCTTGAAATCTGTAGGCTGAAAGAGGAAAATATATATATATTATACAAAAAGGTTAAAAATTGTAATCATCGAGTATCATAAAGAAAAACTTATCAATTTTAACTGCGAAGATGATATGTCATATTAAATTGTTGAAAAAAAAAAAAAAAAAAATGATGTCCTTTTCCTATACATAAAACTCTTTAATAATGAATGCATAAATAATCATTCAAACTAGCTGAGTTGATTTTTTTTTTAATTTATAAATAAATGATTATTTGTATTAACACACACATTATACATGCATTTCTGTGTACTTCAATACACATTTATAATTAAACAATAGCAATGAAATTCAAAAATTACTAAAAATGTACATTGGCTTTAATATCTAATACAAATTTATGTCCATAAAATGTTATAGGACCTGTTGTTAGGGAACTATCTTAAAACAATATTTTTAATAATTTTAAAATATAAATATTGACTAAACAGTTTGTTAAGTGGCTAAATATTTTTTTCTTTAAAAAAGTATTAACAAATGTCAAATAAGATAAAAAAATTATGCTGGTGTGGTTCCCAACTGAACTGTTTATGATACTCTTAAGAATGAAATTAATGTAAATCTAGTGAATTCATAGTGATGACCATTAAGATTTATTAAAATAATGGTTTCAATAACACAACAGAGGGCATTAAAAAATAGCTAAGACATCAATAGATAAACCTATCTAAAGAAAGTTCTTCACAAAGAAACATTAGACCAAATAAGGTATGAAAACTAATTAACAAAAAAAAAACATAGAAAGATGGTTTACAGCAAAATACATTGAATCTGAGAATTTTATTAGGAACAAAGACAAAAAAAAAACTTAGTTTGTGTTTCCTCAATTCATTGTTAAACCCAAGGTCAATTAATTTTAATTTAAAAAAATTTCCTACTTTCTTTCTAAACAACAGTGTTTATAAACATTAATCTTTTCAAAATCAACAAAGCATTATTATATACCTTCAAAAAGAAAGTGACACATCATTCCTTAGATTTCTGTAAAAAATTTATAGTTACAATTTTAATATTTTATGTTATCTTCAATTTATTTGCCTTTAGGTCAATTCTGGAAGGTCAGAAATTGAAAATAATTCTTTAAAAATTTAATATTTGTTCTCATACAATTTGTTTATACAAAAATTTCTTACGACTTTGATTTTTCTTTTTTCAGTAAAAATTACCAAATGAATTTGGATTGCATTCGATTCAAATGGAAAAATAAAAGACTAATGTTCTAAGATAACTTTGTTTGACAAACCCTACAAAACTTGAGATAAAACTGTGATTTTGGTTATTAGGCATGCTACAAATTATTATAATACAATTATCATCATCATTTTCCAAATAATTATGTAAAAGAAAAATTGAAAATTTGTTTGAATTTAATTTATTCTTTTTTTTTTGTTAAGCTTTTCGTATAATGATTCCAAAACACTTTATATTTTTACTCTACTTTATATTTTTATTCTATCTTCATAAATTGGACCATTAGTCTGTCTAGGAGAAAAGACGCCGATGGATGGATTTTATTTTAGTCTATCGAATCTCCAATTTCAAGAGAGAAGGGATTAAAAATTATTTTCCTTGGTCAATTAAAAAGATCTTTTTGGAGCTGAATGACTTAATTAATTGATAAATAATTAGGCAAAGATATCATGAAAAATACTATTAGGGCACAACTACATTATTAGGAAAATTTACTATGATATGACTCATCCAAATCTCAGCGAGGAGTCAATAAAAATTTTAATTAAATATAAAAACGAAGGAAGCTGGCATCAATTACGAATTTTTTTATATTCTAGGCCAAACTACCTGCCGCTGCAGACCCTTGAGGTTTCATCAAAAATGGTTTTTAGTTTAAAAGTTTAAGAGAACTTGGAGTAGTCAGAAAAAAAGGAAGCATCTACTTTTAAAAATCACTACATGGAATCCTCTAAATCATGTGGTCTCAAAAAAACTTTTTAAATCTGACTTAAAGACCCATAAATTTTTTTTCCACTTTTTAGGAATTTTGCTCCTTTCTCAATGTTCTCTAGCAGCTTTACGGTTGATCAAAGAGAAATTTTTTACAAACATAAAATATAGGAAATTTTGTCTAATTTAATTTTGTATAGAATGATCTTCTTGAAAAAACTAATAGTTTCCTAAATTTAGATGAAAAATAATGTAGCAAAATTCTGATATTTACAAAAAAAAAACAAGGTTCCAGACAATTATCTGACAGCAATCCAAAGAACTGTGGTGTATCAAAATTTATGACTACAATAAAACTACCCCCTATTTTCCTAAATCGCCTAGACAATATAGTATTATAAAATAAAAATTAAAATAATGCAATCTGTTCATAAATAATAATAATAGGAGATTGACATTAAAGAGCAGTAGAGGTGAGGGGAGGGGACTTGACTTAGGGAGATGGGTGGGCACCTCCATATGTAACTTAATGAAACTAATTTTCAAGTTTCTCAGTAGCTAATAATAAAAAGCGCGGTAAACTTGTTTTATTTTAATCAATTAATTTTAATATGGAAAGTTTTGCAAATTAAGAAGCGAATAAAATTAGAGGGTATGAAAAAAAATAATTTTAAATCGAAATTGATATATAAAATGTAATTTTAGTTTATAAATATTATAAAATATTCAGATTGGTTTAAATTTGAAAATTAATAATTATTTTTATGTATTTCATTTTAAATTCTCTTCATTGTTTAGAAAAATATTTAGAAGGGACATGAGGAGAGCATTATGCATTTTAAAGAAAATAAAGATCCTGAAGATGAAGAAAGATTTCAAAATGTCGATAAAATATTATAAAAATGTGTTTTAAAATATAAAGGTCAATGGGAAGTTGTCTTTCACAAATTAATTAAATCATAATATATTAATCTTCCCTAATAATTGGAAATGAATTAAAAATATTTAATTTTTATTGAGCAGCATTTATACTTTAATTTTCAAGTTCAGAAAAGTTGACAGGCATACAAAATTTCGAGTTTATTAAAATAAGAGTTAAATTTGCTGCCCAACGGTGTGTGAAATGAGAGAACATTGGTGCCACCATCAGCAAATCTTAATATTTTTAAACGTGCATAATGATAAGATAACAGACTTTTTATTAATATCATTGAGCTTATCAGAATTCAAAAATGTATATCCGATAAAATGAATTTATTTATCCAGATAAGACAGTGGACACTCCCTTATCTTGCTGTGACCAGATAAGTAGGGAAGTTTTTTATGTGTAAAACGGAGCAAGGAACACTCTATTAACACATTTTATTAATACCCATTTTACTATATACTGTATTATTTTACCCATTTTACTATATACTGTATTATTACACATTTTATTAATACCCCAGATAAGTAGGGAAGTTTATTATGTGTAAAACGGAGCAAGGAACACTCTATTAACACATTTTATTAAACTGAAAAAAAAAAAAATAGACCATATTGTATTACATATTTATCTAGTATTTAAAAAAATAATTTTAAAACCCAAACTAAACAAATTTAAAAAAAAGAAATTTTTTTTTAAAAAATTTATTGAGTTAAACTGTTGTTATTACAAACTTGGTGTTTTTTACTTACGAACAAATGAATTATTATTTTTTTTTTTAATAGTAAAAATGTTAGATAATAGAAATTTTGTAAAAATTGTGAATGGTAATAATAACGGAGCAATTAATCAGAGCTTATTTCCGAGTTTAATTACAATATCAGCTTAAAATACATACATTTAAAATCTTGCCTCATTGTTAAAAGAAAATGAAGTGTCTGTATACTTAGTAAGTATATTCACAGACACAATAGATTACAATATTTTTAAAATAATTAAAATATCTCAATAAAAATAAAATTTATAAAAAAAGAATCTACTTCAATTAAGAACTAAGAATCAACTTCAAACTATTCTCTGTCTTACTAACTATATGCTAAATATACTTTATCCTAATACACAACAACTAAACTTCAATATACTAATTTTTTTTTTTACATAAAATCCTTACGAAACCATCATATCCAAATAGAAGATAATTACTAATCAGTTTTAGAGAAGCAAAATACAAATAGTATTAACATTTATTAATGTAGACCAGATGGGTTCTTAAAATATATCCAATATAAACTGACAAAATGAAAGTTATCATAAAAACTGTTATGCATCTTTGACCCACTTGAAATTCCTCCTCCTCCCTCCCAAAAAATATACATATGTATTTTTTTAAATTTAATTCATCAGAATTTTGAAAAATATTTAGCACAACTATTTATCATGATGGGAAGTAAGATAAATGAGTTAGTCATCCAAGTTTATGCATAACGTTAAGGGACAAAGCGTGAATAAAAATTATAATTAATTTCAATAGCCAACCCTAGCAGTAATTATTGATGCATTTACAAAATAATTAAGTTTTTTATTAAAATAATCTCGACAAACAAAATATTAAATTTCTAAGAGACTTATGCTTAATAAGCTCCTCTCTGGCTTACTAACAGAGAATCATTGGCATAGATGGTTTAACTATTCAATATATTTGGTATTTATGTACAATATGTTTTTGTTACTAAAACATAACAAAATACTTTTTTAAGAAAAACAAGAATACACGAGCTATTGATTTTCTAAGTTAAATAAATTTAAGTATTGCCGAGAGGCAAGGAAGATTGAAAATAAAATAAATAAATAAAGTTAATAAAATTTAAAATGTGTAATAAACATTGAAGAAGCTTTGGTTGTAAATGACTTGAATTAAATTTATTATAATTATTTCAGGAGAAAATTTTGAATAAATAAAAACGATTTTTAAACAAATCATTTTATTTTTAGAACCACATATGTGAAGTTCTTAACTAAATAATTTAATAAAACAAGGATTTATATATATTGACCAAACATCTTTTTTCTGTTATCTCCTCCCTCATATTATACAGGGTCAAGTTGACATGAATAAAGTATTCATTTAATTAATTCTGTTTAATGTTCAAGCACAAGTTGCACAAATTCATAACAAAACCGATAACAAAATAAAACAACTATAAAAGTAGTTTAACCAACCAAACATCAAACTGTGCATTACCTTAAGCAAAATTTGATAGTGCAAACAATTTACGATCAGTTAGTGGCACAATGCTATTAAATGAGGGCCTAATCAGAAGTAAAGGGTATTTCTTTTTAAAATGCTCCAATACAAAGGAGATATCTAATCCCATTTCAAGGGAATAAGTAGTCAATAACCAAGCTGACACTACACCCAGGGAAAACACATCAATTCATTAAAACTAAAAGAAAAGATATATATATATATATATATATATATATATATATATATATATATATATATATATATATATATGTGTGTGTGTGTGTGTGTGTTGAATATTATTCTATGTATGTAACAATATAGTTAAGTTTTTATCATAATAACATGGTGTTCTTAAATTTGTTTAAGATTTTTTCTGAAGTAATAGGAAAAAAAAAAGAATTTAAGTTACTGTATTTAAACTATATACTGTTAATTAACAGCATATTTCAAATAATAAAATTGTAACTTAAACTAAGATGAATTGCTACTAATAAAACAATAATTGCTTTTACTCTATAAGTGTTACTAAAATAGGCCTTATTCTTTCAAAAATATCGTAATACACTACTTTTCACAAATGTATGTGATTAATTTAAAGACAAAGCTTTATTAAGTTAAATAAAAAAATACAGGCATTCTAAATTAGATTAAAGATTATAAAAAAAACATATCAGAATAATAAAAAAACTTGATGGCATTTCCCTGGGAGAATGAACAAGGTAGAGCTATTGGGTGACTAATAACTCACCCTCTGAGAATGATGTTAGTTCCTTTGTCCTTACTCCAACACATCGTGCACAAGTGTGCGTGTCATCTCCTAATATCATACACGCTTTAAATTTGAAAAAAAAAATACAAAAGTTACGCGACTACTATCACTCATAAATCTGTAATAAATTAGAGATATTCAACTATTTCTGATTATAATACATAAAATAATTCTTTCAGTAAAAATAGGGTAAAATACTAGATATAATGGGCTGGAAAAAAAAAATTTGGAAGTATAACTTAATGGAGGAATACACATTTTTGGGGAAACTAAAAAAAAAAATTATAAGAATAAAAAAGTAAGGAATTTAAAAATAATCAACAATTTATCCCAGTTTTCATTATGGATAATAGGATGAGAAAATTTACCATAGGAATGCAATGAGGCCTTAAAAAGTATTTAATAGGATTTTAAAAAATCTACTATAAGGTTTCACTACTGAATAATAAAAATAAAAATTATTTCAAGTCCACACCAAAGAATAGATAAAAAAATAAAATATATATTTCTGTGATTATAATATTAAATTCTGTCGGTCCTCATTCTGAAATTGGTTTAGAACTGGCAAATTGCCTTGGGCATAGGTTAAAATAAATAAAAATAAACAACTACTTCTACTAATAGCTGTCGCTAATAAATATGATGAAATGAACATTTGAAAACCACATGCATTAACCTCAAATTAATTGAAATTAATATATTGTGGGTCATTTAGCATATATGTAACTAAGGGGGAAACATGAGGCAAACAGGATAAAAATAACCTCCGATAAACGAAATATCATACAGGTTTCTATTCCTTTGAAAAAATATCTAACACACTGCAAGAAAAAGTTATCAAATACTACAACTTAAAAGTATATGAAAAATAATAAATATTACATAACTCACCTTGATCTGCATTGAGGTCTGAAAACTTTATCCCTCCACTGAAAATATATGCCAATTTTAGAAATCCACAAATCGTAAGTCAAAAGTATAAATTAACAATGAAAGATAAGTAAAATCTGATTATAAACTAAGCTGTATTTCTGAAAATATTGGTATAATTTCTATACCTGAGTAAAACAGTTGCTGTTTCCGGGACTCGGAAAACCTGTAAAAGACAGGGAGCATACCATAACGTATTCAAAGCCACATAGTGGCTTATTCTAATCAAAACAAATAAAATAATACACAAAATGGGTATATCTTAAATAAATATTAATGAATTGTATTTTACTGATAAATTCACCTTTCGGGTACTCACTACATAAATATCAGAGAATACCAATATGGATTTATTTACCTTCCATCCTAAATTTTCAAAAAATGTACTTAGACGTGCTTGACCTGTTGTTTTTCCACCACATGGACCTATAAATGTACGGAAAAATATACATTAAAAATAAATATTAATGAAATAAAAATGATAAATGCAAATGATATTAGTATAACTGATGTGTTAAATGCCTAACAAGACTTATACGATATGAAACTTTAGTCACGTGTAGATCAAAACTCACCTCCAGTGAGTACGATCTTGTAAACTCTTTTTTCTTTAGAATCCATGATTATAAAGTTACTTCGAAATGTCAAAAACAAATGATATGCCAGTGGCTAAAAAACAACATGCTGTTTAAAAAAAGTTATTTTCAAAACGTTAACTGATATTTGACCCTTTGCCATTTTGCAGACTAGAAAAGCACTGATCCTCCAACTGAAACCAGTACCATCTTTAAACTGAACAAGGTTTGGTAGGGGGCGGAGGGGTAACAATGACAAGGGGAGGGGATTACCTGTTACCTCCGTCTTCCACCCACGAATACGGTTATGGCTATCCCTACTTCTTTTTCAATGGTAGCTTGCTACAATATATATATAGCCAACTATCAGCAATCACTTAAATTTTATCACGATTCATTATACGTTCAATTAAATCTTATAACCATCCATCGAAATATTGTATTCAAGAATTTCATGAAATTTAAGAAATTACTGTTTTCTAGAAATAATCTCATAATATTCTAAAGCATGTGTTAGTCGTTGTAATTCATAACATATAACAATTAAGTAGTTTTTTCATATCTAGGAGTCATGTGACAATCTATTTTCCTTTTTACAATGAAATACAGGAATACTTGCCAAAACGAGAATAATCTATCGGTGCTCCCATTTAAAACGCTAATTAATTTACAAGGGCGTCAAACCCAAACAAACAACCCTGAAATAAAACTTATGTTTTTAAAGAACAGATACTATAAAATATATTCCTACTTCAGTTTTCAATTTGTCTGATTTTAAATTTTTCATCAAATGCCAGTCATTTGCTATTTAATTAAAATAATTTCAACTTATGATTATAGAAGACATTGGCTGATTAAGTTATTGGATGCTAATTAAAATATTTATTTGTAAATCAACATTGCACTGAAAATAAGCTTTATCCACTTTTGTAGATGGACTTATTTTTACTTATGGTAGGTATGCATTGTATGAATTGTCCATTTCACATTTTTTTCTTCTTTTTTTTTTGTGCATACAATGACAGTATAATACATCATTCTATTATTCAAAACAATACCTAAATATGAAATGAAAAATAGATTTTATATCATTAGATTGGAAGAAAACCAAAAAAAATATTTATCGTAAGACCGTATCATTGCATAACAAACTCTTCTAGGATAAAAAGTCAATAGCTGGAGATCGGGGAGGTTTTTAGTTTTTTATGAACTAAAAAAAATATTGTGCTCAGTGCAGTAAGAATTTGATGCTCTACAACTTTTATTCTATGAGTTTTTCTCTTTTTAGAATATTCATTTCCAAGCTGCATAGTCATATATAGTGCACATCTGTCTCTGTTTTTTTATAAAATCGTCGTTTTTTGACTGTGGTTTTCGACCACACCACTGAACCAAATTATTATGTGATGGTACTCATTAGACGCACAATTTAATTTTCTTTAATTTAATACAATGTGATGTTTTAGATAGAATGTGCTTTTTAGGATTTCTAGGTGAAAAATCAAAATAAGTTCTAAAATATCGTTTTTTTGGCCACTATTTTGAAACCAGACCGCTTAGGGTTGGGCAAATTGAATACTGAGGATGGACATTATATGGATTTATGACTAAAAGTTTTCTTCAGTGCTTCTACTGCCCTAAGGTTGGTAAATCACACCTGTATTTTTTATTTAGTTATAAAAATATAAATAATAAGGATTATTAAAATTGTCAATATATATATCAAAACGATTAATATTTGTTTTTATATTAATAGTTTACTAAAAAAACGTACATATTTTAAAAGCGTAAAATTCCACCAATATTTTATTTAATTACAAAAGTAATCAGGAGCGTAACTAACAGGTGGCTAAGTGGCAAATACTACGGGCCTCGGCCCAAGGGGGCCTCGAATTGGCCTCTATAACAATAAAATATAATATTAAATTGTATTTATATGTAGTAATACAATACTACATGAAGTAATACAATTAGTAACTAACATTGTATTATTGTGTATAACACTCAGACACATCTTCAAATTTTGAGTAAGAAGCTTAAGGGGTCTAAAAACTTGGCTGCTTCCTAATTTATACTTTAGTAATTGAGTAATTATTTACTCTGTTTTTTTTAAAACATAAATGCCAATAATTAATAATAAAGACAGTATACATGGTTTCAAATACACATGTCTCTCTATTTTAGTACTGTTCAATCAAATGCATAAAGGGTGCGGGTTACAAAAGTAACTGACATTTCGAGACTAAATTAAGTCCAAACTAAGTATATGATAAAAACATTTTTATTTTCATCTGAAAGTATGAATATATATATAAAATACCATTTTAGTTACATGAATTAAGTAATTACTGTTAATTAATTCGTTTTAAAAATAATGCCCGATATGTGAGTTGTCCATCTTTCGGCTGACCTGGAATGGCAGCCACTTCCTGTCGAATTTGTTATTTTAGTTGATCAATAGTGCGAGGGCGATGAGTGTATACCTTTGATTGGGATAACCCCATAGGAAAAAATCACAGTGTTTCGAGCTGGGCATTGGCGGATCAACAGAGGCGGCGCGGTGGAGAGAGACGGTGGTGACGGAGGGACGTAGGGGGCGCTCCCCAGAAGAAAAAGATAAATTTTAATTTTGGGAATAATTTTATATTATATCCACCGTACTTTTATCCAAAACAGAACAAGATTAAAATAAGTAATTATTTTATATTTTGAAATTCATTCTCTGTGCATTTTTCCTAAAATGTTAGGGATCAAATCCTACTTGACCTCGGAAAATTTTCTTAGCAGTTTTTTCTTGACAGACATCTGTTGACCGCGGTTTGGATTCCACGCAGAACAGTAGGGGGTCCTGTCTTCATTGGCCTTTGCTGCAAAACATCAGAAAATTAAATCATATTTAGAGCTTATAAAGAGATTTTATTTTTTTTTACCTCCCTTCAGAAGATAATTTCTGGATCCGCCCCTGAAGTCATGTTCCCGGGTAGGCTAACTGATGGCAGACACTTCCGCGAAAACCTTCATCAGTGTATACGTAAACAAAGGCATCTCCCGAATTTATGTAATTATAAAGAAATCAATCTAAAGTTATGCCAAATTTATTTAATTATTTTCCAAAGTGCTTGGAAATCTTTACAATCATTTATCTCAGTTACTCACTTTTACGAATCTAATAATCGTCATGGTAGTAAATTATTGCTAAATTTTCATATCTAACATCCAAATTGAATGATTGAATTTACTAAAATGGATAATTTAATTGCCTTTTTGTTAGATTTGAGATAGAATGATAAATAACGATTTCTTAATTCAGAATTGCATTAAGTACCATTTTTTGTTTTCGAGAAAAACTTTTTTAATATTTAACCACATAAGCTTTTCACATCTAATTTGAATATTTTGTGTATTTTAACATTGATATCACTATTTTGGTTACCGGATCTTTAAAATAGTCTAATATAATAACTTAATTCTAGGGTGTTTGCGTAAAGGGATACAAGAACATATTTTTTTGCAACAATGGGCTTATGTTATATTTTGTTCTAATTAAAATGTGTGTGTGTGTGTATGTGTGTGTGTGTATGCGTGTGTGCGTCTGTGCGTGTGTGCGTGTGTGTGTGTGTGTGTGTGTGTGTGTGTGTGTGTGTGAACACTGTTTCATTGACTTCTATCCTTTTTTCCTTTTTCACAAAAGTGAAGCCACTAGCGGATCCAGAATGGGGGGGAGGGGGAGAGACGCTTTTCCTTGAAGGAGGGAAACAAAGTTTTCTTGAAAAATGTTTTCTATTGCTCTGTAGTGGCTTTTATTGACATAATCATTGAATTTTGATTGATTAATGAACAAAGCATTTAATGATTTAAAGTTTCTAGGAGGGGTCATATGTGCGCCCCTCCCCTATCCCCTAAGAAAATTCCTATAAATTATTATAAAACAGATCCTAGAAATTATAAACAGATCTGCCACTGCGTGAAGTTCATTATAAAGAACAAAATATAACTTAAACCCATTGCCTCAAAAAAAAATACTTGTATCTCTTTACCCAAACACCAAAGAATTCATTCATGAACTTTAATATTCCAAATATCATTTTAAGATCAATAGGTTCATTTGATTAAATGAAATATTCCCTTCCCTTCACAAACATAATATACTTTTTTCTTTTCCGAATAAACGGATATTAATGCTGGCAATTGTTTAGTCTCATTTTATTCCCATAAGTTAAAATATATGAAGTATTTATTTTGATGAAATAAATAATCAGAATGCAGTCAACAAGGTATATTTTTTCTTGTACGAGCTGACGTTTCGGCTCAATCATGTGAGTCATCATCAGGGCTCGTATATGAATTTGTTTCTACATTTCACAAGTGTCCTGGTCTTGTACTCAAAGGATTCAACCAGGGCCAGAACTAGAATTTTTCCAGGAGGGCAAGCTCAATTTTGCCGCCCACCTCTGCAATAAAATTTATATAACAATATTTTACGTAGCTTAAATAAATTATCAAATAAAATTAATTCATTTTATTGACTTAACTTAGGTCAAAACAAAAAAAAAAGCAGAAACAAATATTTAAAAAAAAAATCGCTTGAAATTTGCCGCTCTCTAAATTCTACAGTCCAGGGCAAATGTCCCTTTTGCCTCCTCCCCCTCTCTAGTTCCGGACCTAGGTTCATCCACCTTAATTTATTAATATGCAGCTCGTATACATTAAAAAATTGAAATTAAATACTCGGTGAACTTTAACTTCCAAAGGAAAAAACATAATTATAAAGACTAAGCCTTTTCTTCTCTTTTAGAAAGAATTTATTTATTTAGTTGATTTGGTTTCCGATAAAACAGATTCTTACTATAACCTTAAAATAACCTACCTGTGTAGTGAGTTTTGTATCCTGATTCTAATATCTAGTGATTGTATTCTAAGTTCTAGTGAAATATAAGCATGGCCCATACCAGACTTGAAAAAATTGGCACTATTTATACTAGGTAACATTTGTTTATATGTAGCTTATTGTTATTATATAAGGTTATCATTCTCCATTTGCTGTATACATTATTTTGCCTGATATTTTCAGAGTAACAGGCCTTATTAGGGCTGGTGCAATGAGTTTAGAAGATCGACCATTATGGTATGAAGTCTATCAAGCTTTCCCCCCAAAGTATCCACCAAGATTTGATAGACCTGCTCCTGAAGGGACGATCAGAAATATCTTTTATCCTGAAGATATAATCAGGGCGTAAGTGTGAAATTGTAGTTTTTATTCTTAACTAAATTATGTGTTCTCACTCAATTTTACTTGTTTTTTTCATTTCAGGACACTCTATGGCAAATTTTTACTTTGCCTTCAACATTTCAAAAATTTTACTTTTTTTAATGCTTAGTTTAGCGAAAACTTTTAAGAGACAGACTGAAAGAGTAAATCCCAGGCATAGACAAAAAAAAAAAGATTTCAGAGGCCTAGAATCCTTGGTTATTACTTGAAAATTTGTATAGCCTTCATGCTGTACAGAAATTGATGCAGCCCTTATAGGCCATAATTATACTTAATGAATATTTACTTTAAAATTACTAGATCAAAAATGAATGAAGATAGAGTATGTTATGATTTTACAAAAAATACTAAAATGGTAAATTTATCAAGATAAGGCATCATATAAAATGTTCGGCTAGAGGATGAATCCTGTCTTTAATTCTGAAATCCTGCTTAATAACAAGATACCTACTATGAGTGTAAACTACTATAATATTCAATGTAATAATATTATTTATTATTTCTCATCTTCAATTAGTAGATATAGTTTTGCGCTTCCTAGAAAACATACTCGAAGGTCATTAGGAAGTAATAATCAAGGAATGCCACAATTCCAAGGTTTATAAATTATCTTAATTAAAAGTTTTAACTAGATTTATGAATTTTGAAGGACTGTAATTTTTGTAGAACATCAGACATCCACTGAGCATTGTATAACTAGATTTTGGCGATAATTCTAATCTTTCTGTTCTTATAACTGAATGGAAAATATTCTTGTTTTTTCCTCTACCCATTATTGCATACATTTATAATGAAAATCTAATGCATAATAATTGAAATGGCCGAAGATAAAAGCTCCAATGCTTGTTGGAGAAAGTCAAAATACTATAGCTTAAGTAACCTGGAAAATCATTAATTTCCAATAATGTCGAGTTCGACTGAGCTTATTGCCTGAAACAGTCCTGAGCATCTCTTCATAATCATGAAAGTTGAAAAACTTATGTAACCCTGAAGAAGACAATAAAACCAGATGGTTTGTGATTATAGAATTGGAAAAACAACAATCTAACTTAGACTGAGAGGGAGGAGGCTTTTTAAGAGAATCATTCTATAATATTAGCAAAGCCAACTTAGAAGGAGATATGATTGCATGAGGAATCTCAATTCATTACAATTATTTAGTTAAAAATAAAATTATTTCCTCTGACTCACTTAAAACCAATTAATCTTCTTATAATGGTTTGTTGAAGGTTTAAGTTTAGACAGGATGATTTGACTAAAAATACTCTTGGAATTTTATTTATAACAATAACTAATATTTTCATTTGTTGTTAATATTTTTAAAATTGTCATGGATTTGGTTAGCATTGTAATTAGATGTTGAATTTTAGGTATCTAATTAATGCTGACTGAGTTAGAAGCGTGAATTGTGTCTGGTTGCTCGGTAATAAGCCAATTGAGCCCATAAAATTGCAAAGATATTTGTTTCTTTATTATGAATATTAAAGAATATTCATTTTACAATAGCATTAGTTGTTATAAAATTATCTTGTTAAATAAGTTTTAATTTTTAAATGTTTATTTATTTTTAGGAAGTTTTACAAAAGTGTAAAAAATCTACCAAGTGTTAATCTTAGTGATGATAGTCGACCATCAATGTGCCAAAGATGTATTGCATTGTGTTCAAAATTACAAAAAGAAAATAATTTAGAATTAAATGAAGCATTTGACCAAGCACTTAATACCATTCTTAGCGAAACAGAAACTAAATATTCCTCTAAAAAGGAGTCTGAAAAAACTCTCGGAAGCGAAGATAAATCAACAAACGACACTGTAAACTGAAAAAAAATAAAGTGTATATAGTGAAAACCATTAGCCTTGTATATATCTAAAAAAAATAAATTTATTTATCTGTGCAATTATTATAATTTCACTTCTAACATCTTACTCGTTCAAGAGATTTTTAAATTACAGTAAATAATTCCCTATTCTTGACTAAAATAAATTTCAATTATTGTTTTTTTCATGTTTATTTCTATTAAGTTTCCTGCTTATTTAAAACACAATTGAAAGTTTGAAAAAACTCTTGTTTCTTGCTTATAAAAATCACAACCCGAGAATATGTATGTAAATATTAGAAGAAAAAGTTTTGAAATATATGTCCGTTGAAGATTTAGTTAAAAAATTAGATGTGAAATCATTGTTTTATTCAATTGATCATTCTATGTAAATGGAATATATATAAACATATTCATTAAAATCTGAATTGTTCAGTAAATTTTTTACAAAATTTAAAAAAATAAGAGATTTTTCATTCCTTTATGGCATTGTTAGCTTATATACTTCAAAAACCAGATTTACTTATTATTATTATGATACATGAATAAAAAAGCTATTTTCTACGGAAATGGAGAGATTGGCATTAAAGGCATCCACTATATCGGAACTCGAATATAAGACACTACTTCCTGAAATTCAAAATATCGAGATTTTTTTGAGAAACAATACATTAATTTTTGAAATTATTAAAAAATTAGTGCGATTTACATTTTTCATTAGGTTGTTCATTTTTATTTTTTTTAATATCTATTTATTTCTATTAATTCTTGGCCTGAACTGGTGGAAATATATCACCAAAAACAGCTCTATGAAACTAGTAACTGAAGTACAGAAATACTTCCTCCAGGATAAAAGGGTTAGTACTCTTATGCTTATCATAGGTATCTTTATGCAGGTCATACAGATCTAGAAAATTTTTTCCATAGTCATTTATTCGTAGCATCTGCTGGAAAAATTACTATTAATTTCAAGTTTTATATCAAACAAATCTGGTGCGGTGAACACATCACACAACTTTCCCTTACCAGTCTATAATAATTATCCATTTTTAAAAATAATTTTAAAGAATTCGCAGAAACACTATTTGGAATATTATCAGCAGCATGTACTTCTTCATTCACATCTTCTCTCACAGAAGTATAATAAAATAGTTTTTAAACAATTGGAGTAAGACAATTTTGTGCACCACATATTTTTGTTTGTCAAGCTGAAAATAAATTTTAAAAATTGCCATTAAATAATATCAAATTAGAAATTATTAAGTTAATAATATAAAAGTAAATATTATTATATTAAATTATTACAGAACGTATTGTAGAGAACTGCCTGCTTTCGGACACACTCGACTTTCCATCTAAAGTTTAGTCTTGTAGGCGTTATAACATAAACAGTATTTTTTTTCTGATAATTTTCCGATTTCGATGATTTCTTTTTTCTCTTTTTAGATGATTTTATTGCCTTATATGTTATTCTCTATATAATTTACTATAAAATGAATACTTTTTGAGTTATTATACTTTTATGCGCAAATAAAATTTTCTTCTCATCATAACTTTTTTCCCTGAATTTTCTCGGTTATGTGCTACATATATGAAAAGTGAAAGGGTTTTTAGGAGAAGATTTATGGCAAGTTTCATCAAAATCGTTTGAACCGTTTTCAATTTTAGAATAACCTTATTAATCAAGTTTGTCGAAAAAAAAGATGAATTAAACCATATATAGGGCAAGAATGCATATTGTTTGTAGGCTTGTTTGGAAAGGCGAGACAGCATATGGTGAGCAGAGTAGGATCCGGGTATTGGGCGATACATGCCAATCATTTTTATAAGTAGCTAATTAATTATAGACTTATGTTTATCTGTTAAATGTGGTCGTAATTGTTTATAGTTTTGCGGATAGGTTAGTTGGTATTCCACTCCCCCTCCTCCCTTACTGCGGACGAAAAATCGTACGCTTTTGTATTCTCATTCAGCATGAAAAAAACATCGAAAACATCCTGCTTCTTATAAAAAATTTTCGCCAAGATTGGTATCACGCAGTGCTCAGCCAACGTTGGGAAAAGGTTTGTGGTTTGAAACATGAAGTTACTTGATATATGAAAGTGTTTTTTCTGACAAATACACACATAGATTCGCTTTCTATTTACTAGAATGTAATAATATAGTTTAAATGTTATTCTAATAATATAAACTGCCAAATTCTTCTTGTAGCTCAGATCTTCCAAATATTGGTTTTGGATTAGTGTTTGTTTGTTCTTGCAGCCAGAGGAGGTAATTTGACGTATCGATTATACAGCTTTCGTTACAGGGAAAGGGTTTGTTTTTCACTAATAATGCTGGCGCGGTTTCGTCAGTTAGTAATGTTGCTTCCTGGCTCTGCAGAACGTCTTGGATTCTTTCCTGGAAGCGAAGAATGTGCGCTTCGAATAATCTCTAATTCAGGATCTCAGGATGTGTTTGTTTGGAATCATTCAGACTACTTCATTAAGTCTTTATTCATTTTGAACATTTCTATTGCTGTAACCCAGAGACTATCCTTATTTCAACACACGTGGCCACTACATCTTGCTATTTCTGGAACTTTAGATCAGTTAAAGGAGTTCAGTTATTTAAATGTCAGTTACAACCCTCTTTCAGTTACAGCTTTAGTTAACGGTACCCTGGAAGAAGGTGAAAAACTCATTTTCTTGTTCTGGTCACGTAAGATTTACAATGTCGTAGCCTTAGTGAACGGCTTCTTGTTGAGGAGTGTTCACGTCGGTTGTGGAAATTACCAAATAATGAGACAACGGAGTTGCGCATTTTTTTCGGAACAGTATTCACATTCCAAGGAATGCGCTTTCGGAATAAATTATATCAAAAGGGAGCCCCTTTTCATCGGTTCTCCGGATGATGGCGTCGAATATTTGTTGTTAAAGTTGATACTGAATGTATGTGGCATAAATGATATCGTTTGGCTGAAAGAAAAAAACTTCGGAAATCTTGAAAACGGAATGTGGACAGACGCATTGGGTAACCTGGAAGATCTCGCTGCTGGTGGCTTCATGTTGTCTGTGAATAGGCTTAACGATTTCCTGATGACGTATCCTCATTTTTTCGAAAAATACAAATGGTTCACCCCGGTGCCTGCTTTGGAGCAGAAATGGGTGGGGATGGATATTTTAGATTTCGGAAGTCACTTACTTATTTTCATATTCATGTGTTGCTGTTTTTCACTATTTTCAGAAGGTGAGCGGATGTTTTCAACCCCGAGCCTTTGTTTTTTGAATGTTTTAAGGGTGGTTTTAGGACAGCCGATACGCAAAACGCCTAAAAGGGATGCAGTGAGAATAATATTTATATCCTGGATATGGTATGAAATGATATTTAACAGCTTAATGTCTGGTACGTTAGTAGAAAGCCTTTATAACAAGAAAAAAATTGAAGTGCCTGCTCGCAATCTAGCACGAGTGTCGTGCTTAACTCAAGACGCGAATGAAGCCAACTCAATAAAACATGACGAAATATGCGACATAACGCAGCTGGCTATTGGACTGGCTAAGTACAGGAATTTCACAATTTTAGCTGCAACACAGCCGATGAAATTTATAACGAATAGACTTCATCTTCCGGTTAAGACTGTTGGTAAGACGTTTGTACGGCAGTTGGAAACATTCATCCTTCCGAAATACAGCCCGTATTATGACAAAATCAATAAATTAATTTCGCTGTCTTTTGAATCTGGATTAATACAGAAGATAATAAATGAAGTAGAAAGCCGTCATATTACTAAAAAATACATTAAAATCCCTGAATCATCAACTAACATGACCCTGGCATTTGCACATTTTGCTGTTTGCTATTCAGTCTGTACAATAGTTTTCGTTTTGGAACTCACTTTGTTTAATCATTGAAATCATCATACAATTGTACACCATTCAAGTAACTATATAGCTAGTATAACTTATTATGTATGAATTCTAATATTAAATACTTGTGGTAGAACTTGACAACAATATACGTGTTTATGCTAAATTAACCTGTTTTATTAGTTTTTTGTTTAATGTCATACCTTATTATAGTCCCTTGCAGTTGTACAAAACTACGTTTTTGATTTGGGAATGCAGTTTTAGGATTCCAAACATAGCTACAATGTTATATGTTCTCTTAATATGTTTGGTTAGTTTGATTGTTTCTTGTACAAATAGTGTAAATTGTGAAATGGCCTATATTGTTTGAGATAACTGGACATGTAACGTTTGAATGTGCCATTTCAAGGTAGTCAGGTACCTATCAGATGTGGTCCTATTATTTATGTTATAAGATTGTATTTTTATTACATTTATTTCATTATGATTATATAATTTAGTAAAATTATAATTATTATATGTGTAAGATATTACATGAAAATACTTAGGCCGACTCCCTTAGCTTGAAACGTTGCTTTTAGAAAGTTCTGAAGTAGTATGATTTATAACATATTATAGAAGTAACTTTAGATCAGTTTCTGGATAATGGCATCGAGAGTTCACACAAATAATCTTCATTGCAACAAACTCAAAAATACGACCCTTCACCAGTAGAGATCTGCCGTGATAAGTTGTAAGGCCCTGACTCCAAATCGTTTTTTTTTTATTTTTTTTATTACAAAGATGTATTGTACTCGAATTGCTCTAAAAAATGAACCTTTTTATGACATTAGAAAGCCCTAAAACCAATGATAAGGATCTTGATCATTCGTTTTTGAGTTTTCTAATGTCATAAAAAGATTTAGTTTTTAGAGCAATTCGGACACAATACAAAAATGTATTTTAAAAAATGATTTGGAGTTAGAGGCTTTTAGCCTATCACGGCAGGGATGCCTTCAGTTTTTGTGATTTTACTACTCCAGTTTTCAGTGTAAAGTAGGTAGTTTCCAAACAGCTTGAAGACACTAAAAGGGCTAATTGCAAACAGGACGGGTCATTCCTGCAGGTTACCAACAACTAATGGAGACTGTGAGTACCATCCTATTCTAACCAGAGTGGGTAGTTCGAAATTTATTTCCTGGATCCGTCACGGAATAAATTTCAACCCGTCCAGGCCGGATTGGACCGGGCACTTAATACACCAAACTAGGGTTGGAATATCGTAACTATATATATCGGAGTTATATCGATGATATCGATATTTTACAACGATATATCGATGACACCGATATGTTAAGCGATATTATAGTAGAATATCGATAATTCATATCCCGGTAATTCGTTTGGATTTTTTGCTAAGTTGAAAATCTCCCTTTATTTCTTATAAAAACACTGCAATCCAGTCCCCTTGATAATTTGTATTTATTTTCGTCTTACAAGTAAAGTAAACGTCTTATAATTCGAATTTCCAAATAAAAATTCTGGTTAATTCTTAATCTTTTCAAGAGGAGAGGTGAGTGAGTGAGAGAGAAATCGTTTATATGACTTTCGGACGGTTTGCCCTTCTTCTTTTTTTCTATTCATATGCTTTTAAAAAAATTGTAAAAAATCTGTAACCATATTGTTAGCCGCCAGCATGGATTGATCTGAAAAATTAAGTTCGCTAATGACTGGCAAATCTGCGAAAGCAAGGTGTTTTTAACACAAAAACGTTACCGATAGCCAATCGTGCAAACACAAAAGCATATACCACAAGGGAAATTTTCAACTAATGGATTCAGATATGAAATAAAAAACAGCGAACATTTTCAACTGTCTACTGATAGCTGTACGGCCCTCAACAGTACCACATTACTCGGCGATGTTAATGTTCTTTTTTTGCCACCCAATACAGTAAGGTCCTAAAAATCTAGACGTCCGCCATGTTGGAATCACGATTCTGTAGTTCTACCAGTAAACATAAGAATAAACAATATTTAGTAATCTATACCAAACAATAATTAGTAGATAAGATTTATATATAAATAATGTTAATTAATCCTATGTAAAAACAAACTGATAATTATAATAATCTAGACTAGTTAGGGATATTCAGCACGAGAGATTTTGAATGTTTACACTAAGGATTTAACAAGATAAGTAAAAAAATAAAATAATAAATCCTTGCATCTGCTCTCGTTACGTGTTTACTTTTCATTGAGTACAAATTTTCTGCTGAAATAGAAGCGGCTTAAGTTATACAACTATGAAAACACAAATTTTAATTCATTGTATATTATAGTAAATTATAGCGATAAATCGATTTTTAAAATAAGCAAAGCTATGGTTGTAGACGATTGTATGTCTTGTGGTTGCTATATTTATTTTCTAAATGTATTGTCTAATTTTTAATTAAATAATCATCTCCAAAAAACTTTCAAAAACAATGTCATTTTTTGGACAGGGAGTCCTGGTCAACTGAAATACTCGGGCCTGTTTGTGTAATGATTCGACTTAAAAAAAAACAAAAAAACAATTGAAGAAGAAAAGATATTGTCGAATAAAAAATAACTTAGTTATCTGTGCTAACTTCGTGTCAGGTTGATGAAGGAAAAATTAAGAAAAAGTTGCATAGAAATTAGAATATCTTCTACTCCCCAAATCGAGTTAAATTAATGTCGCCTCGTGATATTGGCAAGCTCTATAAAATCGGTAAAAAAGTGTGGAGAACGCTTTAAATTGTTTTTCTGATAGCGCTTAGGAAGGTGAATAAGAGGTTATATCGCAATTTAAATTTTTGCTGAACTTTTTATATTTTCAATTTTTCTAATGTTTATGATTTTATGTTTTGGCGGTTATCCTGTTATAATTTAAACTGCTTAAATTTTATAAACTGCATGTAATGTGTTAATGAAAAAAGAAAAGAAAGAGACAAAATTAAAAACTAGAGAAGTTGAAAATGAAAATAAAAATTTATAAAATTATATATGTTCATAAAATATATATATATATATATATATATATATATTATGAAGATATAATTTCAATTATTCAATTTCAATAATCAACTTCTCTAGTTTTTATATTTTGTGAGTTCTCGCACTTTTTCTTTTCTTTTTTCATTAACACATTACATGCAATTTATAAAATCTAAGCAGTTTAAATTACCAACTTTAGTCATTATAAAATGTTTCATAGTTAAATGAAAAATTGAATAGAAATCGTGTTTTGAATTTGTTCGTACTAAATTCGCGATTTGGTCCACTTTGTGATGCCGCAGCAGACTCGAGGTTGTTAAGGTGACGCCTTAGCACTCTCGGCCACCACGGACTCATTAGTTGTAAAAAATCCTTGCACTCAAACGCCGAGCTGGTTGACACACAAATTTTGTGTGCATACGAGGCGATAATTGCAGACAGTACATCATCCAACCCGAAACTCAACCTCTCTCCAACTCTCAGCCTAATATATGGTGAGTACTGCAGCAGCTATGCGGGCCAGAATGAAGGTGATCCGTTTCAGTTGATTTACTCAATTTCAAATAAATATTTTCAATTTCTTTTTACTATTATTAAGTAATTGAGGAGCTTACTTTCAAAAGGAAACATATCCATAAAATAAAGTGTTTTTTCATATTTATAATTTTTTTTGGATGAACTAAATCGAATCATCAAATCATTTTCCAACGAAACCTTTCTCTTGTAAGGTTTACGTTAGGCAAATTATCGAACTCGTACTCTCATTAATTTTTTCACATTACTAAAAAATTTCCAAAATCATTATGTGCCATTTTGAAAGTAAGCTCCTCAATTGTATTTTAAATTTTATAAAGCTAAGAGATAACCTGCTCTTATACACAAATGACATAACCCCCACTAGAGATGGCCAAAAAGTATACAAGGCCATGGCCATGAGCTAACTACAAGGCCATATTCAAAATTAAATTGAGACGATTCCAGCAGTTGTTTAGTTAACTAATTAATTATATCAATCAGAGTTTGCAAAATCATTTGGAAATAAATAGCGTTAATTCCTCTCACGTTCGTACACCAACTAACTCGTTAACTCCAGTTTTACTTTTTAACGAAGTTTCTAAATTTTCAAAAGTACCGTTACTTTCTGCTGAGAATTCGACGTAAAATTTGTATTATTCCCGAAAATTTGATTGCACGTTTTTTATTCCTCTTAAAATCAACTTTCCACATCTTCGATACTGCCAATTTTTTTTTTATTACAAAATTTATATGAATAAATAAATTAAACAACAAATATGTTGTACAAAACCTTAAAGGTTAAATAGAATAGCTCGAAACTGGCTGAATAGCCGAAACTTGGCAGAGAGATTGTTATAAAAAAAAAAATTATGTTGAGAATTACAGAAATTGAAAAATTGATTGTTTTATTTAAATTGTCATAAAGATTTTCATCGATTTCAGTCCATTATGTTATATATATATATATATATATATATATATATATATATATATATATATATATATATATATATATATATATATATATATATAACAGGATTTTTAATAAAAAAAACCTTCCGAATTGAATAAATGTATTTAGTGTAATTTAAAAAAAAAATATATCCCTAGAATTATCAGTGTCATAATTCTTATCTAATCCGTTTTTCCTCGTTGGATTTGTCCCTGAGAAATAATTTAACCTGGAAATTCCAAAAAAGAAATTATTATACTACACGCAACAAAAAGTAAAAATATTTCGACGAAGAGTCAACCTAAAACTACATAAAATTATTTATTTTAGTTATGTTTTAAGAAATGGAATAATAATAAATGCCATTCAGTTTAAAGATGTTAAAATTTCCCTTCTTCCTTATTATGGGTTTATTAAAACTCATACATTATCACAATCAACGTTTCAGGTTTTAACTTCTACTAACATATTCACTCCTGATTGGTCAAAAATCAATCCATATCGCTATTTCGTCATTACTGTTATGCTATTTTTAATTTATGAAATAAAACCATAATAAGGAAGAAGATAAATTTTCACATCCTTTTATTGGATAAAAATTATTCAGTTTACTGCTTATCAACACAAACCAAATTGTAAAGTCCCTAAAAATTAAAAGCCAAAGATCTCGTTTGATTCACTCGAGTTATAGTTATATAAAATATACTTTGGCATATTCATACTATATTGTATCAAATTATACAAAATAATACTTTGGTGTATTACATACTCGCCTCAGATTGTTTTTCCTTGAAACTGTTTGTAGTTCTCTAAGCGCTGCATAAGCCTGCAGTTTCATAGGATAAAACTATTTTATAAAACATGAAATGAAAAATGAAAATATTTTTATTATCACGCTATTGGAATTAGGGGAAATCAAAAACGTGTAAATCAGGTCAGATCTCAAAAATATTTATTTTACTGATAACATATTTACGCTATCTTAAATTGTTGAGCAAGCAAAACAAATGAAATATAATGAAAATTGATTGTAAATATAGAACTAGAATTAATATGCAAGAGCAAAAGCTCAAAATGAGACATAAACAATTGTTAAGACATAAATGGAAAAATCCATACAAGAAGCAAGAAATGTCAAAAATAACAGAAAATAAATCACCTTTCGATTTATTTGTGATTTATTTTCTATTATTTTTATGATTTCTTGATTCTTGTTTGGATTTTTGTATGTATGTCTTAATTGAACATAAATTTATCAATTTGAATTTTTGTTGTTTTTTTTTTATTGATGATCCCTTCCTCATTTATTAATGAACTGAAGTCAATATCAGTAAGGACTTATAATAAACAAATTTAGTGCTTGATAATTTTATCATTATACTTTATTAATTATAGAAATAAACTTTCATATTAAATATTATTTGCGACCTGCATATTGCTTCACAATTAGAAACTTCGTTATCAATTTAGGCAGGATGTTATGTCATCAACAGCCATCATGAATGCCATAACTTATCATTAAATTAATCCTCTGATAATTTTAAGCTTAGAAAATAATTACTTAGATATGATGCCTGTGATTCCTATTGTCTGTTATATGAACTTTTATTCTCTTGTCTGTAGATTTTTTTTTAACTGAAAGAAATGGAGCCATTAAAAAACTCTTACCAGATTAATGAGTTTAGCCGTATAATGGGAGGCATCAGTGCATTCTTGAGGACTCTTTATGAGCTTTTGTAGATTGGATTTATTCAAAATTATCTTTTTTAAACAATAATTTGTTGGCATATAATAAATTATGGTATTTTACTCCTTTTCAAAACAAGATTTTGTTCTGTGCCACTCCTTCCCCCAACTGCTCGTGAATTCACTGTAGTTACCAGTTACTAAAAATCAACCTAATTATCAAACTAAAAAACATAAATTTCTACGCTAATTTGCAGCTATCAAGTTGATATATTTTCTATATAATTTCGTCAAGCTCGACCTTCCAACGCTGTTTAAAATATGTCAACTGTGTTAAATAGTTTAGCTCTTTGACGTAAATGATGTTTATAGACGTTCAGTCTTCAGTGGTAAAGAAGCAAATGAAGACTATACACATCATACATATTTTTAAAAATACGTATATTTATAATCATTTTATAGTTTTATTTTTAATAAGTAATTTTTAAAACTTTATACCTATTGTCCTTAAAAAAGTTGGACATTTATAGCCGTATTTTGCCTACGGGAGGAATCGATGTTCTGAAGTATAAATTTTACATTATTTTTTTAATTTTTTTTATAATACTACATAATTTTATTCCGTAAGTATGAACTCTCTATCAAAATACAGATAGATTTGATTTTGGAAACTAAAAAAAAAAAAAAAATTGTCCGAATTAGAAAATTGTCCGAAATATTCAATTTTGTTGTCATATTCAATGTTTTAAATACAAATATAATATATTCTCTTATACTTTTTATCCTGTAAATTTTGTATGATTTTGAAATATAGATTGTTATCCCAAAATCTTAAAAACTTAGGTAGTCTGCCTTTTTGCGTTAAAGATATTTCATCCAATTTATAAATCTATTTGTTTGCTTTATGATTCATCTAATGTTATCAGCATTTTACCTTTAATGGTGTGGTTTCTATTACACCATTATCCATTGTTTTGCTATCTTTTGTTTCCTTTTTATTTATCACTTTATTTTGGACATTATCAGTATGAAGCATGAATAATATATGTATTAAATGCTGCGTCATTATTTCATTAGTCATCGATATTATTATCTAGAAAAAAAAAATATGAAATGGATACTATAGTAGAATGATTACACTAGAACAATACCACGTTTATTCATTATAAAGCTATTACTGCCTAAAATACACCATGATGTGCTTAGTAATAAAATAAGTACTGTTTTCTTTCTAATTTTATTATTGCATTTGAAACGTCGGGTATTGAAATTCTCAATAGAATGTCGTTATTATCTTAACCAATATAGCGAAAGCATGGTAATAAGATGAAAAAAAAAAATGTTTAATATACTCGTTTTAAGATCTCCTGAGTCCCATAGGAATGAGTTGTTCTCGCACCTTTCTCTAACGACAGAGACGTTTTACAACAATTAATTGTGTTGGCAAAATTTAAAATTTCCCTATAATTTTAATCAGATTTCCCAACTATATTAAATATTTTAATTGTCGCAACTTTATTATGGGTAATTCCGTTTCAAATCATCCAGCACGAAATTACAATGAAAACCACTGGCTAAGATTTTTTTTTCTTTGCTCCATTTTATATCCTTATATTTTTCGGGATGTATTTCAAAAATGTATGAAAACAACGCTTTTGTAATACCACCAACCAGTAGTGTTAGTGATGTAGTTTAAGTAAAAACTTCATTACTTTGGCAATTTTGATCGTATCACAATGATTTTTTCACAAAATCTTCCAGGACAAGTTCTACAGATTAAGTTAAAAATGCATTTAGTAGCACATATGTTAAATGGTTCATTATCAGCTCAAACTTGGAATTCATAAATATTGTGAAGAAAAAACGTAAAATTTCGTTTACTGTAAGAACCAAAATTGGAGCGCGCTGGTTATTTCGAACATGTTTGGACAGGTTTTAACATGTTCGTTTATTCAGGTTTTAACATATATCAGCTATTGGAACAAAAATGAGCTCTCTTCTGCTGTAGAGCCGAAATGCATTTTTTGACTTATTTTTTAGGTTGTTCTGAACATTTTTATGAAAAAGTCATTGTGATATGAAAATTTCCCAAATTATGAAAGTTTTACTTTCATTATTTTACTTTCCCTACAGTTCTCGATATCACAAAAACGTCGTTTTTCATACATTTTTTTAAAATTAATATTTTTAAAAGTATTTAATATATCAAAATTAAATTTTAAATGGTTAATAAGGATGGCAAATGCAACAAGTGACTAAAATCCTCAAAATCTAACCATGGATTTCATTTTAATTTTGGGCTGGATGATTTTGAAATTGAATAATGTAGTTGTGAATATTTCCAACTCTTTTGGAGTTGAACTTTTCACTTACCTGTTGCGAATGTTGACCCAATATATTTTTTTTTCTATTCAAACAGCATTTTATGGATAATATTCCTATTTCTTAACTTAAAGGATATTGGTTATAATTTTTTGTAACTTTTTGAGTAAAATGTTTTACTACAATTTTCTCAGTTTGAAGTTGGTTCTTATCATAAATTTCCCAACTTTTTATGTTTTCAAATAATTTGGGGGAAGAGATAAGTGGGGAGGAGGAAGGGTTACCTGTCACTCATATGGCGATGTTCCTAACGACCCCTCAATTTCCTTTGCCAATGTAGGTATATCTTATATTTTCGAAAAACAAGTGGGTTTTTGACAGGACACCAATATTGGTTTCCATACACCCTTTGATCTTATTGAAAGTATTCGCTGGACTACTATGCTTTAAAAATTTCAATAAATTATCTGTAATATCTTTGTTTTATTTTATGAGGAATTGAAACTTTTCTCTTCCTGTTTGTTTGTTTTTTCGATTCTGACATTAATGGCCATAGCCGCTAACCACAAATGTGAGTGAATAGGTCTTCATTTCGATCTACATATGTTTATTTATTTATTTTATCAGGGATAACTTTTGTTTTTCGATTCCATTTTGGTTTATTATTTTCATTAATGAGCCTTTGTAATCGACGAAGAAAAAAAAAATGTAACTGCTCATCATTAAAAAAAAACAAAATCGTCTGTTCGCGGCTTTTCTCCGAGACTACTGGCCCAATTTCTGATATTTGGCACCGAAGTCACAGATCACTCCAGAGTGATCATCGAAACGCGACATTGCCACTCGTTTCGTTACAAAATGGTGATCGATTAAAAGTTTCATACTCCCATATTTCGGCCATTTTTGAAGATAGAAGAAAATTATAAAGCTTTTTGGAATCATTATACCAAAGACTTTAAAAAAAAAATAATAATAAATATTCGAATATTTTTCTTTTTGAATACATAGGTAACTATTTGGGAATAATAAATCATTGCGTAATAATTTGAAGCGTATTTTCACAAGGCCTTATATGAATTTTATCACACGATGTAAAAAATAACACAAAACTATTAAAATATAATTGAGGTGTTTGCGTTGAAAAGATGGGAAATGCCATTTCCGAAATATATTTTCTTCACTGATACAATGGCTTGTTCCAAGGCCAGCAGCGTGGAAAAAGGTAATAATTTACTAAAATAATAAATATAAGTAAAAAAGGATCACGTTTCCAAATTGAATTTTAATCTACGTAATTTTCTTCCTTATTTTATTTAATCAGCTTTTTGTATGCACGACTTCTGATGTAAAACAAATATTAGAACACAATTTTAACTTAGAAAACAGCTTAGACGATCCCCAAGTGTTATGAAAATTGATATCTATGTTTTTCTTAAACTAGATCTATTTCAGGAGAAACTTCCTTCTAGGTATGGAGGGTTTTTATGACTGAAGTATAGATTACAGGAAGAGATAAGATTATTAATATTAGATAAGTTTTTTTTTTTAATTAATTATTTTTTTAGTGTATTACAGTGTATATTCTGGCATTTTCAGGTGAAAATATTTCCTTTTTTAAAATGGAGTTAGGTTAAGCGACAAATATGAAATAAAAGGTGTCTAGGCAAGTTACTACCATTTTAATTATACACACACATACAAAAATATTACTATATATTTTTAATATGCATAAATCACTTCATACATTCTTGTAATATGTATTTAAACATTACAACCCACCTTAAATGCTACAATACTGTTCCTAAACACTCTCTTACTTCATTGATTACAAGGAGAATGAGACAAATTTCGTAATGACCTAGAAAATTAATTGGATTTTAAAAGTTTTCTTAAAAACAACAACTAGAGTTAGATTATCGAAACGTGATATATCGGTATATCCGAGTGGAAAAACCGACATTTTCTATCGATATCTTAACATCCGTTATATCGATGATATCGATATTTTACGATACATCGATGACACAGATATATTTAGCTATATTACAGTAGAATGTCGATAATTCATTCCATACACCCTTCGATCATTCGGTGATTCGTATGGACTTGGTGAAGAAGTGCCTGGGCCTCTGGAGTGCCTCTGGAGGCGTTAACAGAACTTTTTTCGGGGGAGGGGAGGAGAAATTTTATTTCAAATAAAATTGTATCAATCAAAAGTAATAAATTTAGACATTGAGAAGAAAAATATTAATATTTTCCAGTTGGAAGCATGTTGTCGTTGTCACGACAAAAAAATGTCATGTACTATAAAATATCGTATGCGATTTTTATATTTTTGCTTATATATTTTGTAATGTTTAAACTAATTTGAAATTATATATATTTAATAGATTATCAAAAAATTAAAAATTTATAAAATTATTGTAAATAGTTTCAACTGTTTTTTTTTACTCTAATAAAAAATTAAGGCTTTTGGGCATAGGGTAATTTTTTCGTGACAACTATCATCATCCTATGATTTACAAGACCGTCAATTTGATGGTGGAATCAATTTGGCTTGATGGAGCTCAACTTGGTTCTGGAGTCTACTTCAACACAGTTCTCTCGTCTTTACTACGGTAACTATCATGAATTATTTTTATTAATTGTAGGTCGTATTTATTCATCTTATAATTGATGCATTAAATGATAATTTTTAAAAATTTTTACCCCTCATTGTACGTGTTAAAGGGATAACTTTATCCATGAAATTTGTTTACATGTTCGCATACCACCTGGAACTTTCTTGGTTAACACCAGTGGTACACGTATAATTGTCTGTGAACTGTCGTAAAAAATAATTCAATATTCAATAATTAAGTATGATGTTAAATTTATCGACGCTTAAACTACACACAACCAGTTTATAATACAATTCAAAATTAATTATCATAAAGAAATAACAAAACAAAAAAATAGATACTGTCTAATGAAAACATATGCTATTAAATATAAAATAACACTAGTTTCTCTCAGCCCAGATCTTCATATGCTGTACATTACAATGCTGCTTTAATGGACCTTCGGTGAAGGTTAGTAGAAAAATCAATATGTGAGATTACTAGAAATGAAAGTTAACTCAAGGTGAGCATTAATATATTCACAATCACGGAAGATAAAATGTTAAAATGTTTTGTGCTTATAAAAAAAATGACATGTGATATTCTAAGATTATCTAGGGAGATAATGATATGGGCAGTGGTACGA
Source organism: Rhaphigaster nebulosa (assembly GCA_948150685.1). NCBI lineage: Eukaryota > Metazoa > Arthropoda > Insecta > Hemiptera > Pentatomidae > Rhaphigaster > Rhaphigaster nebulosa. The sequence goes on from OX411311.1 coordinate 103,144,015, forward strand.
AGAAGGATGAAAGAGAGGAAGAGAATAAGATGGAAAAATGAAGAATAGAGAGAGAAAAAATATCAGTGAATAAAAATACTACCGAGGAATGGGAACAACTTGTTAATGTTAAAGATGCAAGTTGTTCTAAAAAATATATATTAAATTGTTTTGCTTTTTTTGAACAAATTTTAATTATTTTTATTTATAAGTTTAACCTCTACACAACTATATATCTGCACAATTCGACAGCTGTGATCTGCATAAAAAATTAATAATCCCAAAGAATAGGGCAACCTTGCAGGCTAACAGTTCTCAGTCCCACTCTCTGATATAAAGTGCTATATATCAACATTTAACAACCTTTTCTTCTTCACACTTCAATCTCACTCGTGTTCTTTTAATTATATTGTTCGTCCATCGTTAAACGAGATATATATAAACAAAACCTTTCCCAATAATATCACACATTCGTAATGAAAGAAGGATAACTCAAAATTCCTAACATTTAATACAAATTTTAATACTTGGACCCCTATCATTCAATATCAGACCAAATCAATTGACAAAATAACAGTTTTTGAGTTGAGCTCTTTCAAAAATATTCCCTGTTTCAATTGATTAATTAATTAAAATTTATTAAAACAAAGAAGGGATATTTTAATAGCCAAATAGTAAATTAGAATCATGACAATGTCTCACTACCATTATTGATGGCGCAACAATCCAATGCTAAATCTAGGTGAACAAGGCCTCATCAAGCAATCGAAATTTTATTTGTGTTCTACAGCTGCTCGGTTTCGGGTTTGAAGAAGCAGTTTATCTTCTGCTACCACTCTATCCAGCAACATTACTTTTGGCCTTTCCACTTAACAGATCCGATGTAGGACCTCTATCACAAGTTTCTTGCGAATCTAAGAGTCTTTCATCGTTGCTATATTACCGACCTAACGAGGTCTCCTAAGCTTCACCATGTCCATGGTTTAGTGCCGCTCATAGAGCTCCGTGCGTCTTTGCCTTAGATCTCCCTCAAGGATTGGACCGTAAATCCTCCTCAATATTCTCCTTTCAAATATACGGTGTCGATTCTAGTATGCTTTCGTTGTGGACCAAGTTTCTGCTCCATATGCCAGGACAGGGTGTATGAGGGTCTTAGTTTGGTCAGTTAGGAGATACACCTGCTTCTTATGCCCTGGCAGAGGCCAAAATAACACCGATTTCCTGAACCTGTATTCTCCAGCCTCGAAGTATTCAGCCAGGTTTCCTCCACCACCTGAGCAGATGTATTTAGTTTTGGCTTCATTTACCACTGAATCGAAACTTCCAGCCGCCCTTTCAAAGTTGACAAAGACTCGGATATAGCAATAATGCCCATATTATCGGCGTATCACAATAGGTCAACCAGTCGATAGAAACGTGTCTCATCAATCTGGATTTAGGATTTCCTGATGGCCATTTCTTCTGTTAAATTAAATAACAGACATCTCCTTGTCTTACTCCAGCTTCCGTCTCGAATACCTCAGAAAGATGTTGGCCTATTCGCATAAGGTATTTTGTGCTTTTCATGGTTATTTTAGTATATCCAAAGCGTGGTAGAGTTTCTTTCTGTCGATACTATCTTTTTGTTACAATTGTCCCAACAACATTTGGATAACAATTGTCCCACGAAGTTTGACAATTGAGGTGGTGTTCGAATCTCCTGTGGGAGTTGTCTGGTGTAGACGTAGTGGTTGTGGTTAATGATGAGTGGGTCTGTATAAGACCAAAAACTCCAGTTGGAATCATGCCGGATAGTAGATCTTCTTCCATACTCCTTTCTTTTCTTCTTCCAGCCTGTTATAACTCAAAACTTGTAAGCTGTTTTATCAACTTATAAACTTTACCAACTCAAAAGTTTTCAAGTTCAGTGCCTCTTTTTACTTAACATCGTAACTTCGTAACAAAATACATATCTACTTATATTGCTGATTGTGAGAACAACTTTAAATATGTATTATTTCTGTAATAATAGTTTCTGTTCCTATTTTCACTTATTTGATTCTTTCCCTGCTCATCACGTCTCATCTAAACCTCTTCTAAGCTGCATCCCTTCTTCCTCCATCTATCCGATCCATAACACCTGATTTACTCAATATTTGAAACGATACACGTGGATAATCTGTGAAATTCAAACCACTTGTGTGCGATTCCGTGGAATCTGGTGTCATTTCTAGGGTATTGAAAACAATACCAGTGTAGGTTACTTATCAGCAACAACACATAATTTTATCGCCACCGTTTATTTGATCATTTTTAATATTATATAATCAAGACAATCGTTATAGTCTTATCTTAGCATCTAAATGCATGTTTTAACATTTTGTCCACGTGCTGACTGTTACCTGTTCTTAAAGTGTTAGATTTGATTTTATTGTGATCTCTATCCACCAACTTGTTAACAATTGACAATAACTATGATGGTACTAATGATTTAATATACCCCTTAATGTTTTCTTAAAATATAATATCTCGACAATTTAAGAAGTTTTATTATACTATCTCTGTAGTATAGGCCTTATGCATATATTTTAAAAAATATTTTAGGTCTGGGACTTTTTCAAAACTGAATTTTTGAGAGAATAAAATATCTTCTGTATAAAATTATATGAATCGAAGGAAGTAATTATTAAAAAGATTAGGGGTCTTTTTTTATATATTCCCGCCGGTTACTTTTAATAATATCATTGAATTTAAAATAACACAAGACAATATTTATATTATTGTTCATGTGATCAAATTAACCTTGATATATTTCTCATTCATTGTGGCTTTGTTTTATTTACATGATTGTTTTAAAAGTGCTTTTTAACAATTTAATTTTTACAAGAAAAAAGACTAATTCTTCAAGAAAGAATATATTCTCAGGGCCATCCTATGAAAATTTATCAGAGAAACGGCGGTTTCAGGTGGCGTTGTAATAAAAGTATTAGTTACTAAAAGTATCAGTTACTAAAAGTAACTGACGGAGATACATAAAATATCTGATTTGGACACCCCATGACTTCCTTGTACGCCTATTAAACTGTAAATCGGTGGCTCAAAAAGTGACCCTGAATTTGGTTTCTAGTGAAGACATTCGGTATCGCGACGTTTATCTATTGATACATACAGACACACACACACACACACACACACACACAAGCTCTTGTTTCTTGAGGTCTTATTCCGTTATTATATGTCGTTTTCTTTCAGTAGGTAGCAAGTTTCTAAGAGATTTCTTCGTATTCCTTGACAAAATTAGAATAATTAGAATATATATATATATATATATATATATATTCCTATACTAGGGCAGGAGGGATGGAATATCCTGCAGATTAACAATCTATTTCAGCCAGAGTGGGAAGGTGAAATTTATTCTGTGAATCCGCTACAAACTCAAAGTCAATCTCTCCAGGCTAGATTTGAACTGGTATCAATTTTGACTCAACAATGATAGAGTGATTCCCTCCAAACCAAAGCCTCAACTGTTTAAGTGCCTAAAGGCAATAACTTTAATTAAGAACAAATTATACTTGTTGAATTGGAAAGAAATGTTTATCATGTGATAAACATGCAATAAACATCAGTGGCACAACAACACAGTGAGTGTTGCCTCCTCCAGCAGCTTGCATAGATTTAAATAAGTTATTCTTCAAAGTTAGGACGACGCCTGCATACTTCACCTCCAGCTGGTTTCATGCGATGCGGTCCTTCATGCCGCGTAAACATATCCGGCTATTTCACACTTAAACGGTTCATGTCAGAATTTCGTTTGGGAAAATCCAACAATTGTTATTCAGTATTGAAGTAACACATGCTATTGTTGGTATGATGGTCCTCAATAGGGAAATTAAAAGAAAAAGAGCTAGAAAACTTCATTGGGTACATCCTCTGCTTTAGAAAAGAAAAGATTACGGGTATACACACTTTTTAAAGGATTGAGGAGGAAAAAAAAATTAACTTTACACTTCAGAATGTCAAAACTATCTTTTAATGAATGACACTTGAAGCTAAAGTATTCCCTTGTAAGATGTAAGAGGTGCTTTGAGCGACTACTTATTGGTTTTATAAAATGGCAACTTTCAAATATATATATCTTCGTCACTGGATGAAGCATTGGAAATCGACTGTTTCAAAATTTTATGCGGAAGAAACCGCTTAACTCATGTCTTATTCTCCTACTGCAGACTTATAAAATTGTTGTTGTAATAAAATTGTTTAATTAGAGTGGAAAAAAAATCGCGTTTAGAACCTTTATCACCGATCCATATGATCTCTGCAATAAATGTTGATATAAGTTTCTTATGATCTTCAAGTAAATGATCTTCAAAACCTCTTTCGGATCTTCAATTTCAACCAAAATCTGTTATATTACTTACATATGTTGATATAAAAGTCTAATTTACCAAATTTGAGATGTTTAATATAATTTAATGTTTAATATAATTTTTTATGAAAGTCTAATCGGACCTTCAAGTAAAGTACCACTTCCGGTGCCAATTGCCAATTTTGATCAAAATCTATTATGATATTTATATTAGTATGTTAGTCTTAAATACCAAATTTGAGAAGTTTTGCAATATATTTTAATATAATTTTTGATGAAAATAAAGTACCACTTTTGGTTATCATGCAGTGGCCAAAAAGGGGAGTTCCCAACTAAATTATATGATAATCCTAAATACAAAATTTTAACTTTCTACGGCTGACCGTTTTTGAGTTATGCGAGATACGTGTATGAACGAACGTATGACAGACTAGTCAAACTGGTCAAAATGGATTCAGGAATGGTCAAAATGGATATTTTCGTTCAAATCTGAAAACCGAAAATTTTCGCGATTACAATATTTTCTTTACTGCTTACAAGGAAGTAAAAAGGGCCCAAGATTGGGAAGAAATGTGAGGGTTGCACCTAGAGGTGGATCCAGAAGTACTGTAGTTTTTTTTGAGGAAGAGGGGGAGATCTCAGGGTGACCTCAAAATTGGGGATATTCTTAGAGCAGATATTTTTTATTGTATATATATTCTTCTTTGCCTCATCAGATATACACGCGCGTTTACTCATACCTTTTTTCGCCTTTTATTTTCTCCTTTTCTTTTTTTTTCTTTATAATTATCAATTTACTAAAAAAAAAAAATTTCTAGCCATAGATTTAAATAAGTTATTCTTCAAAGTTAGGACGACGCCTGCATACTTCACCTCCAGCTGGTTTCATGCGATGCGGTCCTTTCAGGAACGGTGCCGATGCCGCGTAAACATATCCGGCTATTTCACACTTAAACGGTTCATGTCAGAATTTCGTTTGGGAAAATCCAACAATTGTTATTCAGTATTGAAGTAACACATGCTATTGTTGGTATGATGGTCCTCAATAGGGAAATTAAAAGAAAAAGAGCTAGAAAACTTCATTGGGTACATCCTCTGCTTTAGAAAAGAAAAGATTACGGGTATACACACTTTTTAAAGGATTGAGGAGGAAAAAAAAATTAACTTTACACTTCAGAATGTCAAAACTATCTTTTAATGAATGACACTTGAAGCTAAAGTATTCCCTTGTAAGATGTAAGAGGTGCTTTGAGCGACTACTTATTGGTTTTATAAAATGGCAACTTTCAAATATATAAGTGCAATTATAATAATGTAGGACCTAACAATAATACCTTTCAGTTTTTATAAATATATGAGGTAATTTCCACAAGTTTAGAAATATATATATATATATATATATATATATATATATATATATATATATATATATATATATATATATATATATATATATATCGACGTCGTTTTTTGAAAAATGTATAAACGCCATTTAGCAAACTTTGCATGTAACGATTTTTCTCCAAATAATAATATATTTATTTTCAATTTTATTCTTTATTGTAGAAGTAGTAGTATAATAGTAGAAGTTTGGAGTAGCAAAACCTTTATAATTACAATATATTTTTAAGACTTCTTGCACTGATTAAGGCCAGAGTGACTACTGAGAGTCGTTAGTATTTGGTGCTTACATCACCTATAGCCGATTTTTAGATCATTTCCATTTTTTTTTTTTGACACATCGTAAGCGGGAATCGATAGAGGCGGTGTTCAGGTCCCATAATAAGTTGAAACCTAAATTTCGAATTTTTGGCACTTAAGCCTTTTTCAAAATATCTGATATGGGCAAAACATGGCTTCCTTGTACGCCTATTAAATTATAAATCCGTGGATCAAAAAGTAGTACTGAATTTGATTACTAGTTTCCGAAAATTGACACTCGGCGTCCCGACATCCATCTATGGACACACACACAGAAAAACACACTCTTGTTACTGGAGGTCTCATTCCGTTATTATATGTCGTTTTCCTTCAGTAGGTAACTAGTTTCCAAGATATTTCTTCATGTTCCGTGACAACAATAAAACTGTCAATATCACTGGATAAAGTATTGTAAATCGACATTTTAAGCGAAAAAAGCCACTCAACTTATATCTTATTCTCCTGCTGCAGACTTGTTGATCTCACAAATTGGGAGGAAAACCAGTATTTTACGCTCAATTTTAACACTTAAAATAAGTAATAAAAATGTTTAATTGGATTGGAAACCAAATTGCTTTTGTAACCTTTAATACCGAAACATGTGATTTCTCTTTTAATTTAAATATAATTTTTGATGAAAGTCTAATATGACCTTCAAGTAAAGTACTGCTTACGGTTTTCCAAACCAAAATCTAGTATGTTATTTAAATCAATATATAAATTATAAATACTAAATTTGAAAAGTTTTTTATAGTATTTCAATATAATTTTTGATGCAAATCAATTATGACCTTCAAGTAAAGTACCACTTTCAGTGATCAAGTAGTGACCAAAAAGGGAAGTTCACAACTAGAATTTACAACAATCCTAAATACAAAATTTCAAGTTTCTACGGCTAACCGTTTTTGAGTTATGCGAGATACGAACGTACAGACGCCATAACGAAACGAGTCAAAATGGATTCAGGGATGGTCAAAATGGATATTCCCGTCGAAATCTGAAAACCGAAAATTTTCGCGATTACAATACTTCCTTTACTTCGTACAAGAAAGTAAAAACGACGTCGATGTTATGATAACAGGTAATATATATCATAATTAATCTTTACTTACTGCATTAATTTTTCTTACTGTCTTATAACTCTTAAAAGTTCGGTTTCTATATATATATATATATATATATATATATATATATATATATATATATATATATATATATATATATATATATATATATATTTTTTTTTTTAAATATTTTATTCCAAAGTACTGGTCTTATTTGCACAAATGAAATGAGCAAATCAACATCGACGTCATCACACATTTTAAATAATAAATGTGGAAAATAAATAGAATTATCAACATGTGTCGACGGTCGAACCGGTTCTGAAGCATACAAGTGTGAAAGAAAGGTTGTAGACTATTTTCCGATCCTCGGCGCTGGTTGGCAAGGAATAGGAGCCGCATGCCACCGATCAGGCTCGAGGGTTGCAATGCGGTTTGAATCCGGAACATTACGTTCGAAATTTTACCGTATTAATTGTTTCACATACGTCCGGTATCGGACTTAGATCAGAACCGATCGATCCTCCCAAAACCGAATAAATGTGAAACGGACCTTCCTTTGATTTCTTAAAAAACTTATGTATTTATTTTTTCCAGGAAGGAGAAACTTAAAAATTATTCAAATTGTATAAATTGCTGTGACACGAAATTGGCTTAATATCGATTGTTAAGGCATTCATTTTGCCGCTGACGCCGTCTTTAAACGATCGTCTTTGGACGATTGCTATCATTAATGAAAACAAAACAATCTTTCTTTATAACATTTTTCATTAGTCATTAATCAAAAAGTATTTAAATTTATTTTTAGATTTATCCGCAGGATTCATTGAACCCTATTCGATTATCTTAAAAGATTGACCATATCACAGGTGCCGGCACTGGGAGGGCAAGATATTTTCTGCCCTCCCAATATTTCATGGCTATTAACTCGAAAATAATTTATTTACATGTTTACATCCCGGTTTTTGGGTACGATTTGATTTGTGTGTGTGTTATATACTGTTATTGATGACTTTGCTACTCCTTTATGCCCCTCCCCCAGCCCATGTTTTTAGGTTACACTAACTTTCGCCGTCTCAATAGTTCCTATGTACCGGCTCTAATTGTCCGTACAGAACTATGCTTTGAAAATTTACGGGTTTGACTTTTTAACAATTTTATTTATATAATAATTTTTTTTGTATAGAGGTTTAGTAAAATATAGAAAGGAGACATTACAGCATCATGATAATAACTGAATAATCGTTCTAATAAAGAAGTAGATAGCAATTAGTAGAAAAAAGAACTTAAAAAACGTTGCGATGAACATGATTGACCCTCACTAAAAGCATGATGTTAATCACATGCTCTGTAATAGTGTTCTATCTTTCCAGTTATCAGGGATACAGAAGAGAAACATTTAATTTTTGTTTTTAAATAAGTGAATTACCACCTGCTATCATCCTACATATCTAATCTATTGTTGCTAGGACCAATAAAGCTTTATTACTTAACGAAGCAAAACGTTATTTTATAGGTTTGATTTATTTTTTGAAATTAGGGTTTTGAATGAAACAAAATTACGACAAAGTAATAGGTTATTAAATCTTGCGTAAAAACATAGTTTTGGAAATTGGAAAAAAAAAATATATTTTACCACCACCGCAATCAAACAGGGAGAGGTACTGGGAATTAAAATGGGTTTAGACCGGAGATAACATTGCTAATCACACGTGTTGTTGACATGTTACTAACATTTGCTGATAACATTTTATTTCGTTTGCATCGATTACTTGAAAATGTTAATAAAAGTTTTGCTATTAACATTTGATTTCTTTTACACCAATTATTTGAAAATGTTAACATTTCGCTATTGATCGGTGTATATTTGCACCGAAATGTTAATAACAAAAACGTTATTAATATTTTTCTAATAACAATGCTTCTGGTAGCATTTTGGAATAAATGCACCTTTAGCTGGCTGGCAGTAGGATAAAAATATTACAGCTCTTGAATTTTACAATCTAGATGTTCCAAGTATTTCTGATTGAAGATGAACATCTCCACTTCCATTGGTAAAAAGAAAAAAATATATTTTTCAGGTTTGATAATTGAAATTAAGTCATTTTTTACCTCTGATTTTAAATAATTGGATTAACGAGTCTGGGTATTGTATGTATTATTTTATTTTATAGATTTGAATTTTTATTCTGTTTTTTTAGACTTACCGACTCAAGTAGTCAACTTCCCTAAACAGACATCGACAAGAAGCAAAACTCCTTAATTCGTGCCTACGACTGTAGAAGTAGGTTAACGTTGCAATCGATTATTCGGTGGTAGTATTGTTAAGAAGTTGTACATATTTTTAGTTAATACTTAATTAACGGAGTTCTGAGGTAAAGTTATTATTAGAAAAATTAAGCTATGTCTGTTTTTTTTTTTGTTTTTTTTACCACAGGTTAACATTTTTTAGTCGTATTTTTCCCGAAAAATATAGACTATTGCAGTGGGTCGAAGGTCGGCGGTGAGCGGTGGGACTGCGTTTTCCATCCGTTTCATAACCCTTAGAGCAAGATTATGGAAGATTTGGAGATCTCTGATATATATATATATATATATATATATATATATATATATATATATATATATATATATATATATATATATATATATTTTTTTTTTCCCCCCGCTACATTTGAGCACCTCCAGCGGCCCCCTTTGGGTCAATGATGATGATGGTAGAAGATTTGGAGATATCTGATATATATATATTCTCTGAGAATGGGTTATTCCAGTCAAAATGTTGGTATGTTTACCTGAAAGGACTTTCTGTATCGAAGTTCAGCGGGGAGACAGAACCATATATAATAAAAGTACGTGTAAATTTCGGTAAGTTAGGAACTGTCTTTTGTGGGTCTCAATTTTTTTCTTACTCTCCCGTTTTTATATTTTTTTTTTAACGTGAAAATACGACTTTAGTGACGGAGTTCTACTGCTCACGGATTTTTTTTTTTAGTACACCAAATAATAATTCTCCACTTTTTGGGTTGAAGTGAATTGTTCTCACTTCTCCTACATTATTTTACACATCACCATGGATTTTGCAAATATATTGTTGTTTATAATTGCAATTAAGGTCTTCCAGAGATACTTAATTAATCTGCGAAGCTCACGATAATAGTGCAGGATAGTAGTGAGCAACCTGCTTGATGTGGATTATTGTAAAACAAAACAATAATCGTGGAGGAAGGTCATAGATAAGAGGAAATTACTTCGCAATTTTATTCTGATACAAAGACTCATTGATGTTCCATGCTTGCTGGATATTATCTTCAAGACAAGGTCATGGAGGGGAATCTGAGGCAGTAAATCATTTCCTGGAACTTACCTATACAGCTATCCTTATCTTACTCTTATTATTATATAGTATACTTATATACTTATTACTATATATTATTACTATGTATTAATATAGAATAGATATAATAAGTTTTGTATATTAAAACAAATTCGTGAGCAGCTGAGCTCCGTCACAGAGGTCGTTTTCTCATTAAAATACTAAATTGAGAAATTCACAATGGCAGGGTTGGGAGAAAAAAATTTAGACTCCCAAATGGCACTTTCCTAACGCCAAATCAATTCATAAAAAGATTTTCAACCTTCCTACTAAATTTGGAGTGGCTGTAGAGATGCGCAAGCTCTTAAAAACAGTGAAAAATCATTTAAACATGTCGACATTTTGACTGAAATTTACCACTATGATATTGTTCTGCTTAGAAAAAAACAACATACATAATGAATTTCAACTCATTTGTTTCAAACGCGGCCGCTGGAAGAGCCCAGATATAGAGAGGAATATAAATAAAGATATGCCATAAACCGATGACATATTTTACAGATATTTTCTTGTATCACCCTGATCAAAATAGTTTCTAATTTTAGACCTAAGTGAAATGGAAGTTATGACATCTTTATTGCACGAACGCAATCTACAATTTAGTTCCTCGAACATGTTCTTACGACAATCATAAGGCATGTAATTAAATTCCCATATTTCGCAGTTTTTAATTATTTTTATTTTGCTAAACGTTGTCGACCAACTTCGATTGTTTAAAACTTATTTTTTCCGCATTTTTAAACTCTTGTTCATACTATTTTTATTTTTCTCAATCAGAAATTCTTCACATATTTAACGTGAAAAGAAAAAAACAACTTTTCGGCATGCTTATGAATTTTTTTTTTCACCAGATTGCTAAAACATATTTAATTTGTTTCTACTATTTTCTCCTAATTATCAAGTTGAGAAAGTTCATCGGAGATTTATTTCAAAAAATAAAATATCGCGCCAGAACTAAATGTGACACAGGATGGTGGGGCAAAATTAAGACAGAAGAAATTACCTCCCATTCCCTCCCTGTTATAGATATCTGAAAAATGTAAGTATTGTAAGGTAACTAAAAGTTATAGCTTCCATTTCGCTTAGGTCTAAAATTAAAAACTTTTCTGATCCGGATGATACAAGAAAATATCTGTAATATATGTCCAAATGTTACCCCGACTTACACTATATACACTATATACACTTACACTATATACACTATATACACTATATACATATATATATATATATATATATATATATATATATATACACACACACACTCACACTTATACATATCAGACATCTCCGAAACCCCCAAAACCGTGTTCTAAATTGTTTTTGTTTTTTATTTATTTTTTTAATCATTTTTTTGTTTAATACTTTTGTGTACCGATATAAATGCAGGGAGGACTGATTGTTCAACAGGTTAATAGCCTATTCCAGCCATTGACAGGGGCGGATTTGTTCTACTGCCGCCCGCTCCAGCCGCTTCCCATCTCGAAAAACAATTATTTCTTTATACGTAGTTAAGAACTAAGTGGAGATAATTTTTATATTTTTGTGTGTGTAATTGAGCTGTTTCAATTCGAATTCGTTTGAATCGAAAAATATAATTTCACACGAATTTTGCCGCTTCCTGAAAATTACCGCCCCAGGCAAGCGCTTATTCTGTTTGTGAATCCGCTACTAGCGGAACTAGAAGGTCGAGATTTATTCCATGTGTCCGTCGCAAAAATGTTCTGGTTTTGTTACGCGTTATCTAGCTTGATTACATTACATAAACAGCAATTTAAAAATAATGGATTCAACCTTGAGTCAAATTTTGTTATCGCTGGTAATGTTTCGTTCATTGTGCTATCTCTGGATAAATGGATCGTATTGGCTGCTGTCTGCGTGAAAGGAAAACTATAAAGGAATATGTTTCGTGCCTAAATAATTTCTATATCGCTAATAAAGTTTGTTCAATCTAAACTCAGTTTCTGAATAAAAAAAATGTTTTTCTTTGGAAGGTTTTCATTAATTGCAGGTCGATTTCATTTAAAATTAATGAATAATGAAATTACTCTTTGCATTAACATTAATTATATTGTATAAAAAAAAAATACAAATAAAAAGAAACTAATAAATAACAATACATAAAAAAAAGAAACGAGATGTGGAACACGATATAAATATTTCCATAAAAATTTGTTTTGCCAGGTAATAATGCTTTATATTTCCACTAAAATTCCATTTCCCAATGTTTTTTCCTCATTAATTTTTTTATTTTATGTGTAAACCTATTTTACAGTTGCAATGAATAAATAAGGAAACTTTAATGTTAACAGTATACAACTGAATAGAATTTAAATTGTTATTTTTATACCCTTTAATGATAGCTTCATTCTTTCGATTTAGAATTATAGAATTACTCATACTCGACTCCAGACAGCTGAAAAATATCAGAAATGAAAGTAAAGCATCTCTGTTCGGTAACAATTTATTTTCAAACAAACAATATTATTTTAAATTTATAATGAAAATTCCTTTGACCTGACGGAGAGTTCACCTTTGTCAAACAGGTAAATTTTTGATATGCTTGGAGAATGTCAACTTCCTACCTCAATAAAGGAGCTTATCTGAAAATTGTTGAGGGAGTTTTGATATTTTGCAATTCAGTGTTTTTGAGGATACTGAACACGAATTTGAGGTTTGGGATCTCAATTAAGTTCCGGAAATATTAAAAAGAATTTAAAAAAGTATAAATATTAATTTTTTTTCGGCTTTCCTCCCTTAGCATGAAAACTATGCCTTTTTTTTAGCAACATCATCCTATACTAAATTAAAGAAGAGTCAATTACCTACAATTTTAATTCTATTTTTTTGTTTTTCTTTGGCCGCTCCGTTTTGAAGCCTGCGCGAATAGAAATTCGCTTTTGAGCTTTTAGACATTTTTTTTTATATTTTAGGAAAAAAAAATGAGGTAGCAAAGTTGAAATTCATAATCAAGACTCTAAAAAACAAAAACGAGCCAGTTTTTTAAAATTTTCCAAAACTATCCATTAAGATCCTTTTCTAGTCCCTGTTTGACTGGACCCCATAGACTATGAGCGGATTCTCCTAAAAGATGTCCAGGAAGAAAAAAAAAGTATTGCGGTACAAAGATGGCAACCTGCTCTTGCTTTATTTAGAACATGTAAATGTTGCTAAGAAATGCATGGTTTTGATACATTGAGATAAAAACCGGAAAAAAAAAATAATTTTTTAACTTTTTGCATTTTTTTTTTATATTTTCGGAAAAAATTAAGGTGACAAACCTCAAATTCGAGTTCAGCACCCTCAAAATATCAAAACTTTCCAAGTAGAAAACCCCAATACCTGGACTATAAATAAATAAACTAATGGATACAGACCTGAGATTAAATACATTATTTACCATCAAATCTTTATTTATAATTGCTCTTCGTTTTATGAACGTAACTGCTTTATATTTATTAATATTTAGTTATCCATTTTATTATCATTTATCATATCATATTTTATTATCAAACTAAGGATTGATCAGTAGGCTGTTTATTATTGCAACCCAATGTATTTGGGCAGCACTGATTTTTAATAAATTATTTCTCTCTCTACAATTTGATTAAATACTGATATACTGTCGTAAAAGGTTTATTAAGTCTATTGTAGATGGTATCCGTGACCAAGAGGTGGTATATATATATATATATATATATATATATATATATATATATATATATATATATATATATATAAGTTAAGTTGGGACTTACATTAATATAGCCACTAATTCCAAACCAGCATTATAAACATTGTAAATTGTATATATAGAGGATTAGAATCTGAATAAAGTCAGTGTTTAATCAGCCTTCATGCGTGTTCTTATTCTCCCAATTTCTTCTTTTTTTTTATGTTTTGCGTGGTGAAGCTCTTAAGTGGTGCCGAAACCCGGGAACTTTTTTAGCAGTTCACAGTGAGAATTTTTTTTTTTTCTTTTCCCTTTTTGTACGGAAGAATATTTTGATTTTGGTACGTACCAATTTTATTTTTTAGTTTTACTTGTATCGCATTTGAAAAAAATAAAAGTGTACCATTATGAATGAACAAGGACAGAGAGAAATCCTCAGGCCAGCGACGTTAACGCTGGAGCCTTCACAGCCGGAACCGGGGAATCCCGAATTCCCGCCATTGTCATCGACAACTCTAACAATGGCGCGGGCGGACTTAGCTGCGCAAGAAGCGAATAGAATCGCACAGGAAACAAATGAATTAGAGAAAATGAAGTTGAAAAAGGCGAATGCACAAGACATCAGAAGGGAAATTTCGGATTTAGAGAAATTCAACGGAGAAGTGGGTGAATTGAATCATTTCCTCAAAGGTGGGGACGGAATTATGAGCAGCATACAATCTCAGGTAGCTGTGGACCTGCTCGAGGAATCAGATGCCAAAAGATTACGGGTGGCCCTAGCACGTCGGGTCAGAAGGAGCGTCCTAAACCTGATCCAGGCGGATGAGGACACCTCGTGGCAGGTAATCAAGGAAAGATTGAAAAAAGCCTATGGAGGGGGGCGATGGGCCCCAGAGGAAGATATGCTCCAAATGTTCCGGGAGATGAAAAAAATGAACCAGACAAACGGTCAGTACGCTGCAGGCCTACTTGTGAAGCTAAACAAGATTAACGAGAAATTGCGAGAGGTAATGGACACAAGCGCAGTCGAGGCGTGGATGATATTTATGACCACGGTTCTGAAGGTACAATTAGCCAGAGATACGGGGAGGAAGGACGGTCTACCCAGGGACAAATCATTCATTGAATGTGCACAGGAAATGGTGGACGCGAGTGCCCGCGATGAAGAAGAGAGAGAAGAGTTCGAACCAGGGTGGAGTAAAGTGTCTTACCGGAGGAACGAGACAGGAAAGAATAGAGCAAGACAGGACCTAGGAAGAAGGAGAGAGGGAGAGTTTGGGAGAAGAGAAAAAGGACCTAGAGAAAGAAGGCAATTTGCGGATAGGAAGAGTGGCAGAAGAGAGGAAAGGAGGTGCCATGAGTGTGGCAAGACAGGGCACTTGGTAGCTCAGTGCCCGCGTACGCGGTGTTTTGAATGCCATAACGAGGGACATATGGCCAGACAATGCCCATATATACGGCGCAGGGAGCACGACCGAGGAGAACCGATGGAGGTCAACGCTCAAAGGATGTGGCGGAGGAGCAGAATACCGTCGGAATCGGCCAGATCTTCAGAGACTTCAGGGTCCGAGACGGAGAGCAGCGAACCCGGCGGCAGAGGAACCCCTGGAGGAAGGAGCAAGCAGCGGAGTGCTGGACGGCGAATAGAGCAGGTAAAGAGAGAATGAGGATCGTGTGAACGGAGGGGCAACCTTTTTTGTGTAAATACCGTTGTAAAGAAGTGTGATCGGTTGCCTGTTATAGAGTTTTGTAAAGGGTGGAAGTGTTTGGTGGATACAGGAAGTTCCTGTACATTAGTGAGTAGAGATAAGTTGGAGGTGCTATTTAAAGGAAAGGTTAAGCCAGACGTGAAACCATGTCAATGTAAAGTGGTCACTTTGAGTGGGCCCTGTACGATAGAGGGAGAAATAGATCTAGCCTTAGACAAGTGGGGAAAGAAGGGAGAGGTGATGACGCTGCATGTTGTGGAAATCATGCCGCGTGAGTATGGGGGAATTTTGGGATGCGATTTGTTTAGCAAATTAGGGGCGAAGATCCGTAGTTCAGGAGGTCAATGGGTAATTAGGATCGGGAAAAAGAGGTACGAAACGTCGCAAGACGCGAAGGGGAGTGTTAGGTGTGTTGGGGTAATCACCAAGGGTGCAGATTGGAGACAAAGCGTGAGGGAGGAATTCACGGATATTTTTTTTCGCGAGGGAGATCCACTGAGCGCAACGGGAGAGACTCTCCACGAAATCAATTTGAAATCCGACAAGGTTACCTACGTGAAGGAGCGGAGGTACCCACAAGCATTGAGGGGACACATTCGCGAGGAAATCGAGGAGCTAAAGCGTCAGAGGATCATCGTGGATAGTACTTCGCCCTTTAATAGTCCACTATGGGCAGTCAAGAAGAAACCCGTCGACGGGGAAACAAAGGAACGCTATAGGGTAGTTGTAGACTTCCGGCAATTAAATGAAAACACGTTAGATGAAAAGTACCCCATTCCTAGGTTGGAGGACATCTTGGACAGACTGGGTGGAGCATCGGTGTTTAGCACACTTGATCTGAAGTCAGGATATCATCAAATTCGCATGCACCCCAGAGATCAAGCCAAAACAGCGTTTACTTTCGAAAGGGGGCACTATGAATTTACCCGTATGCCGTTTGGCTTAAAGAATGCACCCATAACGTTCCAAAGACTGATGGACGAATTTTTGCGTGGTCTGGATGAAAATATGTGCCAAGTGTACATGGATGATCTCTTGGTTTTTAGTAAGACAGAGGCAAACCATATAGAGGATCTGCGACAGGTATTTACTAGAATACGACAGTTTGGACTGAAACTATCGAAGGAAAAATCGATATTGGGTCAAACGCAGATTAATTTTCTCGGACACGTGATTTCGGCGGATGGGGTACGGCCAGATGGAAAGAAAGTAGAAGCAATCGGGAAAATGGCAATGCCGAGTGATGTGAAGGGGATCAGGAGATTGTTAGGAACCCTCAATTACTACCGGCGATTTGTTCCGGAGATGGCCGACAACCTGGTACCTTTGAACGAACTGTTGAGGAAGGGACGCACGGTTAAGATTACGCCAGAGATCGAGGCGAATATTAGGAAGTGTATGGTGCGGCTACAAACGGAACCAGTCCTTGCATTCCCAGATTTTTCCAGACCATTTTCAATCACTACGGATGCCAGTGAATATGCATTGGGGGCGGTTTTATCGCAAGAAGGCGAGAGGGAGGAAAGGCCCGTGGCATATGCGAGCAGGAGGCTTACGGACGCGGAGTCCCGGTATAGCGCACTTGAACGAGAATTGTTAGGAGTTGTATGGGCAGTGCAACACTTTCGGCCGTATGTATTTGGAAGAAGGTTTAAAGTGCACACAGATCATCGTCCTCTGTTGTGGGTGGGCAATTTGAAAGAGTCCTCGGCTAGAGTCACACGGTGGAAGGAGATTCTGAGTCAGTATAATCTCGAAGTAGTGTACAAACCGGGAAAGGAGAATGTCGTAGCTGACTGGTTATCTCGCGCGTTACAGGTAAATATGATGGAGACAGAGGTGGGTGAAGCATCGGGAGACCTACAAAGGTTCGTGCGGGAATGGACACCAGACGGGGAAGGAGAACGCGAGGCTGACCGTCAAGGCAATGGGGACCCCTCGGATGACGAGTCAGGGGACGAGAGACCAGCAGAGATGGAGGAACTTGACGAGATAATTAACGACAAGACTCGACAGGTCATCTGGAAAACAAGGACTACGGGGCTTGTAAAAATGGACTTTTCCAAATATGATAGGCAGACCATCGTCACTATTTGGTCCCAACCGGGAGTCAAGGAGGAGCAAATCTGCCGAGTATTAAAGGACGCATCCAAGGCAGGCGCGACCCATTATTTATATGTCGGCAACGCGGCGGTGTGGGAAAAGATCCGTGTCTTATGGAGGACTGAAAAAATAGGGATAGACAGGACTTTTATTCGTTGTCGCTCTATCGTGGAGACTATTCGCGATCACGAACAGCAAAAAGAGGTAACGATTGCATACCATCAAGGGAAGACAAACCACCGGGGAATCAACGAGACGCTGGCGGCCTTGAAAAGAAGGTATTATTGGGTAGGGATGCGGAAAACGGTAGAAGAGGTAATGAGGAGCTGCCACATTTGCCACACGGCTAAGTATGACCGGCACCCCCCCGTAGGACTACAGACAGAGACGAGGACACCTACAGTACCGTTAACGGAACTCCAAGTTGATACCTTTACGTGGAGAGGGTTTAAATGGGTGACAGTAGTGGACACCTTTAGCAAGATAGCGATGGCCCACCCCGTGAAGGAAAAATCGGCGGCATCGGTTTGCAGCGCCCTCCAAACATGGTTTCAGTTTTATGGGGTGCCAGATACGATCTCCTCGGACGGGGGCAGGGAATTCGACAACGCCCAGTTACGACAAGAGACGAAAAGGCTAGGAATTTCGTGGCACTGGAATACGGCCGGACATCCCAAAAGTAGAGGGGGGATCGAACGGCTCCATAATACCCTGGGTGAACATCTCCGAGTATTCCACGCAGACAAGGGGTTGGAAGCTGATGAGGCGATGCCCCGAGCCATAGCAGCGTATAACCATTCTATACACATGGCTACTGGGTTTTCCCCTTTCGAGGCCCTTTTTGGTTTACGCGCACGAAGGAGGGACGAGCGAGATACGACTGTGGATGAGGACATGGGGGAAAAACTAGCCGCGAATAGAGTAGAAATCGAGAGATTGTGGGGGAAAGCGCATAGGCGAATGGTAGTGGAAAAGAGTAAGAGAGTAGCGCGGGAGAACGAGGGTGTAAAGGATATTATGGGGAATATGAAAATAGGCACTATCGTTTACAGGAAAATTATGTCGAATCGCGCAAAGGAAGTTCTGAGGTATGAGGGCCCATTCAAAGTGATTACGATTAGGGAGCACAATCTCGTCACAATTCAGAGTCTGGAGGAGCCCAGGAAACGGAGGACTGTACATATCGAACAACTTAAGGTTCCAGTGGGGGAACCCAGACCATAAAAGTGTATTTATTTGTATTATACTTTTTCTGGAAGAAAAACATGTATTTTTAGTTTCTGTATATAGAGTTTTGAGGAAGTGCCTCAGGTTATACTTTTTATACTATGTGAAGTAGATTAAGTTAGTATTATGTTAATTTTTATATATAGATTAAGTTGTAATTTTTGGTTATTTACTTTTGTTTGTAGTTTTATTTTTGCTTTGTTTTTGTTATTGTTTGCTTTGTTTTGAGTTTACGAGGATGTTCGTAAACTGGCAGGGGGGAGTTAAGTTGGGACTTACATTAATATAGCCACTAATTCCAAACCAGCATTATAAACATTGTAAATTGTATATATAGAGGATTAGAATCTGAATAAAGTCAGTGTTTAATCAGCCTTCATGCGTGTTCTTATTCTCCCAATTTCTTCTTTTTTTTTATGTTTTGCGTGGTGAAGCTCTTAAGTTATATATATATATATATATATATATATATATATATATATATATATATATATATATATATATATATATATATATATAGATATATATAGTATAGATATATATATATATATATAGATATATAGTAAAAGGTTTATTAAGTCTATTGTAGATGGTATCCGTGACCAAGAGGTGGTATATATATATATATATATATATATATATATATATATAGATATATAGTAAAAGGTTTATTAAGTCTATTGTAGATGGTATCCGTGACCAAGAGGTGGTATATATATATATATATATATATATATATATATATATATATATATATATATATATATATATATATATACCACCTCTTGGTCACGGATACCATCTACAATAGACTTAATAAACCTTTTACGACAGTATATATATTGTTGCATCACCAGCATTTAACGAAATATAATAAATAACACGGGCCAACGATGAAAAAACTTTTGTACAAGAGTGCTGAATCGAAATATGATATTAAAAAAGCTGTACCACCCACAATTTCTTCACATTTTATACTTAAATTTATTAAATTAAGCGATTTTTAGAGAATTTAACAGCTTCACAGGCCAACGATGAAAAAACTTTTGTACTGAAAATACCTTATTCCTATAGTTTTTAGAGTGCTGAATCCAAACGTGATATTAAAAAAAGCTGTATCACCCACAATTTCTTCACATTTTATACTTAAATTTATTAAATTAAGCGATTTTTAGAGAATTGAACAGCTTCATAGGCCAACGATGAAAAAACTTTTTTACTGAAAATACCTTATTCCTTAGTTTTTATGGTGCTGAATCCAAATATGATATTAACAAAGCTGTATCACCCACAATTTCTTCACATTTTATAGTTAAATTTATTAAATTAAGCGATTTTTAAGAATTGAACACCTTTCAGTCTTAGGCCTCGTGAAACAATTAGGCCTTAAGTTAGACCTCATGAAACAATTTGTAAAGGCTTTGCCTAAAGATGGACCATGTTTCAAGTATCTCTGCCAAAAGTTTCCACGCTTTTCAGAAGCTAAACTAAAAGAAGGCTTCTTTGTCGGACCTGACATTAGAAAAATGATCTTTGATGTTAACTTTGAATCCACAATGACCTTAAATGAGAAAGAAGCATGGGTATCATTCAAGCAAGTCGTTACAAAGTTCTTGGGAAATGAGAAAGCCCCAGAGTATGTTTCTATTGTAGCTAACATGTTGCAGAAGTTTAAAAAGTTAGGATGTTTGATGAGCCTGAAATCTGCGGAAAACTATGGGTGATACAAAAAAACTAAGGCCAGATTTAGATTCAGCACATAAAAATCTATAAAGATCAACTATTAAAGTTAAAAAAGTTTTCAATTTTTTTTTTTGTTGGCCTGTGTAATCTGTTACAGAAATTAATGAGGACGAATAATGTAGATAATTTTTATTTGATTAATTAATCACAATTGAATAATTTTGGAAATACGTTATTGAACATTAGTATTTAATAAACTGGATGAGGCATGGTAGGAATATATATTTCCTCGGCCCCATTAAATATATTCGTGACCCGGGAGCAGAAATTGCCTCAACTTTAATCAAGTCAATAATAGGTAGGAACTCCTGCATTGTTCCATAGATGGTTAAAATTTTGAATGAAAACGAGAATCGCTATTTCTAAAGGCAGTATTGGACAAGTTTCCATTAAAACTTTCTATTCAGAAATATTCGTTATATTGTTCTATTGGTTCGTAAATTTATATGATGAATTTTCTCCATCAATTTGAATTAAATAGCATTGCTGATGTTTCAAATTGTCTCGGTAGTCCAATTTTCTAATATGGGACCTCACTTCATTAGCTTGTTTTTAAGTCCCTTTAGCCCAGGAAGGTGATTTCACCTCCTCTAAGAAATATTTTGCTTATCTACACATTTTAAGGCATCTTCATTCGAAATAATTGACTTTATATTTGCTTTCGTACCATCATTGACCTCTCAAATTTCTAAGGACTTTTAAATTACGGTATTGTACTTTATAATCGATTTTTTAATCAATTGTTTAAAATATAATCTTGGGAGCAGTGGTGACGGAACAGTGATGTGGGATGGAAGTATGCACAATGTGAACTGTCGAGAATCGAGGTTGATGGTTGACCATGTACATGACTTTTGTTTTGTTTACATGTTAAGCATATGATAATCATTCTATAATCATTTTACTTTATTAATCCATTTGATTAGAGATTTTTTTTTAATTCATCATCATTATATAATTATATAAAATAACTCTTTATTTCTCAATGTCAATGCTAAGTTATCTCATTGAGTATGAAATCCTTTCTGGACTTCACATGTTCGACGACCCGGACAGTGACGATTAACCATCTTCACTTAGATGAGGATTTTGTTATTTTGTTTTATTTATTTTTATTTAAATAACAATAATTAGAACTGGAAAATATAAAAATAACTCTAAAAAATATTTTTATATTTTCCAGTGCTATTATAAATTGTCTGGATTTATCTGACAAGAATAGCTAGTGACCAACTTTTTGGAAATGTTTTCCAATACGTAATACGACTAGATAATTTTTATTAATTCTAATGACAGTTATATTATTGTAATTTATGAGGTAGTGGGTTTATCTATTAGTAAAACATAATGAGCTGTAAATATTATTATGTCATATATATATATATATATATATATATATATATATATATATATATATATATATATATATATATATGTTTTAGTGTATGTTTTGAGAATGGGGACATCAATCCCGAAACGTCCACACATTGTGATATATAGTGTGATTTATCGTTTTTCGAATAATCAGTATCTGCGATACTATTTAATAAAAGTACAAAGCTATATTAGAGCTCAAATTTTAGCAAATTTATTCATCTTTGAAAAGTCATCTGTAATGCTTTCCGTGCGGTAGATAGTTTCCAAAACATTGGTCATTGAATGAAAAATTAATGAAAATTCTAGCTTTTTCTTGAATTAAATCAACTTCCGGCCGTCTACCGAGGTCACAAATTTATATTTATAATGTCGATCCATGCCCAAACAACATATAAAAAAATCAGAACTACCTACCTTTCGCGTTTTGAAATCTTTCGTTTTCTGAATATTATTCGGGCTGGCAACGCCATTCATTAAAACGAAACTATCCTTATCCAAGGATTTTACACCTTTTTAAAACTTACGTGAAGACCCCATGTTTCGTAAGTGATCAAAACTACATCCTAGATAGCGGACCTGTTTTTCATGGATACGTTGGTCACTATTATGTTCGATGAAATTTATTTTAATTCACCAATTATGATTCATAAAGGACTGTGGTAAATGACTGAATAGTTTTGAATATTGTAAAGGACATTATTTTCTTAGCGTAGGATATTTTAAAAGATATATTCCAGCAGGTATTTTATACTTAAGTATTTCGAGTAATTAATTTAAAGATGGATCGTAGTATTAAAATTCATGATTTTTAAGTCAATGTTCTACAAACGACTTATTCTTATAAAAAAAAACCAACAAAACTTTGCATTCATTTTTCATGCAGTAATTTACTGCATATTGCTTTACATTTTTATGATGGTTTACGAGTATTATCGCATTCTGGTGTTATCAAAATTCATTACATCACTATTGGGATATCTTTTAATCATTTCATTAAAAAAAAAAGTATAAATTCTTCAACCTTTGTATACTGATGTCACTACGCAGTATTTTATGAGTACCGCGGTCAGTATCTGCTTATCGGATTTTGTTGTGACGACACCAGTTATGTAACTTTTTTACCTTCCAACTATTTTAGTCGGTTACAGTAATGATGCAAAAGTGATATATATATACAATGCAGTCTCACTTATACGAAATATTCAGTTATACGAAAAAATTCTTATTCCCTGGTGAAACTCCATTTAGTCTCATGTAATTAATTATTCACTTATGCGATATTCAGTTATATGAAACATTCACTTAAACGAAGGGAAATTCGATCTCCAGGTGTTAATATTATTCTGTTATACGAAGAAACCACTGCTTTTCAATAAAATGTTTCTTGCATCAAGATGCCTAAAGTGGGTGCTCGCTTCCACGTGGTTTTCCGTGAATCGTTTCGGGGCTTCTCGTGTTCTCGATCTGTTCCACTGTGTCAGTTATCCATTCCCTCCAGTTCACGAAATTCTCTCACTCCCTTAATTTTGTCATTGCCGAAAGTCGTACACACACCAACTTTTATCTCCACAATTTATTTTATTTCAAAATGTATACAAAAGAATGAAACATTCTCTAGAAGAGAAAATTAAAAGAAGTTGATGGCAACCAGAATGTATGAAAACAGACGTGGCAGAACCTCCTGAGTGATCCAATACCACGGAATCGCAGGAGTAACTTTTGAACATTATGTAGAATTGGATGACAACCTGGCTGCCAGTGCTTCTCTAAGTGATCAAGAAATTATAGCTGAAGTCAGGATGGGAAATACCGAAGGAATCTTCGAAGATTCCAATTCCCAATATTTAGTCGACGAAGAGCCAATGGCAAACTGCATTCGTGGTAACGGTGCGTTTCATCTATTCTAAAGACCTTAATGAAAAAGATTCGTGCATTTTCGTTTTTTGTTTTACACAATGTAGTTTGTGGAAAAAATTAGTTTATCGAATTGTTTAAGCTTAATTAACGTACCTATCTTATTGTTACCTTATTTCATGTGATTTTCTTATTTTTTATTTGAGAATTTCGAGTTCTGTTCTTCTTTATAAGTATGTATAAGAAATATGTTTCAGTTATTTTTTGTAAGATTTTAAATTGTTTGTTGCAAAAATGAATAATTATAACATGGATTTTTTGCTAATAACTTTTTTTTTTACTAAAAAAACACAAAAGCTGCCCCTATTAACTTATACGAAGTAATTATAAAATAATAAAGTAATTAAAATAAAGCTTTAATTAAAATAAAGTTATAAAATAATTTTGTTATTATAAAGTAATTCACTTATACCAAGAATTTTCTGTTCATCCTGATATTCTTATAACTGAGACTCCACTGTACTGGATGTTCAGAACTCTTTTGACACCCCCCCCCCTATATTTTTAGAATTTAGGGAAGAACCTTGGTGGGGCACAACTGTGTCGCCTGAAGTTTCCTTTAAACTCATATTCAACCATTTAAGTTTCTCCAGTATCTCTCCAGCGCAAATACCTCTGGAATTTTCAATGGAATGGGGGTATATTTTATGACGGGTTCATATAGGAATCCAAATTCTAAAGCTATGCTGGAAGATTCCGAAAACAAAGACTCAAGTCTCTAAAATACCAGTAAAGAACTAACAAGCAAACGTTTCTCCAAATCAGGAATCATTCAGAAACAATAAGCTTACATAAATTAAGGTAAAATGCATCCAAGAGATAATTCTGGCAAAGACAGGCAGATAGACCAATGGCTGAAAATGCGTTTTTTGTAAAATTCCCCAGGCGGGAATTTGTTAATTTTTCAAATGATTATATACACAATTTACCATAAGATGTAAACTTTTATGAATTGTACACCGATGAAATTTAGTTCTCGTATACTAAATATGAAATACGTATACTAAAATTTTGTATACTTTATTTACTTTGCATAATTTTGTAAAGGGCTTTCAGCAGAAAATTTTTGGCAAATTTGATCAAAATCGTTTGATTCGTTTTGGCGCTACATTCTATACTGAAATTGGTGTTTCGACTAAAAGGTGCCCGATTTGGTACAGAGTCATCGGGGGACAAAATCCTACAAAAAAAACAATACTAAAAATTGGTCCGCCCTTTTAAGATGTAACCGTAGTACAGGCGGATAGACACATAGACCAATGGATGAAAATGCGTTTTTTGAACTCTGGTGGTTCTGAAATGCATAAATCCGTTGAAAGTAACACATCGAAAATTTGACCCAATTACCATACCTTTCTTTCCTATGCGGTAAGAAAAGTAAAAAAAGAAACAACCCTGCTTTAGCAGATTCAATCCTAGAAGTTTGGAGCCAGTGCTTTACCCTTTGGAACACATCAATCCAAGTACCATACGGAACGATTCTTTCATTTTTTTGTGGAATGTTCTTTATTTATATCATCCCATTTTCATATCTTGATGTACAAATAATGATAATCTTTGCTGTATTTATTAGAAATTAATTTGTTGCGTGTATTTTTATTAAGAATATGTATACCAGATCCTTGTCAATGCTATGAATAGTTTATGATCCAATTACATTCCTCAGTTGCACTATTGTTCCCATTTCAAATAGTTGGAATAATACATTAAAAAGTATTGTCGGGAGTTATATGTTCAAATATGATTATCATAGAGAATTTTATCATTGGAGGAAACGATATTTCATGTTAACAGAGGTCGTTTAGGAGTGTTTGCCGACTGTGAAAATGGGGAAATAGGCTTGCTTGAAGTGTTTAAACAAATATGAAGATTAAGCTCTTTTAGATAAGCTTCCAAATGAAACATTTTTGTGATGTAGTTTCGGTACAACTGTTGATATATTAACCTTTATCTAGTAAGGAATGTTAACTTTAATTATCACTGCAATTATTGACATTAATTTGTGTTTGTATACACTATTGCTGTAATCAACTGTCAATAATATATCTTTGAATAACCACAGTTTATTTCTTGGTGCAATTTTGGAAAGATTCTTTTATTTATTTATTAGTCCTCGCTATAAGCTGAAACCTGAAGTTTTTTTTTTATTTTCATTGAAAAAACTGGGAAGATGTTTCATTGCTGGAGGCGACTGATCTAGTTAATATCTTTACTCTGATCATTCCTTTATACATTTCTTCCTTATTGAAGAACCATGTCAAAAGGAAAAACATCCTACACGGATCAGAATGATACAAAATATTTAATTGATCTCCTCTATGCTTTATACTGAGATTGAAACGTTATGCAACTTTTTAAGAATGAACAAATGATGGCCAAAACAATAATATTTATCACCTGATGTCAGACAAACATCAAATCCACACTTAATTATCATTTTTTATCGAAATTTGAAGTCTCATTTATTTTCAATGACTTGTAATTTTATCAAGTGGTCCACTTCAACGTTGAGTATTTACGGAATTCATTTTATTGTTATTTTAAACAAAATATGTCACATCATGATCTTTACACTATGTGACGAATCTATCAGCCTGCTTCGAGTTAGCGGCTTCGTCTGGTAAATTGCTCTTCAATTTAACTCTCGAATTAAGGTACAGTTAGTGGCGGTTATTCTATTCGCGCACATGAGCATGTGCTAGTTTTATTAAAGAAAAATACAATTATTAAATAATAGTGAAAATAAATTGAAAATATTTATTTGAGATTGAATAAATCTCAACGGAGCGCATAAATAGAAACGGAACGCCTTAATTCTGATTGACGCTACCCGCACAACAGTGAGCTCTCTATAATGAATCGGAAGGTGGAGAGGGAGCTGGGGAGGGTTGTGTGCTACCATTGCCTCTTGTACACAATTTTCTTGTGTTCCAGCTCACTCCTCGGATACTAAGATTTTTTACAACAGCTAATTTAGTTTACAAATTAATTTCATTTCCAATTCTTGTATACGTTATTTATTTTCACTATATCGATAAACTTGTTAAAAAGAAATAAATTACTCTTTATGTCCCAAATAAAACTAAAGATATATATAATTAGCCTTTTAATGTCTTCTAGTTGTTTGGCAACAGCCTTCTTTACACTGACTTAGCCAAAGTAGTATAACCACAAAAAATAGTGACGGGCAGTTTACGTCTTATTTTTGAGTTGGTTACTATGAAGCTTTATAGAAGTAAAATCATTCACCATCTTAATTTTATTTGTACAACCCCTCCCTCTCCCCTTTTGCTACTCTCTAGAAACCGCCACTGTCCAAGAGATGGCCTAATTACTATGCTAGTTGGTATTATGTTGTTTATCAACTGTAATTTAGTCTAGCTGCTAACCTTGACGTCAAACTTAGCAAATGCAATAGACGCATTTAATGCTCTCTAACAGCCTGCAAGTTTTCAATTGTTATTGCACTTAGACGTTTAACTTCTATCTTAACAGCTCTAGATGCGCTCAGATTACTACTTAAAGAACTGTCTTTCAATTTATTTTCTAAGGATCATTCTCAAATAACTGTTAGTATGTTGGCTATACTGAGATTTCTATGTATCATGTATCATATGGCATCGAACAACTGGCTTTAAGGTGGTGACAACAGTGGATCACAATGGGTTATATTTTTAATATTATATTAAAGAAATAAAAATATAAACTTTTTGTTAAAAAGCGGTAATTTTTTTATACACCCTACTATAAATCCGTAGCGTGAGAAATAAAAAAAATCCATTCCCGATATTTTTTATTCTTATTCAGCATTCTTTGCCATCTCTAGAATAATGGTTTATAGGCCTAAATATGAATTTACGACTGAAATCGAATTTTCATGTTTGCACTCCAAAAATCATTTAATAATTAATAAATAAATATCTAATTAATAATTAGTAATCATGCCATATAACACCTGTATTGTTTGGATAAAAATTAGTATTTAAATATTTTAAATCAAAGAAACATTTCAATGACGCAAACAAGAATCGATAGTACTAGATGGGCAGATAATAGACTAGTAACTGATGGCTCTTATCTTTCTTCTTTAATAGGTTTTCTTATTTATTTTTTTTTTTATCATCAGTGTTGGGTTGTATGATATTTGTTAGTAGATCATCAGTTAGCTTGTGGGTTCGGTGTTAGTTGATTTGCCGTAATTTCGAAATGGAACAGTGCAGTTCATCAACATTTTTTAAAAAACGAAGAAAACACTCATGGAAAAAGTTTAACGAAATTGTGCATTCACAAGTGAGAGTTTATGACATTCCTGCAGGTCAATGACCCGTTGGATGTTGAAGAAATAAGATTGATTTCTGTTTCCAAAAGGTAAGAATAATTATTGTCATTACTTTAACAAATTATAAATAATTTCAGACTCGGTTAAAATTACATTACATTTAATGTACAATCTTATTATTGTAATAATTTATACCTAATTGGAAAAAACGATGTATACCATTATTTAGTACTGAAAAGGTGACAATTTTCCCCTTATAGATTGGCTATGCTGGAATTTTAGAGAGATATTCTGTTTATTGAAAAACTTAAGAATATTTTTAAAAATTCAGACATTTATTTCAATATTATTTTGTATCTGTTTTGTTAACAAATATCTCTGGTTTCGAATTTTAAAATTATATTTCGATTAAATCTTTAGGAAAAGGGGAAAGATTTATTCTCTTTGACGGATGACTCAAGTTCATGCTCATTGATTTCTCAGTAGCTGCTGCCGTTTCTATTACTAGGTCATTTCGTTTTGGTTTATTATTTCCAATAATGAACCTTTGTTATTGACTAAGAAGATTTTTTTTTTATTTAACTCTATCAAAATTTGAGAATTTGCGTTTCAAGATTCGTTAAATCCGAAAATCGGATTAAAAAAAAATCCGTCCGTCCGCTGACTTTTCTACGAGACTATTACACCGAGTTTATTGAGTTTTGGCACTAAAGCCACAGGCCCCCAAGAATGATCCTCGGAACTCGAAATCATCATCCGTCTTTTCGTATTGGCGGCCGATTAAAGGTTTCATACACCCGTCTCTCGGCCATTTATTATGATTGAAGAAAAATATAAAGTGTTTTGAAATCATTATACGAAATTCTTTAAATATTTATATAGAATTTAAAAAAAAAATATTCCAAATAAATTTTGAATTTTTTGTTTTTTAGATATATAATTATTTGGAATTAATAAACCATAGTGTAATAGTTTGCAGCGTTTTTTGGTTTTTTATTTAATTAAATATTTTGTTGGAAGTTAAGGCTCCATCCATATCAACCTATTTTACAATGTCTACGTTCTATAAAGAAATAATAAAACTTCATTTCGCTCTATACTGGTCACTTTAGTAGATAATTTAAAATTATTTAAACTTAATAAATTACAAATATTTTTAATACTTTGAGAAATTTATATAGTTTATCTATTTGGGAAGGTAAGAGCCAAATTTATAGACAAAAATGGAATCATCTTAACTTCTTGTCTAAACTATGTATGCCATGGCTAAAATTGTTGTGAAAATATTTACGCAAGTGTATGTACTCGTATCTAACTATGAGTCATATCTAACTATTAACTCACTTCTACATTTAGATTTATATTATAGCATAACAAATAGTGATACAAATAATTATTAACTTAATTATATTGTAACTTGAATATTTGGATGTAAATATATTTCGGAGTTTGTAAGAAAAACTATCAACTTGGAATCTATATTTTTTTGCAATCCTAATACTTGGCATTTTACATATGAAATTTATAATAAAATATAAATATTTAAATAATTAATTAATAATTAAAATATAACGTTTACGTGTCTGTAATCGTTATCATGGCAACTTCATACCCGTGGATGCTAGTTCCCTACTCAAACTTTTTAATAAGTTTGAAATTATTGTATGAAAAAAAAAATTCACATTATATTATATATATATATATATATATATATATATATATATATATATATATATATATATATATATTGTATTATGGTTGTAAATAAATAAAGACCGGATAAAACAAAGGTCTGAAAACGTTATTTTGTTAATCGAATCGGAAGGTAAGAGGGACAAAAAAATGGTGTGAAAATGTGAAACTTATTTAAGTGAAACTTTATTGCCTTTTAGACAAATTTATAGTCGTTTTGAGTATGTCTCTTGAAAATGTCTACAAGAAATGAGACCGAAAATTTTATAGTTTATTATTTTAAAGGTTATTTTAAAATACTGGTTATTACAATTTGTATTGCCGTTGTATTTTATCATGTTTGTAGAGCTATTGTTTGCTGAAATCTATTTTTCATGTATTTTACTGAAACGAAGTGGAATATAAATATAGATAAATATTATGTCTTGCATTGGCTTATTATTATTTCAATCGACCAAGAAAAAAAATGTTTAAACCTCTCTCTCCTTAAAAGTTAAGGTTTTTTCTTCCTTGTACGCAGTAAAGGAAGTATTGTAATCGCGAAAATTTTCGTATTCAGATTTCAACGAAAATATCCATTTTGACCATCCCAGAATCCATTTTGGCAAGTTTCGTCGTGACATTAGTTCTGTAGTATCTCTCATAACTCAAAAACCAAAGTTAAAATTTTGTATTTGGGATTACTGTAAAATCTAGTTGTGAATCTCCCTTTTTGATCACTGCATGTTTACCATAATTAGTACTTTACTGGAAGGTCATTATTGATTTCACTGTAAAATACTTTTTTTTCCTCCACATTGGTGAGCTGAACAAGTCTGCAAGAGGAGAATAAGATATAAGTTAAGAGGGTTCTTCCGCTTAAAATGTTGAAACCGTCGATTTCCAATGCTTTATCTAGTGACATAGACAGTTCTAATGTTGTCAAGGAACGCGAAGAAATCTCTTGGGAATTTGTTGCAAACTGAAAGAAAACTACATAAAATAACGGAATCATCGGAACTCAACCATTATTATCTGCCATTTCGTTTCAAAATGGTGACCGATTAAAGGTTTCATACGCCCATATCATTGCAATATAACATAATAATATAGTCTATTATATTATAAATAATATAATTAATTATATTATTAGGCATATTTTGATTAAACATGGTCTGTTGTTGTGTAAAATGGCTCGAAACGTCGAAAACAATTTGAAATAAGAAGCAATAAAGGAAAATTAATGCAGGAGGAAGATTATACAGTCACGACATTAACTAATCATATAATTTGCAACGTCCTTCTCCCTCCAATGATTAAAATCGTCGGAAGAATTTTATTTATTTAAATTAATCTCAACCTCACAACAAAAAGACATCCTTTCTTAGGAATAAAATTATTATAAATTTCACAGTAATGATATTTTGATAGTAATCAAATTCAAGATCTGCTATCACACCGATACTTTGCATTTCAAGGAATCTTCAGGAATAAGAAAGAGCAAGATAATATATCAGGTTTCTATAATTATTTTTAGTAAAGTAATGTAACCAAATTATTTCTTACTCAATCCACTAAATTGTCTAAATTTACTTTCAATAATTTATATTTCATTATAAAAGTCAAGATACAAACACACACACACACACACACACACACACACACAATTAAATGAAGTATTCCTTGGTAATGGAGGAAAAATCAGAATAATGCTTAACAATAATTCATTTAAATATTCTAGAGCTTTCGATTTTAATATTATCTTTATTAAGTATTATATTATTAAAAGCGCTAATTAAGCATTCAAAATTCTCTTTGGTATAAACAAAATATATAAAAACATCCTAGGAATTTTTCATGATTTCCTCAAGCTGTCATGATTATGTGAAGTACCTTAATTAATTTACTTATTTAAATTTGGTATTGAATGCTTTTTTTTTTTTTAACACTTCTCATTTTCTCATTTGAAGAACAATTTATAGAATACCTGTGATAACAATTGAAATAATTATCCAATAGCGAGGTTTAAAAAATACAGATCACCTTGAACTGGTTTAATGATAAAGGATTTAAGGATAAATAAAGTAAATGAATAATTAAAAATAATCATTCCGAATTTTTTTTTACATTCTATCTATACAAGAACATTATTCGTGAATTTTGTTTGTACAGTCTATAATTTATAAGTCTATTATACAATTACTTCGAATATTCATACACTACTCGTATTCAATAAAAATACTACTTCTTTTATAACAGTTTAATTGTACAAAAGTAGTTCTTATTTACTTACTTTTGTAGTTACTTAATTTTCATGCTTTATTGGTTGTTATAGTTTCTGTATTTGTCTTGTACGGAAGTGGAACCTGAACCCTAATCTTAAAAAACAAGCGATTATTAAACATGTGTGAATGAAAGATTCTGAGGGTATATGACCCGACTCGAGAGGGGAGATCAATGGAGGAGGAGAACAAATCAAGTGTTGATAAATTTATATAATTTGCCTGATGTTTCCACCAGAAATATATTAAGAAAGGATGGATAAGATGGTTGTATAAGATCGTGTGTAGAGAATATAATTCCCAAGATGATTATTGAGGGGCATCCAGGCGGAAACAGGAAGAGATCCGTGGAAGACCACGGTTGCGCTGGCAGGAAGATGCGAAAGCAGATATGAGGACGCTTGGAATTGGGTGATGGAGGAGTGTGGCCAGGGACAGGATAGAATAGAGATGGGTTTTGGAGGATTGCGCCGTCGGAACCAAAGAAAGACAGCTGTTTTCCTGTTTATTATTTAATTCCGATATAAGCCTCAAACTTCAAACGAAAAGTTGGCAGACAATAAAAAAAAATAAGTTCTACTTATTGTATGATTATGTTTTTCTCCATTTACCGCACCCTTCGACCAACTTCTTAAATTACAGTTACGGTCAACTAAATCCACACCAATAAAAATATTCTTATGAATATTAGAAGTAATTGCAAAATAGACTTAAAAATTATAGATTTTATAATCAAATTGAACAAACAATGTTAAGAGCTATGATAGTTTTAAATATGTGTACGATGGGACGAAACATTCAGTCTTCAACCATTTTAGTTCCAAGAAGATTAACTCTCCTCAACCATTTTGCTTGCTAATGTGTGTGTCTGGTAGAATTTTTTGATTTATGTATAAAATATAAACTTTTTATACCATAAATTATAGCTGTTAAATTACAAGAGCTTCAGAACTTGAGAATGATTATTTTGACCATACTATGCAGAAGTAGTGTAATCGTAAGTTAGTAAAGTCGCTCTGTAAACTAGGATTTCTTCTTCGGGATGAAAAATTAGATATCCATTTTTAATTGTATTTGTCTTGGTCCATTCATAAAATTGAATACTAAAATAATTCATAACACCCCTAACAGAGTGAAAAAATAAGAAAATTTATTGTGCTGGTAGTTTCAGACTTTGGTCTTTTATCCAATATCTTATCGAAGGCTATTTAAAATCGATTATTTTCATAAACTTTTTATTTATTTTTTGTATGAACCTTGTCCATATCAATAATTTGTCCCTAATTGCATTTTTTTTCTATTTTCTTTATCAGTTGCATTATCTTCTCCTCTTTAACATCTATTATTCAGTTAAATTAAATGTTCAATTGTTCATTCAAAATAATAGTGAACTATTTAAGAGGTTTCTGTTCTACTTGATATTTAAAAAAATAAATAATCCTTATCTTTTTCATTTTATCTCTCTCTCTCTCTCTCTCTCTCTCTCTCTCTCTCTCTATATATATATATATATATATATATATATATATATATATATATATATATATATATATATATATATATAATGAAAATCGGACAGAAGGAAGCCTGCGTCGAATTCTCTAAATTTTTCAAGTTGAATCCATTTCGCCTTTTGAAGCGGTTATATTGGGGATCGATTTGATTATCATTGTGCCTAGATTCAATCTCCTTGAAGATTCCTTTCAATAGATTCAGGGTCGCACAGTTCTTGAACTCATTTACAGATTAGCTTGTAGCTGTACTAGTCAGTTGTTAAACATTTTATTTTGTATTACTCTTGCCAAATTTGTGTTATATACTTATGTTTAGCACTTGAATTGTGTTACATTCTTATTTTTAGCACTTAAATTACTCGCACCTTATATAATGTTGTCTCCTGTATCAACCATCTAATGGAATAGAGATTTTGTACTGTTAAACTAAATTTGTATGCATTAATTTTTCACTTGTTATTTAATAAATGAAATTTTTAATAAACATCCAGTGCATTCGGATTGCCATACTTGTCACATGGCATTTGTATGCTGTAACGAGAATCGAATAAAATTCTTTCATGAATGGGTGAAGGAAATTTATCTTTGGTACAGATGAAATCAACCTTCATTTTGTACACAAAACTAGATAGTTAGAAATATCGAAGGCTTTATTCGATCCATTTCAAGGCTTCATCAATGATGAATATGTATCATCCCACGACTGAAACAGAATACAATACCAAAGAAAAAGTTATTTAATTAACCATTGTCAAATTTTAACCAGAACTATTTGCTTTTAAGAAATTTTCCTTTGAATTTAAAAAAAAAAATATATTGGCATATCTTTTCAGAAAAAGATAAGCATATCACAAGATAGGAATATACTTATCTTATTAATTAACTATTCATTTTGATATTAATTTATCGTGTGAAAATTTAATTTGACAATAGGAAGAGGATCAAGAGACCTCACTGAAGTGGATAAACAAAATCACAGGTTTTGGTAATAGAATTTATTAACTTTTTCTTTCTATAAACATTTCTTGGTCTGGGTTTTAACGGCTAGTCTTCAGAAACTGCTACTATAAAGATGTACTCCCATTGGACAAAACGATAGACAAACATGTTCATAAAAAAAAAAATAGGTCCTCGTTGTTGTGGGCAAAGTTTTTTTACGACTTGTGAGTACAGTGGTGATGATCTACATTATGATTTGACGGATTGTTTGCCAATTTTACCAGAATGCCAAATGTAGATTTTGGATTGTTAATAACGATGACAGGACTAGTGAAATAAACCAAATACATAATGATTTTTGCCTAGCAGTGTTCAAAATTTTTTGGCTATAACACTCAGGTTTTTGGCTTCTGGTGATTACTATCATTAATTAATGGGACATTCTCAAGTAAATTGCCACTTTGATTCCCCGACCTCTGAAGGTATTGTAGAGTGAACAGTTCAGTATTTTTTCAGCCACTTATGCGATATTCTTTTCGTTTCAATGTAATAGAAATTTTAAGGTACAGTTTGCTAAAAAAAAATATGAACAAATAAAACTAGAAAATGATTTGTATTCTTGAAAATCTAACGAGTGTAACAGTCCGGAATACGTTTTTTGAATTATCAGCAATTTTATTGGTATTAAAAAGTTATAATAGAAAAAATAAAGGGTGGTGATTAACTTCATACTTATCTATAGAATAAACTGCGACACAGCGGAAAAGTGCGCCCTCTGGACATTTATAGGCCATTGCGACAAAAAAGGATGTAAGAGAGGCGGGATATTGTTTTGTGGCATAAAAAAAAACTTGAAAATGATGTGACAAATAATTACCAATATTAAAAAATGAAATTTATTACAATAGGTACTTAGGAAAAATAAAAAATACAAATTGTATGCGCGATCCATACGACAGCGACACTAAAAACCCAAAACCCTCGTGGAGTTGTATGGAAAAAGCTGTGTAAGAGAGAAAGTGAAGGGGCGAAGGGGGAATACTTACTAGTAGGTTTGGCGGGAGGGAAGCGACGGTACTGCGTCAGTGGCGTGGTTTCTTCAGTTTATTCGGTTTTATAATGCCCTAAAGCAAAAACAGCAATTTTTCTTTCAGTAAATTTAATAAAAACGGAATTTTTAATCTTCCCTTTGATATTTCCAGTTTTTTTAGGCGCCTTCCGAGGGTTGCATCACCGCGCCCTTTCAAATTACGCTAGTGCCCTTAATGCACCTAAATCAATCTTTTGTAGTGTGCTATACCAGTGCAATAGCTGCTGTTTTGTTTGCTAGGAAAACCCAAGAAAAAAATCGAGTTTCATTACGCGATGCTCGTAACACTAAAAAATGAGTTTACCATTTTCAAAAATTTATAGCAAATACTCGAAATCTCAATCTCTCAAAACACTTCACCTGGACCTTCTTTGGCACTTGTACAGCACGTTTGTGGACTTTAAAGTAAGTTTCCAGTAATTTTATTTATCTGATTTTCTCAGCCATCAATAAAACAAAGTTGCAGTTTATTTGAGAATGACCCTAATCTATTTATTTAAGATGTCTAAGTAAGTAATATATATATATATATATATATATATATATATATATATATATATATATATATATATATATATATATATATATATATATATATATATATATATATATATATATATATATATATATATAGACACACACACACACACACACAGATAATTCAAAAATTTCCTTACTCATCTTGTAAACAAAATAAAACACAATTATATTTTGAAAATATACTGTTTGACCATAAAATTACACTGAAAACAACTCTGAAAACACGTGGCTAGTGGCAACTTATGTTATCATGTTCGGATCAGGAGTGGAACTTGGGAGACGAACAAAAATGGCGAAGCCTTTCCTTTCAATAAACGGGATGTCTGTTTGGAAATCGTCCAAAACAAGAAAGCAACAAACATTTTTTGTCGAAAAAAAAAATGTTTGTTAAAATTCAGACCAAATGCTTGGCAAATACTATTTGTCTGGTGGGGACATACCTTAAGGAACTGTAATTTGCTATGTAAATATAGATTTCACAAATATTTTCAATATTCTCATAGCAAGCTGCTTATTAATATTCCCATCCTAATATTGGGAATAGAATTGAAAGTAATTCCTTAAAAAAAACAATGTGGGTTCTTAAAGGCTCCTGTAACTATCCATATTATGTTTTGCATTGTCTGGAAGAGCATGAATCATTTGCTACCATATCTCTGACGAATTAATGAAAGATTGTTGATATTTGTAAAGAATGGGAATCTAAAATGTGGTGAATTAATTGTAGGTAATATTTTCTAGGTTTATATGAACAGTATATGCATACATATGTGGCACCATGTCCTAATTAATCTCCCCCCCTTTTCCCAAAGTTTAGCAATACAATATAATTTCCATACAATTTTTGTACAATAATCAACAACCTTTTAAATCTCGTAATAAATACTAATCTACAGTTACTACATTAATCTTTCAGCCTTAATCAAATTATGCTATAACATCAAATTAATACCAATCTATAAACTGAAACTGACATCTTTCATTTGAGTTTGTCGGATATTCCTTGCGTAAAGCAACTATATTTATTAAAAAAATGATATTTTGTAAAGTAAAGACTCATGATTGAAATAATCTCTCATTATTATTAGCCGAATGAAATATTTTTTTCTAAAATAGCGCATTGCAGTTTTAATATAATTAATATTAATAATATTAATTGTTTCCTCTGGTTACAGAAATAACAACTTTATTTTTGCTTTTTTTAAACTTTAAATCTTATTATTGACTGGTGACAGTGAACTACGGACAGAGTTGGGAAACTAAAAAGATAAGAAAATATTGGATAAATACTGATGTTGGCAAGCAACCCTTGATAAACTGTAATCAACAAGGGAGGTTATGACACGAAGTATACTTTTGGAGGTGTAGGGCCTAAGGTTTTATTTACATTTTAGTGAATGTAAGGAAAATGGGAAATTCGGACACGAAACTGAATTTTAGAAAAGCTGTGATACAATTAACTTCTAAAACACAGGTTCTTGAACATTTTTAAAACAGTTACATTTTAATAAATCTTTCAACATTCATCTAACATATTTCTTCAATTATTATTTGATTTTTCTTTCGCATTTGTGAATCGTATTGAACTATGCATATAAAGCAGGATTGATATTATATTTCAGCCTATCGATGCTGCTGATAACTCTTTTTGGGACCAATTTTGGAGTGAAAATGTGACAAATGTTCAAGATGTATTTACTCTTGTACCAGCAACAGAAATTCGAGCTTTACGTGAAGAGGCTCCGTCAAATTTAGCTACGTTATGTTACAAGGCAGTAGAGAAAATGGTTAGAGCGGTTGACAGTTCATGTAGAACTCAGCAGGAGCAATTGGCTGGTATATTTATGCTATAATAATTTTCATACATGGAAATAATTTCTTACTCTTCCTCCATTAATGATTTGTTCCTGTTTTGTTCAGTACTTAATTGTGCTCGACTTTTGACACGGGTCCTGCCATATATATTCGAAGATCCTGAATGGAGAGGGTTTTTTTGGACAAGCCTTCCTGAAAATTCCCAATCAGGAGATACAGGAGAGTCTGTAGCCTTAGCTCATTCTCTTCTAAATGCGATTTCTGTAAGAGCCTTTCTCTGATTGATATGTTTAAATATTTTTTTCTTAAAGTATTATTTTAGAATATTGCTTTTCTAGGATCTTCTGTTTTGTCCAGATTTCACTGTAGCCAGTAAAAAATCTGGCCCGGTAAGTAATTACTACTCTTAATCAGTAGTATTTATGTCAAATATTTTACTTTAAAATTCTTTAATAATTGTATCTCTATTAATATAGAATATATTATTAGGATAAAGCAGAAGACTTACAAGCTATCGATAGTTGTGAATACATATGGGAAGCTGGTGTTGGTTTTGCTCATTCCCCACCACATTATACAACATATGATGCAGCCAGAACTGAGCTATTGAAGCTACTTCTTACTTGTTTTTCAGAAACAATGTATCAACCACCTGTTGGTAATTACTTTAAAAAAAAATTTTATTAAGAGATTTCAATTTTAAACTGAGTATTGATCATTTTAGTTTTGTTTTTTAATCTTTAAAGTTTTGTTTGTGTGATCATTACACAATTAAGCTGTGAATGTAGCCTTGTTATGAGTTCCACCTCACTGCGGAATCTCGGGCAACGAAGAAGCTGACCAAGCAGCCTATTTGTATAGAAGAGGGGAGTAACAGGAGTAGCTGAACTGCAAGGTCGCACTAAAATCTTGGAATACCATGTGTACCCATCAAGTAAAAGATTATTGGTAGATTGGGAGAAGAGTTGGAAAAGAAAAAGAGTCCCAACTAGCAGAAGTAAAACCTGACTCCAGCTAATGTTTCACAAGCTCCAGAACATTGAGGAGGAAAGACTGTGACTGACATTGACGACGCAGGGTTGGACACTACCGGTTCACACATGGTTTTTTTTTATTTGAAGTTCAACGTTCTTGCCAACTCCAATTAAGGCAGACAGGTCGGGTATCCTACAGATTACCAACCTATTATAGCCAGAGTGGGAAGGTCAACATTCATTCCTTTGGGCCGCCACAAAATAAATTTCAATCCGCCCTATCCGGATTCGAACTGTTGCCGCTTCAGACTCGCCCACCATGACCTTGGTTTACACATAGCTACTGTCTAAGATGTCTCGAAACACCTATATTTGGAAAGTGCAACAATATCTCACAATCAGCCAAACACTTGCTACTTGAATGTTCCCAATTTGAATAAATTACAGGGTGTTGAAATGGATTCAACTTAAAAAATTTAGAGAATTCGACGCATAAATTACAGCCTTGAATTCCATGATGAATGGGAATTCTGCTTGAAAAACTGCCAGTGATCGGGAATTTTTAGTTTTAGACTGATAATTCCATTTTTTTATCAGAACTAAGTAACAATTCTATAAAATATTGAGGAGAAGGTTGATGTAGTTGTTCCTCTTACCATCTGTAAGTCCACGAAGGCTAGAATAAACCCCCTTCCACTAACTTTGTTCATCATTCCCTCACCACCACTTAATCAATCTATGTTTTATCTCACCTTACCTGGCCGCTTTACCTATCGGTAGGTGAACTAGGGATGTTATGGAATGATAAAATAATGTATTAGCTGCAAACAGCTACGAGTTTCCATGACAGCCGATTTACACTCGACTTCTTATGATATTTTCGCTCCTCGCCCTTTTGGCTGAGAGCGGAGTGACAAGGATAAGGGGTTCCCAGGATTAATTTTATTACTATAATTTTGGTTATGTTGCATACAAAATATCATTTTTTTCGCTATGTAAAATAAGTTTATAAGTATAATTGTGGTGAAATTTATTTCAATACCTATGTGGTGAAATTTATTTCAATACCTATGTGGCGAAATTTATTTCAATGCCTACGTGAATTTTATTTATTTACTCTTGAAATTGTTTTTGTACTGTATTTTATTTCTATTGTTTTCTAGTCTTTTTTGTTTTTGGCGATAAGTTGGGCCTTCAGTGTAAGAAGTTAATATAAAATTTTTCATTATCAAACAGGAATACAATCTTTATAATTATTCAGATTGATTCTGAAGTCCGAATCGTGCATTTTATCATAAGCCGACCATATGGCATTTTATGGTTCTACTTTCGTTTTAAATTTAATCCAATAAGACCAAAAGTGTCTTGAATTTTACAGTTCACAGCCTTAAAATCCTCGAATTATGCTTGAATGCTTTCATTATATATATCGATGGAAACTCTGACTTAGAAAGAAAAATAGGATTATCAATAACTTTAAGAGAAAATACTATCTGTTAATGAAGAGCGAGTCTCCACTCTGTTTAAGTTAAGAACAATGGGTACTAACAGAATATAAATTATTCCTTGACACTAATGATCCTTTGGGGTAGAGGCGGAAAACAAATTTAAAGAAAAATACTTTGTTGCAATGAACTTTTTGAGTGTATCTATTCAATGATTCTTCAGAATGTTAATGTTATTAAGTTAACTTTGAGGAAAATTGTTGGGAAACTTTTTTTTTTTTTTTTTTTTTTTTAAGAATTTAGGTATATGATTTTTTTACTTATGATAATATAACTCAATTATATTTTAATAGTATATTGTCTATTGTGAAATGCTTTTCAGATATACAGACTGCTCCAAACAAATGGATTCAGTTTTTTACTTCAGGTGAAAATCGTCATGCTCTTCCTATGTTCACATCTTTGTTAAATACAGTCTGCGCATATGATCCTGTTGGCCTTGGTCTTCCTTATAATCATCTTCTTTTTCAAGATACCAGTGAACCATTAGTAGATGCTGCATTACAGATTCTGATCGTGACATTAGATCATGATACATCACAAGGTGGCACTAGTAATGAGGTAATGCTCAAATTTATTTATGCAGAGATTATTATTTGAAATTGCTTTTTGATAACTGGAGTTTCAAATTTCAGTCTAATACTACAGAAAATTTATTTATTAACTACCTATCTCGGATTCATCGTGATGAAGATTTTGGTTTCGTTCTCAGAGGATTCACAAGGCTATTAAACAATCCATTGGTACAAACTTACCTTCCTAATTCTACAAAGAAGGTACAATTTCACCAAGAGTTGCTAGTTTTCTTCTGGAAGATGTGTGATTATAATAAGGTAAACATATGGTTATTAATTGGTATTGGTTAATTTGTTATATCCTATTTTTAGTTTAACTTTGCTTTTTAAATTTGGTCTTCGGAGTGTCTGGAAAATATCCGATCAGATATTTTTCATAATAAATTCCAATGATTATTAGTATTTGTTGACAAATCTCTGAATTTCTTTTTCACATTGCAGCATGTTGATGGAGGTCAATCAACAGTTAATCCTTTGCCAGTGTTCATAAATTATTCGGCCTAGGATAATTATTTGGGATAAATGTGAGGCATACAAAAATTGAATGCACTAGATTTAAAGAGGATTTCTTATGATTAAGACGAGTATGGTTTTGTAGTTTACACGACAATGAGTTTATATTTATTAACTCTGATTAATCAAAGCGATAAATATACATGTAGTGTTTTCTTAGATATGTCGCTATCATGTACGACCTGTATGAACGTTTAAGTTATTTCCCTTTGAACCTGTAATATCTGCTCTTGTGGGTGAAAATATGACCTATGCTGTATGTACTGAGAATACTGGGATGGAAGAAAATATTTCAATTAAATAATGGTTATTAAACAATGGATAATTTAAGTAGTTGCCACATAATTTACTCAATATTAAAATAAATAGGTTTCCTATTCGAACATGGAAACACCTATAAGGTATCTTTGAGGCTCTACCTGAGGAGGCCGGCGGCAGTTTGAGTACCGCAAGCAGCTCATGCCGTCTTTAGGTTAAGGCAGAGATCCGGCTTAAAACTATCATAAAAATGAGAGAGATAGAATCCTGCTGACAAGATATCATAAAAACTAACGCCGCCAAGAACAGGGGTAATAGAGCAAATTTTCAAAGAACTTGTAAGCCGCTTCAAAGAAACGCCCGTATCGAAAATTTCTATAAGATCAACCAATAGGAAGACCCAAAAGGAGGGTATGGGCAAAATGTCTGGAAAATAGATATTTCAAGAAGAAAAGGATAAGAGAAGAGAACTTGGAAAAGGACAATAGAAGGTCTGTAGGCAGTGAAGCTTGGAGTGTGGAAGTAGTAAGATCAGCTAACTCAAGAGAGTTTCTAGGAATCTGAATCAGTCAAGCTTGAAGTGTGGAAGCAGTAAGACCAGCTGATCCAAGAAGGCTCCTAGCAGTCTGGAGGAAGAGTCGAGTAAGGAGGCCAGAGAGTGTGAGACAACTGGTGACGCGAATCAGACCATCGATCAGTGGCAAGCAGCGAGGCGGAAAGTACCCAAGTTTACGAAGACAAAACAGTTAAGTCGTAGTCCCTAACATTCATGGGTACAGTTTATGTAATATTATGTGACAACCAAGTTAAATCTTAATAGACCATTCAGGCTAAGGATTCTCAAGTACTGATTATTATAGTCACTAGATTTTTATAATGAAATTCATTTAGATTCTTCATAATAAATCCGACAGTTTATTTTATAAGTTCTCCTAAATAAAGTAAGATCTATGTTAAAATCTGTTGTTATATTTGTATAACAGATGACCCTATATGTCATCATTTAGTTTAATTAAGTGAATTGGTGAACACGACATCTCTGGAAAAGGTACCATATGGTTATCCCATATCCCAATCTAGTAACCACAGCAGGGGGGTCTGTGTTCTCTAGCCTTTTTGAGTAATATAGAGAAATAATATGGTCTGATTGATCGGTTCCCTTCTGGAACCGATACAAATACATTGAATACAGTACATATTAAGTAAATAATTAAATTAATGCGGTTTCCTAAATCCCCGCCTGCCTTAGAAAAGCAGATTGTCAGAAACATAGCAGTATCAAGAGCATCTATATCTTAATATTGCCTATTAATTGTTTTCTAGTATTATTTACCATATCACCAAAATAATAAAGCATTAGTTTGCTATGTATAATAAAGAACCTGTTAATTTTAAAATGAACATCCTCATGAAAGGTGTAAATCACAAATAAAATTTGACTTCAAAGTCCTAGTGATTAATTATTATGGTTTCATTGACCATTTGATAACTCTTAGGACATTCTTAAAATCAGTTATTCAGAAATGTTCCCCATGATTTTCATTTGAGACTCAGCATTGAGTAAGTTAAAAATAAAATATTCTTTAGCCTTTTAGGTAATTAATATTATTTCTCCAAATTATTCTTTTTGATTTCAATATTTTTTTTTCAGAAATTTTTGTATTATGTGCTCAAAAGTAGTGATGTTTTGGAAATACTTGTTCCAATTTTATATCACCTAAATGACTCAAGAGCAGATCAGTGTAAGTCTTTTTGTTTTTTTAATCTTGAATAATATTCTGAAAATTCTTTATTTATAGCAATCTGTTGTTTTCTTTCCAGCTCGTGTTGGTCTCATGCACATAGGAGTGTTTATAATACTGTTATTGAGCGGAGAGAGAAATTTTGGTGTGAGGCTTAATAAACCCTATACTGCTACAATTCCAATGGATATTCCTGTTTTTACAGGTAAGCTAATTAAATTTTAAAATGATCAAAATAGTAGGTTGTTTATACCAAATTTACTCTGTATTATGTTGACTTTAGATGATGTATAAAATTAATATCATTGTTTATGTTTTGGCTCTCCAGGAACACATGCAGACCTTTTGATTACAGTATTTCATAAAATAATTACAACTGGTCACCAAAGGCTACAACCACTTTTTGATTGCCTTCTTACAATACTGGTTAATGGTAATTAATCATGATTTTTCTTTTTCTTGGCATAGATTAAATGCTTAATCAAGAATCTTGAAGAATTCTGTTTCAGGATAAATTGTAATTTCTGGCAATTTGTTGTGCTTAGTTACTCTTTAAGTAATTTTGTAGGAAATTGCATAATTATGAAATCTATATTTATTTTAAATTTGTATAGGGTTTTTTCCCTCTTATGAATTATATCATTTGCCTATTTCCAATTATATTCTTTATTTAATTTTTTATTAAATCCTCTAATAATGTACTTTTATAATTACTTATGTTTCTTTTATATCATTATTGAAAATTTAATATTTTATTTTTCAGTGTCTCCTTATTTGAAAACGTTATCGATGGTAGCAAGTACTAAGTTACTTCACCTCCTCGAAGCTTTCAGTACACCTTGGTTTTTGTTTTCATCTCCTTCAAATCATCATCTTGTTTTCTTTTTATTGGAGATATTCAACAATATTATTCAATACCAATTTGATGGTAAGTGATTTTTTCTCTATTAAACTATGATTAAATTCTTTTCAAGTTTAGCCAATTCAAATTATTTTACTTTAATGTTATAGGAAATTCCAATCTTGTATACACCATTA
The DNA here is from genome assembly GCA_948150685.1 of Rhaphigaster nebulosa. Taxonomy (NCBI): domain Eukaryota; kingdom Metazoa; phylum Arthropoda; class Insecta; order Hemiptera; family Pentatomidae; genus Rhaphigaster; species Rhaphigaster nebulosa. Next base: position 103,188,964 of record OX411311.1, read on the forward strand.
TTAGAAAAAGGCAAGTCTTTCACAGTTTAGCGAACCTCCCATCAGATTATGGAACTATCGCTAAATCACTCTCAAGGCGGAGCGGCAGGAAGCAACATATTCCCGTTGCTAGTCCCACTTCTCCTGAAAGTCCTAGTATGGAAGGAAGTCGACCTGCTCTTCCTGCTCAACCTGGGACTTTAAAAGCTACTTTACCTGACACGCCAGGTAGATTATATTGTGTATTTAAATTGTTTATTACGGACTATCTAGAATACCCTACATTGTCGGAGCATTATATTATATTTCCACTGCGGCAAAAAAGGCACACAACTGCAAAATATGAAATTTTGCTGGAGACACAAACAATTATTTAGTTAACATCCGCATGATAGTATAGAAGGATCAATCTAATGGCCTACCAAAAATACACAAACGAAATTCCTGTATGACCAGTCGTTATGTCAATAGCCCGATCTATAAACTTGCCCATTACTTGAACAATTTATTCAAAACCAGAATCTCATTTTCTCCACAACATACGATAAAGAACTCTGTAGAGTTAGTCAATAAAATTAAAAACATAGTAATTCCGGATAATGCGAAATAAATATCATTCGACGTGACAAATCTTTTTACAAGTATCTCACCTCCAGAAACAACAGAAATTTTAGAACAGTTAATCTTCCGATCGAATCTATCACTGCTAGAAAAAATAGATCTTTACTATTTGATGTCTATTTGTATTAACCATAATTATTTTCAATTTGATAGAAGATTCCTTAAACAGGAAGAAGGCTTACCGATGGGCTCTCCTCTCTCATCCCTTCTTGCCGATTTATTTATGGACTAATTAGAACATAAAATTCTTGACCCAAACAATTCTCAACATATATACTGTTATAGAGTATTCCATATTCCATATCAATCGGTATGTAGATGACATTATATGCTTATTGTCTGGTACGACAAGACAAATAAATAATTTCTTAAAGGAAATAAATGAAATTCACTCCTAGATTAAATTTACGCTAGAACTGGAAAAAACAAAACCAAAAATTTTTTAGATTTAGAAATCTTAGTAAAAAACAAACATCTTCAATTTGGAATTTACCGAAAATCCACCCACACGGATGTCGTTATAAACAATGAAGCTAGGAGACCGATAGCACATAAACTCGCAACCTTTAATAGCATGATTTATCATCTTTTGAACGTACCATTAAATGAAAAGAAGTATAATAAAGAAATTGAAATAATATATTAAATTACCACTATCAATCACATTTAAACAAATAAATACAATTAATGATATCTATTCAACAACCCCTGAAGACAGGCCCATCCCGAAACATTATGTCTTGATTCCATATTACGGCTCTATATCCACCAAAGTCGGAAATGAATTGAAAAAACTAAGATTAAACACTGCATTTAAAATAGAAAACACCCTATCCTCATATTTCTCTTCTCCTAAAGACAAAATAGACCCTTTCCAAAAAAGCGGAGTATACGAACTAAATTGTAATGATTGTGCAGCCGATTACACAGGAAAAACTGGAAGATCACTACATCAGAGATTAAAGAAACATATTTGTGCATATAATAATAAGACAGAGAATTCCAACTTTTCAATTTATTAAAAAACCCATAAATTCATCAAAGACTCAGGAGTTAAATTAAAACATTATGGAGAAAACAGTCTCAAATTAAATATAGATGAAGCACTTGGAATAATAAAATCATTCAAATCCAATCCATATTTTTGCTTAAATGACCAAATAAACATCTCCAATAGTCCAATCTTAAATTTATTCCCATCTATAACAGAAAAAAACAATTACTCACCGGAATTACTGGAAAAACTCCAACCCCTAAAATGTTTACCTATAAACACCCCACCTTTCTTCCATTGCTAGTTCAGTGCAATATTTTTAATTTAATATGTATAATAATACCAAACTGTATTTTGAATTTATGTGTATTTTTAAAACTGAAGATGAATGTATAACATTCGAAACCAGTTTTCAATAAATTATAGAAGTGGCAAATAATTTTATCAATCCCTTAAACAATTATTTGATACATGAGGACATAGGCCCTATCGCACAGGTGCTCCAGTTTAGCAATGGAAAAAGTGTTCCCCACAAAACAATGGAACTCTAATTACACTTTGACTCACTTTGTACAGTTCTGTCATAGTTCTGCCAGAACGACGATATATATTATTTGTTGTTCTTGGTTGAAAATTGATGACTAATAATAAAAATAATGATAGTAATTTGGATCTTTCACTTTTTCTATTATGATTTTTTTTAACTAACTGCTAATTTTCTGTAAAGTATATGGAATTTTCTGTAATATCAGTGAGTTTAAGAAATTCAATGTTTAAGCAATTGTCTCTGGTTTGTGTGTTTATTATAAGGCATTTTTGTTAATTTCTTGGAGCTGTGAATTATACATATCTGCCTCTTTATAGGTATAGAAAAGATGACTGGAAAGGAATCTGCTCACATGACGTCCAGTAGTACATCTGAAGACTTGGCTGATTTGGCTGGTGCAGTATCCTTGAATGGAACTGAAACCAAACCACCTAGTCCTCAGCAACAACAGCCGCAAATACAGCAGCCAAAAACACCTACTCAAGTAAACCTTATTTATATCTCTTATTAAACATAAACATAGTGAGAATCGTACCATTTCTTTTTACATCAGAGTCCCTTATCACCTTTTCTAATGCTAGGTTGAATAGCAGGCATGACAGACCATCTCCTTGTCTCATGCCCCTTGAGGTCATAAATGTCTCCAAAAGGTCTCCCTGTATTCTGACTTGACACCTCGATCTTATCATCAGTAGCTCTGTTAGATGGATCAATTCAAGGAGAATATTCATTTCTTTCATAGCCTGGTACGACCTCTCTCTGATGGCACTGTCATATGCGCTAAGAAAGTCTATGAAAAGGTGATGTGTGGTATTGTACTCTCGGGTTCTTTCGGGCATGGTCCTCAAAGAAAAGATTTGATCGATGGTTGATCTCCCTCATAAAACCACATTGGTAGACTCCTATCTCTCTTTCTGTATATGGAAGTAGCCTCTGATAAACGATATTATATCTATATCCTAGATAGATCCTATCTTGTATGTGCAGTTCAGTAGAGTTATGCCTCGATAATGATTGCAATTTGTTTGATCTCCCTTTTTATGGGGCCAGACCTGTGCATCATTCCTGTGGGATAGTCTTAGTTATCCAAATGCTATTTAAAAGATCGTGTGTGGATAACTTTAAACAACTTGTTGCCCCCAACTTTCTGAAGTTCTGCAGCTATGTTGTCTAAGCCTGGGGCTCTTTTGTTTTTTAGTTTGTAGATCCCTTCGTTGATCTCGTATGCATCTGGTGGTTCGATAAACTCAAAGCCATTGCGCTGAACAGAATTTTCACCTTGCATAGTTGAGACCTGGAAAGTTCCTAAAACACTTCTAAAATGGCTAACCCATTTTTTAAGGATGGTTTCCTTATTAGTAATTAATGAACCATCCTCTCCTCGACAAGCATTGGTTCTCGGCTTGAATTTCTTGCACTGGGTGTTTTTGCTCCTCTAGAAGGCTCTAGTGTCTGCCTGGCTTCTTAGGTATTCAATCTCCCTTATTTATTCCAGTTCTTTTTTTCTTCTATGGATGCCTTTTTCTTCTCGTCTTCTGTCTTCATATTCCTGCTTGGAAATCCTGTTATAGGCCTCATTTTTCCTGGTCAGACCTCTGGTAGATTTCTTCCGTCCCTAGCACCTCAACTTCGTTGATAGCCTTGTTCGTTTGATAGCGTCTTTACAGTGCTTCTATCTTCATTCATTGCATCTTCAGAAGGGCCCAGCTCCAAAGCTTTGTCTAGCCTCTGGGTAAATTCTTTTTGTTATTCTGGTTCATGTATCCTTTCCATTCGAGCCCCTTTAGTTTTTTGAGCATTACTTATTCTCGCTCGAATGCGTGATGAAACCAGGTAGTGATCGCTGTCAAAATTTGCTCCTCTGGAAGTTCTCACTGTCATGAGACTAGACCTTTGTCTTCTACTAACAAGAATATGGTCAATCTGGGTGCTAGTGGTGTTGTCTGGGATGACCCGTGTGGCTTTATAGATGTTTTTATGATCAGACATAGTGCTACCAACAACCATATCCTGGAATGCGGGGAAATTCACCAACCTTGTTCCATTATAATTGGATTCGGGGTGCAGACTGTGTCTTCCTACTATGGGCAAAAGATCGGGTTCTCTTCTCAAGTCATAGCATGGGCATTCCGCAAGTGCCCTATCTAAGTCATGATAGAAATTGGCCTGCTCATCTGCCACCTCGGTGCATGAACCGAAAATATGGAGTAATTTCTAAATCTGTCCCTAATGCTCCACATGCATAACTGATGGTTAACAGCCTTGAAATCCATGACATGCTCCCTCATATTACCACTCACCACATAACCTGTTCCAAAGATATGATGATTCTGGTGACAACTATAGTATATTGTTGTATGACCTCTCTTCTCTATGATTCCAGAGCCTATCCATCTCGTCTCCTGTAGTGCAGTAATGTCTGTCTTATATTTAGATAGTTCATCCAGGAGCAGTTTCAATGCTCCAGCTCTGTATAAAGAGCGAACCATCCATGTTGCAAATTTAAATTCCTTGAGAGAGCTTGGTCGATCCCGTTGAGACTGTACAAATCTGAGGCAATTTTCTTGATGTTTCACAGCCACAAAAAGTTTTTTGAGGAAAGAGCAGCAGACCCCTCCGCTCAAACCCCAACCTGGAGGCCGGTCCTGTAACCCTAGAAAGGGGCCCTTGCTAGATGATATCAGTCGGGCCAACTGAACCTAGGTTTTTTAACGAGTTTGTTATTCCTCCCCCTCCTCCTTTTTCATCCTGACTTAGGACAGGCGATGGCAGAGTTATATCTTCAACATACAATTCGTTATTCAGAATACAGCTTGTTATGTTTATATTAAATTTAAAACTATGTTTGAAATAAAATATTTCAATTTATTAAATTAGGAAAGAAGAACTATAAAATAAGAAGCAGGGACTACTTTGTTTTGTGGCAGACCATTGAGTTTGGGACGCTAAAGAAGATGTTCAGTTGAGTGTGAGACTCTGTAAAGCACAGACCATATTTGAGCATTGTTAGTCATTTATTGCAAATCATCCCTATTTACAGTTTGGCAATCATTCATTATCTTGGTGTCTATCTTTGATGTCACTTCTATACTCCCCTCCAAGGCGGCCTTCATCTTCTGGCAGCCTTCCTTGTACCAGGCCTTTTCCTCTTCTTCATTTTGGGACTCTACGGTTAAATTGGACCAGCCACTGCTGCCACCTTCCATCCGTTGATAATACACTTAGAATGCGGGAAGTTCTGTTCACTCATTAATTGAAGAGACTCCTCAAGTTAGTGAGAACCTAGACCCTCCCTCCCTCTCTCCTCCCTCCTCCCCCGATTCTCATCAACGTGGTCCTCAATGCCTCAAGTACAATTCAGGTCATGACCACGTGCTCTACAGTTACCAAAACATCGTTTTTGAGGCATAGAGGATACCAATATACCACTGGTATATCAATCTAGACAATGAAGCTTGGCTTGAAAATCTTCTGAGCTCTGAGATTGCAAAACCAAGTAGGTCGGAGGGCCCACATCACCTGTTGCCATGAAGGGTCTTGTGTTCAGTATTGTACTGATAATAATGCACTGTTCCATGACAAATGGTTATACAAAGAGGTGATGTGGTGAGTATCCTCAACTGCCAGGTTTTCCTCCCAACCCAATGATAGGCCAGGCATCTACTTTATTTTTACTGGGATTTAAGAGCTTAGTGCCTTACCCACTGAGCTATCCCACCCCTTATCATAATGTAATAATATATAACCCACTTATTAATAAATATAATATGATTGAATTAATTTAATAAGTTAATGCATTGATAAGCTTTGGTTGTACTGTATTTTCACAATGTCTTTTATAAGTTTTCTCTTTCAGTGTTTCGTAGACATAGTTTTCTTTTAAAAAATTTGAAATTGTATATTTTAATAGTTTCCTCTAGTTCATATCTTGTAAGCCAAGTATGTATATGTCACTTTCAGGAAGTAAGAAGCACTGGCCAGTGGGTGCCCACTTCCGATTGGGTAAACTCTTGGAAAACCAAACTTCCATTGCAGACGATTATGAGGTTACTACAAGTACTAGTTCCACAAGTAGAGAAGATATGCATTGATAAGTAAGTTAATCATAATCTTCTGTTTTGATGCACAGGAATCATTTTTGATAAAAACTAAGAAACATAGTTGATAAGATTTGCCATTAGGAATCATAATATTTTTCAAAAACAAAGCGTCTATTGAACATTAAGTCAGTGCCTAGTGGTTTCTTATTCAATTAAGTTAGTCTGCTGCTATTTAACTCTTTGATATAAATGATGCCTATAGACATTCAGTCTTAAGATATATTGAAGCAAATTACGTCCATACATGTCCTACATATTTATAGTAATGAATTAATGCTAGCTGGTATGCACATTTTTTTTAAATTCGTTGCTTATAAATTCTTCTATCCTCTAACTAAAATGGATGATCTAATACTTCCCAGTAAGTGACACAGTTATTTTTGTTATGGTTGCGGCAAGTTAGCTTGCAGAATTTAATTACCTACCTATACAGGCATTCACTATATTTTATGAAAATTTATCAAAATTCAACTTAATTTGATTCCATAAGGATGGAATCTATCACAAACTCCTAAGGCTTTATTAAATTAGCATTTAAAAAAATATTTAGTTGACATCTGCATGATGGTATAGAAGGATCAATCTAATTAGGGATTGATAAATTATTTACCACTTCTATAAATTTGTTTTATTGAAAACTAGTTTCGAATGTTATACATTCATCCTCAGTTCTAAAAACCCACAAAAATTCATAAATATGCAATTCAAAATATAGTTCGGTGTTATTATACATATTAAATTAGATATAATATAAATCAGTATTATAAAACATTTATGAATTATGAATTTAATTAAGACAAGAAATCAAATACATGTTGGTAGGTTTAAATGGATAATATCAAACAGAAAAGTTTGTACTGGTTTCTTCTCGCATTGAAGTAACAATGAACGAAAGCTGGGTAGGAGGTAACGGTTTAAGGGTCAGGGTTTTCCAGTAATGCCGGCGAGTAATCGGTTTTTCTATTATAGATGGGAATAAATTTAAGATTGGACTATTGACTATGGAGATATTTATTTGGTCATTTAAGCAAAAATCTGGATTGGATTTGAAGGATTTTATTATTTCAAGTGCTTCATATATATTTAATTTGAGACTCTGTCTTATTATTATATGCAAGTTATGTTCCTTTAATCTCTGATTTAGCGATCTTCCAGTTTTTCCCGTGTAATTGGCTGCACAATCATTACAATTTAGTTCGTATACTCCGCTTTTTTGGAAAGGGTCTATTTTTGTCTTTAGGAGAAGAGAAATATGAGGATAGGGTGTTTTCTATTTTAAATGCAGTGTTTAATCTTAGTTTTTTCAATTCATTTCCGACTTTGGTGGATATAGAGCCTTAATATGGAATCAAAACATAATGTTTCGGAATGGGCCTATCTTTGGGGGTTCTTGAATAGATATCATTAATTGTATTTTTTTGTATTTGTTTTTTTAAAATATGATTGATAGTGGTTTTATTGTACCCGTTATTTTTTGCTATGGAATATACAATATTATTTCAATTTTTTTATTATACTTCTTTTCATTTAATGGTGCGTTCAAGAGACGGTAAATCATGCTATTAAAGGCAGCGAATTTATGTGCTATCGGTCTCTTAGCTTCATTGTTTATAATGACATCTGTGTGGATGGGTTTACTGAGATTTCTAAATCTAAAAAGTTTATTGTTTTGTTTTTTTCCAGTTCTACTGTGAATTTAATCAAAGAGTGAATTTCGTTCATTTCCCTTAAAAAATTATTTATTTGTCTTGCCGTACCAGACCATAGACATATAATGTCATCTACATACCGATACCAGTATATGACATGTTGAGCTAGTTGAAAATTGTTTGGATCAAGAATTTTTTGTTCTAATTTGTCCATAAATAAATCTGCCAGAAGGGGTGAGAGAGGGGAGCCGATCTTTTGATTTTGATTTTACAAAGTGAATCATCTTGCAATAGCCTATAAAGGGCTAACTGGTAGAGGTGCACGATTCTCAATCTTACATTATTATATCATTATACATTAGAAAAGAGATCAATATTGTGCTTCAACTGCTTGGTTTATCTCCTGAATAATATTAGGCATATATTTTGGGATTGACTAATTCGATCATCAATGTACTGAAGCAGTGGAATATATGGACCAATCAGGAGTTGAATTTATTTACTTTATATTTTCAGGGGTTTGACTGACGAGAGTGAGATTTTAAAGTTCCTTCAACACGGTACTCTGGTTGGCCTCCTTCCCGTGCCCCACCCGATTCTGATCAGGAAGTACCAAGCTAATGCTGGAACCACGACTTGGTTCAGGACCTATATGTGGGGTGTCATTTATCTTAGGTAATGTATACTTTTAAATCCTCCAGACATAGCTTCTAAAATTTTATAAAATGTAATAATATTTATATATATTAGAGCTGATTATCTATCTATTACAGGTTGTCCCTATTTTATGTCACTCCGTTTTAAGTTGTTTTGAATTTACGTCATTAACAGAATTCTACAAGAATCCATTTTACTTCAAAGCGAAGTCAAAGTTATGTCGCTTGAAAAAAGAAATTTTTTTTTATCAAACGAAGCCATTAAAAAATCAATTTAAATAAAAAAATAAAGCTTTTAAATTAAATTTAAAAGATTGTAAAAAAAAAAAGAGATGAGTAAAAAGAAAATCTGTTCGATAGTCAGGAACAGACATGAACTCAATTAGTGCTTTCAAGGAAACAATCCCATCCCATCTAAGCGAAGTTTCACTAATTTTGTTAAGTATTTACTATAAAAATATTTCAAAGAATCTCTTTCTTTTCTTACTTTATATTATTATGTTATTAATTCAGTTGCTTCGAGTCCTTGTGAACTGTTAGAAATTTAAAAAAGAAATATGAGTGATAAAAGTGTTCTGTCTGGTATTGTTTCTTAGAAACAGGATGCAATTATGCAAAGTGAAAAATAAAGTCATAAAATTAAGTGACAGAGGTTGAAAACTGAAATTAGATTTACCGAGAACTGTTGTTCAAACAATAATTAAAGTCAAAGAATAACTGCTAAATGAAATAAAAATGCTAAAAAATTGTCAAATAGATTTGACAATAATTCAAACTATTATTTTGTGATTTATTGGAGGCATAGTTTATAAATAAAATAACTAATAACTAAATTTAAAAAAAGAAGTGCATATCATATAAAAGACTGCATAGATAAACTAAAGGGCACAATATATAAATTTCTTATGCATAATACACCATATTAATAAATATAATTATAAAATTAAAACAAGTTATAATAAATAACATAATAATAAAATAAAAAAATTAGATTAATTTGAAGATAAATGATAAAAAGATGAATTATGCTAGACTTCTCAAAATTCTTATCGAGAATGGCTATAGTTGGCCGAAACATTGCCTATAAATAATATAAAATAGGGAATTATTAGTGACCTATTGGCCTTTTATATATCAATAAAATTCACACACAACACTTTTAGTTTAATTTAAAAGAAAATTTTTCTTTGAATAAAGCTTCATCATACGGGTTACTCTCATCCACCTAAAATAATCTAATATAAATCTTCTAATTTTGATAATTGAATAACAGAAACTTTTTAAATTAACCCTTTATTGGGCAAAATTCCCATGATTTCTTGTTGAATTTTTTTTTTCCATTAGGATATTCTATTTAAAGTCTTTATACTATGTTTTAAGATATTTAGTGATTGTGTGTTTATTATTACTACAGTGAGGTGGTTATATCAACCAGAGCATATATTGTATGATTTAACCGTATACATTTCTTCATTATTTATGCCCTCTGGTTGAGATATCAATCACTGATTTTGTTGGCTTGATCTTTCCAAAAAGAGTGGGGGATACTCCCGGACCCATCTCCCTAGCTCTCCTGTTGCCCTACCCATTTTTCTCCTAGATCGTCAACGACAATGCCAGCACCTTCCACTGGCACAAGAACAAAGTAATCAAATACAGGAGTGTAGATTGTAAAATGGCCATTGGGAGGCCAATAAAAGTGCCATTCATAGAGATTGAAGTCTGCTCTTGTACTTTGATCTGGAGAGGAATGTGGTGCCGGGATTCCTTTCGAGACCTTCGATCATTGGGCATTACAAAAAAGACCATGCTCCAAATTACATTCACAGTGCTCGAAGGATCTAGTCTAAACTTGTTTGACTAGTGAAAATGACTATGGGGAACAATATCTCTTATGTTAAAGCTGGTGGAGATTTGTCTAAAGGGTTCACTACAGAGACTGGTGCCAGGAAGGGTAGTGACCTGGCTTGCCTTGTTTTTAATATAGCCTTAGAAAAGGCTGTGAGAAATGTAGGAATACAGATAGTAAGGACCTTTTGAATAGATCTCTTCAGCTTCTTGGTTATGCTGACGATTTAGACCTTATGGGTAGAACATGGAGAGATGTAGCTACATCATTCGAAGCCCTAGAGGTCTCGGCTGCAAGAATGGGACTCACAGTGAACAATGAAAAGACAAAGTATATGACTACATCCAACCAAGAACAGGAGCAAGAAGGAAATGTCAAAATAGGTACTCACAAATTCCAGAAGGTACGAGAATTTGTATACCTAGGGGCCCAAGTCAACTCCCAAAATAGGATCAAAGAAGAAGTAAACAGGCGCATCTCAGCAAACCGATGCCATTTCTCACTGCAAAAATACTTCTGTAGTCGAGCTCTGTCCAAGGTAGCAAAGTTTGGAATTTATAAGACGCTGATCCGCCCAGTTCTTACCTTTGGCTCAGAAATGTGGACAATGACTAAAACAATTGAATTGTCGCTCCTGAGGTTTGAGAGGAAAATTCTCCAAAGAATATTCGGACCAGTATGCATTAATCAAGCCTGACGAGGAAGGACAAATAACGAGCTAAAGAACCTTTACAAAGATGTAGATATTGTGCAGGTCGTTAAACTAGCCAGATTACGATGGGCCGGTCACGTAATAAGGATGAACCCTGAAGAAATTCCAAAGGTATTAAGTGAGCCGTTGTATGGAACTAGGAGAGTTGGTCGTCCAAAACTTAGTCGGGAAGATTCTGTAGCTACTGATGCCAGGATTCTGCTTGGTTCCCGAAATTGGAAGGCAGCAGCACTTGATCAGGAAAACTGACGGTCGATGCTGGAGAAGGCCAAGTCTCGACTTGGGACGTAGCGCCAATAAATAATAATAATAAAGGATCTAGTCTAAATTACTTTGATGATACAAACTACTCTATGCTAGAACATAGTATTCCCTTTAGTGCAATAAAAATAATTTGTTAAATTAACATTTATCATCAGATTTGTTATTCAGATATTTTTTTAATATAATTTTAATTTTAATATCTTTGTTATTTTTTTTAACATTTAAACCACAAGATGCAGATACGCCCCGGAAGTAGAAAAAATACCCTTTGTTATCCTCTCTAAGGACAATGCATAAGTAACAAAGTAGATGACAAAGGAAAATTATCCCTCCTCCCAAGTCATATCAGGTTTAATTTAGTCATGAATTTTTATTGGATTGAATCCCAAAATGTTAAAAAAAAAAAAAAAAAAAAAAAAAAATTAGTGACACAGCAAATTGGTTCATCAGAATGTTGCTTAGTATTTCCATTGGCCTTGTGTTACCGTTAGGTCTGGGATCAGTAAAAATACAGACCAACAAGTTTTTAATTTGTTATAATAACTAGAAGTAAGAAAATGAAACGTACTGAGGAAAACCGTTATAGCAGTCCTGTAATAGATTCCTTGGTCAGGAACTATTCGTAATGAAAACTCATAACAAGCGAGTAATAAATTAAATTACTAGTTATATTAAATAAATATTTAATCAATATATCAACAAAACAGTGCTTACAATTACAAGGCAGTAAAATGTAGCACTCTATTAACTAAAAAAAAACAACACTTGTTTACAATTGTGAAGATCAACACACACTGGCCAAATATACTACCACTAACGACATAATGGGTACTTTGCAGTCTTTTACCTTAACTCTCCAATCATCAGCAGGATCTACCTTCAGTTAGAAGTACTAAATATGATAAACATAGCATCTAGTTCATTTAACAACCAAAAGAGAACAGATATATTGATGTCACTATATTAATCACAGCCCTTAAAAGGTTGAATAATTCTAAATACAGTAACTGTTATTCGCACTTGTAATTGCTGATTGAAATTGACATTTTTCCCATTTATATTTATTTATATTTTTTCTGTTTTAGGAATGTTGACCCTCCTATTTGGTATGATACAGACGTCAAGCTGTTTGAAATTCAAAGGGTTTAATTGAGAAGAATTTATTAGGAATTGTTATTGATCTGATTTCATTATTTATTTATTTTATGAAATCTTTGCACCATTCCTATTTTTTATTATTTTATATGATTTTATTGCATTAACATTTTTTTTTTCTAAAAATGTTCGTTATTATTATATAGTATATTATTTTATTTATATTTTATAATTTGTTACCTAGTCAGCAACCCTTAAGTTATTAGTTGCTTATTACTACTGATTATTTATAATAATTAAATATTGAAAGCTAGCTTTCAAAAATTTACTTATGTTTTGTGATTTGTCAATTTTAAAGAATACCTGCTTGGTTAATAGACTTTAAATTTCTCAGGAATGTTACCTTAGCCCACCATAATTATTTATCTATATTTTTAAAATTGATGAATTTTTACTGTGATCATAGGCCAAATGTGTGATGTCAACTTGATTCATTAATTTTTAAATGAAAATTTTGTAGCAGGATTGTTTTACAAACATTAATTACTGATGTCATATCTTTGTTAATAGATTTGGAAAAGTTGTGCCAGTTTAAAAATAATTTATATTGATTTTTACATTAACAATAAGTTTCTTTGATTTGATTTTTCAATGCACATGTGAATAGTTGAATTCCTTATAACGTGAAAGATGTGTTCATTTGGGGGTAAAAGCATGATACAAATTCAAAAAGTTTTAAATGAATATGCATATTTTTTTGTTTTAAATTTCCATCCCTCCTCCTATGAATAAATGGTTAACTCGTAAGGAAAATGAGTTAATCAATCACATTACATATTATGTTTTGTATAGATAGCTGTCAGAAACAAAACGAAAGTGGTTGGAATATATTGCTTTTACAAACTTATTCCTTAATGCCCAATTTTCGAAAGGTTCTCAAACTTTGAAACTGCTCCCATGAAAAGCTAGAATTTTTTTATTTAATTACTTATTCAATTAGAGGGACTTAGGAATATAACATAAAGTTTTATTTTGTTGTAAAACGACCTGGTAAAATTCAGAGCCAAACAATTGTATAGTTTCTTTGCACAATTCTGTAAAAATAACATCACATTAAACAAATCATATGCCTTAGGAGTAGGGTTGGTCCAATGTATACTGGTTTACACGGTCCCAAACTCTGCTTCTCAAAGGCTTATTTTACCAAGTTAAAAGTTTCTGCCGTGTTTGGATTCATTACATGAGGCCTAAAAAATAAATTTTGTTGATCCTACCAATTGACTTCTTCTGTTGGCGCCTTATTGCATTTATAACTGCTCTAAAAAGTTAAGAAAGTATTTATTTTTGCCGGTATTTTATTTGATATAGAAAATAGAAGTGTTTAAAGTTAATGACTGGTTAGTATTTCTTATTAGTCTGTGTACTGTACATATTCCTTTCAAGTATGTATTTCTATATGTTAAGCGAACTAGTAAGAATTGAATGCATCTTCCTTACTAAATATTAACGTTATATAATTTTTAAGTTTTCTGTTTTAAAATATTATTGAATACTGAAGGATTAAGTTAATAGAGAATAATGAATCTGCTGTCAGAATTTATTTTTATATAAAACATCATTTTACAAAGAAAGTATTTTAATTTTTTTTCTTTAAAGTAGCTATTGATTATATTGTGCTTTTGGTTTGTTAAATCTAAGCTTCTGAAGCTAATAAACTTTCCGTAACCTAATAAACTTTTCTTAGTTTGATCAGATTTAATGTTATCTTTCCACAGATGCTATAGTGTAATCTGTTTGTTTCTTACTTATGAATCTAGCATTTGTAAATCTATTATACATCTTACTGTTCTTTACGGACATTAAACATGACCAGGCAAGATTCTGTTCATCACCTTAAGGTTTTCGAAAGTTATCTGTTTCAAGTCAAACGAGTAACATATATGATATTGAGGTCCCTCTGGATAAGTTTATTTGTGAGGTAATAAGGTAATTTGAGGATTTAGGATTAAGGATTTGATATGGTAGGAATTTTATGGTTTCGTGGAGCCCCAAAGCACATCTCAGCTTTTTAAAATAATCATGGCCTTGATGTAGATGAGCGTTTCGAATTAAATTGAAAGTTTAGAGCGTTTGTCTAATGAATATTGATGTACTTGTCTGGGCATAATTTGCAGTTTATTGCCATTCTATTCTTATTTACAGATTCTGTGTATGATGCTTGTCCAGATAACGTCCTAGGTAGCGAGTCTGTTCATCACAAACTGGTAAAATATTACTAAAGAATACTGTAGGATAGGAGATGGATTTGTGACAAAGGTTAATGGCGACTAGGTGGAATTTATTTTAATCCTTCAGTTTCGATATCATTTTTCAAGGTTCACTTATCATATCACCTATCTTTCTTGGTAGAACCACTCCACATGAAGTTTTCTTGTATCACTTCTTCCATTTCTAATTAAAACCTGTTTTGTCTTCCTTTACAAACACCTACTTTATCTGACGAGTAGTTATTCAACTCACGTGTCTGGTGGTAAAGAGGTATATTGGGTACTGTATGCTAACTGTCTGACACTATTTGGTCTGAGACATGGCACTTTTATGTAGTAAGGAATTCATTCATTCATAATTAATGGCCTGTTATAGATCATAAAGAATAAATTATGAACTTTAACAGACCTAGTCTAACTTGTGTCCGACATTTAATATAAAATTCATTTACATCTGATGTTTAATGTACAAATCTTATTATGTCTTGAGGAATATGGAATTTCACCTGGCTATTTCTCATTTAATTGAGCTTATCATATTTATTGTTAAATATTTTGTCATTGTTCATTCTTGTTACAGATATTTATTTCTTATTTTTAGTAATGTTACTGGAACTCTTTTATATTTATAGTAAGTGTTTGGCATCTTTTTATATATTTATTAATTCACCGTAAATAGTTTATTCAACATTTCGGGGTCCTTACCCCCATCTTCAGGACCTAATACTTAACATTTTTGTTTATAAACTATATTTTTGATTTTTTCCTCTATTAGAGTATTTATACCCAAATTAAAATTTTGTCAGAAATTATATAACTTGCAAATTGTTATAATTTAAAACACTTGTTAAAATAAGAGTCTCTTATTAAATATTCTTTTACTACCACAATATAATTTTTGATGAAATATGATAGGCTAATAGGAGAAAAATCGAAAATATAGTTTATAAAGAAAATGTTAAGTATTAGGTATTTAATGTGAATTAATAAATAACTTTAAAGGAAGATCTGTCCTTCACTGATACCTTCTAGTAATATGTATTTATTGTTATAATCGTAACATTTGTTTTATTTCAAAAAGAATCACTTTTACTATGATTTCATTTATGCAGTTTTGTAATATATTTTTGTGTAGCTTTATTAAAACTTTTTATGAATTAATATTAATGTTTATTTCAATAATGAAACACATTCCAATCATGATTATCGGAAATATAATAAATAAAGCTGACATCATTTATTTGGTTTATTTTTAGATAATTTATTGCTAACAATTGATTTTAATAAAGTAATTGATTTATCATCTACAACTGCATATATTTTTAATTATATGTTTACGTAACTTAGTTTCTAGACTGATGATTTTAAGTCTAAATTCTAAATACTTGATCTAACTAATCTCTTAGGAAAACTGTATATATTGAGTGAATATGTAAGTACTTATAAATACTTATCCGGCTTAAAGCTATATTTTCATTAATCAGGCTAAACATAGATTAGTTATCAACTGTAATTTTGTATTGTACATGTTGAGTGATCTAAGGAAACAGTTTCAACTAATGTTAATTTAAAAGGCTAACATGCATTTTATGTATAAATGCTGTTTGTAGGAACTATCAGAAATCAATAAATATTCTAAACTGAATGCATATTTATTCCCTGCTCATCCTTGCCTAATTTTAGTGCTTAATGACAATTTTAAAAGAAGTTCGTATGAGCTCAACAGTTCATTATTATATAGTTATTGTTTTTCAAGGATGGCTTGGCTAATTTTCTATTTGTATAGTTAATTATTTGGAGATAAACTCGTATAGACCAAGAGGCGATGGAACAAAAAGCACAATTTGGTTTTTCGCTTATAATTTCAAAAGTATGTCCAGTAGCGAAATAATCATTATTCATTTTTATAAAGTGGACTGAATATTCTAGAATTTGAACTTAACTGCAGCTTTTTAGGCCCAACTACTACCGAACAGCTGTTCAAAAATTGATAATTTTTACATAAAAGTGAAATTTGAAATATTGGGACAAATTTTGAGCCAAATAATGATCCTACGAGGTAAACTGTTAAGAGTGAAGTTGTAGCAAATCTATTTAGCTTTGATTCAAGCACAGAATGACATCTGTTGACCCAATTGTTTACTCATCATTTGCAAAAAATGAGAAAATTGTGGTATCTAAAATCCCATGTGATCTAAACCCTTTCCATGACTCAAAAACTTCTCTAAAAATGAAGGTTTACATTTTCTCCACTTTCACTCCTAACGATTTTCCTCTGGCGTTACCATTTTGTTTCTAAATGGCGTCCCAATAAAAGTTTCGTATGCCCATATCTCAGCCGCTTATTAAGATAGAGAAAAAATTTAGTGTTTTCGAATCATTATACCAAAGCCTTAAATAAAAAAATAAAAATTCAATAACCATTTGAAAGTAATAAACCATAGTATAACATTACATAAAAAATTTTGGGGCTATATCATTACATACTTTAAGTCTTTATATTATATTGCATAAAAATCTGGACTCGTTTTTATTTTTTTTTAACAAGATGTTTATGCAAAGTTTTTCAATTTCACTACCGAAAATATACTTAAAGAGGTCAAGACAATTTACAAAAAAATTGTATCAAAGTTGTCTGTCCATGGGTTTATGTAAACTTTTTAAAGATCAAAATTCATTTTTAGTGAGGTGAAAACCTCAAAATTGCTAAACTATATAAAAATATTAAAAATGCATTACTTAATAAGTTTGTGTTAAATTATAAGCCAATAATCACCAAAAAATTGTATTTTCATTTGTTGGCAATATTTAGGCTACTAGAGCCATTCTGAAGTCTTCTATCGTGCTTCTTCACTTATCTTCACTGTTTTATTGAAAACTCAATCATTGACAATCATTATTTTCCATTCGGTTGTTCAGTCAATTATATATATCATGAATTACTATTTAGACTCGGAAATGATGCAAATATAACATGGAACTGAAAGATATAAATATGACGAGAAAAATTAAATAATAAGGCATGCAAGGTTGAAGGGTTACAAAGAAACAACAGTTTTGGTAATAACATATACTTACATTCATATGAGATTTCTTTGGTTAGTACAAATTGTTTTTCTTCTTGAGGAATATTAAAGAAAAATATCAGGAGATAAATAAATCTATTCAAACTTTGGATGGATTTAAGATTGAATTAAATGTAGAAATAATTCCTCTTCGAAAAATTGTAAATATTTTTTCATATATGCTTTTGAGCATCATCATTTCTTCAGTTTTGTTTTATAACAAATATTAAAAAAATTAAATTGAACAATCATATATTTACGATTTTTTTTTTTTTTTTCTTTTCAAGCAAATAACTAAAAACATATAGAAAAATTAATATTAATATTGTGGGTTGGAAATGCACATTGTCCTACCACACTGTAAGATGAAATTACAGGAAAATAAAAGGAATAACAAATCGAATAGTAATTAACATTGCTGTAAATTAATGCGCTTAAAAGTAAACTTTAAATAGTTTACCATTTTTAAATATTTTACTAATAATTTGGTAAATACATTCATTTCAAATAACAGGGTTTTGCATTTAAATGTACATAAAAAGAAAGCTATGTTTATTTAATATAAAACTGGAAACAATAATAGCAAATGTTATTTATATAATTCAAAAAACATTTTAGTTTAGTAGGACGTCGATTATATGAACTTGCTTAGTACCAAACTCAGCAAAAATTCCCACTGCTAATTAATGAAAAAGGCACAGGATGGAATCAAGAAGAATCTGTTACTTGGTTAGTTGTTCAAAATCATTCAGTAAGTGGTACAAAGCACTTTCTGAAAGCATCAAGAGTTTAGCAGATGATAAATACGATACCAAATGGCAAATTAGTAACGAAAACTTTGCAATTAGTATAGGCAAGCTAAAACATTTTGAATCACAAGACAACTACCAATTCGAATACTGAAGTTTCTGATGCATTTACTTGATAAACATTATGAGAAAATGTAAAATCTCATTTGGTATCCAGAAAAACTGGACTTTTTTGAAACTCTCCCCTTCAAAAAACTTAGATCCAAAGTGTGAAAAAGGTGCTCCAGGAAATAAATCAAGCAAAGGTCTGGTACTAGTAAGTTTGCATTGAAGCTTTTTTTTTGGTTTATTTTCAATAACGAACATTTGTAGTCAATTGAGAAAAAAAATTTAACTCCCTCAAAATTTGGAGGTTTGCATTTCAAGATACCGCTTTTGGTATGTGGTTTTTATCCCAGTTTACTACATTGATTTTTTAAAGATTAAAGTCATAGGATCTCCCCAGGATGATCCTCAGAACTCGACACTACCATCCGCCATTTTGTTTCACAATGGTAGATGATTAAAGGTTTCATAGGCCAATATCTCGGCCATTTATAAAGATAGAGGAAAAATATAAAAAAAATTTGAATCACACGTCTTTGAAAAAAAAAAAAAATCCAAATAAATTTGTATTTTTTTTTTTTTGGATATATAACTATTTGGAAATAAGAAACCATAGTGTAATGATTTGCAGGGTGTTGTAAACATGTATTAAATAAAATGTTTTATTTATCTAATTTAGACTGTTCAAGTTAGTTTTTATCCATCCTTCCATTTCTCTCTCAGTATTGAGAATTTTCAATTAAATCACTTCATTGCAAGCTGAATATCATAAAAAAATTAGGAAAATAATTATAAACTATTATGGTTTAGCATAAAATCACTACCTGGCATAATTATTTGAAATAATATTGGATGTAAAGAAATAAAAGGTGTGTTTGTTGCTTAAAAAATTTAATAAATTAATTTCTCAATTCCTGAAAACATTAAAAGCTTCGATATTTACAATTTTCTCTGTTATACGATGATATGAACCTTTGCTGGTCCCAATCAGTTCATATAATCGACACTTAATGATAATTTTTCTGTACAGTATTTAAATATTTGATAATAAGAACTTTCACTTTTTACACTAAATTTAAATATTTTTTAAAAATGGTTGGGCATAAGTAAACCAAATATTATTCTTGTATAATAAAACTGTTTGAAATCTACTATATACATGTTGATAATTGTGCACAAATGTGTACAATGGCAATACACAAGAGCAAATTTTATAATTAGAGGCAAGAACAAGTGTATTTTTTTTTTTCTTTTTTCAAAGTTGATATAATAAATCTAATGCAATTAATAATATTTTAAAAGTATTTAACGTTACTAAAAAGGATTTAATGTAAATGCAAAACTTTTTAAAACCTGGGATTATCACTCAATTGATTTTGAATGAACACACTAAATATATGCATAGTAGATAAAAAATGTTCAAATTTTATCACATTTGTAACATATATACGTAATATATATCAGTCAATGTTTAACATATGATACAATCACTTCAAGATTTGCTTACATATTACTCTTTGGTACTTGTGTCATCTGAGCATCAGTAAAACAAATATATATTGAAAAAAAAATACTAACAAAAAAAAAATAATTTTTGTATTCAAATATAATACAAAACATTAAACAACTCTAAAAGAGCTTATACAGTACCCATTTTGATCCTTACTTTATCATATTAGCTTAAGAATAGTTTCTTAACAACTTATTCAATAACCAGAAAGGAGGAACTAATCTTAGATTAAAACTAAACTCATCGAATACTGATTAATAATACTAATAAAAAATGAATTTATGGAAGACAACTACAAAACATTGGTTTGTAAATAATGTAAAACCTCAGTAACTTATTTGATTATTTGCCAATAATGTCAGAACTGTTTTTAATGTAATTTAGATAACACTGAACAAAACAATATTTTGACAAAACAATTTGTATGATGATGTTCTCGAAAGGAAAAAAGTTTTTTTTAGTTGTAGTTTCCATTAATATATCTTTTTGTGTAAAAATAAAAAATATATAGAGGAAGAGCCTATAATTTATTTTTTCACTAACTTTGTGAAACTAAAGGAAAACTAGTAAAATACAAATGTCAAACTCAGCATGCTGAATTTGTAAGTAATTGTTTAAAAAATATTGAAATGCAAGTAAAGTTTAGTTTTTCATAATTGAGAAATTTAAATTTAATGTAATTTAATTCTCATGATCTTATAATTACTACTTTCCTCTCCCTGACGAGTGATATTAAGTACAACAATTATTATAGTGTGTAACAAAACACTTATTTTCTATTCAATTAACTGAATGATTCTTTAATAGGTTGCTGAGGTTTTATATCCAATTTAAATGATAAAAAACCAACAACTCAATACTACTCTATACATAGTACCTAGACTAAATCCAACCGAACAAATAGAAGAAACTTATAGAAAAGAGTTTTTATATAAATATGAAATTTATTTATACATGACCTAGATATTCATGGACTAGTTTTATCTCAAAAAGAAGAATTCATATAAAATAAAAAACTACGAAGTTATCCTAAATAAAAAATTAATAATACATACAGATTCTTATTAATTCAATTTAATCAATTCGCTCTGAAATATAAATGCACATGTAAGTAGCTAAAATTTGAGACTTATTTGCGATAACTGAAAATTTCAAGAAACATAAGTATGATTAAATACACTGATGCCAATAATTAAGGGTAGCCACTTTTTTGGATCTATTTTTGATTAATAATTGTACCAAACATACTATTGTTATTTTCATAAGTGACATAGACATTCGTCTGAATTAAAAGATAATTATGAATGAGAATCTCCTATGATAGCTAGCAAGTAAAAAAAATAATTAGAATTCATAAAATTGTTTTTGTAGAATAAATGTGACTTGAAAAAATAAATAAAACCATCAAATTCTAAATCTTCTGTATTGAGACTCTAGTAAACAGGCTAATTAAGCAGAATAATTTTACTCAGGACATGCAACGTTCTTGAGGATGTAATTCCAAACCTGTTTTCTATGCAGTCTAGAGTCTTAACAATATTGTGCTACGACACATCTGATACAATTCAGTTTGGATTTTCTATGAGACAAGGCGACATGGATAGAAAAAAATTGATTAATCAATAAATTGTTGTATCTTCGTTTTAAATATTCAAGAAGAATCAAACAGTAAAATAAATGACTTCACATATTATAAAAATAGAAATGCAGATTCACTCACTTAAAATCGACTGACACTGCCATACAAAAAAAAAACATCTAAAGGATGGAAGCTGTCTCACAGTTTATGCTTTCACTGGACATGAGGCCCAACTCTAGGTTAAATAAATTTATAAATATCTCATAAGAATACTGATTACATATTTTGTGCGCATATTGCTAAAGTGTGCTAATAAAATCACAGAAGTCAATCTTAATTAAAACAAAGGCATGGAGGACATATACGTATTTGTTTTTTAATAGTAAAAAGTCCATCAGTAGATATAAAATTTACAATATGAAAGTTGTTAATTACCATGAAAAATTTAATTAATTTTTTGTTTAATAAAGTTCTGAAAATATTTTATCAAAACTGAAACGCAACCAAATATTTTCTAAGAGTTTCGACTTCAAACTTTATCTCAAATTTATGAAGGAATGGACTTAGAACTATTTCAAAAATCATTTCCTGTAAAACTACCATATTTCAATTAAGTCATAAATAATATAGTATTCTTCTTTAATTCAAGGTTTCTACAAACTAAATGAGGTAAGATAAATCACAACAGGTGTTTAATTGAATCATGTCCAATCTATTAATGAGCATGTCTTTTCATAAGGTGTTTAGAAACAAACAATGGATAACAACGATCAATAGAAATGATTAAAATGAATTAATAAGTTGTGATGAATATATCGCCTTAACACAAGAAAAAAGGAATAAGGCAACATTTTCTACTTCAGCTAACAATAAGAAAATATATTAATAGTTCTATTTACATATTTTAGCCACAAATTTAAATCAACCAGGTGGCATTATTCACAAATTTTAAATAAGTTTTAATGGTAGTCAAACTTAATTTAAATTTTAGTTTTTGAAAATTTAATTTTTAATTATATTTATTAAAAACTCCAAACTTACGGAGTTTAACAAAAATATATATAAAATATATTAAGATATAATAATAAATCCTAAAATGTTCGAAGAAAATGTTTAATTTCAGTACAGCCTCCTTGATCCGCGGGTCTTTTAGTATTCACTTTTTATTTTTTTCTATGAGATAATTTGATAGGAATAAAATAAAATTACCAAGTCACTTAAGTTACATTACATGAAGATGTGTACTTGAGAGGATTTATTAATTTTTAGTCTTTGAAAATAATTATATTTTATTTAATACCTACAAGGAATAAAATATGCTGTTATAACTGCGCTTATGCCACTTTTCTAAAGTAAGGCGATATTTCTCAAAACTATGAATGATCTTCCACTCATAGGGTCCGCAGTTCGCCAACTAATAGGGTAGGATATTCTGATTACAAAGCCAGGATATTGATAATTAATCCAAATTAATCTTCCCTTGTGCGATTGTTAGTAACTTTGTCTATTCAAGAATTTAGAATTCGACAAATTAACTAACAGCCTTTTCATAAGATGGAGGAGGGGTTATGGAATGATGTGGAAGTGAGACGGCAATATGGTACGGCGGAGGAGGGGCCTCAAGGTCAAGTGGTGGAGGGCCAACGACCGGGGGTGGCAACATCTCAATCCTAGCCACTGGAGGTGGTGTCGGGGGTTCTTCTAGCTGGGCCCTGCTCTTTGTACGGCATATTGACAAGGTACAACCGGCCACTAGGTAGAGGAGGACAACCAGAACAGTACAAGTGACGAGCACTTCCAGGCCAGTACCCTGTAAAACATTTTAAATTATTAATGATTAATTTTTCTAATGCCAAGTTATTTAGTGAAATCCCAGTTTTAGTAGTACCATTAAGAAAATAAGAAATAATATAATATAAATGTATTGATTAATCATAAACATGATTATTAACTTATGTAATCATGAAATATTTATTGTTGGGAGTTTGAAATTCTCGGAAGAAATTTTTAATAGAAATAACTTTCATTTAATTTTTAACTCTTGGAGCATATTTGGTCATTTCTTCTCGCAGGAGGAATCTGAGAGGTACCAGGACCTACATCTTTTCATTAGATGCTTTATATACTCTGGTGACTTACAGCAGATGCATCCTCTGGGCGGAAACCAATCTATTCCAGGGAGGGAGTGCACACCCTTAACATATCCTTTTCAATTCCTTTAAACATAGCTATTGCTATTGCTATTGGACATCTGTATCCATACGATTGAGCCCATTCATGACTTGGATCACCCTAGTTCCGAGGTAGTCAAAGTATTATACCCAAGTCTTTATCCACCAATCAGTTTCTTCTGTTATTTTTGGCATCAACCATTCTCATCTTTCTCTTCTGAATTTTCTAGGATACAAATATCATCCTTCTATAATTTTCTATAAAATAATTCATTTTTAAATTTAAAAGATTTGGACAGTCATTTTCATTTCTACAGATAACTTTATAGTTCTCCTCAGAAAATTAAATTATAAATTAATTTAATTAAATTTAATCCTTTAATTAAATTAAAGGAACTACCACATCAGGCCTATAATATGAGGTAGCTAATGATTTTCTAGCCAAAACCAGGAATTTTTGTATGTGCCAAGAGCTTGTGCTGGAGAAACAAAACTATATTCTCTTGTTTTATTTGGTCAAGTTGTTGCTAATTGACCTCTTTGGAGATTGATTCATTATTTTTTTCAAAAAACTCATAAATTACTCCTTCTAAATACCACCAAATAGGGAGCAAGTCTGTCTCTCACAAGCTTCGTAATAAGCTTGTTGTACATTAGGAGTAATAACAAAATAAATACAAATTTAAAACTGACATGCTATTCAATTAATGAAATAGATTTAGTACAGCATCTATAGAACATGTAAAAATTGAAATAACTTTTCTGAAGTTGAATATAGGATAAATAAATTTCTTCTGACTTTATTTGACTCAAAAGTATGATAAAATGATCAAAAGTATGATATATGACTAAAAAATAAGATTTTAATAAAGAAAATTAATAAATAGGTATTTGGAATTTAAATTCATTACCCATTATAATATTAAATTTAATAAATGCTTGATTAATATTAAAGCGGAAAAGGAAGAACCAAAATATAAGAGAAAACAATTTTAAAATTAACTGAGGAATACAAACATTGAAACGCTACATCATTATTTAAAAGTAATACCTTCCGTCTTGAAAATTTCACTATTCCTTTTATTTTTTATTTATTTAAAGAAATTAGGTATAAAAGCAAATCTCACTTTGCTTCAGTGAACTGATATGGTAATAATTTAATAAAAACTATGTGAGTAATATATATATATATATATATATATATATATATATATATATATATATATATATATATATATATATATATATATATATATATATATATATATATATATATATATATATATATATATATAGTCTAGCTGAAATAAAGTGAGCTTCGAAATGTCAATTGGATAACTTAATATTTGCCTGATATGTCAATCACATCATTAAGATATCAACCACTTGTTATCATAGGTTTAGTGACAAGTGTGGATGTAGAATTAAAGATTAAAAAAAAAAATTAAAGCAGAAAAACGAGTAAAATTCTGGCTCACATTTAAACAGGATTACCTAAACACAGTCAACTGGATATAATGATAACAATTTCTGATGTCAAAAATTGTTAAAAAATATATACGTAATACAATTCACACCTTTTTACATCTAAAATCATCTAAAGATGTTAGCACACTATATGCTAATAATATTTTGACAAACTACAGCAAACCATGAAAATGTTAGATAAGATAACTGAAACAAAAGAACAAATTGCCTATAGGTGGTGGGCTAGACCTCCCTTTCGTGCATCCTCCCCACATCCCTATAAATTGCACATGGTTGTGTTCCTTGTGATTAATGATTAAAAAGAAACCAATGTTCCCAGAAAAGAAAGTGGCTACACCAATGGCGTCCAAAGATGGCTGACAACCAATTTTGACAAGACCAGTGGTCAATAAACGGCGAACAATAACGAAAAAGTCTTTAAATAAAACATGTGGAGCACTTATTCTTCTTTAAAAACCAATAGTCACTTTTTAAAATGATCGAATGATCGAAATGGTTTCTTTGCAAACAGACTTAATTAGTGGTGAAGCTGGAGGGACATAAGCGTTTTCTTCTTCCTCATCCATGAGCATTCATCATAAATGCAATAGTTATTATCTTAGACATAATTTAGTTTAATTACATTAATGAGCTTATATTAGTGCACTAATTTAAATGCTAGTAACAATAATGTAATACATACATAATTTTTTTATTTATTTTTTCCTTTTTTTACGTTCTCTATTCTGTTCTGAGCACTTATAAGACGGGACCTCTCATAAAAAAATATACAATTATAGTAATAAATCTTAATCCAGGCTCATACCTCTACCAAATCCTAATTAAGCATAAACATAGCCAACTGGAGCACGGGCCGAAATTGGGTACTCTTTTTAGGAGAAGGTTTGAATGTGAATTATGAATGTGTAGGATATTCTAAGTAAAATAACTTAAAAAATGGCAGCATTTTATTCAAGAAAAACATAAAATTTTCATTAATTTTTCATTCCATGCTCAATATCTTGAAAACTACCAACCACGCGAAAAATATTATAATAACCTTTTTTAAAGGACATTAAATTTTCTAAAATTTGAGCTGCAATAGAGCACATTTCAAGTTAATTAGTTTTCAAGATAATGTTATTCAAAAAAATTCATTTAAAAAGAAAACCGAGAAGTCACAATTTTGTTAATTTATTTTGGCAAATATCATAGAAACAGTTCTTCCTACAAAGATAATCATTATAAACTACTTTATTGTGCATTTAACTAGCTCTAGTATGAGTAGTAGTAGACATATATATGTCTACTAGTTCCCGAGATAATATGTTTCAAACAATAATTGTTTATTCCAAAAAAAGAGAAATCACCATTCCGTGAATTTATTTTGGCAAAAATTATGGAAACTTTTCTACCTACGAAGATAATTAATATATACTACTTTTGGTGCATTTAACTAGCTCTAATTTTAGGGGTAATAGACATCTATACCTCTAATAGTTACTGAGTTAAAGTCCAATCCTGAATAAACAATTATTTTTTTAAATATTTTATCTCAGGAACTATTAAACATATAGATAATACAAAGGTGATTAATATAAACTCTGTTCCATTTTAGTAGTGAGAGAAAACAATCTGACATATATTATACTCTTTAATCTGCGGAATATACTCAGAAAAAATATTTCTAAAATATTCCAGAAATTTTTAGATTTTGGATCAGCATAATATTATACTCTACTTCACTCTTTAATCTGTGATTTTTATATTGGTCACATTGCTTTAACGAAATACTGATAGACGCTAAAGGTTCTAGCTTGTAGCTTACATTTTCCTACTTCGTATTGACCTACATCTCCATTTATTTCTTTTGATTTGACGATAAAATTATTATCCTTCATCCAATTGAAGGCTGCGGTTAACTGATACTTCTATTATATATTTATTTTTAATTTATAAATGATGAATTTATAAATAATTCATAATTGTATTTCGTTAACATTTCAGGGCTTTTTTGCTCCATCTTCAGAATGAAATAATTCTTAGATTATATGTACATTTTTTATTCTCCTTATCATATGATCCATATTAATTTTGTTGAATATTAAATAAGTTGATTGAGACACTTAAAAATATTAGAGGAGCATTCTGTTTTTGATCTTTGTCATGTCTGGCTTTTATCTTTTAAATGTTTAAACCTCAGATGAAAAATTAGAAGATTAAATATAATATAATATAAAAAAATTCTTATTTTAGTTTTTGTTATATTTTAAATAAAAATACATTGCATTATTTGTCATACAAAAAATTTATTACTTGAAAATCTCCCCTACTACATTATTTTATAGATAAATTGGATAATTTATCTTTAAATTTAAAATAAATACATCATTTTTAAAAGTTGAGCATACCATTTGTGTTTTTTTTAAATTCCTAAATACTTTAATCAATTTCATTTTTTAAATATTAGGAATTATTTTTTGTCACACCATTGCCATGCTTTATCATACAAAAAAAAATTACCCCTCTCGTGCATCTCTTTTTCACTCTATAAATGCCAAGGGGTCATAATTGGACTGGATTTTTTGTACCCAGGCACAAAAATTCCAGTTATGCCACTGATTATAGGAGTGTGAAAATAAAATTAAAAGCTAATGAAAATTAAATGTGAATATTTTGAAAGAAACCAAATCATAGAATAGATATTATTATTAACAGTATTAAATGCCTAAAAACTCTTTTAGATCAAGATAACAAACAAAATAAATAAATTACTATTGATAGATTTGGTTTCCATCTAAATACCTCATTCACTCTTAAGTAATTAAGAAACTTGAAAACCTAAGAAGAAATTAATATTTGACTTCCATTTCCAAAATCTAAGATTATAGAATCACTATTTTATTTATAAGTTAACAACGGATAATCCACAAAAACAAATTTAAAAATTTTTTTTTTTTTAAACCATTTTTAATTTTCTTTCTTTACAAATTATATTTTCTCTAATTGGATGTTGTTATTTTCTATTTTTTGTTATTTAGACTAGTTAGGCATCATTAAATATATGAGAAAGCATTGACAGACCTGATGGTCGAAATAAAACTTGGCACCAGCAACAAAGACTGTGGCGAGGGCGAAGGAAGCCCACATACCACACCTGAATTTAGCGACAGGCGGAGAGTGATGAGGTTCTGCAGGTGATTCAAGGTACACCGAGCTGTCGACCTCAACCCGTGTTGTATCTGGTTCTCTGCATACACTAGAACAGTACACAGAAAATTGTATAAACTAATGTTCACATAAAAATCAGTTAATTTCCACATGAATATGCTTAATTTCTATATCCATTAGGGCTAGCTAGAGCAGCTTAAGTACACTATTACATATTGACAATATACCAATTAGAGACAGTCTAGGTTATGTTTGGCAGTTGGGGAAGGGAGCTAGTGCAGCCTTTCCTGCTCAAGTGCCTAAAATAAAGTTATCAAATAAACATTATTACCGTATTTTCATTATTATAATTTTCTTTACTCATAACAAAAATTTTTTTTTTGGAATTATTTTTAATTTGGAAAGTATTGTGTGTGTGTGTATGTAAACAGCTTAGCTCAAAAACAAAAAATTGTATATAACTAAAATTACATAGTTAAGGTAGGTATATGCCTGTGATGCCACAGCAACTTTTTTTGTTAAAATTGACTCACCAGAAGTGCCACTTTATATCAATGATTTTACACTTTTTTATAATTATCTCGAAAACGGCTCTAACGATTTTGATGAAACTTGCCTAAAATATTCTCTTTAAAGCCCTTTAACTGTTAAAATATGTAGTTCATCACCGAGAAAATGCAGGAAAAAAGTTATTACGAAAAGAAAATTTTATATTTGTATCACTCAAAAAGTATGCATTTTATGGTAAATGATGTATACAATCATTTAAAAAGTAATGAAATTCGCTGCAAAACAAAAAAACAAATCATCGAAATTGGACCAGTGTTAGCAAAGATAAAGCATATAGCACTTAACTTTATATCAATGATTTTACATTTTTTTACAATTTTCTCAATAACAGCTCTAACGATTTTAAGGAAACCTGTTATACCAATGTACAATTAAATGGTCTTAAATGTCAACTAGATCTAGGTCTTATCCTCATTGAAATAATCTGACAGGGATTAAATACTGAATTATCAAAATGGCTTCATCTAATGTACCTTTAATTTTGTTTATTTAAAATAATCAACCTTTTCTCATTGTCAGTAGTAATGAAAAATGGATAAATATAAACTATAAAAGAATTTGATATTTAACTAAAGGAGAAAAAAAGGAAAAATATTTTCCCAGATTAAAAACTAATTTCTAGAAATAAGAGTAGAAATATATATGTGTATAATATACTGTTGGAAAACTAGAAAAATTAATATCTGACATATAAAGATATAGAAGATAGTGGAAAGTGACGAAAAATGCCTAAATTCAATAATTGTTGTAAATAAAAATTTATACTTTTATATAATTTAATGGAAGCTAAATATTTCCTTAGAAACTAAATTTTCTTGGAGACTAAATGAAAACTTTTAAAATTTATTTCAAATAAGGAGGTAAGTGAAAGTTGTGTGATATTTTTCATTTTATTCCCTAGTATTTAGTAAACTAGTAAATTTTATTCCATACTTACAACCAATAGATTTTAGAATGGGTTAAAATTTTAACTCATTTCAAATGATTGATTCAACTTTGAAATAAAGATTTCAGTTATCCAAGCAATTATACTAATTCAGCCTATGAAATAATTTATATTCAAAAAATGAACAATGTAAGCTCAAAATAATTCATTGATATAAAATCAAACAAAGATCTTACTTATAAGGAGGTGGGCGAGTCTGTCTGGAAGACTGTGGTTGAGATGTGACTGAGTCTATGTGTTGGAATCTATGGACGGGGGTCACCATCGGCTTGCCCACCCCCCACCTCCTGCCGCCTCCACCTAAAATAAACCAGCTCTATTATATATACAAGAATTAAATACCTTAGAGACATTTAATTGTTTACCACATTGCTTTGACACGCTGACTCTTTACAATAATGAGAAAAGGGTAGAAATTACCTGATACATTAATAAGAAATGCAAATATTTTAATAATAAAGCACCAACCTACAACATTATTTGGAGGTGATTTTAAATACAGATGAACTTATATGCTGAAATCCATGTATTGAAAATATAAATGTACCAAATTTTTTGAGACTTACTGTAAATTGAATAAAATTTCTACATATTTAACAAAAATTTTTGCATTTTAAAAATTAAATGTGTATATACATTTGTAACCATGAAAATAAGGAAAGAAGATGTTACACTAAAGACATTAGAAGCTATTTTCCCCAAAACAAAAAACAAGTTACTATGTATTCATTGTGCATATCTATGTACATATATTGTTTGAACCAGGAGCAGATTTGTTGTACTGCCGCCCACAGGCATGTCAGATAATTCTGTCCCATCCAGCTGCTCCTCTCTCCAAAAATAATTACTGTTTTATTGTTAAAAACTATATGGAGATACTTTTTTAAATTATTTGTGCTTAATTGAGCTGTTTTTGATATCACCAATTCGTTTTTAAATAAAAATATCATTTCCACTCAAAAATTACCGCCCTAGGCAAGTGCCTAGTCTGCCTGTACGTTATACTGATTAGAACATATATTTATTAAATATTAATGTAAACATTTTGCCTATAAAAAATCTGCAATTAAATAAATAATATGTAAGCCATTTAAAATGAAATTATACTCCCGTATGCCAATTCCTACAACTGAAATTTTTTTTTAAATATCATGTATAAGGTACTTTCAAGTTTGATATAAAGAAGTTCAACTGTAACTTTCTGTATTAAATAAATATGAAATCTGTGCAACTGACTGGTTCTATAAATGTGGTATTAAAACCTTGTATTTTGATTATTTTTAATAATGAGAACTTTCTATAAAAAAAAAGGAAATATTTATGTTACATTTAGCAAACTATTTTATAATATAAGCAATAATTAATCTGTTGTCAATAGTCTATTTAAACACATTTTCTTCCCAATATTTAACAATTAAATTGTGTTTGGGAGAAACAGAAGAAAAAAGTGATATAAAGGGTTATATCTATATTAATTTATCCCTAAAAGCATATTTATATTTAATATTATAAACATTATATTACTTCTGTAGAATCTAAATAAATAAAGCATCAGATATGAGAGTTAAAGATTAGGATCTGTTTGCTCAACAACTTGGGTCTTTGAAAAAAGGAGACTTTTTTCTTCCTTAAATCAAAAATATTAAATTTAGTTCCAGAATCTTATGGATGATCTAATTTTATAACAAAAAAAAATATCTTCTAAAAATGCATTTGGAAAATTAATAAATTCAAAAATTTTAAGCATAATATAAATATCACTTTAGAAGTTTATTTATTAATAGACTTATAATTCAATGTAGTAAGATAACAAACAATATGGTAATTGTTTACTAATAGTCAGCAGCATGAACAAAGCTTTAGTAATTGTTAGTTTTACAATATGAACTAAATATTTATGAAACTGAAAATAAACAATATATAAGTGAAATACAACAAAATGAGAATTTATATATATATATTGATCTTAAAACCTAGGTAGCACAAGAAAAAAATCCATTAGTCATTCAAAAATAAAATATGTAACTAAATTATATGCAGCCATTCAAATTAATAAAAATAAAACATGAAACAATAAGAAAAGTTGTTTCTGTAAAAAAAATTGAGGAAACAATTTTTTAAAATTTAATAACTATTCAATTTACAGTAGTATTCAGGAAAACTACTATAAATATTTATTTTAAAATAGAGTTAAAACAATTAAAAAAAAATTAAACTGAAAACTATGGGAACATAGGTATTATAACAGAAATAAACTGAATTTGCAATAATTTTTAGATGGTTATAATAATGATATTTAAATTATAAGGGCCCTCGAAAATATATTGAACTTTTGATAATTAGTTTTGTAACAAGTAACAAGTTTTGATAATTAAAATGAACATAACTACATATTATAATAATATTTTAACATGAAAACATGATAATTAATGCAATATTATCTGAAAAGTTTATCGTATTTTTAATACTACTTTAACAGTGAACAAATATTTTAATACTCTGAACACAGATTTTAAATTTTCATCGGTTGGGAGAAAGATGGAATACTTTTTTAAAATTTATATTGCTATAAAAACCAAATAAGCTGAAATTAGCCGCAAGAGATTGTATTATAATTGCTATGTTAAATTTGTCTCAAATTAAATAATAAAAATAAACTTAAGAATTAATTAATTTAAATAAATTCTAATAAATTTAGAAGAACTATTTTTAATTTCCAAAAGTCAAATAGTTAATCGCTTTCACTTACATCTTACGGTATCCAATTCTGGAGGAGTTGGAGCTCAAATACACTTTAGGTTTTGATTGCAGTTGAGAATTTATGAGCTATATAAAATGAGGTGAGTACCTCATAATTGTACTTAGATATTATGTAGTGTGTGATTAGATAATGCGAAAGAGTTGTCTATATCTTGAATGATAGATAACAAATCTTAGTATCTTAAAAGATCTGAGGTTATACAAATGATTGTGCTATTACATTTTGATAATTTAAAAATAATTTCATATACAACTAAATTAATAAAAAAAGGGAGTATAATTTTTTATAATGTACCATAATGAATGGAGTGTAATGAAAACATTCAAGTTGCTTCGTTTAGTATTGCTTGCATAATTTTTGTGAGAAGCAATCTATATTCTACTGAAACTGTGCTACCATTAAACTCATGAGAATGCTTAGGTGCAATTTTTAAATTATGATTAATATCAGTACAGTAAAGTATTGTGGTAGCCTGCCTCGGGACGAGAGAGAGGGTGGGACTCTATGCCTTCCAGAGAAACCGCAAGTCTGGCTCCTCTTGTCAATCCAGAAATGCATGCCAATACTTCACACAAATGTACCTTCACCACTGGAACAAAAGGGTTGTCTTTCTTAGGGCAAAGCATTTGCTTGTTTCCAAACCAAATATACAATAACAAATAGAAGGTATAGGTGCATAGTTTATAATGATTAGACAG
The DNA here is from genome assembly GCA_948150685.1 of Rhaphigaster nebulosa. Taxonomy (NCBI): domain Eukaryota; kingdom Metazoa; phylum Arthropoda; class Insecta; order Hemiptera; family Pentatomidae; genus Rhaphigaster; species Rhaphigaster nebulosa. Next base: position 103,222,489 of record OX411311.1, read on the forward strand.
AATGTGATTTAAGCAATGAAATTAAGGACAGGACTTAATAAACAAGTATTTACTAACAAATGATACACACCATTTACCATAAATAGATGTTTCAACCTATTTCTGTAGCCATTGTATTGGTCTCAAAAATAGCAATTGATTAGTCTCAAAACTATAATTTAAAGCTTTTAAAAATGGCTAAATTATATTTATTAATTTTTTAGGACGAATTTTAATAAAAACAGATAAACGATTGTCACATTTCACAAGCATGCGTTATACATCTCCAACATTATTGATTTTAGGCAGTTGAGCAAGTGAGAACTCCATCGTTAATATTATTACAGAAATTTCAATGACTTAATACAAAAATAAACTTAATCTGTAACTTAAACTTTTAATATTAATGATAGCATTATTCTAATGACTTAATGTAGTAATATCTAATGGGTATGACGTCCCGGAAGTAATATGTGACAAATAGAATAACTATAAGCTATTGTTTTTAATTTAAAAAGTATATAGTATGCATCAAATAGAATTTTCAGAAGAAGATTAGATAATTATAAAAACAAACTATACCATCGCATGATAAAATAACTAACAATCCGCAAATAATTCAAATTTCCCGCTTTAAAGATAATAGAAACCAGTGGGCGATTTGAAGTTCTGGACTGGTCGGTGTATATATATCAGCTGATACATATTTGTTTTGCTTCAGGTTATAGTTGATTATTCTGTACTTTAGTGTTTTGAATTTCGGAGTTGAATTCCTTGAAATGGCTACTGTTGAAAGACAAATTACTTTCGTCGATGAAAAATCTGATTCTTGTCAAGACGAATTTTGTTTATGTCGATGTATGAATAACATGGGTATTTTTACTTGTACGTGCTGCGCAGAATTCGAAGATAGTAAGTTAAAAATTATTGTGATTTCTGACTATGAACTTGTTGAATTAGCATAATTCGTTCCATATCATTTTATGATACCTATTCAAGTTTTAATTTCTGAAATTGTCTTGATATTTTCAAGGTTTTAAATTAAAAAAAACTTGGTATTGATTTATTAATGTATTTATTAATAATGCCATTATGCATTATGTTACTGTAAAATTTTATTATTATTTAGTTGAATTATATTAACTATGATCCTATCATTCACAATTCCATATTTTTATGGTTCAGATAAGTTTCAATATCCTTTATGCTGAATGTCCCTGAATCAATCTATTAACAAAGAATTTAATTTTTTTTAGTTCACGAATGGGCATGGGATGACCAAGTAGCTTCTCAAGCTACTTTATTAAGCATGCAAAATAGAGAAGTAAGATTCCATCCTGGCTATAGCTCGGGAACTGCAGCAGTCAGAGGAGACTCTCCTTTAAAAAAAGGGAATGTCTACTATTGGGAAATAAAAATGCTAACGTCATTATATGGAACTGATGTGGTAAGGTTTCAATATGTTTTGTTATTTAAATACTTATTTCAGAATCAATGAATTAAAGTGATGTTTTTGGATTTTTCTTCATTCTCATTGTGCAGATGGTCGGAGTTGGTACGAAAGCAGCAGAACTTCATAAGTCAGCTTATCAATTCTGTAGCTTGCTTGGTTCTGATAAGGAATCTTGGGGTTTTTCTTATACAGGTATTTAGAAAAAAAAAACTCTATTTTCTTACAGTATTACATATGTGTTTTTGCAGAATTTTTATTGTTGATACTAGTATTTTTTTCTCTTGAGGCTAGTATAGATCAGGCTGAATCGTAAATCAATCATTATTTTTGTAAGTTAGGGTGGAAATGTTTGAATAAATTTATGAATGATTCGTTCAAGGCAAGAATTTGTAAATTTGTCTCTATTGCTGCTTTATTCAAAATATAAGCACAAACAAGTTTTGTAAATCATTAATGTTTAACTAATGCAAGGGCATATATCTCAGATTTAGTTTTTCTTTATTTTTTAGGTAAGGTACTTTTAATTAATTTCTGCTGACTAATTTAATCTATTATCATGAATTTGAATTCTGTAGTAAATGTTCATTGGTGCATATAGTAGTATTGGATATTTGTATTGGATATATTGTGGTATTTCAGGAAAGTAGCTATTAAAATTTACAACAGTCCATCTGTTGTCGCTTGCTCCCCTTCATCTTCTCACTAAATTAATACATTATCAAATGATATTTTAACAATGTAATCCTTGAATCTTATTTAATTAAGGATTAGGTTAATAACGAGGAAAATTATTTTTTTACTTGTTATTACTCAGGTATATGTTATCCATAAAAAAATCAGCTATCTATGTATATTACATTGATTCTATTCTGTACTGAAATAGGGCTATCCATATTACAAATCAAATATAATAAAAAATAATAATAATAAAGTTCCTACTGATTCACATAATACTTTATTGAAGCTAATAAAAATTTCTCACAATTTTAAAATATGAAAATCCTCATTTCTAAAGGAAGATTGTTCCAAGATATTGCAAGATTAGGTTAGTATATTATGAATAAAAATTGAAATGTTTACTGTTAATACAATATTTTAAAATATATCTGGGACTAAACTTACAAACTAAAACAGAATTCTGCTAAGCTAATGCCTACTTCAAAATTTTTCTGTTGATTCATGCTCTGAAATTTTTAATGGTGAAAACATTCCTATTATTCTAAATATAATTATAGGGGGTTACCACCAAAACAGTCCTGACTAATCATTTAAACAATATGTTACTGTATATATTTCTAATAGAATGTAACCAGTGAAATATATATATATATATATATTGTTGTTCATAATGTGGAACTATTTAAGTTCAAAACGTTTTGATTTATGTTTATTTTTTTATTGCTTATAGGTTACGGACTACACTTAATTGTTAATTTTATCTACTTGCTAGTATATCACTTGCTAGTACTTAATATTTAAAAAAAAAACATATCTCAATATGATGAACATTTAATTTTTTAAAGTTTTTTTTTGTCTCTGCTAAAAAGTTGGTATTTGACAGTTATGAAAAAGTAATTTAACTAGACTTACCAATTATAATTAAATTTTAAAAATGAAATAACTTGAAAATGGACAAGTATAATCCGAATAAAGATTGTGAGAAGATGGGCATTGATTATGAATATACTTGTGAAGTATATTATATATGAAGTGAATCATTATTAGATGGCTTACGAATTTTAGGGGTGTCTCATCTAAAACGAACGTGCCAGTAATATTTTCCTCACTTTTTTTTAGTGTCCCAGTTGGTGTTCAGTACATTTTCTAAAATAAGTTGTGAAAGTTTGTTATTTCTTTTGAGAGAAAAAAGTTGTTTGAAAAAAACCTTTCAATTCTATTATTGTTTACAATCACAGTGACCATACGCCCCGAATTTCCAGGGACATTCCCTAATTTCAGCAGTATGTCTCGGTGTCCTGAATAAACTCATTTCTGTCCTGGATTTTCACCAAATCTATTAATTTTCAAAATAAATAGTCATAGTATAGTTTTCTTAAATCCAGCATTATTTCTGATGTGAACTTACTTGTAGTTTGCCTGAGAATAATAAATGCTCCCTACCTACACCTTTTATTTAAATGAAAATAAAAATATGCTGTTTAAACATAATGTCAGTTTAAAAATTGAGTTTTCTCTTTAAAACGGAGCATATCATTGGGGTAGGTGTGTCAAACTCAATTAAGGCCTCGGAACTCTTAAAATTTACCAATTTTCTTAAAATGGTATTTTAAAGTGAGGATTCTGGAATATGGACAGAATATTAAAACATATGATGTAATTTAGTGAATTTAGGGTTATAAGCGATAACATTGCTTTTTTATTGTTTTCTTTTCACTTTGTTTCAGAACATTGTGGGCCACGAAAAATCATCTTGTGGCTGCAATTTTGATACCCCCTCTTTCTTAGTGGAATATATTATAAAATAGCGAATACTTTAATGCTGTTTTTTTAAAAAACAAATCTTTATTTCAACAAGACGATAATTTCATGTGGCTCATGGGGGTGTGTGATCCATGATTTTATCAAAAGTGCATTTGCAAATTAGGTTTTATTTCAAGATATTAATAAATTTTATTTTGAAATAAAACATACAATACTGCAATTATAATCTCTCAGAAATTAAAGAAATTGCATGCCTCACTATAAAATCTCTCCCCCTTCCTCCCCATGAATGGTTATCCATACCCTGTCCCAAAATAGGACTTTGGAAATATGGTCATTGTGTTTATAATGATTAACTAACATTTTAAATATTTATCTGATATTATTATTGAAGGTAGGACATTATTGATTCAAAATAATTATATAGAGAAATGAAAATTTATTCTTCATCGGCAATATTCGCTCAAGGTGAAGAATCTGAATAAAGCTATTTGAGATATCACTTACTCTCTTTTCTAGGTTTATTTACCTATTTTATTTCAATGATTATTTTATCTCCCCTTTTTATTAATTTATTTTTTGTGTGTTTCCTAAGTTTTGTAGTGTTCTTTAGCTGTGATGCTGGTTATGGATAAAATTATTATTGTTACACAAAAGACACTTTATGGATTATCTTAATGAAACCATATAGCTATGTCCACACTGTTCAACTTTCGATTCGACTTGAAAGATGGGAAGAGGGAATGTAGCATGCGATGTCAAATAGAAAGCCGAACTATGAGGACATAGCTGATGTGTAATATTTGTTCCTTGGATTTCCTTTTTTATTGTAAAGTGCATACTGCTATACATCATATTAGAATTGATTTTAATTGATCTAACAGTTAGTTCTAAAGATTTTAGAAGAGACATAACATTTTAGGGCTTCAAATAGAGATAGAACAATTGAATACCAAAGATGACAACAGAAAAGACTTGAATCTCTAAGGATGTCCAAAATAAAAAAAACTCTGACTTAGAATTTAGAAGGGCAGAATAAATAAATTTGTAATTGTATAAAGTTGGTAGCTGAAGGCTGGTAAAAGCGGTGTATTTGAGTCTAGAAAAAATGGCATTACTGGTTGCAATACACCCCACAGATACAATGTAGGTAATGCTCGATTTTACTCTATTGCATATTTTGATACAAATAGAGAATTTTTCTAGTGCAATCAGATCCAAAAAAACAAGTTTGTTGTAAAAACTTCCCGCTGCAAAAAAACAACAAAAAAAAAAGCCATAAAACATCAAAAAGTCTGCCCCGCCAGTAAAGGATCTTCGGCGTTTTGCGCATCGGTTTAGGAATATTTGTTGTACACCAAGGAAGTTATCCTCGCTCCTCGGTTTAGTAGAGATTATGTTTACCTAAGTAATAACGACTGTTAACCAGTTGACATCCGCATGATGGTATAGAAGGATCAATCCCTAATACGATTGTTAATTTTTACGACCAGAATAATGCATGCCTCAGGGCATTGCGCCTTGGCTTAGGAAGAAATAGGAGCTAAATAAGAGTGAAATAGGAGTGTCTGTTGGTGCCCAATTGCCAAAGGGCTGCACCATTGAATACCCAAATATTGTTCCCATAATTAAAGATACCCTTAAATTATGTTTGACAATAATTAATAAATAGTTTAAAAAAATAAAATAAATAAAGCTGAGTTTTATTGGCTTAGGTACATCTCATGCGGATCATCCCACTGCTGCTGAAACCCTGTATGCCAGAAATGGCCAGATAGGGGGGGAGAAAAAAAAATTTACCCAATTGCCAAGGTAGGCTATTGTTAAAAGACCAAAACCACTACTCGAATTATTCCAGTCAGACACCCAGCCCAATTTTAGCTTACATTTCTCCTAAACCTAGGCGCACAGCTGCGAGGGATGCATTCTTCTACTGGAATCATTAACAGTCGTTATTATAATCAACCTCCAGATTTTTTAAAAATAGTTCTGTTGTTTAAACCACAAAAAATAGCAACTAAAGAAACGGGGGACCAACTTCTTGCAACTTTTAAGCCTTATAACTTTTTAGCTATAAACTGCAGCACTTAATAAGTTTAATAAGTATGACTGTTAAAACTCATAAGGGGCTACCACAACTCTCAACGAAACAACCGGTTACCGATTAACATTTTTGCCAAAAATTCGAACTGAAAGTATTCCAAGTTCAAAGAGGAGAATATTTTTCCAGTAATTTAAAACTTTGTTTAGAATTCTGATAGTCCCCGACGAGTGCTATCGATAATTAAAAAAAAAAAGAATTCGCTAGAAAAAAAAAAAGTTCTTGCGCCTCGAATATTCAAAAATAACATTTCTTGCCACTTTTTTTCCATCAATTGTACACTTTTGGTTATTAAGGATAATTGTTAAAATCTTAGTGGGGCTCTCAAAATTCTCAACGTAACAATTGTTACTGAAGAAAATGTTTGATAAAAATTTTGATTGAAAATATTCAGGAGACCCATAGGAATAAAAATTCTTCTCGGACATCGATAACTCGGTTTGGTGTTCTGGTAGTCCCCCTTTCCTTCCGAGGAGTTCTCACTATAATTATAAACACTTTTTGAGCTACGAAGCGAAACAAAAAAGTTCTTTCTCCTCGAATATTCAACAATCGACTGCATTATTTAGAGTTCGTAGCACAAAAAGTGCTAATAATTATCGATAGGACTCCTCGTGGAGGTTTCCAGAACTCTAAACCAAGTTGTCCATTTCCGAGAAGAATTTTTACCCCTTTGGCCTCCTGAATATTTTCGTTCAAAACTTTTTGTCGCTAACCGGTTGTTTTGTTGAGATTTCTGGTAGGCTCTCCTAAGAGTTCTAAAAACTATCATTATTAACCAAAGTACTACAGTAGATGACAAAAAAGTTGCAGGAAATATGATCTTTGAATATTATTATTACAAAAACTGTTTATAATTATAGTTAGGGCTCCTCGGGGCGAGAGGACTAGGGGCAACCAATATTCTAAACTGTTGATTACCCGGTGTATATCACCATCGAATAGGTCGTTTGCAGATCCATTCGGCGCAGCTAATTCCATTTGTAGCAATTAGCGATTGCCAAACTCTTGTCTTCAATCGTAACTAATACCTCATTATATACGTTTGTTGTTTTGAATGTCCAGATTGATTTGTTGTACGGAAACGATGTAGGAAATCTTCATTCATGGAATTATTGTGTTTTTCCCAAAGACCTTTTGGATTGGATGGGAAGTTCGTTGTCAATATGATTGCACATAACTTACGTATTTGCTGTGGCCGAGGAGAAGTATTAGAAGCGTCAGCAAGTGGAGTATCCCAATGCTCATCGTTTTCAAGAAGATTCAATTCTTGGTTCACTTCAGGATAAGTGACACGTACTTGTGTTCACTTATACTTGTGTGACACTTGACCGTTTAGTGTTCTCAAATCTTGAAAGAATATCGGTCCATATACGTTGATCAACAATAATCGCAAAAAAAAAAAAACATTCAGCATTGTTTCGGTGAACAGTGTAAAGACAGCCCAACGCATCGGTCGAATATAAATTGGAATGTTCTTCATCTGCTTTACCTTCTTTGCGACACGCAAAAATAGCGATGTCGTATGTTCCCATCAGACTTGAATGATGAATTTTTATTGAGTAAGCCGCATGGACCATGCTTTTGGTGACGACTTCGAATAAGTGTGGATCTATGTTGACATCTGAGATGACTTGATCAATTAGATCTGGTGTGACTCGATCAACCAAATTAAAAAGTTTGCATGTTGCAATCCTCCTTTTTGCCATTCTATAGAATCCATCCAACAACCTGTCTCTCCGAAAACATGATGCCTGACAACGAAGTCCATTAACGATTTCAATTTTTGTTTGAAATATCACGGCGTTACAATGATGATTGTTCAGGTAACAAAAGTTCTTTTATTTCGTCCCACGTAGGATTGTATGTGAATTTAATAAAGCTGGGCGAACATATGCCATTGCATTTTGTGCGTATTTACGCATGTCCAGCTTTTCCATGCCAAAATAAAGCCGGATATTGAAGTCCGTTGTATGAGCGATGAGTTTCTGAGACTGCTGGACATTTCTGCGATGAAGAATTATATCACGATAATTAAATTCTTCGCCAATTATAACGATCGCCACTTCATCAATTGGTGCATTATACTGTCTTTCGTGTGTGTTGGCCAACTTGTGTTTTATATGCTCTAATCACTACTTTGTAATCACCAACTGGCATTTGTTCAAGAGTAACTCTGAGGAATCGAATTAAATCGTTGTGTTGGTCGATTAAAGTTTATAATGCATCGACAATTTATCGTTTAGTACCTTTAATTAATCGACAACGTTTATCGATTTCTTGTTCAGTGTTTTCCATGAAATAAATTTGAAGTAATTTGCAAGTACTTTTCGCGGACGATATTTTTTGCACTGAATGACGTCATTTGGAAACATGAATTGTACTTGCGTATGTTTTTCTTGAAATGTTTTGATTGACTTGTGTCAACTGATAACAACTTTAATGAAGGTTGCAATGGTGACAGTAATTCTGGCAATTTCACTTTTCTACCTGCACAGAACATTCCTGGTGATTCATTCTTGAATTTGAGATAACTGCAATACACGATTCACTTTTCCAATAACCACACTTTAATGTAGACTGTAATCATAAACAGCATCGTAATGGGGTGTACCAAGATTGAAATAATCGTGCAATATTCTTCTGAATTGAATATTGCGTATTCTAACAGCTTCAAGTATTGCACCACCTTGCTCGACTTCTTTTTTTTCTTTTTTGGATTTGAAACATCTAATGCGGCGGATCAGACCATCACTCGGCTTGGCGACCCGCTCTCTCTTAACTCGCTGAGCCTCGTCCCGTTCGTTTCCTTCGTCCAACTTCATCTACTTCTTCAAGCGGGCGGCCCCTTCCAGGAGTGAAATGCGTTGGGTCCGCCATCACTTTTCACCTCCGTTTATAGTCCGGTCTTGGAAGCTTCGGCCTCACTTATGGCGTACTTACTAATCTTCCTGGATAACCAAGCTCGATCTCCGTTCATATGCAGGATATCTTGGCATGTTTAGCTGAAACAAGGATTCCACTGGTGGGGCACCGGGATCGATGTTTTTGTCGTGTTTATGTAGCTTGCCCGGGGTGGGGTGGTTCTAGTAGCCGTGTTCCTCGGGCTCCAGAATGCATTCCCTACTCTCGACAGCCCATCCAAGTAGAAGGTCACCCCACCTCGAAGGTATCCAATGTTTGGGGTAACGTCAAACTTCCTCTTAAATTTGACCCCAAGATATGTCATCTTTTGCCTACTTCCACCAAAATGAAAGGTTATTTTTCAGTGGCATATTTCATTGTTTAATTTTCACTAAAATCACAATGAATCAATGCTTCATTGTAACCTGAATTCTATCAAAAGTTTCATCCTCCAGTCAGTGTTTTCATTTCTCTATCATAACACAGGGAAATGAGCTTGAAAGTTTTTTTAAGTACTGTTAGAGAAAAATGTCTAGGGGCTTGCTAATTAGCAAGCTTAAACAGTGCCATACAAGCATTCATAATTGAAAAAATAAGTTAAGAAAAGTCTTACCCGGTAAAAACTGTAGGAAACAGGGGATGAACACCATTAAACATAACCATTACACCTTTGAGTATCATCTCCTGGAAGATTAGGTTTTTTATTAAGAGTGGATCAACAAGTATCGATCATAGGGGAGGGATCAAACTAACCGGCCATTTTATTTTTCATTATTTTTCCACCAGATGGGAATCTAGATTGGAAAGTGGCCAGGGGAAGGAACTTTATGTATGGGACAGTTTAGAAACTGCTTTTTCAGTTTACAATGTTTTTCAGTTCTAGCATAATTTTTTTGTCTAGAATTTGACAATTCTTCTTAAACTGTGAGTCATTTAAAAGACAGTTAACAAAAAAATAATTAAAATTCGTAAAGTAGACAGCTACAGAATCTGTATGGTTAACTGACTCAGAGCTTGGGACATCACAAGGGAATGAATCTAGGTTACTTCGGGACAGGAGCATACACAGAATTTTTTTCTGGGGAAGAAATTATGAGATTTTTAATTGTAAGAAGGCAAATAACCACCTAAATGTTTATAATCGCCAAACAGGCGTACGTTTTAAGGATAAGCATGAAAATAGAATAAAAAATTACTATTAAAATTATTGTACCAAAAATATTACTCAAAATACAAGTCTTATGTTGGTGGGTATGAAAATTATATTTTTTTGTATATTTTGGGGGGATGCATCCCCCTGATCTCTCTCTTTCCCACCGAACACCACTGCTTCGGGGGTATGTTTTGGTACGTGTATGTATAATTTAAAAACATTAAAAATATGGAGAAGCCTGTTTTAGTAACATTTATGTCTCAGAGTCCTAGGATATTGCAAATTGAAATAAATATGATGGGACAAAAAAGTGCCCATTTCTGTGGGAATGATCCATAAATACATATATATATATATATATATATATATATATATATATATATATATATATATATATATATATATATAAATATATATAAAAATAGATTGCACTTCGTTTCAGTAAAAAACATAGGAAACAGATTGCAGCTAACAATATTTAAAACCAATGGCTATACAGGTATTGAAAATCTGTAATTTTTTTCTTTATTATCCCATTATAATACTAAATAACATTTAAATGATTACCTATAAAATGTTCAGTCCCATTTCTTTTAGACATTTTCTAAGAACAGGGTCGAAATGACAATAAATTTGTCAAAATGCCGATAAATTTTCTTGTTTTCTCACTTTTTTTCCCCCTTAACATCCGATTTTAATAACCAATAACACTTTCACACAATGAATTCACTCTTATTTAAATTTTGTTGTTGTGAACTTACTTCAACATGTGTGAAATTGTCAATGACAACGAGTATTGACAAGTCTGAAATGTGCCTAAAAAAAAATTTAAAAAAAAATTAGGAAGTTAAATCTTTACAAACGATGCAAAATATCTTACAGCACTCCAAAACAAATACGTATACTAAATTTCATCTCAATTTGTTCATAAATAAAAGTTTTATAGGTCGTAATTTGTAAAAAAACATGTTTGTTATTTCTAAATTTTTTTATAACTTCGTACAAATGATATAGAAGGCACTAAAACAGCTGAAAATACATAAGTGTGCAAATTTTGAAGTCATTTGGTTTTGCCGTGTAAGCTCTAGCCCCGTCAAAAGAAAACAAGAAGAATCTGACCTGGAAAAATGGCATTTTTGAAGTGACAAGTCTCATGAGACTTGTCAAATTCACGCCTTTTGACTTTCTGTTTTGCATGTCTCTAATTATTATAGAGTTGGCTCCAATTTTCGTACATATTATGGTGAGTGCACCTATCATTAGTGAATAGTGTATGAAAAAAATATTTACATTTAAAGTAAATTTTAAAATTCAAAATTTTCTGATATGTTATTGTCCACATTTGCATACATTGATGAAAAAAAAAATCCTTGCTCAAATTGAAAGTAGCACTCACTTACAAAGCAAAAGTGACATTCATTTTCAAAAAATGAATTGTATTCAAATTTTGAACATTTCCAATGGTCATCAACAGCATAGGTCATCAACAGCTTATCCAGCGTATGGTGAAAACGAGTGGTCAAGCATATTACCACTTTGATTTCAGTTGTAGGTTCAGTTGTATACAAATTCTCTGGACTCCAGGGTAAAACTGCTACATTATGAGATATTGCATCGTTCAAGATCAAAGGAGTTCAGGTTTACCACCTTACGAGTACAGAGCAAATATTACCCGAAATAATAATAGTAACATACTTCAGCTCTTGTTTTCAGCATTCCCTGGAGACATAAGTTCTTGATGACCTCCTAACCATTTTAACCACAATTTACTTTAAATGTAAATATTTTGGTCATTCAGTGTAAATATTTTGGCTATTCAATATTTACTAATGATGGTTGTGCTCCCCTATAATACCCACAAAAATTGTAGTCAACCAGATAATAATTAAAGGCATATATAAACAACCTCAAAGTCAAAAGATACGAATTTGACAAGTCTCATCAGATGGCCCAAGTGTTATATTTCAGATTCCTTAAGTGTGATTGCAACGAAAATTTTGAAACCTCTTCTTCTCGTATTAAAGTACATGTGTATTAAATTTCAAGCTCCAACACCTTAAAATTACAGAGATCCAGATACCTGAAACCCCGTACTTGATACATCAGCATAATTATAGTCACTCGGTGTTCGTTATTTATTCATTATGTTTTTCAATCATTTTTCATACAGATTTTTGTACTTGGTGGGGCGGAACGCTACCACGTTCCTATAATCATGCCATGGCTGGTACCAAAGTGCCTCATTATCCTAAAACAACTGGTGAAGCAAGGGTATAAGCTTATCCTATTGTGGACTTCAGGATTTGAATGGGCCAAAGACAATGAGATTACAGATGTGCTAGCTAGGCTATGCTCAAATCTGATGCTGTTTAGCCCATAACTGTACTGTCATTTATATGTCAAATATGTTTAACTAGAAAGAAATTGAATCCTGGGTGCTTGAAGCCTAGAATGAGGCTTTCGTCAACTTTTTATTAAATTGAACAAAGAATAAAACTGAATTTTACAATGAACGAGTTGAGAACAATAATATGTCTTCTCGCCTGCCAAAATAATCTAAAGAAGGCGAAACTTGTTGAGGACTCTTCTCGTCTTTATGTTTAGAGGAAGCTCTCTCCTACCACAGAATGTAGCATCTAGATCAGAAAATAGTTTAACCTTATATCGCCTCTTCAGAGCAGAACTATCTGGTCTCCATATTTGTCTTTTTCTATTTTTTATCACTTAAGATAGTTCAGATTACTGCGGATTTGATGCTGAAGTAGCCTATCTCTATCCATAATGCCTGAAGGATTACAATCAAACAAAAAAATATTCTATGCCAAATTCTTCTTATTTGGTTTCACTGTTTTGGTTGTTTTTGTTTATTGTTATTGAGTCACACAACTAACCTTTTATTGATAAAAGTCAATTTACTCACAGGAATAATAAATTTAGTCATAAAGGTATTTTCATTTTTTAACCAACTAAGTAAGCCTACATATTAAAATAGTAATACAATTTTTTTTTTTAAATATGGCTGAATACCTCTTAAAAGAACCTTATCAGGTTGGCAAATGTTACCAAGTTTTCAAGATTGATTTGAACAGTGACATATTTAATTACTTTTATAAATGTTTGCTTTAACATATAATTATTTATAAATTATTTCAATGATTTATTTGACTTTATTGTAGATTTATTAGATAAATCATTTTCTTGTACTTATTGTTAGACAATTTCATTTCATAATAAGAAAGTTTATTTTATTGAATGCTTAGATTGACTCACCATATTCCTTAATGTGATTTATTAGATGTATTGTATATGTATATGTATAATTTTCTTGTGCTTATTGTTTGACAATTTCATTTAATAATAAGAAAGTTCATTTTATTGAATGCTTAGATTGACTCACCATATTCCTTATTGTGGTTGGATTCCATATCTTTTGTCTGAAGTCACCTCACTTACTACTGGGTTTTAAAAATTAAAACAAATGGCTAGGATGTGAATACTTTATCAACTCTAAGCCTTGACAGTCTTCAAGGTCTTAACATTGTTTGTTTTTTCTTATTTACCATAGATATTCATTAGTTACTTAATTAGAATTAGAATTGTTATTATTTCATTTTAATTCTGATTATTTGAATATTAAATGTGAATTTGTTATATGTAATAGGTTTATTATTATTCACAGTAAGCAGAACTGTTTTCATAATTGTTAGCTATTTTTTTTTTTAAACAGTATTTTGTAAAAATGTCACTCAGCATTATTAAAAGGAAAAAAAAAATTGTAGGTAGATTACAACACAATGGAAAGATGGAATGGTATGGGCCACCATTTGGCAAAGGAAGTATTATAGGTATCTACTTGGATATGTGGAAAGGGACTCTTGAATTCTTTTTAAACCGTCGCCCACTAGGTAATTGATTTTATTTTGTCTTGAATAATTTCTTTTTAAATGTTATGTGAATTTTGTTGTTTGTTGTTTTTGTTTATTTATTATTATGTTTATTTATGTAGTTATTATATTAGCTAAGAAATCTTTAATTTCTTTAAATCTCTACTCATCTGACTTCAACGTCCCTTGAAAAACATTTAATTTATTAAAAACCTTTAATTTTTTATGAAGGAATGAGATGGTCCGGGAGGCGGTCAAAAAGTGGAACACCAATAGTAAAAACTATTTGTTAATAGTTATATATATTTATTGTAATTTTAATAGTTATATATATTTATTATAGTTACATATATATATTTTTTTGTTAATAGTCATATATATTTGTTAATAACTTCCCTATATGGGAAATTCCCTTGCCCCAGACATTTCCAATATCGTCCTCAATGACTTATTTGATTCAATTATTCCCCTTTTTCCTCACGATATTATTTTCATCAAGAAATACGTTGATGATCTCCTTATTCTCAACCCAGAAAGGATTCCCAAAATTTTATCTTCCTTTAACTCCTACCACTCTCGCCTTAGATTCACAGTTGAAAAAGAAATTAACCATCCTCTTTGTTTTCTCAACCTTTTTATTATAAGAAATACCAATGGCTCATTATCCTCTGATTGGTATACGAAACAAACTTATTCCGGTAGACTCCTTAACTACTTTTCTCAGCATCCTTACCACCTTAAAATTAATGTTGCTAGAAACGTAATCCATTGATGTCTTTCCTTATCAGATCCTCAATATCATCAAACTAATATCCAACACATCAAAGAAAGTTTACCTTCCAATAGCTTCCCATCCAATATCATTCAGAAACTTCTAGACTCTTGTAACAACCCTACTATCTTAACCCTTCCTTCCCTTAATTCTTCACAATCTACTTCCAAACTTTTTCTTTATAGATCTCTTCCTTATATCCGTATTCTCTCCATTAATATTAAAAAATTCCTACATTCTACTATTCCTGCATTACATCTTGGCCTTAAGTCCCATAATAAACTATCTTACTCTTTTTACCAATTTAAAAGATCCTATCCCTCTCGAAAACTGCTCTAATGTAGTTTACCAGATTCTGTGCTCCACGCCCAATTGTGATTCTTCTTATATAGGCGAAACCAAAAATCATCTAAAATCTCGCATTTCCCAACACAAAACATCCATCACCTCCCGCAACCAGTCCATCTCCAAACTATCAGAACACACCTTGACCCTCAACCATTCCTTCAACTTTGATCAATCCTCTATCCTTGCTACAGTTTCCAACCATAAAAAAAAACACTTATTTCGGAATCAGTTTATGTACATCTTGAACCGAACCCGGTTATCATAAAATAGAAAAAAATTGTATTTCCCTGACTTACAGACATACTTTGAATCTTATTAAAAACAGTAATAGCCCCATCATTCTTACAATTTCTTCCCTATTCTTTCTTCCTTCTCCATTTTTATTCTGTCTCTTATAATTACTTTCGTACAGTTGTTTTTCAAAGTGATTGTACTTGGAAAAACTTGTTATTTAGTAATTTAACAATTCTAATTATTAATAATTGAGGGTTAACTTACTATTAAATTGTAATAAGATTGCAAAAGATAAACTTGCTATTAAATTTTGTAATTTTTAAATTACTTATTTTACTCTTTTCTTTGTTTTTATCTCTCATTTTTCTTCAATATTCAATTTTTTACCTATGTAATTACGTTTTAATCTGGTACAAAAAATACTTTCTACCTTCTACATTTTGAACCATTTTCTGTACAATTTGGTTTTGTATTTTTGTTCATGATTTCTGATCAAATTTTATTTTAAATTTGATTTTCTCCTTTTCCCATCTTATATTTACTTTTATTTTAATTTATTATTTAAATTTGTTACTTTAGACTTATCTTTTTCTACTATTTTCAGTCTTCTTTTTTAGGATTAACCTTCATTATTTTGACAACTCCCACCCACTCCCTTCTCTATATAACCTTCATTACTACCCCTACACCACTCCTTTATTACTTTACTTATTTTAAAAGCATTTTTAAATGACTAAAATACTGAAAACTTTCTATCAGTATTCCTTTGTATGTACATAGTTTTTGTCCGTTACATTCCCTTCAGATAGCACTTATAATGATGACCCCTCCCCACTACCTTCTCTATATAACTATTAATGACATTGTCTCCCTAATTACTTTGCTTTTTGCTATGTCACTCCTCCCCCCTTAGAGCTTCAGGTACTTAATTTTGTCTGTTTATTTATTTGTATTCTATTTTTTACTTATTTAACAGAGTTATTAATTTTTATTTATTGTTATTTCTCTTTTATTAATAATCAGCTGAATATATTAATATTCACAAATTTATTTTTAGTTGTTGTTATTACTCTAGCAGTTTCATTTTACAAATTCATTACTGTTTTAATTTTTCTCACTGTCTTTTTAATTATTAATTCATTCACTGTATATACCATTGTTTTATTCTTATTTTTGTATCTTGTTTATTCAGCCCTAAAGAAGACCTTCAAAGTTGGTTGAAACGTGAGTTCCTAATAAATAGTTTTTACTATTTGTGTTCCACTTTTTGATAGCCTCCCTTACCATCTCATTCCTTCATAAAGTTCTATGGTCAACCATTGATTATTCAATTTAATTTTTTATTATTGGCATAATGTAAGTATTCAGCAGGGGTTAAAATGGTTTCAGGGATAGCATTCCGCTCTATCAGAAGTAGTGTTCTGTACCCTATGGTATGTTCTACTGCTGCTCAAAGTGCTATGCGGGTGACATTGTCCATATCCCATCCTGTGTCACTGAAGTTGCTTGCCCTTCAGGCACTTGGTGGTGATACTCAGACGCTGCGCCAACTTGTTTCAGTACCTGGTCTTCGCAAGTACATTGCAAACTACTGGTGGTTAGTAGGTAAGTTGTATATATTGTTAAATATATTTAAACACTTTAATTTTGGTTTAATGAATGATAAAATGTTTACTTTTTATCTTGGTAAAACTTTTAAATTATTACATATTTCGAATTTATAAAAATGTGCCTAAATCTCATGATTTGCATAAAATAATGTGATATCATCATTTTATTTACTGTGAAATTTGCGCTCATTACCACATTTCACCTCTATTTTTTTTTTTTGTCAGCGTTATTTTAATTCTTTGTGCCTTTATTTTTCAAAGTAATAATGCTGATATATTGCCTCCTTAAGAAATTAACTGTACTTTAATATACTTCCTTCTTTTGTCTATAGGTCGTAGTGATGAGGAGCTGAGCTCTACTCCTAGGAAACGTCGCTTGGGCGAGTGCCGTGGCAAGGGTAGGAGGTCCCAGAGGAGGCAGTGCTGCTGCACATGTAGTGGTCTCCGTCTGTGACTAGCGGCCTCTCTTCGTAGCTTCGTTATTTCGTATAGCCTTGTTGTATTAGTCTCGTAGTATTGTCTCTGCCCTTCCAGGCTAACGATACTCTTGCCCTGACCCCCACTCTGGTTATAATTATTACCTCTCTCAGACTTCCTCCGGGAGAGCTGCCTTGAACATGCTATGGCGTGACATGGCGCTACCGTTGAGACTTGAGGTAAGCACTTAAATACGAGAAATATGAGGCAGGTAGTATGATCCAGGTCATACTCCCTCTCTTATTTGTTATTTTATTGAATTATAGTATGTGTTTTCGGGTTGGTTTAGTCAATGATGCAAGTGCTCTCGAGCAGAGTTATCTTGAATTTTTTTTAGTTTATTTTTTTATAATTGACTGTGTAACTTTTTCAGATGTATTTTTCGTGTATCTTGGATATGTTTAAAAAATAAAAATAAAGCCAAATCTTATTAGAAATTTTACTAGTAATTTATTCTTATTTAAATTTATAACATCTGAGCTATTTGATAATCATTTTAATACTTGTAAAAGTACAAAAAGTTTAAACAACATTAATTGAAAAACCTTATAAATGTTACTGTGCTTAAACCAGTAAGTTCTAATTATCAAAATGTGCTTTGAACAGTAAAACTGCAGTAATTAGACTTATTTAAGTTTTTTACTTATTAAGTAAAGTTATACTACAATAGCAGTTTTGTTTGTCTTTCAATTATTTATTTCTAAGATACTAAAACTTTTACTTTTGATTTTCTGTTGTACTGGTTATATTGCAAAAACATTGATAGAACTAGTTTATTTGTCTGCTAATTTTAATTAGTTTCAATGGTAATTAAAAGTTTAATGTTGTCAATAATACTAATTAACTACATACTTTACTTATAATTTTCTTATAACCAATGAATTCAGTCCTCGAATGAATGCCTTAATATAATTCTTGATGCCAAAATGTTTGAGCAATATGATATTGATTTATTGTATTATATTTATTGTCTTTATGATGATATCTGTTTAATCATATTTTCTTTTTGTTTTAAATTTATTTTTAGTTGAAAAAAATATTTTGAATAATGCTCCCTATTCGCTTTTTGCCATCTTATATAATTATGGCAGATGTCCAGTGTTTCTTAACCAAATATTGGTACTTTTCCTGCAAAAGTGTCCTAAATTTGATGGGATTAAGCTTAATTAAACTCGTAGGGTTTAGACTATCTCATAATACTATCTTATTTGAGAAATATCTTAAATTGCACTCTGTAAGATTTTATTTGGTTTTATTATGGAATTACATTTTGGCTTTGATCTGAGTGCACAATTTTAACTTTTGAAAATAACATAATTTTCTGTTGAAATTTTTTTTAAAACTTATCGCCTTGTTAGGACTGCAATCAAAGTATACCATTGGAACAATGATTAATGAATATTATCTATCTCATTGATATTTTTTAATTTGATGGTTCTATATTCTTGTTTTTTTTTTGTGGAATTTTTAGTCTTATTTGTTTATAAAAATTGCATTTTTATCTTTATATTGCCATAAGTTTAATTTGAATACTATTAAAATTAAAAAAAGAGGAAATATACTGTTTTATCATATAAAATGTAAATTTTCTAACATGACATTAATAAAACATGAATGGATGCAATACAATTTTATTTACTTATCCAAAAATGCTCCTTTGCTTTTATTAAATTATTCCAATAAATAATTTTGGAGTATTAAAGGAAATAAATCCCTGGAAGCCATTTTGTATTGCATCAGGGTTAAAATCCTCAGTTTTACAAACTAATTTTTATGCCTTGGAGATTTATAATGGTAAATTTTGAAATGGCTATTCATTAATCATCAAGGTGAATAGGCTTATGCTTAAACTTCACAATAAAAGTTCGTTCCTTACTAATTCATTATTAATTTACTAATTAAGAAATTTTTATGGTATCACTCATATTAATGTTACTCTGAAAACTGACATTTTGTATGATAAAACCTGGTTTATTAATTCTGTATTTATATTTATTTTAGATCTGTTGAATATTAATTTATCGTTTCTTAATAAGTGTTTAAGTAAAACTTCTGCAATTTTTTTCCTCTGATATCTTCTCAATTATAATATAATTATTGAAAACTACATCTTATTAAAATTGTTTGTAAATATTAAAACTTATAAATCAATCATAGGTATTTAAATTCATTTCAAAAATTGAATTGTGCTTTTTAGCAAATCAAGAAATGGTGTTTAGCATTTTTATGTGCTTAGCATATTTCTAATCATTTAACATAATAAATTAAAATCATGAAGGTCTTGTATTATCAATAAATTTTAGGATTGGTAATTTTGAAAATTGCTTAGAGGTTTACGGAGCACTTGTTTCAAGAGATATTTTTTTCCCCATTGCTAGTCAGTTTTCATGTTTATTGATTTAGTACTATATTAAATTTATATTATTATTTATATTTATATATTTTTTTGTTTCGATGTATGAAATATAAATCTCAAGTTTAATTAGTTGTAATAATGCAAGCTAATAGTCCACCACACTTGAAGATTTCTTGTTTCCATCTACAAGGCTGTGTTGTAAGAAATTGATGTCTTGTGCATAGTATAAATATTTTTGTACGATTTACAATTTTAACTGCTTAGTCATTTTCTAACTAATATTTAAAATGAATATAGTTAGAATTTTACGCTTAAATATATTTTTTTTTATTTACATATTTTATTTAAATATGACCTTTTTTGTTTTGTGGGAATTGCAAGAGTACCGATAGCCCTCCACTAGCTTTGAGTGTTTAATAGGAATATATTTAGATTTGTATTACATTATAATAAATTTCTCGTATTATTTCCTTGGGGTGTTGGAAAAATTACTGTTTTTTCCTGGAAAACTTAATTACCAAGTAATAATGCGAGAAAAACTACCCAATGGGTATTAAACATTACTTAATCTACCATCATTAATTAGACTGTTATGAAGTATGTTCTTTCTTTTTGTGATATTCCACACAGGTGTAAATGGTTTCAGTTTGACTTTGAATAAAATTGTATGTATAATTCACCAACTGTTATAGTTATTTTTATAATTTTAGCCCAAGGCAATGCTTATGTGACAAAACTGAATGATTGGTATTTCTTTCTCTATCTAAGATTGTATAAATTCGAGCCTCTATGTATCTAACTTAAAGGTGTCTTGAAAAATTTGATTTATGGAAATTCCAATATATGCAAAAATTACAAATTTTATCATTGAGATCAAAAACATATGCATGCACAATTTTAGAGTATAAATTATGTTTTTAATTACGGATTTTGCACTTATGAAATGTGGTTTTACTTATGTAAAAATTTAATTTAATAAAAAATAAAAACCCGGCTACAGAAACAACTTTCATATCTACAACATGAAAGTATATACATATTAACTTTTAAAATGCATATATACAAAAAGTATTTTTTTAATAATAATAATTCAAGATTCGTAAAATAAATTTGATGTATAATAAAGGTCTCCAATTTATGGAATTTCAATTTGTAAGAGTTGATTGTATTTATTTAGTTACATAAACAGTTGAATCTCTACGGTAAGATTGTGTTGAATAAATGTTTCTGGAGAACAGTTTGAATATTAGCTTACTAATATTGAAATCATTGATTTTTTTTTTTAACAATTCTAATCTGTTTGACAGTAAATATAAAGGAGTTTTAACTAAATATGTTCATTTTAATGTGCAACCTGTGTAGAGGCACTATGTTTAATATGAAGGATTACTGGAGTATGATTATTGTTAGTTAAATTATGATGTGAAAAAATAATGGGATACATAAAAGTAATAACAATCATTATTGTCATATTTAGCACGGCCTTTTCATCTGAAAATTGAAATCCACAGCTCAATTATGTTATAAATAAATTACTGATGATGAATAAATTACAGCAAAATAGATTCAAATTATATTTTTATGAAAGAGGAAAGAAAAGAGCTTTTGGATTGAATATGATCAAATTGATGCTTTACCGTTCTTGTTTTGTTGTTTGACTTTAGCTTTGTTATAGATTTAGTCATTACAAATTATATAATTTATTTGTTTTTTTTTTATTAATATATTTTTATTTTTTAATATTGTACAAATGTATAATATATTTTTTTCTTTCATTGTACTTTATTACTTTTAGTAATAATATTTTTCAGATGTGCTAAACTGTTGAATGCTTAGCTTTAGCTTTTGTAAATTTTCTCACAATGGTTAAATCTAGTTGTATATTTTGCAAGTTGAAATCACGTTACTGTACACGCTCTTAAAATTTCTTCAACAATTCAGAAATTAAATTTCAATTTAATCAATAATGCAGTAAAAAACTTTAATTATTCATTATAATAGTTCAATGTTTTTAAGTGCCCAAAAGCTATGCTTTTCAACAACTTGCAATTTATACATTTTTTTTTTTAATCCTACCAGATTTAACTGTTATATGATTCCTTTATGTTCTATATTTATTTATAGTTTGTAAATATATTTTAATCATATTTAATAGAGATTCGTTTAATTAATATTTTTAAATTTATAAGTTCGGAGCAACTAGAAGGCTATATGTAAATTACGAAGTTACAAAAATCGATTGAACTTATGTGTAATTGTAAACTGTGTGTGAATTGTGGAATTTTTTTTTCTTTTAAGAGCACAAACGGTAAAGAGATATAATCTTTCTTGCGTATATTTTTAGTTTAGGGTTTGATTATGAAACGTAATCATTTACTCAATACTTCTAAGAATTTTTGCATTAGGTTTGGAAGTACATTCATTATATTTCTATTGGAGATTATTGTTTTCGACTTAGCTTCATATTTAATGCTTTGATTTTTAATCAATTTTTTCTTGCCTTCTATGTCTATTTCCAATCATAAATAGTATGTATTTCTAATTAACTTATTGATGTTTTAATGTTAGAGTTAGATATTAATGTATAGATTGGCGAGATCTTTAAATTAACCAGTTAAGCTAACTTAAATGTGTATCATACGATTTTTCCCATTTGTTAGTTACAGAAGTTTATTTCATTTGTCAAAATGTTTAATTATGTGTACCTTATTTTGTGTGATATGTTTGTAATGTTTTCAAGATTCTTTTTATTTCATCATTGTATATAGCAACTAGTTTTGTATATAATTTTGTTTTAATAAACAGTGACATTTTCTTTTAACTTTTATTTCGAATGGTTTATTCCAATATTCTTTATCCTCATACATCACTGGTTAGTAATAAAGATGGACTAAAATAGTTTAAATAACCTTTAAGCGGCCAATGTTCCCCATTGGGAACAAAAGTTTGGAAATTTTTTAAAAATATTTATCTAAAAGTATAAACATTTACAGCTGTATAAGATAAGATAGGAGAAACCACAGGTACCGATTCTGCACCTTAAGAGAAAAAAAAAGTTCGTCCCCACAGAAAAGCAGGAAATTTAAGTTTTTTTTTTGTTTTTTTTAAGTAAGTCACGTTTTTTGTTGAATAAGAATCGATCATTCAAAAACTGTTCAAGTTAATTATGTTCCATTTGTAATATCCTAAAGTAGACAAAATTCCCTTTAAGAAATTTGATTTGGCTTAACTAAATTCATTGTAAGGGTTTTTTTTATAAATATCGAAAAGTTTTTTTTTTTAAATCACACTTAACTTACGAATGTTTTTCTCAGTCCTCTGCTGGGCTATAGATGCCCCGTTTCTAGAAAAATGTCTGCTTCTATTTTATTGATAGAAAAAAGTTTTATTTTATTTTTAAAATCACACTTGTGAATGATTTTTTCAGCTCCCTGCTGGTTACAGATGGGTTACAGATAACCCACATTCAGCACAACTTTTCCAGACTTTTGGTGAGACTGATAGCAATATTTTATTTTTAAAAACACACTTGTGAATGCTTATCTCAACCCTCTGCTGGCTATAGTTAACACACTTTCAGAAAAACTTCAAAGATGCCCAAGAGTGGCTTAAAGGCCAAAATGTAGCATCCAAATAAAATAACTAGTGATGAAATATCTTCAGGCTTCATGTATTTACAGAAATTTTTTCCTTTCAGTAAGCTAAAATTTAGCATAAATGAAGTTGAGGTTTCTTTTGGGTTTGGTTTAGGATTGGCAACTGATTTGCCATTAAGTGTGGTGTGGAATTGAGTTTTCTGGAAAGATTTTTTTTTTTTTAATTCTCTACTTTTTTGTATAAAAAGTTCTTCTATCTCTTCCAAAAATGATAATCCTAGACTAATCCCAAAAGAAACCTTGACTTCATTTCTATGAAATTGTAGGTTACTGAAAGGAAAAATTTTCTGTAAATACTTGAAGCCTGAAGATATTTCACGACTAGTTATTTTATTTGGATGCTACATTTCGGCCTTTAAGCCATCCTCAGGCATCTTCAAAATTTTTCTGAAAGTGTGTTAACTATAGCCCAGCAGGTGGATGAGAAGAACATTCACAAATGTGATTTTAAAAATAAAATATCGCTATCAGTTTCCCAGCCTCCATACAAAGGATTTAGTTAAGCCAAACCATATTTCTTAAAAGAGGATTTAGTCTAGTTAACGATAGTACTATTGGAACTTAAATTACCTTGAATAGTTTTTGAGTAATCGTTTCCTATTCATATCAATTTTATTCTTGCTCTTGAGGGTACAGAATAGACATCTGAAGTTTACTGGTTCTTATCTTGTAGATCTTATATAGACAATATTTTTATTTGCTTCTATAAAGTCAAAACTCATTTTCGGATGCAAAAACTGAGCAAGTTTTTCAAATTTAAGGTACAAAGGTTATAAAATTATATTAAGGTATACATCTTGTATATATAGGGGTGAGTAAAAAAAAATGACCTTTTCAAGGATTAAAATGAAGGTGGTTTTATCTTACAAAAAATTTCTAAAATTTTTCTTTCATAAAAATTAAGCTGAGATAAGATCATGGCAAGGACGCGATTCTTCCCTTATAAAGGAGGTGGGAGAAATCAAGAGCTAGCGTTGACAGGATTGCTATGTCCCTCAAGTAGATCTGTTCTTCACTGAGATTGTGAAAAAGTATCTATTCGCTATCCCGAAGTAATCGACTTATAGCATTAAATCTTGACACAACACATAAATAAATTAATTGAGTGAACAACCCATGAGTTGGATAAAACGTAATTTCAATTACAATTGCAATTACTTACCAATGACTTTGGCTTAACGAAACTATTCAAGGTAATTTAAGTTCCAATAGTACTATCGTTAACTAGACTAAATCCTCTTTTAAGAAATATGGTTTGGCTTAACTAAATCCTTTGTATGGAGGCTGGGAAACTGATAGCGATATTTTATTTTTAAAATCACATTTGTGAATGTTCTTCTCATCCACCTGCTGGGCTATAGTTAACACACTTTCAGAAAAATTTTGAAGATGCCTGAGGATGGCTTAAAGGCCGAAATGTAGCATCCAAATAAAATAACTAGTCGTGAAATATCTTCAGGCTTCAAGTATTTACAGAAAATTTTTCCTTTCAGTAACCTACAATTTCATAGAAATGAAGTCAAGGTTTCTTTTGGGATTAGTCTAGGATTATCATTTTTGGAAGAGATAGAAGAACTTTTTATACAAAAAAGTAGAGAATTAAAAAAAAAAAAATCTTTCCAGAAAACTCAATTCCACACCACACTTAATGGCAAATCAGTTGCCAATCCTAAACCAAATCCAAAAGAAACCTCAACTTCATTTATGCTAAATTTTAGCTTACTGAAAGGAAAAAATTTCTGTAAATACATGAAGCCTGAAGATATTTCATCACTAGTTATTTTATTTGGATGCTACATTTTGGGTACAGAATAGACATCTGAAGTTTACTGGTTCTTATCTTGTAGATCTTATATAGACAATATTTTTATTTGCTTCTATAAAGTCAAAACTCATTTTCGGATGCAAAAACTGAGCAAGTTTTTCAAATTTAAGGTACAAAGGTTATAAAATTATATTAAGGTATACATCTTGTATATATAGGGGTGAGTAAAAAAAAATGACCTTTTCAAGGATTAAAATGAAGGTGGTTTTATCTTACAAAAAATTTCTAAAATTTTTCTTTCATAAAAATTAAGCTGAGGTAAGATCATGGCAAGGACGCGATTCTTCCCTTATAAAGGAGGTGGGAGAAATCAAGAGCTAGCGTTGACAGGATTGCTATGTCCCTGAAGTAGATCTGTTCTTCACTGAGATTGTGAAAAAGTATCTATTCGCTATCCCGAAGTAATCGACTTATAGCATTAAATCTTGACACAACACATAAATAAATTAATTGGGTGAACAACGCATGAATCAGTGTTGGATAAAACGTAATTTCAATTACAATTGTAATTACTTACCTATGACTTTGGCTCAGCAAGTGGATAGATAGATAAACGTGTTTTATTTACACAATTCTCTTATTCATCTACATTATTTACAAAACACTCAATACTGGCATGGATATACCGTCTGCCGGGAAGTTTGTCTACGTGCATGACCAAAAAAAAAATGAAAAATAAAACTTTACAATTACTTAAAATTAAAATTTTAGATATCTAATAATAATTAATACAACATAAATGATATAGTAACAGTCTGAACTTCGTTTTCGACTAAGAATGAACTGGGTTAGGCAACACTATAAACAAAAACCAAAATATTTCTTATCTGGCCCAGCTCATGCTAATTCTATTTATTCGTAATTGGATTCAGTGATTAAAATTTTTCTATAATTTAAAGGGCATTTCATATACATAAACAACTTATGTCAACACTTTCCATTTAAAATCTCTCTCACTTCCTCCTCTGTTAATATACTTTCTCCCAAATATTTTTTCTATATGAATTTAAAACAGAACACCTGCCTACTAAACGAAGCGTGTTTTCATCTTCCTTACTATTACACTTAGCACATGTATATACAATATCATTCATCCATGGTTTACAATTTAAATCATATAGCTCTCTTCTTTCTCAAACACTGTCTGAATCAGTTCCATAGGGGTTTCATCATTTATATAGTTAACATGGAAGTCGAGTTTTTTTATACAGCAAATGATAATCAGCACCCACTACAGTTATCAGTAATACTTTTTTTTAATTTTATTTGGCTTTATCAATTGCATTCGATACTCCCATCTTTCCACAGACACAAAATCACTATCGAGTACGCAGCCCAATCTATCGGCTAATTTTATCCATTCCTTATACCAGCTATTATTTTTGTTTTTTATACTTCTAGTGCTACCTTCTAGAGCTAAAAGTTTTAGTAATCGGTAATTATCATATTTTAAAATTTTTATGATGTAATCTACTTGCAACTGTAAGGTAAACAAGAACAATAGGTCTCTGTCCGCTTCCGAATATAACATTATAGTTAGGAGTGTTCCTTGGTAGGCGGAAAACCTTCTTTACAAAGAACCTATGAATGCATTCCACTTGTTGGAAATCATAGTATCCTCAGAATTGCGCACCATAGCAGATACTACCACCGACTGAAACACCCTGTCTTTCCCTGATAATGGAACATACGTGCTACCGAGTAAATTGCCCCAGATACTATTTGTACCCAACTTGGCCGTCTGAACTTTTTCCTTAATTCATGTTACGATAAATTATCAAAAAGTGTCAATTCCAAATATATAAATCTTCTCATTACCTTACCATCTCCTCCTCCTTATACCACCATTTATATTTTAATTTGGACCTTCTCCCTATCGCTTGACTAAAAAGCATTATTTTAGATTTTGACAGTTTTAGCTTTAGTTTCCATTTGTCTAAATACTCCTCCAATTTAGCTAATATTTCTCTTAATTTTTTTATAGGTGAGTCCGTAAACACTGCTGTGTCATCTGTAAAGTGCAGCGAGTTAATTTTAGTCCTTCCTTAGTAATACATCCCTCTAATTCTTGTATTATATCGTTAATAAAAAGCGAGAAGAGATCTGGACTCAAAGAACATTCTTGCCTCAATCCCATTTCTATAACAAATACCTTTTTGTGTCCATACTACTGCTTTTGTTTCCGTATATAATTTTTTTAAAGCATTAATAAATTTACGCGACATTCCTGTAGCGCCCAGTTTATAAAAAAGCAAAGTACGATCGACCGTATCGAACGCGGACTTCAAATCAATAAAAAAAAATAGATTTTTTCTCTCTTACCCTGCAATCGTTGTTAAATTAAATTATACAAAACAAAAATGCTGTCAATCGTACTGTAAGTTCGCCTAAACTCTGCTGGTCTTTAATTAATTACATCATTTATATCCGCCCAATTTGTAAGTCTTTCTGAGAGAAGTCTGGCATACAACTTTTCTACAGCATTTATGAACAATACCGCACTGTAATTATTTGGGTCACTAATGCAGCCTTTTTTTTTGCAAGGAATACACTATAATAAATAAAATAAACATGCAGAAAATTCTTCTAAATTAAAGCAGTTATTGAAAAGTTTGATTAAAATTTTTAGAAAATCTTCTAGCGCTTCTTCATGAAATTCGTTCGGAATTCTATCTACTCCGTGTGCCTTGTTGCTATTTGCTTTATGTAAAACCGCTCTTACTTCCTATTCGTTGTCAAGGTACTCATCCATTATACGAGGCTCTACATAGCTAATTACGGGAATTGGATTTGATGCTCATAACTATACAGACTATATTTTTTCTAAACTTTAATTTATCTACTTCATATCTTCATCCTGGTCTTCCGGAGGGGCTTACACGTTGATGATCGAGATATTAAGCCAACGACCTCTTATTCTTAGAACCCAACTCGGCATTTCCGGGCCACCTAGCTTCTTGGATAGCTATCATATCGAATGGTGTTCCTTATTATCTCATTTACCACCGTTTGAGCGGTACCAGTTCTGCAAAAGCTCTGTACATTCCATTTAGCAAGTTGGTGTCCTTTATACAAAGCTGGGGTCTTTACCTTTTTAAGACAGTTATTTCCGAGACTGGTTGTAGGTTTCGTAATCGATAAATTTTTCCGTAGCCGGACGATTTACCCTTCGTCCAATCCCCATTAACCTTGGAGGACCTGTGATTTTCTGTCAGCGTTTTCTCCCTTTGATGAGACGTCTCCTATAGACTGGTGACCCTCATTTTCGGGTCAACCAGGATATAAAGATATGGAAGGAAAAATTAAAGTGAGATGAGATCAAGGTAAGGGCGTGATTTCCCCTTATAGAGGATATGGGATAAATCAAGAGCTCGCGTTGACAGGGTTGCTAGGTCCCCGAAGTAGATCTGTTCTTCACTGGGATTATGAAAAAGTATCTATTCGCTATCCGGAAGTAAGCGACTTATAGCATTAAATCTTGGCACAACACATAAATAAATTTATTGGGTGAACAACGCATGAGTTGGATAAAACGTAATTTCAATTACAATTGCAATTACTTACCAATGACTTTGGCTTAACGAGTAATTATAATTGTAGACTACAATTAGTGGTCCATCAAGTAATTGTAATGACCTATTACAATTCTGCAATTCCAAACTAATTGGTAAGTAATTAAAATAGGAATTGAAATTACGTTTTGACCAAAACTGGTATGAATGTCATTTATATTTTCTTAAAAAACAAATTCCTTATGAGCATTCCTATTCATCAGCAACATTTTTTTTTTTATTTCATTTTTTTGACTAAGAGGAAAAAAGTCCCCCGCATGTGTCAATTAAATAAGATCTCGCCTTTTTTCATTATTTATTAGGACTAATTTCCATACTCACTTTTCCTTTTGTGGTTGAGAAAGTAACATTATTACGATGGCCTTCCTTATATAATTTTCTGGAACCGCCTCATTTTTTATTTTTATTGTGAGAAAAACAACCTTTCTTTCAAAATTTCTTTATTTCCAATTCTTTCCTCGCTACATTGAATATTCCTCCATACACGGGATGCTTTTATACAATACAACAATGAATTTTTACAATAAAAATACTTATAAATTTATTGCACATAATAAGTTTATGATTGTCCGAAAGTTTCAATTTGAAAGAAAATATCTTTTATAGTAAAAAAAATATTAATTATAATTAAATAAAAATCCGAAATTGAAGAAGAAATTCAAAATAAATAATAATAGTTCACATCGTATTTAATATACTTAAGAATGATATCGAGCAATTATAAATCAACTAATAATATATTTTCCACTATTAGGCGAATTTGTATTATTTATTCTTCAGTATTTCTTTTTCAACATACGCGTAAAATGAGTTCCCAACAATTATATTTATACTACTGCAATTTCTAAGTTAATGTTTCAGCGATACCTTTAAATTTTTCGATTCTGCACACTATCGAAACTGCTACGATGTTTACCAAGCGGTAAACAATTTCCAATCCGAAAAGAAATATCTGCGAGCTCTGAATGCAAATTCGGTACTAAGAAGAACTCGACTCTCGCTGCCCCACAAACCATTGCCAAGGGTTCGAAAGCGATTGTCACTTTTCACTAATGCGCTAACATACGGCAATAGTGCCTCTAACCGTTGGCTCCTCGGGTGACCTGTTCCACTTAAGTCTTCTTCGTCTGTTAACTGAATGAGGATCAAAAGAACGTCATATGACCTTGTTCAAATATACGAAGCGTACAATTTCAAATCCAGCCGAGTCCATTGTACAATTTTAATTTTTTTTTTAGTAGTTGTTGTTTGTACATGATTATCATGAAGTGAAAGGATTTCTTAAAAGGTATTGGTATTGGTTTCAAATTTTAGTAAATCTTTGACTAAAATGTTTTATTACAATATTAGCAGTTTGAAACAGATTCTCCAATATCAAATTTCCCAACTTTTTGGGTTTTCAAATTATAGAGGGAGAGGCCTAACCCTTATGGTGTCCTGACTCCAACCATCTCTTATGAAGATCCCTCACACAACTCCTTTTTAGCCTCCGTGCTGTCTAGTATGCGTATAAATAGAGTTATAATAAGTAATATAAATCCTTCCTCAGCTTTCCCCAATAGAGAGACGACCAAATCCACCACAGGCTGTAGATGGCTGATCCGCTTATGATCTGACTCTTTTGACTGCGCAAAGGCTCTTTTTAGCGAAACCTCCCAATGATCATTTATCTATTAAGTCAGGAGTGCCCAACCCAAGGCACGCGTGCCACATTGGGTTCGGAATCAGGGCTGGACTTGGATTTTTTCCAGAGGTCATGCTTAATTTTGTCGCCCCCTTCTTTCACTCCTCTCAATAAAAGTAAACAATATTCAGTTGACATCCGCATGATGGTAAAGAAGGATCAATCTAATTAGGGATTGATAAATTATTTGCCACTTCTATAAATTTGCTTTGAGTGGTGTAACATAGCTTGGCTAGCTTCATAATATGCGTACATAATATATAAATTTATAGAAGTGGCAAATAATTTATCAATCCCTAAGTAAACAATATTATTTTAGATAATATATTTCTAAATAAATTTCATCGTCTCATAAGTTTAACTCATTTTATTGACTGAATTAAGGTCAAAACAATCAAAAAGAGAAGCAAATATTTGTTTGCTAAACCTAAAAATAAAATTTCGTTCGAAATTTCCTGCCCTCTAAATTCTGCTGGCTGGGGTAAGAACCCTCTCTGCCCTCTCCCCTAAATCCATCTCTATTCGAAATTGGCACGCGGCGGCCAGAAGTAGGTTTTGATCTGTACGTCAGAGGTAAAATGTAGCGAGTCCAATTTTGATTATTTTTTACCCTATTTGCATTATTAAGGCCATGTTTTTCGAGTACAATTATCGTAACTAAGCAAAAAGGTTAATAAAATGTACAATACTTCAATTATAAAGATTGACCACTATCCACAACAGGCAATACAATCTGAAACTCCTTTTTGCTGAACTACAAAACTGTGAAAATGCTAAAATCACAGTCCATCTCTGACGTATATATATAGAAATCACTATTGTAAAGGTATCAGAGTATACGGAAGGAGGGGAAGGGGCACAATTGTGGCACACATAATAAAAAAAGTTGCACTCAGTCAAGTCAGCTGATTTATGAAGTGAGCGGGTGAGCGGTTTTTTTCCGATTTCTATTTTAGGCTCTCTTAGCCGAGGATATCTTATGGCATCTGCTAGCGATAACATCATCATCTAATGAATCCGTAAATCATTAAGATATGATTAATTTAATAGGTATTATTATCTTATGAATTTATATCAGTTCGTAAATGAGTAAAGGGCATGTTATGTTAAGAAATCAATGCCTATGCTAAATTACCTGTTATATTAATAATTAATATGAGAGTCGAAAAGGAACATTTAAAGAGAGCAGAGAAAGCAACTACAATAAAAATAAAAAATACTACAGAAACGGTACGCACAGAAAGGAAAATAAGGACAGGTTTAGTAATGGGAGAGGGAATCAGGTTAATTAAAGAGACTGGATAGTAAAGAAGTGATTTGAATATAGGAATACCTGGGAGTAAAAATGAAAGAGCGGAGCGAAAGGTTTCGACAAATGTTCTATTTAAATACGATTTTTAAAATTAATGATTCAAAATAAAATTTATTGGATTATTTCATTATATAAAAATATCTGATGTGAATACTCGATGATTGTCTGGTACGCCTATTAAACTTCGGTGGCTGAAAAAGTGACTCTGTATTTGGTTACTAGTTTCCGAAAATAGCAGTCAGTATCTCCAAAACAACACTCGGCGTCGCGACGTCCATCTATCGATTCATACTGTCTCACACACACTTAAGCTCTTGTTTCTGGAGGTCTCATTCCGTTATTAGATGTCGTTTTCTTTCAGTTGGCAACAAGTTCCCAAGAGATTTTTTCGTGTTCTTTGACAACATTGAAACTGTCTATGATGTTACTAGATAAAGCATTGCAAATCGAAGATTTCAAAATTTTAAGCGGAAGAACCCGCTAAACTTATTGCTGCAGACTTGTTCAGCTTACAAAACGGAGGGAAAAAAAGTATTTTACACTCAATTTTAACACTTAAAACAAGTAATAAAAAATTTAATTAGAGTGCAAAAAAAATCGCGTTTATAACCTTTATCACCGAACAATATGATCTCTGTATTAAATATCAATATACCTTTTGATGAAAGTTTATTATGACCTTCAAGTAAAGTACCCCTTTCGCCTCTTCAATTTCAACCAAAAATTATTTATATTGATATAAAAGTCTAATATACCAAATTTGAGATGTTTTACATTATATTTTAATATAATTTTTTATGAAAGTCAAATATGACCTTCAAGTAAATATAAATGTTATTTATATTAATATGCAAGTTTTATATACCAAATTTGAGAAGTTTTGCATTATATTTTAATACAATTTTTGATGAAAATCAATAATGACCTACAAGTAAAGTATGACTTCCGGTAATCATGCAGTGACCAAAAAGGGAGGTCCACAACTAGATTTTACAATAATCCTAAATACAAAATTTTAAATTTCTACGGCTGACCGTTTTTGAATTATGCGAAATACGTACGAACGAACGAACGTACGTATAGACGTCACGACGAAACTATCAAAATGGATTCAGGGATGGTCAAAATGGATATTTCCGTTAAAATATAAAAACCGAAAATTTTCGCGATTACAATATTTATTTACTTTACTGCGTACAAGGAAGTAAAAATATATACTCATTTTTTTGGCCTCAAGGAATACTAAAACTTATTAAGTGCTATCTGGAAAAAATTATTTGGCACATTAAAATTATTCCTATACTCTACATATTTAAAGTAGAATAACAGAAACAATTGCATTTTATTTTGGAAAAATTTAAAGTGATGAAAATATTTCAATGAAAAGTACAGAATGTTTAGTGTTGGAATGGAGAAAAATTAAAAACTACTCGTTGTGATGTTATATATGTTAATACCTCCTTGAGACGTTATTTCACTAGACAAATTTTCGGTTTGGTGATCAACTGCATTGATTTTTATTGGAAGATGAAAGTTTGTACCTATCTACCTGCTTTCATTTGGTTGAAATGATTTATATAATATCCGTTTATACACTACATCCTCTCCGACACACTCTGCACCCCAATGTGTCGCATTGGCACTATTTAAGTCAAATATGGTTCAGGCACAGATAGACAGAAACAAACTTTCACCTTCGCAAAAATGCAGTTGATCACTTTTAACTCCTGCGAAATGTTCCACATTTTCAACCGACAAGATCGAGATATATTTGGAACGAGTTTAATACAACAATGCCGTAGGGATTGTTATCTTGAATTACATTTTAACAAATTCAGAACACGTATTAGACGATCCTTATGTTTTCTAACCCTTATTTGGACTATTATTGTATATAAACATATATTACGAAAACAGACTATTTGGTCGAAAACTTCCTCTCAAATAATTAAATTTTTGCCCATTGATGACAGTAGAGATTTGCTGCCGAAGACACTCCAGAGTTGAAACCAAAATGTTCCAGAACGATCAAAACACAAGACAAATATTTTTCGATCATAAAATGGGTTTATTTAAAAGAAATTTATTATATTTTAGGACATAATTGGAATATTTAAAACACAGTCAGGTTTCTCTAAAATACCGGTAAATAATTTACTAGTTAAAGTGTTAGCCAATGCACATGCATCATGAGGACAGAAAAAAAATCAGACCACACCATAACTCTATTTGGTGAGTTTTTTAGACTATTGATTTGAGATGTGCTGTATTTTGTCTGCATATCGTCGGTCCCAAGCTAAACTTACGAATGTGAAAATCACTATTTTTAAGGAGAGCAAAAAAAACTGATGCATTGTTCTATGCATCTGGGGTGCTTTCAATAATTTTTTTCTTATTTTTTTTTTTTAGTTGGTAAATACTACACCAACAGAAAAAAAAATTATCGACGGCGCTGCTTATATATGGAGAAGAATGAAACAGTTTTTTTCCTCTGCTGAAAA
Organism: Rhaphigaster nebulosa; assembly: GCA_948150685.1. Classification (NCBI taxonomy): domain Eukaryota; kingdom Metazoa; phylum Arthropoda; class Insecta; order Hemiptera; family Pentatomidae; genus Rhaphigaster; species Rhaphigaster nebulosa. The sequence continues at coordinate 103,256,752 of OX411311.1, forward strand.
GTAGTGATATTCACATTTGTAAGTTTAACGTGAAACCTTCTTGTATAACTGTTGGTCAAGACATAAATAATAAGACCTTACTAAGTCCTTAACGCAAGACATTCCATATATTGTAGGGGTTCAGGTTTCTTTACATGTTGATACAACCAAACGCGGAGTTAACAAAATTAAAAAATGAAACCTGTTGGTAAAAATTGACAAAAGAAACGCCCTCTTCATGGCTTTACTAAATTAAACTCCCTATTTCATAACGGCTGCATACACAAAAAAGAAACTGAGAATGATAATATTGCGGGATTTAATAGGCGTATTTTGAAGTATTTAATCGAGCAATTAGGGACCGATAAATAAGTATAGTTAAACGAGATGTTTAACGCTTTAACTTTTTGCTGTAAAGATTTATTATCTAAGACCGGCTGTCGTAAAATATGCTAATCTGAGGTAATGATGGAATGAAGTAATTTTAAATATTGCTTACACAAAATGACGAGTTGCCAACACAGTTTTTATGTTTAGTATAAAAGTAATTATTTATTTTATAGTTTCAATCGAAGTGCCGTTACAAGGGACATTACAACTCTAATAAATAACGGTATGGGCACGATTTCTACCAGGTCAGTTAATATTTTTTTCGCGGCGGTCTACAGTGGGGCATCAAACAGCGAATATAGCACCGACAAATTCATTAAAATGGAAGCTACTGAAGTTATGAAACTATGAAAACACTAATTTACATGTCACATAGAGTTTATACAATTGAGGCAATTTAAATTACCATCTTCTGGCACTGATTGAAAACGTTAACAGAATATTACGTTTTAATTTTTATATTATTGTATTTATTTATTTTTTTATAAACATAATCTTTTTTTACTCATAAACTGTTAACATCTTTTATTGTTTTAGTCATTATAAATTGTTTTCATTCATATTTGATGATTTATTTTTATAATTATATGCCTTATAACTTCATTGTTAAGTAAAAAATTTAGTAGAAATCGTGATTTGAATTTTTTCTTTCTAAATTCGCGATTTATGTTTGAACATCGGAATCACGAAATTAATCACAAAATTTTCGATAAAAATCACAATGCTCCTAATTGTATCACAAATAAATTCGATCATGATAAACTATATGGCACATTTGGCACGGAGCCGATACCATCACATTCACTATAAACTTCTTCAGGGCGGCCTTAAGATATTTGGTGCCCGTGGGCTATTATAAATAATAGTAATGCTTATCTTCGTAAGATAAGCATGCACATAATATATTCTATTTAATTTAGAATAGGCTATTTGCTCACTTTTTGCTATGAAAAGATTTTGAATATAACACTACAAAATAATAAAACACCTTTAAAAATTACCGCCCCCAAAAGGCTTGTGTCCCAGGACTATAATCGTGTGGTCAGTATGGCCCTGAACTTCATACCTACACAAACCACCTATATATCCCAACATTCTTATCAGTTTATTTTTTAAAAATTATATATTAGGTATAATAATTCTTGACATACTAGATTAATTTTAATAGATAATGCATGTATTAAAGCTGACATGAAACAATGATCTTGAACTTCAGTTCTTTTCTCTTGAATAGAAGTGAAAGATAGATATGAATAATTTAATAAACTTTAATGTATGGAAACAGTAGAAACGTAACTTACCTGATAAATTGTCTTATATTTTTAGTATCATGGTAATCCTATTCTTGCTAGTTTCCTTCACTATACAATATTTTCCATTTATTCTAGCCTTATGAAATACTTCACTCTTGATGAGCCTTTAGCTCACTAGGTTCCTCCACATTCCTCAGCTCTCGGTGACCAAAGCTCACGGGTGCCATCTCTGGTTGCCTTTCGCCGTCGTCCACCCACTCACTTTCAACCACTGGCAACTTTCCTTGGCTCAAATGCGTCAACACCGAAGCTAATTCTTTACGTGCCTGTGGCAAGACCAGTTATGAGATAGTCATATTAAGTGGAGATGCACTGAATAGAACCCGAAGAGAATGTTAAATTAGAATCTAACCCCATTCGATTAATCTATAAGGTAGAGGACCACTTTAGCCATTTTATATATATATATATATATATATATATATATATATATTGGTGATGGTAAAATTTACTAAAAAGCGCTTAAGACTTTTTCAAAAAACGACGTCGATATGTTCCTGATATCGCCAATGCCTAAAATGGAATTGAATGAAGTAAAACTTGTGTCACAATGATTAATTAAGGATATCAAAGAACTTTTTTACATCTTAATTCGTACTAAAGAAAGCAGTGAGGTTTTATTAATGACAAGGCAGGATGTCTTTCAAAAAACGGGTGTCTCTTCTTAAAAAAAAAACAAGGTACTTTCTACCTACATTTTTTGTTTTTCCGAAAATGGGTAAGTGAATATTATTTCTAATGGCAAGTTGAAATACCATTCTTTTCACGTCTTTTGCCGTTAGTCCATTTTATATATGTATATATATATATATATATATATATATATATTTTTACATTTGCAAACGATATTCAACTAATTACTAATTATTAATTACAAAATTCAACTGATCCTACCTTACCATTTGGGATTATTATTTTTTTCTCTAAATTTATTTATTGATATTTGTAGCAAATACAATAAGTAAACCTGCTGCGTGATTAATATAATGTGACAGTGACGTGTGCAGAAACTACTCATTAGTAGCACTCATATCAAAGCAGTAAAAAGGTCCGAAAGGTCAGAATTATCTCCGAAGGATAGGCATTTATTTCTGGCCAAATCTGCAAAGTATCCAAAAATGGCACATCTAACATTATTTTGGATTGTAAGAATTAAATACGGTAGAAATATGATGCTTTAGAGGAAACTTATTGCTAAACTCTGTACCTCTAAATAGGCCAGATTACAGTCATGCAAAGGAGGATTTTGTTATAAATCGGAAGTTTAGATCGTTTGTCTTGTAAATGTTAAAGTAGTCGGAAATTATGAGCTGTTATGTCGTTTCAATCTTGTATGAGGATTTCAAGTTATTCGCATTTCCAGATGCAGTCTTAGATAGCCGAAGGATAAGATTGGGATTTTATCGCTACAATGTTGTGTTTGGCTAAAAAATAAAATTGTTGTTGTCAAATGTCAACATTCGCTACAAATGAGTGAAAAGTTCAAATCCAATAAATAAGGGAAAATCAAAATATCAGTATAGTTGGGAAATCTGGTCAAATTTGTTGGTATATTTTAGATTTTGCGCCTCCAATAAATGTTTGTAGCAACGTTCCTGGTTTCATATCCTCGTTGCCGCCGCGAAACCGCCTCTGTGTCAAAAACACGATTTTAAGAGAGACAAACAAAAAACTGATTTATAAGAAATTTTAGAAAATATTATTTTATAAACTAATCATAAAGATTCTAGCATTTTAGGTAAATATCAGTGAAACCGTTTATAGTGCAGTCAATGAAAGCTCAATAGGGAATAAAAGGGACGCCTTGAATTGACTTCAGGGATTTTCTTGGACTAGTTAAGAGGTAAATATACTAAAAGTCCCTGGGTTTAAGAGTAGAGGCAAAAACAGGAGGGGAGAGAGGAGAGAAGGAGAGGATTTTCGGTTTTTATCAATATCTCGAAAACGGTTTGTCGTAGCTTAAAACATTTTATTTGAAAAAATTATGAGCGTTCAAATTCCAACAAGAATGGTCCTGTTTATTATTTTCGTATCTTAGTTTAAAAATATACTCTCATCAAAGTACTAATGATAAAGATGATAAAGGAAAGTACGGTCCAGTTGCCATGGATTCAATGATCATTAATTTTTATTTTTCAAATTTGTTACTTTGAAGTGTGTATATTTCTTAAACTATAACATGTACGAAAAAAATAAAAGAAACAATTTTGTAAGAAATTTAATGATCTTAATTTTTATACATATAATGTTTTAAGCTGGAACCAACCGTTTTCGAGATATAAACGAAAAATATGTCCTTTTCCCCCTCTTCTCTTTACCTCTGATCCTAGATCCGGAAACTTTTAGTATGTTTACCTCAGAACTAGTCCAAAATAAGCCCTGAAGTCAATTTAGGCTATCCAGTCATTTTCGTCTATAGCCCCCTCATTGACTGGCATACTATGTGAAGACTGTCTTAGAAGTGTCACATAGATGATTTCTAGCGGTAATTTTGAACAGTTTAAATCATATTACGATTTGTTAGCATCTGAGTGCTTTTCACAAGCATATAGTAGGTAAAATCTTGTTTCTAATAAAATCAAAATCACTTAATTGATTTTCGGTCACATAGGAGGTTTCACGGCGGGGAGAACGACATGTCTTTGTTTAACCAGAGTGTTTAAAAGTTATTAAAGGTAAATAACTATCGTAGATTATTCTCCTGGAATGAGAGGACAGATCAATTTAGACGACTCAAATCTTAATTTGCATGAGCCAAACTCTTATTTCTTATTAATCAAGTTCATTTTGATGCTAATGAGCTCTTAAGTGAGGTCTATAAATCTCTTTTTTTTTAATAAATTCTCTTATAGAAATAAACCTACGTGACTTGGAAGCAAAATGAAGAAAAAAATAAATCCTCAGCTATCTTAGGAAGAAGACCAGGCCAAGAGGGAAATAAAGAGGTTTGACGAATGGGTGCCTGACTTGAAACATCTTAACCTTAATTTTCAAAAATTTCTAATTTTCGCGATCGCTTAAGGCCGGATACCTCATGTTTAAATATGAATCCCGCCGGCTTCCTAAAAGAGAAATTCGCTAAAATATGTAAGAAAGGATGTTCCCGTTTTTCGACAAGCCATTTCTGATCCTATTAAAAGAAGGTTCTTCGTTTTTGGGTTTAGTATGTGATGCTACATTATGCAAATGATCTTGCTTGCAAATGAGCTCCTAGTACCATCCTTCGTGCTTAAATGCTGATGGAAGAGGAAAAGGGCTAACCTTCACATGAACGAAAAAAATAGTTCATAAGATCTTAATTACTAGAAAATCTTGTTGCTACAGTTAGTACTTTCTCTAGAGGCATCTGAAAGCAGACCATAACTCTCAGTCAAAATCTGCCCTGAGTAAACTCGGAAGTATGAGCCAGGAGGCCAGGTGATGTCCAGATCTATCATATCCACTCGCGGGACCACTTCCTAAACCACGGCGACGGAGAAAGGAGTGGCGGGGGTGTAGAAGCTGGGGGTAGGTGGGGAGGTCGGGATATTGTGGCCGCAGAGCTCGCTTGGGGCTCAGTCAGAAAGATCCCGGTGTTCAGGATGCGACTTCTGGTAAGTATCCAAAGTCTTCTTATGCAGTGTTAAAAGCAGCTTCTGATCCTTTATATAGATAACTGTAAGCCAGTATCTAGATGATTTAATCCATTTTTAATAACATTTTTCCCGAAAATAATAAACTTTTGCTCTATATCGGAAGGATGTGGGTGGTGGATTTTAAGGTAACCTCTAGAAAAAGGTTATGGGGTTTCGGAGATATCAAATATATTCATTTGGGTTCCTTTTGTATCAAATAAGCTGAAGTTCGGCATTTAGGGTTCTTTTTTGGGCAGAATTATACCATAGAAGTGCGGGTAAATTTCAGTAAAAATTCTGGCATGTCAAAGTGAGGTTTTTTAATGTTTTGCACAACTCTACAGTTCCACCAAATTGCGTTAGAGGATTCAAAATTTGTTTGTGGATTGAGTTGATATTAGTGAAGTGGAAATTAGGAGGGTATTCATTTTTTAAATCTCATCTCCGCCATTTTGATATTTTCAATTTTGTATTTTAGTGAAAATGCGATCTTAGTGATGTTGCTCAGTTTTTCCATCTTATTCTAGTGATGCTTTCTAGATTTGCAACTTATTAATTCTTCAAACAAAATTGATAACAGGATTGCCCACTTCATTTGGGAATACCTATTATAGGAAATATTAAATAAAGCATTTATAAAATTATACTTTTGAAATGCTAATACATTAAACGCCATGCAAGATATCAAATATCATAGATAGAGAACTGAAATTCACAAAAACAACTAAAATTAGTAATAAGATATATGAGCAGAATTTATTTTCAATTATTATTGCTTGAATCGGAAAACTTGAAAAAGTGGTGTCATTGCCAGAGAGTTCTCTTAAGAAAGCATTTAATCTGAATTTTGTCTGAAGGATGGTTACTTCTTAAAAAAAAAAAATTTAAAAGAAATGATAAATTGTTTAAAAGAATATAAAACTAGGAAAGTTAATATTTTGGTCAAATTAATTATAATTAAAGGAGTATAAGAGAAAATCGGGAGAAAGAAATAGCCTGTATAATTAAGAGTGTTGTGCATAATGATTAGAAAATGCGAAAAATCAAATTTTAAATGCTGATATTCAGGCCGATTAAAAATGTACGATAGTGAACATTTGAGTGCATTATCGCTCTTATACATTCTTCTGAATCTAAGTAGTTTTTTCTAATTACAAAAGTCCTAAAGTTGCGCTCCTAAATTTCATATAATTATTGAAAATCGAGGTGAATTGTTATTTGGCATACTTCTATGTTGAATTTAAATTTTTATCCCTGTAAGAATTTTCATAAAAATTGCATTTATAACTTTATGTACTTTTGTAAATATATTGAATCAGATTAATAAATATCTATGATTTCTGATTAAACTACCACTCCAATGATTGTTTAATAAGAATGTCTATCGCTAATTTTCTTTTCATGGGTCTTGTTAGATCGGAAATAGGTTACGAAGATCGGCTACCAACTAGTGTGTTGGGTTGGGTATGGGGTTTATAATGGAAGGATGGGTTTATGTTTTGGAGAAAATGTGCAGCACATATTTATTAGATGCTTATAGATAATTTAATTTGTTATATAATAAAGTATTTAGAAATTTAAGAATTATCAAATGTTGATTTTATGCCAATTTATTTAGTTAAATCAATTTATTGTACAAACTAATTTATACAAGTAACGATAAAATAAGTAAAAAATAAAATCAAAACTGTTAATGACTTTTTTATCTTTCTTAAGTCGCAGAACTCCTCGTATTTCTTACAGCGAACCACAATGTGACAGTCGATTATAATGCATACGAAAACTGATTATAATGCATACGAATATAATGAATGCTTATCAAAAAATGGAATAAATGTACTTTTAAAATTAAAAAGAAATAGCGATAAAACAATTTTTTTAAGTGCCTAGTTTTATATTCATATATTGGCACATAAATTTTTAATTTGGCTTTTATGTGATTTTTAAAAACTTTTTATCTAGAAAAAATATAAATTTATATATATTAACATATTTTTTTTTTAAGAATGTCATTTTGTTATGTCAATTTTCATATCTGTGGTCATTTAAAATTACACGATCAACTTTAATGTAACATTAATGTAATCATTGATAAAGGTTGGCAAAAAAACTTTTTTCCATTAGATTTCTTAAAATAAAAGTACGATTTGATTATGACAACTGAAAATACTATTTCTGTTTTTGTAAAAATTGATACATTATATTAAAATGAATGAATTATCAATTAATATTAAGTCTGTATACAGATACAGAGAGCTATTATGTGATATTGATATTATAAAATTTCAATTTTTTTCTCAAAATACAATACAAAAAACTACTCGTGTTTGCACAATGTAAGAAAGGACATCTTAATGATCTTATTTTCTGAACCATTGATGGATTGATGGAATGGCGAGAATGGTAATCAGTATTAATATATATATATATATATATATATATATATATATATATATATATATATATATATATGTATATATATAAATATATATATAATGTGTGTGATTTAATTTACACTCATTAGAGTCTCCTAACTCCAAAAATAAACAACAGATTCCCTAAAATAATATGTCCTCAACGTCTTAAGGTGGGTTTATACCGAAATATAAGCAGTAATGTTGCTATTAGCCAAATATTAATAAAAAAAAATTGATTTAAACTTTGATGCTTACTTTTTACACCGGCCAATAGCGAAATTTTATTTACATTTTCAACGAATTGATTGAAATACGAAATCAAATGTTATTAGCAAAAGTCATTGACATTTTTCAGAGCAAATCTTTGAAAAATGTTCGGAACATATTAATAACTCGTGTTATTAGCTAAGTTATCTCCGTTTTAAAGGCACCTTAAGAAACAAACTTCATCTTGACTATTGAATCATTTCCAATTTCAGATTTAAAAATATTCAGTGGTCGGGATTAATATTTATCTTACTTATTTTATTGGCAATTTTCTTTCTTTTTTTGTAATTTAAACATGTTTATTAAAATAAATGATCTTCAGAAGAAAAACTTACATACTTGGACCTTGTATTTATGTTTAATTTAAAAGAACTTAAGTGGCTCTTTTATTTATTTATTTTTATTAGAAACCCGTTACAAGCCATCTCAAAGCTCTAATTAATTTTTACTGTTACTTATAGTCATACTTTATTATCTCCTTATATTTTTTCTTCATGGGAGATTTTTTTTATTCCGTTCACACGAATCACGCTTCTAATCTTTCATCTGGCATGCTTTTGTCATTGTTTTATTATTAAATAAATCTATAATATAAACATTTAATTAATTAATATATTATAATTATGATGTTCCAAATAATGAAAGATAAAAAATTTCGATTATAAAATTTTTATGAATGATATTATTGAATTTTATTTATAGTATTCATTGGCGTTTTTCAAAATTTTAAAAATGCAGTATAAAAATGAGTTTTAGATAGGCATTCAATTGATATTTTATTAGTTTGTATATTTTTATTCTTTCATATTACGTGAAAATTAATAGATAATTAACATAGAAAAAGTTGTTTTATTTTTAATTTAAAACTTTTAATTGAATTTTACTAATTTAATTCAATCAAATGTTTACTTCACCACGTTTATTTTATTTTTATTTTATAAGTAAACACAGCCTAATACATTTAATTGAATAATTTATTCTTCTCCTTAATACTAGAAAGTTGAATTTTACGAAATTTATCTTCTTTTTTTAAAATTAATAAATCAAAAGCCTCTCTGTTCTATGCGGCCATCAATATTTTCTGTCATGATTATTCCTTCGAATGCCCAACAAGTGAGTAAAGCTGATTTTTGAAATCGTGCTCATTGTATCTACGTGGATACGTATTATACTTTTGTTTATTTTTGGTTTATTATTTTCAATAATGTACCTATGTAATCGACCAAGAGAAAAATAAATAAATAAATATTAAACTCCTCTCAAAATTTGATAGGTAGAATCCAAGGCTTTTCTCTGAGACTGGAGGGCAGATTTTTTTTCAGATTTGTCACCAAAATCACAGCTTGACATTATCACCAGCCACTTTTTTTTCAACATTAACCTCCTATATATTCCTAATATAAGCCACAGCCATTTTTTTGGAATCTGATAAGAAGTTTCATGTGTCCATATCTCGGCCAATTATGAAGATAGACGAGAAATGTCAAGTGTTTTGGAATCATAATAGCAAAGTAATATCTCACAAATTCTCTCTATTTGGAAAAAATAAACCATTGCATAATAATTTACAGTATTTTTAGAGTTCGGTTTGTTTAATTTTTTTTTTTTTAAATCGTAAAATTTTGTATTTTTTGTCGATGAATTTGATTTAATTTTGATCGATTTAATGATCCGGAAGGCAGAGAAGACTGGTCTTGTTAATAGCCGCCATTAACGGAAGCATATTATCAACTTCTTTAATGGCCTTTTCCTGTTAAATTAGCAGATATTTTTACTTTCTACTACTTTCCAACAACTGGTTGCATAATCTGCTTCAAAATCTCTAAACCCTTGTGATATCTGGGTATTATAATTAATATGTTGATCCAGAGACTTAATTTCCATTTATATGAATCATTTTCTCACAATCCAGCGATTTATCTTTCTTTCACTTTTCTTTTTGTTTTGTTTTTATAATGTTTTGTAATATGACATTTTTAAGATTTCCTTTATAATGTGAGAAATAATAAAGCGAAAGCTTAAATCGGGAATTGCCAAATATACCTCGCCACAATTCTATTTACATCAATTCAATATTTTTTTTTTCTAAAAATAACATCCTAAAAGAAATATTTCAGGCTTCCTTATTTTTTTTCTCTCTATAAATTGCTACGTTATATAAAAACATTTAAATAATTTATGAGAAAACTTAAATAAATTATTATGCAATTACTCTACAATGTTTGATGACAGACACCAATAGCAATTAAAGAGCTAGATGTAAGAACATGCTGTGTTACAAAAATTTGAATCTGAGAAAAATCAACACATCTGAAAACTAATCACAATATAATTTTTAGGCAAAATAAAACAAGATGATATGTAGAAAGAAGTATTTAAAATATTCTTCCAACCAAAAATCCTAAAATGTCCTAAAACTATTCAATTGTCAAACCAAACACCATTTAAAAAAAAAAAAATCGAAACAGTTGTAAAGAATTTTTTTTTTTAATTTTCACTGAGCCATGCGGCAGCAACGAATAATACTTATAAATAAGTATAATGCTTATTGCATTATAATTGTGTATATTGCATGTCATACTTTTATTAAGGATTGAGATGCTTAGATTAAATGTAAAAAACATAATTCCATTATGCAATTTTTTTTTTTTTTTCAATGCGGACAACGGAAATGTATTGATTCGCTAACCCTGGAATGATTATAGGCTGTTCGACGTTAGTACATTGAGGTTTTTTTTTTTAATTTTTTTTTTTTATTGTCGTATACTTTATATACGCCTGCTTAGTCGAATGATGAAACTTAACAAGCTTTCATAAGTTTTTATTTAGTCCTGGAGGCATGCTAACGATATATACCATGTCTTATAAAAAACTGTACACCAATCTAGTAATATCGAACAGGCTTTAGATTAACTTGTTTATAACTGTGTCTCTACTGAAAATAATTTTTATTTAATTTGACTATGCCCCAGCTAGAATTTTTTTTTTGTATCGTCATCATGCTGAAATTTTTATATTTTTTTAAGCTGATTTCATTGCTTTGGTCGAAATAAAAAAGCCGAATGAGTATAATACTAATTTAAAGAAAAATATTAATCAGAAACAGGAAATTCTGTTTTAAAACTCCTACTATTATAGTTTTAAAACAGTATAACAGTAAATATGTAATAACGAAATAGTGATATGGATTACATATTTTGTTATTTAATATGTTGTTAAAATAACTGTTGACCAATTAGGAGTGTATAAGTTAATGAATAAATTGAAATAATAAGTTAAATCCTGAAGATGGAACAAAACCTCGAAACGTTGGTTGTGATAATGTATTTAATAAGTGGAGTTTTGATAAAATCATAATAAGGAAGAAGAGAAATTTTAACATCCTATTAATGATTCAAATTTATTATTCTTAGAATATGTAAATATTAAAATAAGAAAAATATCTTTTTTAGCGATAAATAAATACTAACAAACACATCTATTTGCTTTAACTTAAAGTTCCTTAGAAGTGAATATTTATCTATTAAACACCATTTTACATTTTAATTTTTAATATACTGGTTTAAATGAATGGCATCAGTTTGATATTTCAAGCCTGTATTCCTGGGCTTTCGTATTCGCTGAGAAAATTACACGCTTTGGATAGAGAAAGCATTTTGAATGCAGTATAATTAGACATAACACTTGCCTTCATATTACAGTTTCTAAGTGCTTCTGTGCATAACTTCGTTACAATTGCCCACAATTAAATGCACAAAGCGATCACGGCAGGTATTTTAATTACCTTAAACTGAAAAAGAAAGAATAGTGTGTGTATAGAGTTCATTGACCATAGTACTTTTGAACCCATTTTCCAATTTTCCAAAAACCGAGTTAGTTGTTGTTTTTTTTTACCCGCAATTGTCTTCATTTAGGAAATTTTACTTGCAGTCTGAATTTAGAAAAAAAATTAATGCATTCTTATAAATATTCTAAATTAAAAATAGCCTACTAATTAAAAATACAAAAAAAAAACATGAAATTTTGAGTTACCGCTCATTATACCCTTTTTGACGACAAAGTTGCCTTTGAAAAATATTTTGATAAGTTATTTATGTGGTTTTCATAAGAACACTAAACCACAGAAATCTTTCAGGAATGTGTAAAAAGTAAAATACACTGCTATAGACTTGTCTAATATTGTTTTGGAAAGAGCAATAAAATATTTTGAAAAATTCCGAGTTTGTTTAGTCTGCCTTTCATTTAATAATTGAACTTATGGAATGAGTATGTGCCATAGGTGCCCGCGTTGGGTCTTACATAAATAATTCCATTAATCTAATTTGTTTTATCATTTGTAGTAAAAAAAAATTAATCCATATCAAAATCCCATTGATTTTACCCTTCATTTCAATTAACGAATTCTATTAAATCCATAAAATTTAATAAAATGCTATATTCCTGATTTATGGAAGGAAGTCTAATTAGCAATAAGCATTGAAGATCCAACATCTCTTGTGCACGCGATAGTATTTTAATTTATTTAATTGTTTAATTTAATAATACTATATTATATTATATATTGTTTTTGTTCCATTTTATTATTCGTTGATTGTTTTTTTTTTATTCATTTCCTTATATGTAAATAAAATTAAATAGACCTGTAATAGTCTAATTTGCATTTCGATGCCATTGGCTTGCCAATCAATAATATGTTTTGCCTAGGTCGAGAAATATCATGGCCTGTTATCATAATATGATTAATATTAATAATGAGGTTGATAATCGATAATTAGTTAATTACTATTAGTTAGGGTATTTCCCAGTTATTGATTAATGGATGACATTTGCAGTATTGCGATGCATTTGTAGGTATTCTTTACAAGGTGAATTGATACATCAGTGAATTTACATGTAAGAAATCTTAGTAAGTGCATTTTGCCATGACAAGTTTATGTTTTGCCAGAAAAAACTGCAGTCTCTAGGAGCATAGGAACACTTCTCTCCTACTTAACCATAGTAAAAATGCTTCTGATTAATGCCAAAGATTGTCAAGGAATAATAACATCTTATATGGGAATAAAAGCAACAGCGATACCAGTGAACTTCATGTATAATAGTTTTTGGCGTAACATAAAAATACGTATCTACTCATAATTATATATCGCACATTCTGAATGAAATGGGCACAACTCAATATATGTGTTTTTGTTAGAACGAACATTAGACAAAGGTAAAGTTCTACATAGAAGCCTCCTGTGTGTTTGTTTTCTTTAACCCTGGGTGTTGTTCTTTTTCAGATAACTGGGTGTACAGTGGTAATGACCTGGTCTTATGATATTAGGAACAAAGATTTGTCTTCATAAAAAAGTACAAACTGATTTACAACAATATCTATTACAGTAAATTTCCTTAAGAAAATAAAGTTCAAAAATGCAAAATCAAAAGTTAATCAATTTCTCATAAAAACAGCTAGAGCAAGATTCACATAACAATACCAAAAATTCCGCAAATAATAGTGTTCCTTCGAAAGTAAGAAATTTGGATATTTTGAAGAAAAACTTCACCTTTTTTATTTTATTTACAATCAGATCATCAATGTTAGGCTTGAAGGAGCTCAACTTGATTCTTAAGTCCTCTTCAACACTGAGTGCTTTAGCCTTTCGTCTTTACTACGGTGACCATTCAGATTCCTATTTATTAATTGCAGATCGTGTTTATACATCTTATCTTTAATAAATTCAATAAAAGCTTTTTGAATGAAATGAGCTTGTTAAAAAGATGATTTTATCCATGACTTCCATTTGCTTGTTCGCATACTACCTGAAACGTACTTGCACACCACCCATAGAGACGGCGCGTCTACGCGTGATACCTTCTAAGAACTGCTGTAACACATGCTGCTGGTATATCATCCATTATTCCTATTTTTTTAGCCTGATACTTAGGGCTGCCTGCTTTTTGGAATGGTAGGGGTCTAAAAATTAAAATTGCCGACGTTAGAAATTTTAAGTTATTTCTCTTTCATTGTGCAAATGCGAAATGTAAGTTTTGATAGAGTTTGTACCTACTCCAAATCAAAATAGTAGTTAGCATTCTATCTGAAGATTGCAAAAAAAAAAAAATAACGATCGTTAACACTATCAAAAATAATAGCTATAATATAAACCAATTAATATTAGTCATAAATCAATATGACTATTAATTAGTTAAGTATGTCATCGGTTATAATTAGAAAGTAAATCATAAAAAATCAAGCCAAGGAAGTGTTTTGAAATTCAATTTTGCCCAGAAGTTGCAAAGCTTAGTCACTTCCGACTTTCTTTTAATGGGAGCAATCGATTTGAGAACAGTTCCAACAGAACTCCGTTACAAGGGCGATGAATGTACATTAATCAGATACGACTAACCGCTAACCAGAATCTGACGGAAAAAGCTTTTCAGATTCAGAGTTTGTATGTATTGATAACGGAATCCATATCTCTTCCGATCTGAATTCGCTTACATGAATAACGTTTTATAAGCTTTTTTATTATTCTATAATTATCCTAGTTCCATCATTTTTTCTACTTCATTTAGTTTGGAATATAATAATTTAGTAGGGAATTGTGTTCGTTAAATTATCAGTTTTACCTTTACTGAGAACCATAACTTTTTATTTTGCTTCCTCAGTACCAAAGGTAGGGAACCTTTGTATTCATGTAGGAATTGGAAAAAAAAATGTCTTCAGAATCGAAAATTTCTATTTGTTTTTTACGTTTTAGAACAAATTTGAAAGTTTAGAAGTTTGAAAGTTTTAGAACAAATTTGACCAAAGAATAAATTTGGTCTCGTGTCTGTCTGTCAGTATGTGACGGGGATAACACCTGTTATCGTAAATCGATTTTTATGAAATTTTCAGGGATTGTGTGGGTTTGTACATAGATAGTTCCGTATCAGATTTATGAAATTCTATTCACCAAAATCGCTTAGGCATGCGCAAACTTATTTTCGAACTCGACCCTTTCAAATTAATTATTAATTTTGCAGAATTTATCGGTATTTGGTTCGGATTAAGTTTTTAATGACGCTAATTGCAAAATTAATATCGGACCATACATTGCGCATGTGCATTTCGATTTACTGTTATTGTTGAAGTTTTTCTTCGATAGAAGGATCATTTATTTGGTAATGGAGGATTATGGTTCCGTTTTTTGATCCCGCATTATATCTATTATTTTCTTTGTTTTTGTTTTCCTGAAACACATCTAAATAAACAAATAAAACATTAAATTTGTTTTTTAAATTGAATTTTTGAAAATTTGTTTTTACTAAAGGAAGGGAAGCCTTGTACATCGTTACCACTTTGGTTTTTTTACATGCATGTTTTTGTTTTTTATGCCTCATGGAAGCTGTCCTACTTGGCAGGCGTTTTTTTTTATTTTCCGCTGCCTTTAACAGACCTTTTAGATTTTTACTCTCTTGAAAAATGTGCTCAATTTCCTTCTTGTGCAATTGCTTTTCGATTTGGTGCATGTAGTCCTGCAGTATATTTATATATTCTGCCTCACCCTGTTGTTCGAAGTTTCCCACGAGAACTCTTGCCAACTAATGTTGCATTCATGGCAGAGCTGAAACGCAGTGATGAGCTCCTCCGATCTGCATGACATGCCCATCTTAAAACCTCTTTGCCCGCGTGAGATACAGATCGGCCAGTTTACTAAATAAATTTCTCATATTTGAGAGCCCAGATCTCATGTTCCGATTATCAGGTACAGAACCTATCTTTAAATCTCTCGACATTCTGTAGTGTTCGTTTAATGCTGATTAATGCTGAAAGTAGAAATTGTTTTTTTTTTTAAGGAAACTGATTTTACAAGGAGAAATCCAAATGTGGTTTAGTGCCATTCCGCAGATTACAATGCACAATAATTTACATCGGTATTTATAAAAAAAATTATATTAATTAAAGCAATCATGCGTCGAAAGAAATCGAAGATGAGGTTCTTGTTAATTAAATTGTATTTGTAATATTTAAGCCTTTTTTATCATTGTGCGATTTATTGATTCATGAGTCAATCAATGAAACTCTAGACTCATCTTCACTTTTAAACTATAACAGGTCCTTTCCTTTTCTTTTCTTCATATTGACAGTGAATATTAAATTTCACTAAGTAGTTGGAATTTTTTTATTATAAATATTAATTTATTGTATAGACTTTCTTTCTTTTTTGGTGGGTTGACATCCATTTTCATTATGATAAATTGTGAGTAAAGTTTTTTAATGGAAATAAATCATATTAAAAAAATAAAATAAAATCTACACCATATTAATTTACACCTCATTATCTTGTCATTGTCATATTAATTGTCTTCATTATTTTAATCTTTTAACAGGACTTTTCTTTGTTATAGGCCATTTTAGGTTAGATTAGATTTCAGGACGAGAGAGATTTAATTTTTGAAATTCAAAGGGACTCCTACGCTCAAATATGAAAAAAAAAAATTAAACATTTTTCGAATCTTAAAGAATTCTTGCGTCTTTTCTTAAAAGATTGATAACATTTTATGGAGGTCCTAGAAATAGATACGGTCCAAAAAAGCTGAAGTAAAATCGAGCTTGTGAGATCATTATTCTCGCAAAATTTATTTTATAATTTCTCTAGAATTTTTGATCCACCTTATATCATTTATTTATCGAACAAAAAAAAAATAATGAATAGATAAAAAAATATATCTGTTCCACTACATTCCTGTGTTCAATAGTTGATGAGGAAGTGTTTAATTAATCCTTGACAAATCTTATGTAAGGAGGTAATTTCGCTAATACTAAATCAGGTTTTCCTCGTACCTATTGAAGGGTCGGGTACCCAGATTATAGCGGCTGTGTTGCTTCAGAAGGGTCTTTGTGGCATAGCCGAACCCGAGCTCGGGTAAAAAGGGGTAGTTCAGTGCATTGTCCACAGTGCTACTTTACTCAACAACAATAAAATACAATTTAAGTAAATATAATATTTTATTCTCATCTACAAGTTCTGTATCACATCTTCACCTGGCGTGAAGATACACGATACAGCATAGTTGGATTAATTGTTTGTTTTCAGGTTACAAATGGCTCATTATAGCTTTTGTGGTTTTTCTAAGCCTTCTTTCTCTTACTCTTTTGAACTTGACATATTTCAACCATGTTGAAGTGTGCCATTATACCCTGAGAAAGATGGGGCAGACGCCTCAAAGACGGCTTTGTAGAATGCAGACAGACAGACAATGGCAGCTGGATGTACATCTGTAGAGGATTCGTGAGAGGGGAAAGGGTGGACCTGCGGTTTCCAGGTCAGAGTGTTCTACTCCTGACGCCCACACCGCCCTCGAGGACGCCTTTGGAAATGGGAACTGGACGGCTTTCACTCCATGTCAGCCTTCTTTTCCCTCTTGGCTCCTGGATCTTTAATAAGCTCTCGATCCGCTGGGCTAACGCTAGATGAACCGCAGATTAGTTTGAGAAGGTGGTAGTGTCTCAGGTGGTAGAAACTTTCTTGGCTTGTCCTCATCAGTTGTTCAAGAAAGCCAAAGCCAAAAGATTCATAAAAACGTCTAACTACATGATTCGTTAATTCGTATTTTGTAGCGTAAAACTCCTTTGTCATCAACGCCATTTATTAATTTTTTCCCATTATAACTTTGTATTTCTTTTTAAACATTCGTACACACACACCGACAAAGGAATGTGATAACATCAACTTATTGCATGATTTGTTAATCAAAATCAGGATTATAAAAGTTGTATGGATGATCATATATGAATGCAATAAACTGAATTAAAAAAAATCCAAAAGTATTGGAGTAGAAGAAATAAAAATAGAATACCCAAGAACAGGGAAAGTATAAAAAATAACTTAAAAACTCATTTTTAACTAGATATAGATATATGAAATAAATAAAAGGTTGTACAAAATAGTCTATAAATCGCAAAGTAGGCCATCCTTAGGTCTACAACAAAGATATTAAACAAAACTGAGCAAAACTAAAAATGATGTAATAGATCATAGTATGTAGTATATGTATGTAGTATCATAGATCATAGTATATTACTATCATGATTATAGTAATAGATCGACCCGCTACGAAAAGCCACTGTTTTTAACAATCTCCGAGTTCATACCCGTTGAAGCTATTAGGCCCAGAAAGCCTATTAGGAATATCGTGAGGAAGGGTGGGTCGAGTAATGGGGAGGAGGAGGGTTGAATTTAAACATATATTGTAACGCTCTACAATTAATAGTGGATGTAACTAATAATGAATACGGAAAATAGAAATTTAAAATATGTAAAAAAGTTATCTTCGTATTTTTTTTTTATACATTGTTTTTTAATATCATAGTTGGTTATATAGGTATAAACATTAATGGCTGTATACATATTAAACCTTTCACCAGAAAAAGAAAACTTTCTATCTGACAAATTAAACTTTCTGCCATTCTAACTTACATTTCTTCTATGTATATATATTTTCATACCTACCTATCTTATGTATATATATATATATATATATATATATATATATATATATATATATATATATATATATATATATATATATATATATATATTAAAGTAATAGAAAAGACCACTACTGTGGTCTTTATCTCTGAACCACTTCAGTAAACCAGTCATACTATACATGCAAATAAAACTGAGAAAATTATTTATAAATTAATCCTGGGTCTGGGTGATTACATTATCAATTAAGTTATTCATATTTAAAAGAATACAAGTTTTATTACATGACTTAACTTAAAATTTTAGATGATTTTTTTTGGGGGGCCATTCTAAAACAAATACAATGCAAAAGTCACGTGTTTTGTAACACCAATGACAAGAATATTGAATTAAGAATATATAGGTGAATAATAACCATTTAATTTATTTGCTATTTATCACTCAAAAAAAATAAGATACATTACTTTTTTTAATATGTTTTTAAATAACCCCACGTATTAAGCAAGCACAAATATAGAGGAGAATTTTCGATGAGAAATATAATCAAGTAAGATGGAAAGGCAATATTTTTTTATTAAAAAACTCTGCTCCGTTAGAATTCCATTGCTCAAGAGTGCTCATTCTCAGAGTTTAACAGTCTGAAAGCCCTAAAAAGGTACCTCGATTATTAACTGTACATATCGCTTTACGAAAAAAATATATTTCCCGTATTATTACTTCTGATATTGAAATATTATTTTTCCAATTGTTGGATGTATTTAAAAAAGGCTCTGAACAAGGTCTGTGCCTCTCATTTAAATTCCCTTACCCATATATGAAATAGGTATGTAGCAAGGGGAAGACATTGCGAGCGTGAAAATTTTCGAATTCGAGTTTTCAATGGAAATATACGTTTCCGCACAAGTTCTCTTGAGACCAAATAACCATGTCTCGCAAAATGGACGGAGTGTGTGTCTGTGAACAGCCCAGTTCAAATACGAAACGTCATTCAAAACTGAAATTTAAGGTAGATATTTGCCTGTGATGTTAGAGAAACTTTTTCGTTAAAATCGACTTACCTGAAGTGCCACTTTATACCATCAATCTTTCGGTTTTTTACAATTTTCTCGAAAACTGCTCTAACGATTTTAATGAAACTTGCCTAAATTCTTATCCTTAAAGCTTTTTATTTTTCATATACATCACCAAGCAAATGCATGGAAAAATGTATGATGAAAAGAATATTTTATTTGCGCATAACTCAAAAATTATGCTTAGAGCAGTAAATTATTTATATGATCATATGAAAGGCAATTAAATTATCTAAAAAACAAAAAAGGAATAACCGAAATCGGACTAGTATTAGCAAAGATACAGCGCATCGGACTAACCATAAATGCAAATTATATCATCGATTTTACACTTTTTTTTTTTTTTTTTTTATAATTTTCTCATAAATGGCTCTAACGATTTTGATGAAATTAGTCTAATTTTTTACTCCTTGAAGCCCCTTAACTTTTCATATATTTAGTACATCATCGAGAAAATGGAGGGAAAAAGCTATAGCCAAAAGAAAATTTTATTAGACAATAACTAAAAATATGCATTTTATGGTAAATTATATATGAAATTATATGCAAGGTAATTAAATTCTCTAAAAACCCAAAAAGGAATCTTCGAAATAGGACCAGTATTTTAACAAAATTACAGCGTATCTAAATGGAATTACCATGGAAACAAAACCGAACATTTTAAAACCAAAAATATTTAGTGTACAGTATTGTCGTACTAAAATTGTTTAAAAATCTATTTTATTGTACTTTTGTGAAAGAAGGCATGAACAAGTGGATGCTGCTGAGATTATTTTAAGTAATGTTTATGTGAGCTCTTTAAAATTATGCTAAGAAGATTATTATTATTGAGTAGTAACGGAAACTGCACTAGATTTTTTTATCTGTACATACTTGGTTTTTTTTGTTTACTTGATTTCTTCATGTAAATTTTAATCCTTTGTCAATCAATATACAGACAACAATATTTAAAAGGTCATTCAGATTAAAAAGGCGAAAATTATCAATAATAATAATAATAATAATAATAGAATGTTATGTGTAAGCTCTAACTCTACTACGAGCTGGAGAAAATTTTAGGACGCGGATATCCTGGCATTGAACACACTGAAAAAATCAATCGATAGAAAAGTGAGGACAATGCATTGGAGTCATGGAATTGATTTTCTTCTCTTGGAATTGCAGTGACGGAAAAGCTTTTCTTCCTCAATTTTCCGTATCTTTTCATCCACTCGCATGCTCTTCTATTCGAGTTCATGGTGTGTTCAGAATTGCCTCTTGTTCATTCGATGGAGATGACGATAGTTCGTGCCGAATCCGCGCAGTATCTCTGTACTCTTCTAACGTATACTTGCTTAGAAACCCGCTTCTAGCGTAGAAGGTAGGTTATCGGGTGGAGTATATGCTGGTTGCTGTCCTATATTTATAGACATGACTTGGAGAATTAACGGTTTGCAAGGATTTAAAATTGCAACCTAAGGTTATTGCACGTTGCCCAAACAGGTATCAGCATTTTTTGCTTAGTAATTAGTTCTTTGACCACTTTTACGCAACAATTAGCGTTATGTAATGTGCTAAGGTGGTATGTAAAAAAAAAAATCAGATATTGATTTTTTCTTATGAATGAAAGTATTATGTGCTTATCTCCGCCTTGTAACATTAACAAACCAGGATCCTTTTTTGATCGTATGATAACCAATTGGATAGATCATGTCTAAACAAATATTTAAAAAAAAGTTTATTAGCCATTTTCTCAAAACTTTAAATTTGTAACATAAAACCTCCATCCACTCATGTCTTCAATTGTTTTTTAACTATAGGTTGGCACTGTTATAAGTTACCAATACCAGTTTCCAGTTGGCACTGTTATAAGTTACCAATACCAGTTTCCAGTTGGCACTGTTATAAGTTACCAATACCAGTTTCCAGTTGGCACTGTTATAAGTTACCAATACCAGTTTCCAGTTGGCACTGTTATAAGTTACCAATACCAGCTTCCAGTTGGCACTGTTATAAGTTACCAATACCAGTTTCCAAGTCGCTGGTTACTCGCGCTCGATAGGTATTGCTCAAACATTTACGTTTTTGCTAGTTCTAATTGGATAATTTATTTTTATTATACTTTATTTTTGTCGTATGTAAAATCTTAGATCTCTGATGACAACTTAATAAAATTTGTATCCTTTATGAAAATTGAAATTCATTGAACATTATTTATATTTGCTTATTCGTTTTTTTTTTTCATCCTATTTTTTAAGGCAATACAATATTTACGGAGCTGACGCATAGAGTTCCTGCAGATGTAGATTGTGTTTGATGGATCTGATATATTTATCTTATTTTTAGGTACCTGCTTCTAGTTAACAGAATACATTAGTTTCAAAACTAACTATATGTTTTGATATTTATTTCTAAAAACTATTTGTATTTGTATTTGTATATTTTTAATTATTAAAATGATGTTGAGGTAAAATTCTTATCTGGCAATTTTTTAAAGCATATCTTAAGGCTGGCTTACACGAATAAGTTTTTTTATCAAAGCTTTGTTCAAAAAACTTACTCTTGTAAACCGGTCGGTAGGCTTTGCTGGAGTAAATAACTCAAACCTTTTAGGAACATTTAGGCTAGTAAATGCAAATAGCCTTCATATTTATGTGGTGAATAAGCGGTTCAGTCGAATATTCTAACTTTTTAGAACGTTTTGAATGTTTTGTTGATTTCAGCCGCTTAGGAATCTCGTAATTTCATATTTCGAGGTTTGATCATTATTCTCCATTGACTTTTCATTAATATTTTATTGGGGTACACCCCATTTCTCAGTGTCGGTATTGGAGGTCTACCGCTGTTCCTGGAACATGAAACATCTTATTTTTGCCTCCAAGACGCGGCCCACGTTCTGCTCCCTTACTGATCGAGAACCCGTACTTCAGATCAGTCACAGACTCTCTCTGTGGAGCGATAACATCTCGGATATTTTCTCTGAAATACATAGCGGGATGAATCCGTTAGAGCTTTCTCCGAGAAGGCATTAGCATCAAGTGCATTGCGGGGCAGCCTTAGGCAATTAACTGTCAGCACTTGACCTCTACGCCATTGCCAAGGTTCGATCGATGGGTTTCCCTGTTAGTCATTCCTTGGAAGTAGTCGAATAATTTATGAGGGTTGTTAAAGTGATGGACGAAAATGTTTAGTTGGCAACCTTCCTACATTCCTTGTCCATATTTATAATTAGAAAATGCAGATAAGCGCGTGCTATATTTAGACACAGTAGATCCTGATAACTACTTGGATAGGTGACCCAATGGCAATGCTATCCGTGAATAACCTCGTTACTCTTCAGATCTTCAGGTATTTCCATGCCCACGCCCACAGAAATGAATCTCCACAACCTCTGGAAGCAACTCGTAATTTATAACTCTACGGCGTGTATTCTAGTATAATATACTAGAATGCATATTATGTTTTCGATTAATGTGATCATCAGGAAGTTCGGTCGATTGATAGTCTGGTTTTAGGAAGGAGATGTAGATCCTTTGGGAAAGAGTTGATGGATTCAATACATAGACGATTTTTTAAGTCTTCATGGTCGTGACGATTTTTAAGTTTATGTGTTCAATTTATTTTTGGTAGTCTGATTTGAAAGTGCGTAACAACTAGGCATCTCGGACGCTTTTGTTCGAACAAAAATAATTTTGCATACAATAAAGTAAACTATTTAAATACATTTCATTTTATGTTGATACGTAATGAATTTGGGAAAATTCTTCCTCCATTACATTACTGGTACAAGTACTGCTATTTCTGGGGAGGAACTAGTCCGATTAATGGGTCTATTTACCATCCCCTGACGGCTACTGAGTATATGCTAACCAGAGAAGGAGCGTTGAGATTCATTTTAGTAAGACCGTTGCGAAATAAACATTAACTAGCTGCCTTGTTAGCCGAAATAAAATTTATTATAGAGCATAAAAAGATTCAACTACATTCAAACTGTTCTACTGAAAAGTTGATTACAATGACGTAGTGCAGTTTACCTCCAGAGATTGGAAATAATAATATTTTGAGCAATTACAAAATTTGTATGTATTTTTTTAATAGAGAATTCTCCGAAAGAAAAATCATTACCATATCTTTAAACAAACATTTACATTTTCCCTGCCCTTCGGCATTACAAGTAACGAATTATGAGTAGACACATACTGAGTGTATCAATAAACGAATACAATAATAAAGATAAACTTTTACTGCTGAAATAAAATAATTACATAAATTATAAATGATTATTATAGTGATTGATATGGCTTGATAAAATATAAAATAGTAGTGTGTGAGACGTAGCTTACAATGACAGACATGCATTGGTATTTTCCTTAAACCATTCATATTTTGTCATTTACGTATTTTGATCAATTTATCGGTTACATAATTGTCTGACTTTGAAAAAGATTTTTAAAAAATCTTAGCATCTATGTTTAATTTTGTTTCACTATCACTACTCACGACATTCTTGGCTACCCTAATGGGTTTAAATTTATTATTTGCTCTTATTATGTCTTTTTCCTTCTCCGGTAGTTTGGTACCGATTTGGAAGATCGGTTCCTAATCAAGTGCACGGACTAACCGGATATTCTAAACATTCCAGGCCGAAAAAATCCTCTAATCGTACAAGCTGGAACGGATTCAATTTCCTTTGATTAACGTGGGAAATCAGACCTATTTTGCGTTTCACACACGTCATTCCTTCCGTTTTAAGAATTCCCCAAAACTGAACGAAATAAAAAAATTTATGATTTGAAATAATTCCTAAACATCCCTTTCAACCGACTTCGTTTCTAACGCCAGATCACACCAGAACCGGTATCGAGAGAAGACGTGAAACCAGGGAGAGAGTTAGATCGGTTTTTTCTTATCACCTTTTTAGCCCAGTTTTTTTCCCCCTTGTTGTAATAATGTTTCCGATCATTTAAAGATGAAACAGGAGAATCAGAATTAATTCGGGATGATAATATTTAGCTTAATAATAATTTTCGGCAAAGATGTAATTATGTAAAAAAAATCATAATTAAATCTTTAATGATTTTAAAAATGCTTGAAGTCTGTAGAGCTAAGACAATAAGTTATTCAAGAGAAGATATCAAAGTGCTATTGATAAACGATAGACTGAATTTGCGTGATTTGAAATCTTCCGCAACGCAATCCCATGACGATTATTCTATCATTTGAATTGATAAAATGATATAATCAATTATAGCAACAAAATTCAGTAATCTACAAGTTTTGCATATTCCTACTTTGGATGTGATGCGTTGAGTTAGTCCATCCAGAAAAAATCACGGAGTTTTGCGGTTTCACGATTGCACGTAGCTATCTATCATCTCAATCTAGACTTCAATTAAACTTTTTCTTTTGTGGATGGACTTGCACTTTTGATGTGCCTTGGTTTCCTACAATTCCTATTATTCTCATCTTCACGACCATTGACCATTTTTTTGGAGGAACATGATACTGAAAATACTCAAAAATAAAGTTTGATCCATGTGCGGATTGGATCCTGAAAATCGAAAGCATGTTTCTGTAAATTATAAATCAACGTAACGCTATCATTTTTTTTTTATTCTTGGGAAAACAGTGTTAGCAATAATGCGGCCCAGTCACCTGATATATCCGCTGACTAATATCAGGTACCTGGTTTAGGGAATGGGTCCAGAAAGCATCTGCCAAACCACGGTTCTCATAATTTTCTGTTACTAGAAACCTGCTCTGGAAGCTAGAATTTGAATCGAGGTAGTTCAACATTCGAAGTCAGACCTCAAGGCTACCTCACTTCAATCATTAAATTAAGGGTTAGGTATTAAATTAGAGTGGTGGGAAAATCTGTCTAGTCATAATGGTTTAATTAAGGATATTCAAGGGCTATTAGAAGGGAATAGTTCAAGATTGGTCGTTATGGACCATCCAACTCCAAATGGTCCGAGTTCCGAAGATATAACGGTATCGGATAAGTCGACTCCGGAATATAAAATTACATGAAAGACTTGTACAGTAACATTTATTGCATTAAAGGAATTGGCAATAAATTTATTCCAATTTTTTATTCATGCGTTTCAATGCTCATTAGCCAGTTCTATACGATAAGGATCATACAAATATTTTAGCGAAAAAAGGCTAATATATTTCCTTTTTTTCTTCTGTATTGATGATTGACCGTATGGTAAATCAAGGAGATGGTCTGGGTGGCGATCAATAGTAAAATAAAATTGTGGTGACTACTTATTAAATGCCGACGTTACGACCCACGTTGTAGATCTTCATCAGGGCTAAAAAGAAAGATACAAACAAGGAGTAATATAGGAGCATAAAAGAGGAATAATTAAAAACAAACCTAAATATGAACAAAGATAATAAGTGAGTTAAAGATAAAAACAATAGTAACTGATATAATAATTGATACAGTATATGAGTTAGAAAACAGATGAACAATATATTGAAAGAATAATAAAATGATAAATATTAACATTAGTAACAAGAAATAACTGGTAAACAAATAATACTGAAAATGTAATAATTGATAAAATAATGAATGGTAAATAATTACAGTAATAACTCATTTATTATGATAATAACAATTATTTATAGTTACCGCTGTTATTATTTATCATATTTACTTTATCATTTATTATTGATCTGTTCTCTTATTCATTACTATATCAATTACTATTGTTTTCATTTTTAACTTTCTTATTATTTCTCTGTTTTAATATTCAGGTTTGCTTTTAATTATGCATTTTTTATACTCACACATTACTCCTTCTTTATGCCTTTCAATGTATTTAGTCCTGAAGAAGACCTATAATATGGGTCGAAACTTCGGCATTTAACAAATAGTTACCACAATTTTATTCTCGGCCGCCACCCGGACCATCTCCTTCATTAGTTCTGTTATATATATATATATATATATATATATATATATATATATATATATATATATATATATATATATATATATATATATTATTTTTTTCTCTCAAAGTTTTCATGATTTTGATGTCTCGTGTTTTATTAAACATCGAATCCAGTTTAATTTCGATTATTGGAACAAAGGGATGTTGCAACAAAACTTGGCTTCAAAACAGTTAAAATTTGTCGTTAAAAATATGTTTCCTGTAATTTCAGATAAAAATTACGACATCCATGATTGGCGCCGTATTTCAAATCGATTTCAAGGTTTTTCTACGTTTTAATCTGGCCATGAAAAATGATTTGAGCTGCGAGTTTTGAGCAAGAGGCTACAACACCACTGGAAAAAAAATAAAAATAAAAAATTTATATATTACTTTTGTCCATATCTATGCAAGGAGACAACAGATACATGGTTTATTTGCATACAAAACTCCCAAATTCACTTAAGATGCCTATACCTTACATTTTTTAATGTGTATATATATATATATATATATATATATATATATATATATATATATATATATATATATATATATATCATTTGAGGTGACAGCCATTTTTAATTTGAAATATGGGAAGGCTGATATGCAGAATTGTGATTGTATTGTCTCTGTGATGTCTCCTGTATCAGAAGGAATAGGCAGGATATCTCAGTTATTAATAATCCAATGAAAAATGATACAGTTTGAACCAATTTAAAACTATTTTGACCTTGATTAGGATTTTATTTGTATCAGTTCAGCGACTTAACCACTGGACTATGTAAATATGTTTTGAGTTTTCATGAGATTTAAAAAATTATTTTATTTACATTAATAAAATATGTAATTGCAATTTACAATTATATAATTACATTTGACAATCTCGACGATCGATTTCTCACAAGGTGAGCCAAGGCTAATTTCGCTCTTACCTTATGAATGATATAATGATATAAATACATATGAATGATAATTTATTACAGTTACTCACGATTATTTGTTCTATTAGGCATATTTTAAATTATCTTGATTTTTTTTTCTCCGCGATTATTTTTGGAGGGGAAATTTCCCTCTCTATCTGTTAATCCGCCACTGCATACAATAAAATTGCTGGTTTGAGATTGTTAAATTATTTATGATATATTTTTAAAAATTTTAATGCTAATTATATTTATATTTATGTTGATGTTATAAATTTATATTTTTAAAATTTCGATTTCAATCAAACCGTAGTGCACAAATTACTGGGGTAAATGTTTTATCCAAATTCTTGTCTTGTAAGACTTGAAACCGGAGTTCAGAAAAAAAGATTGATCTTTCTTTACATTGATAAGTCTATTTTTTGCACTCGGCTCCTGTACTAAAATATTGTCACACCTTTCAAAGAAAAAAAAATCGCCATTTTTCATTGCCATGGAGTAATCATAAAATACACTGATTAGATGATAATTTTACTGAGGTATAATTATCTTAAAATGACTCGGGCGGTCAAACAGGTTTTAAATTTTACAATCTACGAACGAATAAAAAAAGAACCATTTAATGAACTAAATGGCAATAAGGATTAAAGTCTCTCAGTATAAAAATAACTCCTTAATTATGTTCGCGTTAAGAAGCGAATGAATAATCATTAAGTAATAAAATATACTGTTATTCAGATGATATTAAGATAAAATTTTCCCGGTTCTTTCCCCTCGACTATCCCAACTTGATATTTTTCTAACCATAAGGGCCGTATAAAAATGCGAGTCATCTTCGGAATTCTCTTCACCGTTTCAGACCTCCGTATGTAGGACAGTACGACTGCGACAGCATCTGTTCAACTTTCTTTTGTTAAAACAGTTCTCGTCCTGAAATGCAGCAATTTTCAGTTGGGAGAACTGTTGGGTTTCAGAAAAGATACTTTAAAAAAAAAAAATAATCTCAAATAGATTACTTTAATAACCAATTTCCATCGTTCCTATTATTGTCAAAGGTCGCGGTGAGACGAAAAAGAGTGTCGAAATACATTGAATAAAGATCGCATTTCACGGTTGCAACATGTTATTCAACTTTCGTCATTTCCTTAGGCATTATTGATAAAGGCTCCCAGTCATTTTCACTTATGGTTTAACAGAATAGGGAAAGCGGTGGTATAACAAAGGGGTTTCAGAAATTGCGTGGAATTCATATTAACCTACAATGAATTCCAGAACGTTTATTTCTAATAGATTCAGAATAGCAAAATAAATTAGCTGTCACTTTGATATGCTGTTTTTCTTTCTTCAGCCTTTTACTAAAAGGGCAAGATGTTTTATCAAGAGAGTTAAATGTTTACAAATCTAATAGGGAGGTAATACAAAAAAAAAAAAAAGAAAAGAAAAAAAAAGCAACGGTACATTTTACATAAATATTACTACTCTTATTTCTGGAAATTTGTTTTCAATCTGGAGAAATATCTCCCCTTTAATTATTATATTTATCAAATTCTTTTATAGTTTATTTTTATCCTTTTTTAATTACTGCTAACAAAGAGAGGCGGTTTATTATTTCGAATAAACTAAATTAAAGATACTTAAGAGAAAGCCATTTTGAAAATTAGGCATTTAAGCCATGTCAGACTATTTCAGTAAGGATAAGATCTAGCTGATATCAAAGAAAATTGAATTGCACATTGGTATAACGAGTTTCATCAAAACCGTTGTTTCGAGAAAATTGTAAAATCGATGAAGTAGTACAACTTCAAATTCTAAAAAATAATATTCAATTTTGAATAAATATTTCACATTTTCTACTGATAAAACAATTGAAATAATTTTTAATTGCCAAAATATTGTTATCCAATCATCCTTATCGTTTCTCAGGTCAATAGCTGTTTCAAATATAAACACTTGGAACTGAACTCGAGAAGTTCTGACGCAAGTAGTGCAATCTATTTCAAGGCAAAACTATTTGAGAATATTCTAAGGCACGAAGAAATATTCCTTTCAATAAATCGTTAAGGGATTTATAGTTTTATAAAAAATGGAGTAATATAATTTGAACGCTCAAAATCATCACCACCATCGCTCAAAATTATCAAAATTCGCCATTATTGTAATATCCGAAAAGCGATATTGAACTAATAGTATATCTTTTCTTACTTAAAATATTCAACACGCGTACGATTACATGATATATTAGAGGTTAAACAAAAGTTGGTCTGATTAACAAAAATATAAGAATAATTAATAACATATATACAATAATAAAAGAAACACCGTTCGTACTGTAATTCGATTATTGTAGTTTCAGTTTATATATAGGTATATATCGCCGTGGTTTTTTGAAAAAGGCGTAAGCGCCATTTAGCAAACTTTACAGTAAACACATGAAACGATTTTTTCCTAAATAACAATATATATTTTTTTAAATTTTATTCTTTATTGTATAGAGTAGGAATTTATTGCCCTGGCAAAGCTTTATAATTACACTATATTTTAAAGGATTCTAGCACTGGTTAAGGCCAGAGTGATGACTGAGAGTCATTACTATTTGGCGCTTATGTCATCAATATTCGATTTTTAGACCATTTCCAATTTTTTTCTCGATATATCGGGAGCGGGAATCGATAGACGTGGTCGATAGACGTCCCAAAATCAATTAAAAACCTAAATTCCGAATTTCTGGCGCTTAAGCCTTTTTCAAAAAACGACGTCGATATATTTTCACTGTGTAAAATAAAGATCTTTGGCCGCGCTATGTGTTCTTACAGATTATTGCTTGCGGGAGCACAGACAGCCTGGAGAGGTTCACCCAACTTCATGTTGCTACGAATCATGGTTTCTATGGTGTAGCGCCAGGCTAACCATAGCTGCATAACCGCCCCCTTTAGAGCGAATTCGGTAGTGTCCTTCCCACTGACGTAATTTTTTTTCTTGCTAGATTTCTAAGGTTCATTATTGAAAATAATAAATAAAAAAAGAATTGAAATAAAAAAAGAATTGTATATATTAAAACTAATCAAACCAGTTATGGTTAGATAGATAGTGATAGGGAGATATTTTTAGAACATAAGAACGCAGACTGAAGGAAAGAAAACTATTTTTTTTTTTTTTTTTAGTGTCAATATTTAATGTAGATATAACAGGTTAAGTATTTGCGTCAGAGTACAAATACAAAAATAAAAACAATCTTAAGAATTAATGACAGATATTTGATTAATAGATAATTAACTGTAAACAGTATTAACGGAATCGAAAGCTCTGAAGGTGAGGGTCAAAGCCAGGAAAGAGGACGTAGACGGCCAAGGCCTCTTCAATACGTCGCGGTCTACGGTCGATCCTCATCAATTGATGATCCAAGATTAGGTTTTTTTTTTACTTATATTAGTTCCATAGAACTTATTAATTTATTTTGTAATAAAATTATAGAAGAGTAATGCATTTTAGACAAAAATGTTGAAATTCCTTTCTTTTATAAGGTAAGATTTTTCTAGGATTTCACATTCTAAAAAATCATATCATATTTTGAAACTTGGCAATTTCAAAATACATGATTTTTTTTAAATTAAATAAAGCTTGGACAAACGTCATCTGAAGTTTCTGAAATAACCACAAACAAGGATCATTGACATCTAGCATGTTCCTGTTTTATTTATTTGGGATTAAATAATTATATTTCTCATCTTCCTACTAACTTCACTCATTTATTATTTATTATTTATTCTTACATACCTCTTTTTGTTTAAAGAATGTATTTAAGTTTTCAAAAATATCAATGAATTCTGCTGAAAAAGTTAATAAGAACCTAGTTTATTGGAATATAGGAAATTTAGATTTTTAAAAATTATAATAAAATTTAATAATATATGTTCTTCCAGTATTTTATAATGATATTTTATTTTAATAGATATCTGGATGAGAGCCCAAAATATTGAAAAATATTGATGCTATTCTTCATAATCCAAATTTCTTACTTTTGATGAATACACTTTTGTTTGCATATTTTTTTTCGGCTTTCTTACGTCCCTGTCTGTGAATCACAACTGATCATCCTCAGGGAAATATGCTTAAAGCTAGTCAAAAGCTTAAAGCCATCAAAGGCTTTTTGATTTGTCTATTTGTGTATATCCGTGCAGAAAAAATACTTGAACCCAAGCCATGCAAGACAGTTAACTCTCAGGAGGTTAAAAAATCGTGTTAGTTCATTTCTGGTCGAAATTAAAGTTTTCAACTTAAAACTGAAAGAACTTTAAAACATATAATGATTCGAATGTTATTTTAACTTCATCTCTTTTTTAGCACCTGTCGCACACGAAAGTGACAATCAGCCAATATGCTGATAAAAAATAAAATAGCTATGGTATGTGAGACAAGGAGAAGGATACTACCCAGCAACACCTCTTCCCGGTCTTGAATTAGGTCCTTAATTCAGGAAAGATCTCTCATCCAGATCCTTTTTAATCGTCTTCTAATGGACATGCCAGACGTAGCCATATCCTTTCTTAGTCTGTTCTTATATCCGTGAAGTTTATTATGAAAACGGAAATAAATATTAAGAATGTGTTGATCGATAGCTAGTTGTTTAAATATCAAGAAGCTTCTGTTATCAGTCATAACATTTTGGTTTGAATAGATTGTAGTTTTTATAAGTGCGTCTTTTTTGCTAAATCGTAAATCTGTGAGGCGTACGTACATATAGTTTTAAGCAAGTATGTGTATTAATTTAGTTTCAGCCTAATTTACAGTTTGGATGATTTGGAAAAAAGAGAGTACTGTAATTCCAGTCGTTTGTTAAGAGTCTTTCTTTTCATTTTGGCGTGTGGGTCCCAGGAAATCCTTAGGTCGTATGTTAGTCCAATGTAACGTACTGTGTCCGTCTGATAAAGATTCGAATGATACCATTAATCGAATTATTTGGAAACAACATTAAACAAATTTGCCTCACAGGATGACCAAGCGACTGCTGTATAAAATAGTGGTAAACTCGATCTCGCAGATGTGACCTAGAGCCGTGTTTATAGACAAGAAGAGGCGGATCTAGAAAGTTATTTTTACAAGGATATGTGGGCTGGTGGGGCTGCAGAAATCAAAACGATGCCCCCTCATTTCGTCTCCTTCTCCGGCGTGGGATGGAAATGGGCGATAGGGCAGAATTAGGCCTGGGGCTATCTTGGAATAAATGGGTTGGCCATGATGAAAGCTGGGTCCCTCAGCTGCCAGTCGATCTAAGAGGCATGTGTAATTTTTTTCCATCGAGTTTCTTCAACAATTTTCTAAAAAATAAATTCCTTCATAGTGCGTGTATACATGTTTATTTTATTTTATTAATTACATAAGTTGGAGAGAGCGAAGGGAGGAGGGCAGTTATGTTTTAGCTGGAGCAACATTTAACTGTGATGGAGACGATCTGAAATAAATATTTCATTAATTAGTGTTTACTGTAACTGAAAGGAGTTCAATTTTATAATAGGGTTATTGCAAGCTTAAAAACACAGTATTATTTTTATGGTCAGAGGGAATACGTTGGTAAGTCGAAAAATGGTCCTCCTGAACTATGTGTATTGTGATCATCTACCAAGCCCTCTGCTAACAGTGAAGAAGGTGGTAACTTACAGCTCTCTTCTATTACTCGTAAAGATTAATTTAATCTTTTATTTATCAAATTCTTCACATTATGGAGAAGGGTTGGGAGATGATAACAATTATCCATCTCCACTCCTCCAGAAAAAAATGAATAACTTCATCTTTACACCCTGGTTATTACTTTACCCCACAACATTTTTAAACTCACTGCCTAGCATCGGCTGCATAGGTGTTATTTTAGGTACTAAATCTACTCTAAAATCCATCGATCACAACTGCTAATGGAAAAGTATATCAAAACACTTTTCTTCCTTAATTAAATTTCTTTGAAGTAGTCCAGTAAGTAGTAATCATTCTGGACAAAATTTAAAAGACTTTTCGCCTTGTTCAAATTCTGCTGCCCTTTTGTAAGTTGTGATCATATCCAATGGATTTTCCTCTGGCTAAAATTATTCGAAAACTCCGACTTCGGAGGCAGATCGGAAGAAAGCCCTGATAACGACTCCGAGTGACCAAGAATTCCAGGCACGGCCTTGACCGCCTTTCCAATTTCACTGGTGAAGGTTTCGGATCCACTTTCACTGCTCGGAGCTGAATTTGAATCGACCTTTGTATTTTACTTTCCGCGGCGATTGGTCGGTTGCCAGCCCACCGGTAACGACGGTCATTACCTTAATGACCGAATTAGCTACTGTTACCGGTTCGGTAACTGTTATTGGAGCGACTTGGGGACCAATAAGTGTTATTGGAACGGCGGGGGGTTGTCCATAGATTGATGTTTTTAAGAGTCGAGCATTAGAAAACTCAGTTGTTGAAGTGCTCGCTCAAAAACTCTCTCGGCCTGGACCGGATCCTTACCTACTGGTGAAGATAAAGAGAGAGATTGAGTTGTAGAATAACTCGATCATTCCACTTGATTGGATCATTGAAGTGAATGATAGATCTAAGAAATATCAACGTAACTACTAAGCTGATTTTGAACCTTTATGATACAGAATAGTAACAGCTTATCAGACCTCTTGCAGGAAATTAAATAAATAATTATAACGAAGACGTATAACATTCCAAGAAGCAGAGTAACAAATGCCACTTATCTTTATTTATTCTTTTTTTTTCGGCGACGTGACCGGACATACAAGCCACCTATTATGGTAAACTATTATTTTATCTATTCATAAAGACTATTTATAGATAATTGTTGAGAATTATAAATTTATCCAAATCGTCCCTAGAATTTAAAACTGTCAATAGTGAAAAAAACAAACGTGATTTTCATATTTTTCACTTGAAAAAGCTCTGAGCGAAACACCTATCGAATTCCAAACAATCGAGGGTTGTATTTATGTGTCTTTTGATGGAACTCGAGACTGTGGGGACGAAATAATTTCGTTATTCTTTCTGGAATTTAAGACACGAGTCAAAAACTACATACACTTAAAATCAAATAGTTTATTCCTTTATTTGTTTTCATTAATTATAAATGAATTATTCACTAATTGTAATTATTCCTCCCTCAAAGATCTGCCTCAAAATCATTAAAGAATTTTGATAATTCCCTCGAGTAAAATTATTTAAACACCGTCAAAGAGGGTTACTTTGTGCAAGGTTTTGAACTTAATTGATATTCTGTGTTTTCGGCCTACTCAGAGAAGTCAGAAAAATCTGAAATTTATATTTCAGCTTCCTTAGAGTATAAAAGAAATAAAAAGTCCCTAGTTTGCACCGCGTTGATAAATTTATTTTTGGTTTATTAAAAAGTGAAGAAAGGTATATGGATAGGTTGGGAGACATTGCACTACTTTCTAAAATTCATTAAAAACATCTGAAAATCAATAAGTAGTAAAATTTAAAGCTGTCTCCATCAATAAGAAGAACCACTAAGAACTTAAGATTAAGAATAAAATAAAAAGTTTTTTTTTTAATTCTATGAAAAATATGAATATTTCTTTTTCAAACTTAATATTTTTCCCTGAAGTAAAACTAGAGCAAAATAATAAAAAAATATATCGAAACAGAACTTTTATTCAATATAAATCTAGACCAAAATAAATCTAAATTATATATATATTTTTTATTTACAAAAAATATTTATTAGACTTTAGATGGTTCACAAATTCAGGTACTCTAACCAATTTTCTGATGATTGATATCACACATGGTTCACCTATCCCATCCAATTCACCTCCACGCTTACTAGAGCAAAGCATCCGCATATATCTGCAATTTCCGGAACAAAGTTACACTTTTGGAAAATGCGACTAAGCAACTCGGTCAACTGATGTAGGCACATTCAATAAGGAATTTAACCCTTTTCTGACCAAGATGTCCAAATGGATACCACTACTTTGTAATTTTAAAAAAAAATGCATTAAAATTACAGAGTAGTGTAAGCCATTGCTATTTCTTTGGTTAAAACACTAATAGCTGACCATACTAGACCAGATGACAGCTTTTACTACTCTGTAACGTTTAATGCATCTCTTTTTTTTTTTAATTACACAGTAGTAGTATCCATTTGAACATCTTGGCCAGAAAAAGGTGATTTGAACTTCATCAAATATTAAAATATGTTCGAACACGCGTACGTCCGCCTGAGTATTTATTTTTTCACAGTCAAATCACTACTTTATTTTATCAATAATTTTTCCAAATAATATAATAATATTTGAGGAATTATGATGAAACGCGTCTCCTCATATGATTCAAGTAAAGGGTGCATATTAATTAAAAATTTAATTTATATTAAATTCAATTTCAGAATTATTAAAATCATTTAATTATTTACATCTATTATAAAAATTGTAGGTTTCAACATTTTGAAAATTTAACAGTCGTAATCTCGTACGAAAAATCATTTAAAATTTTTTACATAGCTTCAACCTCATTGAAGTAAATGCTATTTTTAATTCTAATTAAAAATAGAGATTACTAATAAATAATACTTCTATCGAAGCAATTTTATCTAGCACCAAACCGTTGACCTGTCTTACAATTAGACATTCTAGATAAGAATGATATAGTTTTGGTATTGATTACGCAATCACATAAGAGCAAATACTAATAATTTGTTTTCAACAGTTAGGCAAATAAAAAATACGAGGTTTAAATATATTATCATAAATTTGTGTTTAATGTTAGGTGAAGTTTGATTATGAAACGCAAAAGATATTCAATAATTCAAATGTAAATTAAATTATTTTTAAAATGAACTTTATATATATATCATCGCTTAAAGAGATCAATCTGTGAGGGAATACCTCAAAATTTATTATGAGTAATTTTTAAAACCGATTAAAATAGATCTATTTTCAATGTACTTTTTGAAAAGAAAACCAGTTTTTTCTAGAGATATTGGTTGGTTTTTTACAGTCCTTCAAAATGTGTTAGTCATTTTTGCCCCACTCTATTCGTGTTCAACACAATATCGCATTAACCCTAAGTCTAGCTGCTATTAGTAAATTTATGAAAAGAAACAGGCTGGGTGATCTTGGCCAGGCCAAATAAAGTATTGTCTAGGAGTACCGGCCTTCCCTGTCTGTCAACACTGCAATCACAAACGTGCGCAAAAGAAACACCTGCAAAAATACGATTATTTCTTAGGGAATTAGTGATGATGATATTTTACTACTTAGTCTATTTACTTATAACAGAAGCGAAAAACTTTGCAATGGCCTGTTGCTGGTACAACCCCTAGAAGACTTGATCTTCAGCATCCTAAGGAAGGAGAGAGCCATCGACCTTGCGGCCAAGGACACAGAACCAGGCCTTTGGGTCACCTTCCATCCATCTGTTTTCTCTGCAGGAATCCTCTTCGCTGTCTTTTAGAACTTCTCAATTATCCATCTATGTCATTACTGACAGCGCCTACTTTCTCGCCCGTTTAAAACTGTACCTCCACGGCTTCTGTGGGGTTTTATTTCTTTTTTTTACGAAATCGTTTTCTTCGAAAAATGAGACAATTGGCAGAACAATCGATGGGAGGAAAGAGTTCAAACAAGGGGGAAAAATTCGCCATGCCTGTTATCGGAAATATAACAACAGCCACGATAATCATAAAAGTAACTGCTGGTATTATATCAGTTCAAAAAAGTGATGGATTTTTAGAGGCTTTACAGAATTGTTTAAGGAAAGATCTTTAACATTTTGAATAATAATGAACCGTTTATTGTACAGATCCATAACTATTTTAACTTTTTTAGAGTGGTATCAGGGTTTACGTATTGAATCTGCCCCTTCTTATCTGATATTACAAAGCATTCTTTTAAATATTTATCTAGTCATATTTTTCTCTCATTAGATGCATCTGATGGTAGTTTGGTTTAAATTATATTTGGGATAAAATTCAAGGGAAAAAGCCAAAACATTTGGAAAACTTATTTATTTTCCACCCTTTAAATTTGAAAGTGAATTATCCAGAGAATACACAAGTATTATCTTCTTGAAAAATATAATTGAAGGGCTCAATGTTTTTGTTTTTTTTTAATTTTATATAAGATGTGCCAGAAATCTAAAAAAATAAATAATAAAAATAAAATGGTAGAAATGTTATGGCCTAAAACAGAAATTTTGAAAAGAAAATGTTATAAGGAACGTACTTAACTGATAAATTCATATAATACAAATTCATAATACTAATTAATTTAAGAAAAAAAAATTATTGATAAATTAATGATTTATAAATTATAAAAACGGTAAAAAAAGTAAGTGAAAGTAGGTAATGTTTTCTGAGCAAACTAGACTCTGGCGTGGAACTGTATTTGGGAGACAGGAAACGACTCACTAGGCTTTCTCTTTGGATCCTTTAATACGGCCGTAACTGCGTGAGCATGGTCATTACCATGGTATTATGAAAAAAAATTAATCAGCTTACAACTTCTTTTTATTAAATCCTTCAACAATAGATTTTCTTTAGTCAAGTTTCCCTTTAGAAAATAGGGTTTCACACTCATTTTCTTATTTGTTGAAAGGCCAAACACCGATCAGATGCGACATTAAATAGAATCTTATGGGTATTTAATAAATACTTTTTCAACTAACTAAAGTAGAAGTACGGTAATCGGTGAATATTTTTTTTCTAGATTACAAGTTATTCAACAAATCTTTTAGGGCTACCTAATAAAAAAATGTTTAACAAAAGTCGTATTCGTACCTTATTTAATCGAATCCTTCTTTCTTTTAAACTGCTTACAAGATCGGTGGTTCAACAAACCACTTGTCTGGGCCTGCTCCAAGAGCCTCTGAGAGTTGCATCAATCCAATTTCTGGTATTTAGCAGGATCCTCACCTCAGTGATCACTCTTTCCAACCACCTTACATTAGACCTTCCAACTTTCCTGGTTCGATGGAGTTCCTCTATCATTAGTTTTTATAAAAATAAAAAGACGCTGTCTTCCTACACAGTTTTTATTTCCTTCGCGACCGGTTTCGTTCTCTAAACCTTCATCAGGCTAATACGCGAATTGAACTAGCGAGCCTTCTCCCGTTGCTTGTCAATTGAGGACTCTAGTAACGGAGGAGGGCCGTCGCAGGTTTAAAGTAAGAATTAGTCTGACGTTCTAGAGAGCGAAACCGGTCGTGATGGAAATAAATACTGTACTGGAAGACGTCTTTTTATTCTTATAATAGATATTCCTGTAATATCGAGCAATAATCATCACCAACCCAAACTCACTGGCAGATCTTGGAGTATAGGGATTGGAAACCGTAAATACAAGATAATTCCGAAAATGGTGATCTACTCTTCAAGATAGTCAAATGAAACCTCTTTGACATAAAGATAAACAAACATATAATCTATGAATGCTCATCATAATCATAAAAGTCCTTTTTAATTTAATAAATAATGAAACAAGAGAAATTTAAAGACAACCCAAAAATCATTTTTCAAATTTATTAATTTAGAAATCTGTAACGATCATTAACTTGTGTAACACGTTATTCCTAGCCTTACATTTCTACCGTAATGGGAAGTCCATTGGTGCAAGAAAACATGAAACCACTAAATTCAACCGCCCAATTAAGGATCTACTTCCTTCCTCATTCATTCTACTTCCTCTATTATTTCAGTTAATGTAGGTTTTGTTGGTTTCACTCTAATTTGTTAGTAACAGAGCTTTCTGAAAAAATATAAGACAAAAAATAGCAGACACCCTTCTGCAATCTTGAGAGAAATAATTGCTGAATATAACCTGAAATAAGCAAGATGAATGATTATATAATGTTTTCTACAAAATTAAATTCGTACTCTTTTTCTTTAAAAAAAGATAGAGAATTTAACTGAGACCACCCTGTTTATATATAATTATAACTTTATACATAAAATGTAATATTAAATTCATGTATGATACATTTTTAGGAAATTTAAAAACCTAACTTCTTACAATTTCTTTATTATAATATTATTTTTCTCCAATGATTCCTACTGTCAGTCCATCCTCAGGAGGTTTCTTATTTATCACTGCCCAGTTCATCTTGGATTTTATGTCTTGCTTATTTAGTTTCCATTTTATATTTTTCATAAACTTATTGTTTATTTCTTCTTATTTAAAAAAAACTTTTTATTGTATTTTTTTAAATCTAAACTTGTCCGTTTTATCTCTAACTGCTTATGATGTGAACTATTTTATTAACATTTTATAAACTGACCCATGCACCTATATGGTGTTATCTCGGCTAGGCATAAAAGTTTATCATACATTAATTAAATACATTGCCTTGGAAAAATAAAAGTATTTATATATAGCAATATTAATTTACTTTTTTTAATTTCAGATAATTTTAGTGGCCACAGGCCTCTGTGGGTCAGCTGAAGAAATAGCAAGAAACAGTAGATTAAGATTTCCCAGTGAAATACCCCAACAGGTATTTAGAAGGTTCATTTTTATAACAAAAAATTATCTGAAATATAATTAAAATAATCTTAAATCACATATATTTTTCAGGTTGAAATGGGACCTCAGCTATTTGAATCCGAAACTCAAGTACTGCCGATGGTCATTCATGGAAATGCTGCAGTTAACACACCACACATGATATACACAAAGGTATTATCACTATTTTAAATTTAATTTCTAAAGCTGGTCAGTAGGCTCTTCTTCCCCCAAATTGATGGGATTCTTCAATTTTAAATTTCATATAAATGGATTAAATACATGCAGGAGATATTATTAATTTTAAGCAATTTATGTAAATAATCATCTAAGTTGAAATCAGTAATGATTATAAAATACTATAAAACATAAGACATCTAATTGTTACTGAAAAAAGAAATTATAAAAAAAGGAATATATTATTGAAAAGTAAAAGAAATTTAATTTTCAGCAGGCTCCTTCAACTATCAACCCCTTCGGCCAAATAGGCCACAAAGGATATTCAGAAGGTCTCATCATGCCCTACTACCAGCCTCCAGAAAGGCAACAAACAGAATTTCACCAAACCATGCCACCTCCTTTGAGAGCAACACCATATGGACCACCAAAAGCAGTGACAAGCAACTTACAAGGAAACAGGCAGCCCACCTTACAGGCACCCTATAGAAATCAAGAAAGGCAGCCAGACAGGTAAAGACATTATATCTATAAGAATTGTGCATAAGTGTGCAAGTCGAAAATTATAGCTTTTCAAGCCAGATATTTCAAATTTAAATTAAATTGAGACTTTATAGGAATCTTGTGATTTCAAATAGCAATATTTTTTCTGATTTGACCAGTTTCCTTTCTGATTTGTATTATGGGCATGATGTATGATGGGTAGAAGTGAACTTTTTAAACCCAGTAGTGGACCTAAACCATTTTGGTCATAAATCGACTTGCACAATCCTTACATATATGCTTGGTCATTTAATTTTTTATTAATCATTTATCATTATCATTTATTTTTATATTAAATAGATGTGTACTACTTTGCCTTATTGCCATTCACCATTGGTCAAAGACCTTTCTTGATTTTTCCTTTTTATTAATATTCTTAGTAATAGATTGAAAAAAAAAGTTTTATTAAAGCTCAAAAATAAATATTTTTTTTCTAGAAAATCTTTATACATAAAACTGAATCCTTTATAACTTCCATAACAAATGTTTATCATCTATGCGAAATACCAGTAAGAAGATATAACTGAAAACTCAAAATATTTGGTTCTCGATGAGTACAACTGGGAGGGTTAAAAACTTAAAGTTTTTACTAAGGGCACAATTTAAAAAAAAAAAAAAAATTACTTTATGTTTTGAAAATTGACCCCCTTTTTTTCCTTCTCCATTTCGTGGAATTTAATACAACTTTCTTAGCACAGCATTGAATCATTGAATTAAATATTCCTCACAAAACATTCATACTTTTGACTTACATTGAACAAATTTTTTCATAGAATGTAAATCTTGTGTGCCACCAGTTCTACCATATATGAAGAATAAATGTTTTCAGAAATTTTGATTTTTTTCATAAAGTAGCGAATACTCAAACTAAAATCACATTCTTATCAATAAAAATGACTTAAACCTTTAGGAAATGCTATGCTTTTTCTAATTACAAGTTGAACTTTTTGCTAGTTCAGATATTCAATTCTTATAAACCATAGCCCACCATCTAAAATCTTACATCATGACTAAATTTATGAGTATAAATACAAAATTATGAAAAGAAAAACATTAAAAATACAGAAAAATATATTTTAGTTATAATTTTAGTTAAATATATTAAAAATATATTTTTAGTTACAAATTAATCAAAAAACTTATTCTACAGTATTGCCATAATGTTTACACCATGTATAATAAATAATTAGTAACTTTTGACCTTCAATCTAGATAAGTTGTTTTATAAACTAATTTATAATTAGATAGAAACAAACATCTTGACAAATAAACTTTATTTAGAAAGACTACTTGTTAGCACTTTTAGTTATCATACTTATTTTTATCAGACAACTAAAAAAGAAGAAAAATATACAGAATAAATTATAATTTCTTTTTTTTTTTTAAAGATGCTAAATATATATTTATTAAACATTTTTGTCCTATTGAGATCAAGGATCCTCTATGCTTTTAATAAAATTTTCATTTTTCCTTTGTTGTAGGCACCGATTTGGATCTCACAGAGTACCACTGATACAGCAAACAAAACAGAAACCACAAAGTCAATACCCCCTAAAACAGCATCGCCCTTCTAGTCAGTATCATAAGGACGTCCAACATCAACAACCAGATACAATGTTTAAATATTCAATTCTAACAAACCACAGCCCTTTACCTAAAATCCCACATACAGAGAAATTTGAGCAAGACTTCTTCAAGAGCCATAAGCAACCTATTTATATAAAAAATAAGAGACCAGCCAATCATCAGAAACAACCATTCCATCATGATGATGATACTTCAGATTTTCCTGAGGATTCATCAGAATTTGATCAAGGGATACCAGACTGGCAAATTAAAGGAAATTTCTATGATACCCCAGAGGAGCACGATTCATTTTTCTACAAGAAGAATAAGAACAAAAATCCACATACCGGTTTAAGTTCTAGTAACAAACACCATTTCAATAGTGACTTTTCTTTTTCTCATGATTTCTCAGATTTTCCATCTTTCCAAAGCACTAAAAATAAAAGATACCCACATATGAAACCCGGTTCCAATAACAAACGAGAGGAAATAAAAGCTGTATATGAACCCAGCCAAGAAAATGTAAATCAAGACTATAATACTGGCTTCAAGCTCAAAAAGTACTTTCCTAAATCCCCAAATCAACGTGATCGGACCAAATCAGAAGATTTCTCGAGCCATGAAAATTACTCTGGAGAGAAATTTTTTTCAGACTATGATTTTCCAGAGCATTTTCATATACAGAACGAAGATGAGCCTATCAACTCAAACTTTGGATCCGAATGGATCCCAATCAATGCCCCAGAAGGTGTACCGGCTAAGTCATATGACATACCCCCTCCTAATCTTTCAAGAGGTGGATTGAAAGACAGAAATATAATCAGACGAGAATATCCTCATGATCGTGAAGATTCAAACCTTGTTTATGGTGTACAAAAACCAAATAATTCTGAAGAAGTTGTATCAGCTGTTGTAAGGGTCAAACAGTAAATTATAAGGAAATACGATGCCAGGCTCTTGCGGATATTACATATAACAAAATTTAACCAGTAAAGTACAAACGATTCATAAAGTTTTTTATAAATACTAATTGATAATTGTTAAAATGACTTTTCAAAGAAGAGTATATGTGATGATTACATAATATATCAGCTTCTGCAATAGATATTAAGTTATCACTTTTACTCATAAATTAGATCAATTAGAAAAAATTTCAATGATGCAAAACTCAGCAATAACATTGTACAGATATGGTGCTGAAAAATGAACCTTCATTAAAAGTATGAAATTATTTTTGGAATATAGACTAAATTAACAATTGAAGTTCAAGTATATTAAATTTAAAATATGTATTATATTACTATCTAGAGACATGTTTACAACAAGCCTAGGTAAATTTT
Organism: Rhaphigaster nebulosa; assembly: GCA_948150685.1. Classification (NCBI taxonomy): domain Eukaryota; kingdom Metazoa; phylum Arthropoda; class Insecta; order Hemiptera; family Pentatomidae; genus Rhaphigaster; species Rhaphigaster nebulosa. The sequence goes on from OX411311.1 coordinate 103,300,225, forward strand.
ATTTCGAATAATGAGTAAAAAATAACAAATAAATTAACTTTATTTATTATTTCAAAAATATTATATAAATCAATTCTATCCAAGAAAAGTTTTCTAACTCAAAACATCGCATTTTCAAGTAATCTGCAAAAACTTAAGTGTAGGGGAGATCGTTGTATCTATGAACACTGCTCATAAAAAAATGGTTTAACTAGGTTTATATCAGATAGGAGTTTCATGTTTGCCTCTCTTACAGTGCAGCAAAGTGATATACATGGCACTCCTACCCGATCTTTATCGAGTTAACTCAATTCCTTACCAGCAGCGGTCTCCTCTACTTATGAAGTATTTTTTACTTCTATAGCATCACATCTTAAACTTCAAATCTGATTGACAGAGAATACTTTTCATAGAAATGTCCTAACTCAAAAAGAATTTATTATAACCACAAATTTTCATCTGCATGTTGACACATTATACTTTAAAAAGAATTAAAAACCAAACTTTAAAATCTTCTTCTCCCTTTACAATGTGACATTGAAAACTTAAAAGTTGTTTTTTCACAGAAATTGCAAATTTTGAGTTGGGGCACTCTTCTTTCAAAGGAAGGATATATATGTTTTATTGTGTTCATTCGTTATTCCTGAATAAATAATTAATAAAGCATTTCCAAATCTCTACTCGCAAAAAAAAAAAAATTCTAATCATTAATACATGTTTTTATTTGGGAATAAATCTTTATTTCAAAATTTTTTTATTCTATAAATATATAATATTTATAGACGAAACTTTTATATGAGAGTTAAATAAGGTTTATAGAAAGTCATCATCGTTGTTTGTATGATAAGTAAAAGCTATTATATATATATGCATGGCTTGGTTGGCTGTGAAACTACTATGTATTGGGTACATATTTTTCTGAAAATTAGATTTACAAAGTAGTCTATGTTCGCTGAGTGAATTTATCTCTCTTCATAAGCCTTTAATCTTTATTTGATGTTAAGAAATATGATTAAACTACAAGTTTTTCTGTATTTATGCTAATTTATAGAATATTAAGAATAATTTAATTGAAAAATGCAATAAGAAAAACTAAACTTAAGGCTGATCATAATTTTATTTATTTATTCAGTAATTAATTATTTATTTTCATTGGATTTCTTTATATAAATGATTAACTGCTATCAGATATAATACAAATTTAAATTATAATTGTTTAAAATGAAATTTGTATATAGTATAGAATGACTAGAATATATACTTTGTATTCAGACATGACAATATAAATAATAATTAAAGGGACACATTAAGTCTCCTTTGAAGTAATCAATGTGATTAAATAAATTATTTACCAATAAAATGAAATATAAATAAAAACAACATTTAACTAGTAAACTAACAGAGCTAATACAGTTCAATTTGTATCTATATCGTGGGTTTATATAAACATAATATTGTTTTGTTACATTACACTTTGTGCAAAATTGTTATTAGTTTAAGACTTAGAGATTCTAGGAAATAAATTTGTTTTTTGTTTTACAGATCTATTTTTATTTTTCCCATTCTATTTAGTTTCTTTCACAAGGTTCTTTGTAGGTAAAATTGATATAGTCAAATACGTCTTTCTCAGAACTGACTGGCAGCGGCTCACCAGGAACACCTAAAATAAATATGATACACTCGATCAAACTCCAAAACTAAACCAAATGAAATCTAAGAAGAATGACAAAAAGGCTAAATAAGTAATGGCAAAGTAATTATAGAAAACATAACTATAAACCAAAAAATTGGGTGTGGTAAACATATATTTCATAATTAATGAACTAAATAATCCCTAAGCCATCAAAGGTAAATAAATTATGGTAGCACGTAAAAAAAATATATATATAGTTTTCCAAGTCCAAACTTAACCCGTTTTACACTCCAAAAAAGTCTATCTATCTTGGTCTTCATCTCTAATTTTCCCACCCTACTCGTTCTCCTAAACTACAAAACCATTTCCATTAATTTTACAGGAATGTAACTATTAGTTCAGATTCACAGTTTTCAAAAATATATAAAATAAAATAAATAAATAATACTAATAGTAATGAAAGTCACCTATGGGATTAGAGATTAAGGCAGTCAAAGTAAAGTCTGTTTCACCAGAACAAAGCCTGGGACAGTTACATTATAAGCAAAAAAGTAATATTTTTTACACAATACAACAGCAATATTTCAAATATTTTAATTCAGAGTAAGGTTTTTTTTTCTTAAATATTTAGATTTAATACTTTAACTATAAACAAAATTTACCTGTTGAACCAAGTGGTCGAATGCAGTACTCATTGAGAGTAAAACCTTCTTGTATTGCATGAGCACGCATTTCTTTATTAAACATATCACTACCAGTAAAGTATAGCGTAGCACAGTGATACTGATCATGTGGTGTAAGTCTTATATCGAGTCTTCTTGCAATCTCACTTATTTTACAGACACCCTGTCGATAATAATATTATTAAACATAAAAATCTTTATGTATAATATATTATATTATGTGATCAATACCATAAATTTGACATCTCCTAAGGATATAGTGTCTATAACCAAAGACATTTCTTCCAGTTTATTAACAACTTTTTTCAGTAAATTTGAAGCAAGACCCTTTTCTGAACATGCAGAAGTAAATTGAGGATGAGTGATAAGGACGTCTATGTCCCCACTTTCTGTTTTTCCTCGCCTTCCAAAAAAAAAATTCATTATACAAATACAAAAATTATTTAAGAAAAGAGAAATATCCTTACCTGTAACTCCCGCATATAGTTATTAAATATTCTGGGTCTAATGAATGAATGTTTTTACGAATTTTATTTTCAATGAGCTCAATTTCAGCCCGGGGAATCTTCTTTTCAAAATCTTCCAGGTACCTGCACAACCATGCCGATTATGTAATTTAATCATTTTTTTTTTTCAAATATAATAAACTATTACTAATTGTCGTAGCAGTGTTTTTTTTATTTAGAAAAGGAGAATGTGAGGAGTAAACTAACAGATAACCAAAGTGAGAAAGCATTACTAGATTTCCAAGTACAAAAGAGGACTGCAAAAATGTTAGCTTAGGAGGGTTTAGTCAGTAAATTAAAGATACATTTTACAGTAAGCAGACATTTTTTTTTTTAATGTACAAAGAAAAAACTAGTGACTAATTTCAAGCTTTGAGATCAAGAATATATATGCATACACTACTAAGAGTTTAAACAACACGCTATAATCAATATTTTTTAAATAAAATTTATCAACTATGGTTGTATATTATCTCATAAATTAGCTGAATATCACACAAGATCAGGAAATTCCAGAAATTTATGAAGTAAAATTTTTACTTGAGATTAGAAAGAATTTATTAATTCTCACTCTTCGATCAATAGTAAGATGCATTCTAAGAAGGTCCTTTTGTTTTTTTGTTACTTTTAGTAGACATTTCTTGGTGATAAGTAGGCCCAGATGATGAAGCAATAGACAGCCCATTGTATAATATCGAAAAATTTTCTGAGCTGTGACTGATTTTTTTTTTTATTAATTATTATTATTATTTGTTTTATCTTGTTTCTTTTTTTAAATTTTCATTCCTTTGGCAGGTGATACATTTGAGAGTGAATGACCATCTATCATTGGGCACAATGCCTGTTGGTGAAATATTGTAATAAATAAATGATGGGTAATTACCAGAATGGGCATAGATTCATTCTAAATTACCAAGATGGAATTGAATCCACAATGTTCAGAACTAGATATATATGGGCCCATACCACCACAGTTTCATAATCACCATTATATGTAAAGGAAAAGAGAAAATCAAGTAATGAATTGGAGTAAACTATCAAAATTTCATGTTTTTCCAAGTTTTGAGAAATTAATTTGATATTTAAAGTTTTTAGCTTTATTATTAAAAAAACAAAAAAATCTTACTTTAAACCAATCAATTGATGATGGTTTAGCTTATCTTTGTGATTGTGAAGATCTTTGGTACTCTTAATGCCTAACTTGAATAGTTCTTGGGCTTTTGCAGGACCGATTCCAGACACTCTCGTCAACGATTCAACAGCTATAGCAGTGTCATCATGTTTAATCTATAATATTGAGAAATCTGTAAATATTTCCCTTATCTAAATTGGTATTAATCATTTAATTATGTTATATAGTATAGCGTAAATAAATGTTTTAAATATTATTTAAAGATTTCTCTTGAAAATAAATTAATTTATTTTACAATAATACATTACATATTCTACAAATTAAAAATGAACAGCATGAAACACAAACTCTTACATTTTCTAACTTTCTGAGTTTTCCAGTTCTTATAAATTCGTCAATTTTTTCTGCAATCTTTTTACCAACCCCTTCCAATTTCCTAGCTTCTTCTGCAGAAGTGATTCTCTTTCCATAAGCTGCAATGGAATTTGCAGCTTTTCTGTATGCATTATGCTTATGAATATTTCGGTTAACATTCTTTTCATAATTTGCTAATTCTGCAACGAATTATACAAAATTTAATAAATGTAAACATCGCTATTAATATTTTTCAACAATCTCTTTACCAATTAAAAAATCACAAAAATCATGGTTTATGTTATCTTCTGCTGGAGCTTTTCTTTTACTCATGTTAATACCTCATCATATAGAGAATCGAATTTGGTATGTTTCAGCCAAAATGTATTAGTGCGTGTTGATAACCTGCTTAGAGGTAACATCACTTCAATAGCAAAGGCGTAGGATAATCTCTAAGAGGATAGAAGAGTACTCGTTCATCTTCCTAGGGGTAATCTGTTAAGAGGTAGCGCCATAGAGATAGCTGGTGTTAGAGTTGCATGTAGCAGCAAGAAACAAGATTTAATAGAGATTAAGCTGATCTTGATATCGATATTCTCTTAACAAATATTTGGTAACGAAGAAAGTGAGCCTAGTAATGAGAAGATAGGAAGTAGAAACTATACATCATAGAGGAAGTGACTGAATAAACGGGATTTGAAGATGAGAAGTGCATTGGAGCGACGGATGGCAGAAGGAATAGAATTCCATAAGGATGAGGATCAAAATAGGATGTTTAGATATTTAGATAGGATGATCGAATTATCGAAGGGCCAACGAACATTACTTACGATCAGCGAAGCTAATGGCACTTTCCTTAGAACTTCGCAGGAAGGTAGCCACTAACGAAAGGTATTAGTTTCTAGACTTAGTGAGGGAAAGAGGTACAACCCGGAGGATTTTCGCCCTCAAATTTGCAAATAGGAAGTCTAAACGGAGGGTATTCGCCACCTGACTTTGCGAAAAATGGATTTTCAGGCGAGGGATATTTGCTCTCGGATCTGGTATAACTTTTGATGCAACCACATTATCAGTAGCGGTCGCCGCACTAGCGCCACTCGTGCTAGCTAACTGCTTTGTATTCAATTGTAAAATTAATATTCATTAGAATTATTAAAATTATTACTGCTTCAATTAGATATTATTTAAAATTATTTGAGCTTTTAGTCGAAGTCTCGGTTGGTCAAGGGAAGTTGTGACTAAAGCAGTAATAATTTAAATTACGGTGAGAGGCCGACCTCAACTGAAAAGTATCCGTTGGAGATGAAGAGGAAATCGACAACACTAAAACTTTTAAATAATTTCTAATTAAAGCAGTGATAAATTTACTAATTCTAATTTACTAATACGAATTTTAAATTGAATACAAAGCAGCTAGTTATCACGAGTGGCGCTAATGCGGCGGCCGTACTGATAAGGCGGCTGGTTCGTAAAGTTGTTGATCTGTATAAGGGAAATCTTAGGATAGGGAAGATATCAGGGAGAAATAAAATAACCAAATTTAGGTCAAAAATAGGAGGTTGATTAACTTATCTACCTATGGGCTCAGCTTGGGAGAGGCTGAGGAGAAAACTTGTTTTGGTCGGTGAAACTCTTGACTATTTATACCGTTATATCAACATGGGCATTAAGAGTTGTTGCAATTAATAATTATTTTTGGCTTAGATCAGTATACCCCTCTACCATAGATTTATTATCAGAAAATATAATATATGTACAGATTTATTAGAAAATATTTATATCCAAAAAAATAAAAATGTTATTAAATAAATAATTATATTTTATTTTACGGGCACTGTCTAGAAGAGGGCGTGAGAACTAGCTGCAAAAGAGAAGAGACAGTCGTCGGTAATAGCTTAGCCGTCCGATACACTGTCAAAACGAAATACTTTAGATTTCAGTTATTTCTTAATAACTATGAGCTGTGAGCACTAACATTATATACAATTGAAACCGCTATAACATTACGTTCGAATCGATTGTAAGTTCAAATCGATATGGAATTATTATTCCTAAAGGAATTCCCATACATTTTTCATCAAGTTGAAATTTTTAAACAAAATAACCGTTTTTACTATCCATAATTATCTATTTTTAAATAAAATAAACTTCTTTATTGTCAATGAAATGTTTCTGTCTGTTTAAGTCATAATACCTCCGTTAACAAGTAGCTTATTTGGTTAGATCTCGACCTCATCTCCATTCCCTATCTCGGTCATAGATGAAGGCCTCATTCACACTCAACGATTTTATCCGTGAAAATAATAGCGGACGATACACTATACACGATATTATCCGATCATTGACAGAATGAGTGAATGAGTGAAACCGACTGAAAGAAGAAACATAAGTTCCAAACTTTGTCTTCAGAAGTTTCCTTATGGTTTACTTAGATCATTTTTCTTAACGTGAAAGGCAGTATTTCTGCTCTTTTTAAGCTAGCAGTTTATCAAATATAAATATGAAGCCTGTTCCATTAACTTTCCATATATTTTTCAGAGTTCATTCTTGTCATAATTATTTTCACATGATGCAGTGTAATTTACCATTTTTTTTAAGTAGCGGTAGATTTAATTTTTCAATGTACAAAAAAAAAAAAAAAAAAACTGTCGAATATGAGAAGCCAATAATCTCTGTAAAATATTGTCTGACATTTCATTTACATGGACGAATTTGTTGAATGTGAAAGAGGTATATGGTATGAAATAATCACCGATCATCTTCTAAATTATCTCAAGAATGCTATTGCACGACAAACCAATCAGAAACAGCAATGGATCCAGATTTTTTACAGCTTTTTGATGTATGTTGATGAGCCGATAATTTTTTCAGTGAGAAACCATTTTTCCTTCTTGACAGTCAGAAATACTTCATTTAAACTTCAAAGAATAATCTAAAGTGATAAATATATATTGTCCATAATTTATGTTCCAATTAAAGTCTACATTGAATTATAAATAAACTCTACAAAAATTTCATGAAATAACTTTTTGCCAGACTGATGATTCATCTGGAGTGATGGAGTAATGAAAAATGTTAACAGATGGTCTTGGATTCACTATTCAGTACATTACATCTAGTTGAATTTTACTCATCTCTGCTGTGAAATGAGTTATCCCCAAACTAAAAAATGTGGTGCGGTGTGCGCATCACACAACTTTCCCTTACCGTCCTTTAATAATTATCTTTTTAATATAATTTTAAAGAGTTCACGTAAACAATACTAGAAATAAACTCAGCAGCATTCACTTCTTCACAGCTTCTCCCACTTAAATACTTAATTACAGTTTTTTAAACAATTTTAATACAACAATTCTGAACACTACCTATATATTTAAAGTTTGTCAAGTTGAAAATAAATTTTATAAGTTTAGGTTTAGTTTCCATGGAAACAGTTTGTTTCCATTAAATAATATAAAAGTAGAAATTATTAAGTTAATTTCTGCTTTTGTATTCTTAAATTACATTATTGCAGAGCGTATTTTTGACAGCAGATTGGTGGATTGGTGGATTGGTGGGAAGAGATTCGGTCGCATTCGTCTCCTTTCGGATGCGCTTGGTTACCCATCTAGGATCTCGTAATCCTCATAAGATACGCTGTATCTTTGTTAATACTGGTCCGATTTTGATGATCCTTTATTTGTTTTTTAGATAATTTAATAACCTTTCATACAATTCCATTCATAATTTACTATAAATTGCTTGCTTTTTAAGTTAAGCGCAAATAAAACATTCTTTTCATCAGAACTTTTTTTCCTGCATTTTTAGTTGATATACTACATTTATGAAAAGATAAAGGCCTGCAAGGAGAAGACCTTAGGCAAATTTCATAAAAATCGTTGGAACCGTTTACGAGAAAATTGTAAAATCCATGATATAAAAGCTACTTCCGTTAAGCCCGATGCTCTCTATCTTTGCTAATACTCGTCCGATTTTGATGATTCTTTTATTTTTTTTATAGATAATTTAATTACTTTTCATTCAATTCTATACATTCATAAAAATGCATACTTTTGAAGTTATGCGCAAATAATATATTCTTTTCATCATAACTTTTTTTCCTGAATTTCCTCGGTGATGTATTACAAATGAAAAGTTAAAGGCCTTTATGAAGAATAATTTAGGCAAGTTTCTTTAAAATCGTTAGAGCCGTTTTCGAGAAAATTGTAAAAAAGTGTAAAATCGAATATATAAAGTGTCACTTCCGGTTAGTCGATTTTGACGAAAAAGTTGCTGTAACATCACATACATGTGCCTACCTTAAATACGTAATTTCAGTATCGTACAACTTTTCGTTTTTGAGCTAGGCTTTTCACATACACACAGACACACAGACCATTTTGAATTCCAGGGGACCTTAAAACGTTGAAAACTCGAATTCGAAAATTTTCACGATCGCAATACTTCTCCTTACTATATACATCGTATATAGATAAGGAAAAGTAAAAATAGTGTTATCGGATGGCTGCTCAATTAGTGGGTAGAGGTTGAATGATGGAAGAGTCTTCATGATAACAAATAAAGTATCAATATATAATTTAATCATGATTCTCAGTTTTATGATTTAAATTTAGCTGATTGATTTAATTATTTAAGATATTTAATTACACCTATTCATATTTCATTTACACATATTTCATTTTTACATATACACATATTTCATTTTACCCTTTGTTACTTACTGGGTCATTTTCATTTAAAATAGAACTTTGATATTCAAATTATTTGAGTGGCTATCATAGAAAAAATAGTTTTGTTTATTGACTTCTAGGGTTGAATATTGTAGATTGGCATATCAAATTGAATTAATAAGGGCCATTCATTTTTAATTTAAATTGTTCAATATTCTTTTATAAAAAATAAAAAAAAAATATTAAAATAACCTCCATAAAGTTGTCAATTTGTAAATTTGAAAGTCATACAGAAATCTTGAAAATTAAAATACGAAAAGTCTGGATCCCACTGTTTCGTTAATACCTATATTAGTCGCAAATACTGAAAAATATTGTTTAAAATGCGTTTTAGAGGATTTGGTGGAGATTTTAGTTGTATCTGTCAATGTATCAATTACATTACGTCTTTTAGATTCGGAGAAGGAAAGCGAAAAAAGGAGTTCTTGAGACCAGGCATTGTTGCCAGTGAATTGCAACTCGGTTCCCGACTCAACCGCTGGTAGATAGATGCCCCTTTCCATGAAAATATGGTGCCTATTTTTTTAATATATCATCTGTATGTCCATTACCTTACCGTCGTTTTTTTTTTTTTTTAACTTAATTAAGTTATTCGTTCTCCATATTTTATTGAGCTTTTGTAGTCATGGACCCTCAAGTTGAATTTTCTCAAGTTAATTACATTTGATAACTAATTGGTGTAAACAAGTTAAAAAAAATTGTCAAGATTTAACTTGCTCAGATTTCAAAATTGTCACTTTATTTTAAAATGACCTTCAAATATTACTCTTAACCATGAAATGTTACCACAATTTTATCAAGTTACTTCATGTGTTACCTTCATTTTATTAACTAAGAAATCGTGAAATATGTTGATAATTACTAACAAAAACGTTCTATTTCTTCAACTTTTACTTCTTTTTTGCCATTTGTGCCTATATCAGTTTGTTTTTATTACTGTACTTTTGTTTTAATTATAAAAATCTCATGAGAAAATAATTAAGAGTAAACTTTTAAGAACCATATTTGGGTGACAATGTATAATAAATCATAATGATGGTATAATATACCGAAGTAATTCTTCATTCTTTGGTTTTGCCTGCTTGCAACTAAGCAAGTTCAGCTATTTAACCATAAAAAAAAAAAAAAAATGTCTACCATAATAATTAGATATTTTTAGTCTCTTATTACAAATATGGAAAGAAACTTAGAAATAATATAATTCTGTATTATAAAAAATGTCTTTTTCTAAAAAATAAAGAAAGTTGATGATAGCATTGAAATATTTTATTGTTATTATAGTTTTTTTTTTAAATTATGACTATTTTTTAAATGTTTTTGCTTATTCTAGTTTAAGTTTTTTTTTAAATTTTGTTTTGTTTCAAACTATGTTTAGTTTCATTCTGATTTCAGAGTTGAGCTTAATTTAAAATTCTTTTTTATTTAAAAATACTACATGTACCATTTTCATATTAATGTTTTAGGTAATTTATTTACTAAATTGAGAAAACAAAATAAAAAGATAATATTTTCTACATTTAATTTATTTTTATCAAATAGATATAAACAACTTAAATTTTGAAAGCTTACTTGGGAGATTAACTATAAGAACTGTGAATTTTTTTTTTCAAAATAACTCCATTCATGATGCTATTTTTATTTTAATACAATATAATTCACAATTATCTGGGTAACATAGACATAATATCTAAATCACATAAAAATAAAATTGAATATGATAAATTAATTAAATATAATGCAGCAAATTGCTGTAGTTATTTCGCCATAATACTCAGTTGAACATAAATTTCAGTCCTGCAATAACAAAACAAACATCTGACAATAAACAAAAACAATATTTACAAAACCTGTTGTTTTGTTATTTAAGTCATATTATGTTCAATCTCAACTATATTATTAAAAAAATAACTAAAAGATACAAATTTTTTCAAGGAAATTGTGTACATAATTTAGATTTTATTGAGGACTTCCTTCTATTTTTTCAGACTTGGGAATCACTGCAGGTTGATTTGTTGTAGTGATGGGAATTTCTCTTCCTTCAGAGATTGCTGCACCCTGAAATAAAAATAATTATTTAAGTAAAAACGATGCATCAAGAGAATTTTATAATTATTAATAGATTTAATTAAATTGAATGTGTGTGTTGTGTAAATTATGTTTGTTGTAGTATAAATATGTTTGTTGTTTAGTGAGCTTCAACAATCACCTTCTTTGGTGCCTTGAGAGTCAGTACACCATCAGATGACAAGCTGGATACAATGGTTGCTTCATCGACATCTTCTGGTACCTTGTATCTGCGAACAAATTGTCGAGAGACAAAGCCATGTTGATCAGAACGCTCTTCATGTTTTCCTTCAACAATTATAAAACCATCAGCGATTTTAACTTTCAACTCTTCAGGCTTGAATTGCTGAACATCCAGATTTACTCTGAATTCATTTCTGTCAGATTGGATCGAAGAGACGCCAGATTCTGCTACACTTATGTTTCTCCATGGTCTTAAGTAACCAGATCTAAGAGGGTTTAGTAGGTAGTTAGCAACAGGGGTGAGAGTTTCATTGTTAAGTAAGCCAAGACCAAAGTGTTGATCATATACATCTGACAATCTTGGGCGCCTGTATTCATCCAACCAAAGATCATTCATCAATGGTAATAGAGACATCTGCAAAGAAAAGAAAATTGAAAAGAACAGAAGATATCTCATTGATTATTTATGAAGTAATATCTACGTCAATAATGAAAAAAGTGAGCTGATATTAATGAAAAATAAATTCATTTTTAAAGTAAGACTAGATCTTACATGATCAGAGGGGATATTTTTCCAGTTTTCCATTTCAAAGCCTTATTTCAAATACTATCAGTGAAAAGAAGCGGTTTTTGATAAATTGTTAGTCATTACGGATTATATTTATAATACAAAAATATTTCTATAAGACAACTATTATAAATTTATACACTTAATTTTCATATCAGATGTTTCACATGTGCACAATAAAAAATAATTTAATTTTTTTTTTAAATACCGACTACGGAAATATCCCTATCCATCCTAAGGAACGGTGTAAGCGAAGTTGACATCTATTAATATTGAAACTTGGTATAATAGTCAGGTGCCTTCCATACCTGAACGAACTCAATCTTCTGACAATACGTAAATTTACTTTTTCCATGTTAGCATTCACAGATGCATGGAAAGGAATGTATTTGCATGGAGCCGTAACTTTTAGAGGAAGTTTGAATATTCATAGACGTCAACTTCACAAACAACCCACCAGAGCGTTTAAATAGATATGCAAGTACATTCCGTCCCATAGGATGGATAGGGTATTTCCGTAGTCCGTTTTAAAAAAATTAAATTATTTTTTATTTTAACGTTTTTAGTTTTTCAAGTATTAAAAATTTAATTGTGTTACATTTGATCATGAAATTACACATGATATGATATGAAACATCACAAAGATTCGAGAATACTTAAAATATCGTCAAATATTTTGTCAGTATTTTGAGCTCAAATTGTTTCGCTAATCAATCTCCCAAAAAATCGTTACATACGCTCAAACGGATAGATTAAACCCGTTTAATGCAATATTTCTTCAGCTCGAATTGTTTAAAAACATCCACGGGATCTCAACGAATAATTTGAACCATTGGCTCAAAAAATCGTTACATACCTTCAAACGATCATTCTAAACACACCTTCCTTGTGGCTCCGCCGAAGCCGAAATTATAGCAAAACATTTCAAGATTTCAAAATCCTCGAGTCAATATTAAAATATTTCACTATACAAGTAATGTAAATTTAAATACAGTCATAATATACAAAACGCATTTATATTCTACATACCTTTAGATATTATACGAAGTATTTGACGTACACTGATATAAGGAGCCGGTAGATCTGAACATTAAGCAGCAATCCCTCCGTTTATATAGCACTCCCTGGAGACTAATCGTTCTGTTCTAGAACAATCTGGGAGGGAATGAAGTTCTGTTGTGTAACACACGGTTTATTTATAGCGGCTCTTGATAAATTTAGCCCAAGACTGCCGTGATTCACAAGATCTTGGAGGGGAAACCGAATATATAAGAGTAAAAAAAAAATTAGTAACCCACGACAACATTTCGAACTAATGAAAGCTAAGACTATTGTTGCCCTCTCCTTCAATTAGTTAAAATATTATATTATGCAAAATGAAATAATTATTTATCGATTTTATATTCAACTGCCTTTGGCAATATAAGTATTATGTAATTAGGAACAATATTTATGAAAAGGATGATGGCTTTGATATATTCCTTTTTCGAGTGAAAATAAGTTAGTCCGTGTGTTACATATATGCGCTTAAGAGGTATTGTCCAATGTTGCCGATTTTAATTGTATTATCGTATTTGCATTATTCTGGCCATACTTTCCGATTAAATGTATCGTTAATAAGCTAAAATGATAGTAAAAATATGCAACACTTCAAACATAAAGATTTACCACTACCCACAACAAGCAAAACAGTGCTAAGCAGGACTCCTATATCCCCACCTGGTGGAGATCGAAACCACAACGCGTTCCAATCTGGGGCACTCTGGAGCCCCAACGTACTAGGCCGTCATGTCCTCAATGACGATAAGTAACCTGTAACATCTAAAAAAGAATCTTTCCACTTGTACTTTTACTTTATTATGAAATAGGGCCCTGGAACTTCTTTTTGCTCTCCTGTAAATTTTTCATTTAATGGCGTTCTAGGAAGAACTAGAAGTTTTCTTATAGGAGTAGTGAAGTGAATCGCCCATGTATTTTATTAAATATCTTACATCGTAAATTTATAATTACTACATTAGAGAGCAATGTGACAATGGAAAAATGAAGTGAACCTTATCACATTTTAGACTATCTAAAAAATATAATTAATGTTAATTTTAATGTACGAATGACATGTGTTATGAAGCAATACTATGACCAGAAGATGGGACATTTGCCTCGAAACGTAGTCAGTATAAATTAGCGATGTAAGATATATAATAAAATTCATGGAAGATTTATTTCACAAATCCGTTAAGGAAACTTTGAAAACGTTAAAGCAGTTTCCCTCTGAAACACGGCAATTCCAGAACACGGGAACACGGCCAACATTTTTGGCGATGTTCCCAGTGTTGCCAGGTCAGCCCTGTATTTTCTCTCTAAAACTCTAATTTTTCCCCTAAATTGACCGACTTAACCTAAACTAAACCTACCCAAATTTTCCTCTAAATCCACCAACTTTAACCCTAAATGTTCAATTCTTATTTTTCTATTAGTGTAACCAAAATTACACTCTGGAATAAGATAAGAATTAATGATTAGAAAAATAAAAAATGCCCCAGAAAGTGAATAAAACTCTAAATCTAGAGGAAAAAACCCTATGTGGCAACACTGGATGTTCCCACTACATCCGATATAGTCAGTTATATATCCATGAATCAGGATTTTCATCAATATTTCTGGAAATTTAGTTTTGCAAAATATTGTCACTTTAGTCCTGAGATTTCTAGGAACTTATTCTTTTTCATTTTTTTCGACCCGTCAATCACCACCCAGTCGTTCCAAACCGCAGTATATTTTTAGATATTTAATGTTTAAAAATAATAAGTTTGTAAAAAAAAAAAATCTTATGAAAAGTTCACGCGATATACAGTTTGTCCGAAGTGAAAACATTTCCTTAAAAATAACATACGTGAATACTCTTTCAAACAAAATGTTTGATATTCAATTAAAAATACTTCTTAAAAACGATTGAATAGTTCTAATCAGTTTAGTACGTTAAGAGGTGAGAATAAAGTTTCTATTTTTTTCTGGAGAAGAGATGGGGAGGGACGCACAGGAAAAACACTCGCATCGGGGTCATTCTCAGTAACACATATAAATTAAACATGAATATTATTTCTAAAATGTTAGACGCATAGCTTACAAAGATACATCATTTTGATATTAAACTAGACTTGACTCGCTTTTGTTGCAGTTTATAGATCTACATAAAAGATGGGTCAATGTCACTGATATCACCGCCACACTATACCCCGGAAAAGGAAGAAGAAACCTATTAAATAATATGGACATATATCACTGGCGGTAATTCCATTTAAATAGAATTACTTAATAGTAGTAAAAATAAATGGAAAATATTTATTCAAGATTGAGTAAATCAACAGAAACGGAACGTCTTCAATTTGACATACGCAGAATTTCAGACACGGGATTATAGTGTGGGTAAGAGCGCGGTGAATAAGAAACGGTGCTGGTATATAATATTTGATATTCCTAGAACCGGCATGCAGAACATAGTTGAAAATTCTCACCGATAGATAGCCGCACCTACTTTTCCGTAGTTCATAGACTTTGTCCTAAAGAGGATACCACAGCTAGAATATCTTTAACAATCAAGTTACGAATGGAAACTTAATTCAATGCGTCCGGCGTTAGATCGCGACTCCATCGGTTACTGCCCCAACTTAAGACAGTCAATCAAAATTAGGAATAGGATAGGAAAGGAGTCGATGCAGACAAAATGGACCTGATCCAGATGTCCACATTAATACAATGATCTTGGCCTTGACAATAAATTCGTATCAGATACAAAACTATCAGATCCAAAAAAGTATCCGTATCAATTGTATTCAGTTACAAGAATTTCTAGTATTAACCCATACCTTATTCAGACCCAGTAAGCACTACTGTATGCAACGGATTCTACTGTCATTGCCTACAGTGCTTACCAACGCTTCCTATTCACTAAAGATGGAACTATATTACAATAGCTAACACATTATAATAATTTGAATTAGGATATTAGAGTTTTGTAATGCTCCTTTGTTTTAGATTTGGAGAGGGAAAGTAGAATTAATACTAATTAAAGAAGTTGGGGAGCTGAGAGAGGTAGAGATAGTTTAATTATAAAATCATAAACAGACAAGAAATTGAATTGATTGACATACGGCCATTTTCAATTATTTAATACGTTTTAATATGATTTGAAATCCTGCTAATGTCCCGTTCGGTTTTATTGGCGGTAATTCTAATTTAAGAACATTTGCAAAGAGTGGAAACATGTTTATCATTTTCAATTCACCTGCTGCAAAATTCTCTTTGAACTTAGGACCATGGGCTATGAAGTATGGGTGCATATTGATGGCTAGAGGGTCGTATCCATGGATCCCGAATGTACCATTTCTTAATGCTGGAAAGAATAAATGCAAAGGGTAAAAAAGAAAACTCAATATGCCATAATAATCTCATATTTTCAAATACCTCCTTTATGCTTGATTTGCCAATCTATGGCATCATAATAATCTTGAAAAGCGTATTTTGGTTCAGCTACAGCAAGTATTGGTGCTATCCACTCGCAATCCTTAATGTATAAGTGCTCAGGAATAGTTTCTTTCAGATACACTTTGAAGTGCTTGTTTTTAACAGCTGCCTTATTGAGATCTGTGTATATGTCAAGTATGCTCTGCCCTGAAATTAATAATTCAGCATGGTATTAATGATGGTGTTCATCCATAAATTATACATTAAAAAGGCTGAACCTGACTTTTTTTATTAAATTCATACGTTGATCCTGATTTATGATTGATGATAAATCGAAATACTTACCTTTATTAGGATAAATTTGTAATACCGGGGACGTCCCGTACATGACTGCTTTATCTCCAACAAACTTTGTAAGGTCAATTATCCGATCAAATGTGACACCTTCCACACCATGATCACTAAGTAACACAACATTCACATCCTTTAACGAGTGTACATCTAAACTTTTGAAAATATACTCTGTGATCATGTCAACCTTTTTTAGACTCTGATGAGTTTTTGAAGAATCAGGACCGCTGGTATGCCCTACTTCGTCCGGTTCTTCGAAGTACATCATTACAAGGTTCGCAGGTGTCTTGGGATGAAGGAACCAGGACATTACAGTATTTACTCGATCTTCCCAAAGAACCCCGCAATTAAATATACACAAAAATGTTGGTTTTCTTTTAAAGTATGCGAATTCCGATCCAGGCCACATCATGACACCGCTGTGACGTCCTTCTACGATCTGATTCAATGTCTGAAATTGAAAAGAACAAAAATATTTAAACGAGGGTAAATAAATATGAATAAAAACGAAAAGCCAATTTTCATATAACATTACTAGAGTGTCAATCCTCATGGCTAACAGTTCGATGGGAACATTCTTTTATAAACTTATGATGTTGGATGCCACGGTAGTAGTTCGAGTCATCGTATTAATCAAGGACGGGAGAAACCAGAAATACGCGGCCAGGGCCCTCGGGTTACGGAAAAAAACGGTTCGGAGAGTGACCTAGAGATATCGGGAGAGAGGCAGCTACTCCAGGAGCCCGGAGTCGGGGTGGTCAAGAGCGACAGGCCAAACCGACGACCGCTTCATTGTGATGCAGACTCTCCGGAACCGCTTCAAGTTTCTTTCAGTCCGCAAGCAAAAGAATAGGTGTGAATGTCAGCGTCCGAACATATACCACATATCCTCTCCTCACCAAAGCTCACAGAGCCTTCGGTTTGTCCACAATTATGTCCGCTGGACTTCAGCTGTTCTGTCCCCATCTTCTTCGCTACACTTTAGCTCGACCATCTGAACCATTCAGGTTAAATTTCGACTCTTCTGAAAACATATCAAAGCCCAATCAACCGCAATCCAGGATAAATGATTTTGGGTATCATGCAGCCAACAGAGGTGAGCTCTCCAGTGAGCTATGGTTAGGAGGGGACCTGCGACAGGCACTCTGGAGTGCAGGTTCATTTCAGCGATTCGTTTGTCTACTTTTTGTACACAGGCAACCACACAACGAGCAACAAGCGACCGGCCAGACGTCTCTTCTGAGGTCTGGAAATGATTTCGGAGAGTCTACAACACAATGAAGCGGTCGTCGTTAAGAGCCAGACCTAGTTAAGAATAGAACTTAATCCTATTAATAATATAAACAACTCCCTAAGAGTATGTAAGTAGGATTATTTGTTGAATAAAGTCAGTTATCAACCATCTCTCGTCGCGTACTTATTTAAAACCTTTCCTTTTTTTTAAAGTTATTTAACCCGGACTCGTTAAGTTTTATATATATATATATATATATATATATATATATATATATATATATATATATAAATATATTGTTTAACATGACAAAAATCTCAACCAGCGGCGGTTATTCTATTTGTGCACATGAGTACGTGATCCTCCTAGCTTTATAAAGGAAAAATATAATTAATTTATACTAATTAAAACATGTAGAAAATATTTATTTTAGATTGAGTAAATCAAAAGAAACGGAACAGCTAATTTAACGTACAAAAGTTAATTTAATTTGCAATTTATTTATTAGTTATTTATTTTTACTTTATTAATTAAGTTGTTGAAAAGAAATAAATTGATCCTTTTCAGAAAGAATAATTAAGCTGTGTACAATAAGCCCTTTAACGCCTTCTAGTTATTTGCAGACTGCCTGCTTTAAACTGACTTCGACTGAAATCACAAAAACTTAAAAAGACAGGCGTTTCTACTGTCTTGGCGTCTCTGTGACTAGAAAATTTTACGTCGTAATTTTGGTTATTTTTTACAAAGACTATTTATGTGAATATTAGTACCTGTTGCCACAATTCAGATACCGCCACTGCCCCAAGCATTGGAGGATCAGGGTTTTTGCTGTCAATGGACGGCTGATAGAACGAAAATACTTTTTCTGCCATAGTAAGGCTCGGTTTTGCCCCTCAGAGTTAGGAATCAAGAGTCTTAACCACTGAGCTGCCCATATTTTAATGCCATTCAGTAAATTTATTTATTTCTCTTTATGAATTCATAACTTTATTTCTATTTAGAATCCGCGTAGATTACACATACCAAAGTATTTTTTCTTATTAAACTGCGTGTTACTGTTTATTTATTATCTAGATACATCATGTATTATCAATAATTAGTACTCACCCATATAGGAATTATATCATTGTTGTAGTGAAATAGGTCATAACCATATTTCATCAGTTTCCCGGTTTTGGGGTTGAAGACAGTGTTGCCAATAACACCGTGGACTCCTGAGTACAGACCTGTCGCAATGGAGAAATGGTTGACGAATGTCTGAGTAGGGAATACATTAATTATATATTTGGCATAGGAAGAACTGCGTTTGAGAGAGTATAAATATGGCGTGAGTTCCCTGTCCAAGTAGTCATAGCGGAAGCCATCGTAAGATACGATGAGCAGTTTATCGTAAGGCGATCTCGAACTAGATGCTGATATTAAGAAGCACATTAGCATCAAGATGTTCCTCATTGAAATATATATCGCATACACTAAGCTACTTCAATAATGTATATGCTGAATGGCTATGGGGGTAACCCTGTAAGAGAACATATATACACAGCTCCTAATCTACCTCGCTTCATTAAAATTCTTAATGAAGAGTATGGCTTTTGATGCTGATTTAGTAATATGGTGGCTTCAAGTTTGGTAACATACACTTCTTGGAAGAAATTATAATGCCTTCAACTTCTTTAACATTTCACGAGATTTTCTAGTGCCATCTTATAAAACTATCATTCATTTGTATAGATTTCAGATTCAATTATTTGTATAATTTATGAATTAAATATATACAAGATAGGTGAAAGAGGCAAAGAACTTCAAACTTTTTTTAAAAATGTGCAAATAATATTATGTGTGATTTCAAGGTATCTGTTGGGAATTGGTCATGCTCAATAAATATTATCATAAAGATTTTGTTTTTCCTGACGACGGACCCTTCAAATAATTCCTTCCATTCACAAGTCAGTATCTTCTCGCCTCTTTAGAGAGCTTATATCTTCTTTATTGATTTTAGTTGATTGTGTATACTTATATATTTTAAATATAAACAACAGTTAATTTAATTTTATGTATCCATTTTGTTTTCTTTTTTCTTACTGTTTTTTTTTTTTTTTTTTAATATGCCCCAAATGTTTTATTTTCTAATTTCGAAATATAATTTGTTATCATATGGTATAAAAATAAAAATTTCCATTCCATACGTCATTACAGCAATTGGCTATTGTGCATTTGCGTATTTAGAATATGCATATCAGTGGAGGGTGGGAAATAAAATATAATAAACAGTGGCGGAGAACTATTTGATGTATGTCGACGTTTCGGCTCAGTTTTCAGGCCGTTTTCAGGAATGAAAAGAAGATAAGAACTAAATATGAAAACCTCATATTCAAATATTAAGAAGGGCAATGAATAAAACGTTTGCCAAATAGGCTTACAGACTATATAACTTCCTCGCAAAGGCGTGCGCAGCATCCTATATTAGGGGCTGTGGGGGTCCTACCATACTCAATGGTTGGAGGATATTCTTTACTCTCCTGGAAGATTGTTTAAAGAATATGCTACCTAAAACGTATTTTAAAAATTGTTTGTGTTAAAGTTAGATAAATAATTTACACTCCTGGGCTACAATATATAAAGGACTGATTTATTTAAAAAGAAAACTAACAACTTATTTTTGGCCATTGGCCTGCATGATTATCTCTTGAACGGTTAAGGTAATTCTATTTTGAAATTCAATTAATTCGATTTTTAGTACTACTTTAATTTATATCAAACTTTCAATTATGTTCATTTAATCAAACTATTACATTAAAGGATAACCGGTTTTTCGTTTGTAACCAAGAACGGTGAAAACTTTTTATGAAAAAGGCTTAAGCGCCAAAATTCGAAATTTAGGTTTCAATTCATTATGGGAAGTAAATACAATCTCTATCGATTCCCGCTCATGATATATCGAAGAAAAATTGTAAATTGCCTAAAAATCGAATATTAATAACGTAAGAACCAAATACTAACGACCCTCAGTCGTCACTCTGGCCTAAACCAGTACTAGAAGCCTTAAAAATATATTGCAATTATAAAGGTTTGCCAGATAAATAAACTCTTACTCTGCACGATAAAGAATAAAATTTAAAAAAAAAACAAGTTAGTTGAAGAAAATTCGTTTTATGTGTTTACTGTAAAGATTGTTAAATGGCGCTTACGCCTTTTTCAAAAAACGACGTCGATGTCATCTTCATGGTCCTCAGATGGTTTAACAATCATAAAATCTATCCATTATATTTTATATTATAATATAAAATGTTATTAAAAAATTATTAATAAATTGCTAAGAGATAAAGTGTCCAGCTTCAAACACGAAATATAACATGTGCAGAAGTCCTTTAAATTTATATTTTCTCTGGTAATAAATAATTTAATTTTAATTAATACCAAACTTTTAATTGTGTTCATTTGCTCTATATGTGCACTCGAATATAGCAATAGCGAAGTATTGCCGGGCCAGCTGGTTTGGTATGTAAGAAAAACAAACACAAACAATATATACACAAAAAAAAAAACTAATTTAATATCATTTGCCATCATGCCAAGGGCCATGTTTCCTGTGACTTGCACACTATTACTTTGGTGCCATATCTCAGCCCTGTTGTCTTGGTGTAAAGGCGGAGGCCAGAGGGATGAATTTTATTCAATTTTTGGTGTCTACTAATCCTGAAACTTAAAACCTCAAATTTCGAGGAGAAGAAGGTTAAATTTTTTTTTCCATTGGTCGATTATAAATTTTCATTATAATAATAAGTTTCATTATAATCCTTTTAAGTTTTTATAAATAAATGTTTAAACTTTGCATATGTTAAGAATTCGTTTCCTTACTTTCTTTTTGTGGTTCTTTAGAAGAACTGTAGACTTATAGCAAACGAATCTGTTATTTTAATAGTTGAGGTGTGCATTTTGGATTGATTCATGTACGAATAGTTGATATAATTCTTTAACATAGTTATTATAATTAATGTACAAGAAAATGAATGAGTAGAAATTCGGTTGTTTTAGATTATCAAATACTGGATTTCAATATGGTTTGGACTCCTGCCAAAGTTCCATTCGGTTTCAAGAGTGGTAATTCTAGCTGGAGGATTTTGGCAAAGAGTGGATACATGTCTACCATTCTCAATTGGCCTGCATTGAAGTTCTCTTTGAACTTTGGTCCGTGAGCCATGAAGAATGGGCGCATGCTGATGGACTGAGGGTCGTATCCGTGGATCCCGTAGGTACCATTTCTTGGAGCTGGAAAGAGTAAATAAATTTTTTTTTTTAAATTCACAAAGCCATCATAAAATCGTAACTTAATGTATGCCATAGTCATACTAATATAAATTAATCATGTCTTTTCGATGAAATAGTTTTAATACAATAATGATGAAATACTTTCAATTTATTGTCGAATTTGGTACAATGAATGAAAAGATGGAATTATTCTACAGAAAACAAAAATAAAAATAGCCTCGTTCCTTCTTTGGTTTCCTCTTCTTTGCCCCGACCCTTCTCTAATAACTGGAAAACCCTTCGATCTAGTTTATGAAGTTGCGCTCACGTAGTCCTTATTGAATTTCATAATACCTAGTAGTTCAAGAATAAATTATAACACAATTATGTACCCCAGTGTTCAGTATTAATATATTAGTGGACTATGTTCAGAACAACCGGACAACCTTCCTGCTTATTTTATTGATTAAATGGCTTACTTTTAAAGAACATTAATTTTTTTTTAGTACACCAAATATTAGCCTAATACCTATTAAACATGAAGCATTAAAAGATTAGTATTAGTATATATTTGTGTATTAAACATATCTTTGATTCCAGAAATAATAGAATGTTGTTATTATATATGTTGTTGTTATATATAAAATACTCTACCTCCTTTATTCTTGATTTGCCAATCTATGGCATCGTAGTAATCTTGAAAAGCGTATGTTGGGTCAGCTACAGCGAGTATTGGAGCTGTCAGTTTGCAATCCTTAATATAGAAGTGTTCTGGGATATTTTCTTTCAGGTACACTTTGAAATGCTTGTTACCTGCAGCTGCATCATTGAGTTTTCTGTATATGTTAGGAACGCTCTGGCCTGAAACGTATAGTTCAGATAAGTTTTAATATTAACGAGGATTCGTTCTTACATTTAACAAAACCAATATTTGGTTTTCTAACTTAAGGTAACTTAAGATGAACAGTCGAAATAATTACCTTTATTAGGATAAATCTGCAACACAGGGGACGTCCCATACATGACTGCTTCATCTCCAATAAATTTTGTAAGGCTGATCATGCGATCAAGAGTGACACCTTCCATCCCATGATCACTAAGTAATACAATATTCACATCTGTTAACGTGTTATCTTTTAAACTCTTGAAAATATACTCTGTGATCTTGTCAACGTTTTTAAGGCGCTCTCGCGTTTGTGAAGAACCAGGGCCGCTGGTGTGCTCCTCATCATCTGGTTCCTCGAAGTACATCATTACCAAGTTCGCAGGGGTCTTGGGATGGAGGAACCAGGATATGGCAGTACTGATGCGGTTTTCCCAAGGAGTACCGCGATCAAATATGCTGACAAATGTAGGACTGATTTCTGAGTAAGGGAACTGCGACCCAGGCCACATCATTACACCACTATGGCGACCTTTTCCAGCTTTCTGATTCAATGTCTAAAATTAAAAAATAAATAACTAAAATGCTGCAAATCATTATGCAATGGTTTGTGATTTCATAAATATCTGGTATGTCTATTAACGCGACATTCCTTATCGCTTTGGTATAGAGTCCAGAAAACAAACTGTTTTCGAGTTACCAAATAAATAAACAAGGATGAACCGTTTTCCAAAGAAACAAGAGCAGAATACTTTATAAAACATGTCTGCAAAGTTCACCAAAGAAATCAACAGCAGAATAATGGCTGGTAGTAGAGCCTAATACGCAATCCTGAAACTTCCCAAGTCTCAAACTTGGTGTTTGTCCCAAGATGATTACCGTAAACTGAGAGTGTTCGAAAGAAAGATTGTAAGAAGGATTTACGGAGCAACATAAGTTAATGGTGAATTGGGAATTAAAAGTAACGCTGAGATTGAGAGTTTATTATGAAATAAGAATATCATTAACTGTATTAAAGCAAGTAGGCTAAGATAGGTTGGACACGTGGTCAGAATTAAGGATGAAAGAGTAGAAAGGAATTGTTGTATGCGCACTTCAGTGGAAAAAGGAAAAGGGGAAAACCAAGAAGTAAGTGGAAGAATGAAGAGGAGAGAGATACGAGAAAGTTGGGAGTCCTCAATTGGAAGAGATAGGCGAAGGTCGGGGAGAAATGGAAAAGGATGACATAGGAGACCAAGGGTCACGCTGGTCTGTAGCGCCTGAAAGTCAGTCTACAAAGCTCAATACGCTATATCTGTTAATATTGGTCCAATTTCGATGACTTTTTTTTGTTTCGAAAATACATTTCGATTGACCATAACGAAAAAATTCGATATTTGGGTTCTTCGTATCGTAAAACTTCAAATTTTGAGTGATAGGCTACATTTTTTTTCTTGTTCGATTACAAAGGCTCATTATTGAAAATAATAAATAAAAAAATAATACCTACGAATTGTTTAATAATTGATTAATGAGTAAAAAAAAAAATGACATGACTGTCAGAATATAATTCGGGAGATCCCAACGGCATTATGTGGACAGAAGAAGATAAAATCACATAATTGCAGACCAGAAATAACACATCAAATCTCACATCAAAACTCTAAAAAAAACTAGCCAAATTGAGACGGTTCAATATGAACTGAAAGAAAAGAGAAGTAACATTTAAGAAGCAAGATTACGCTTAAGCAACTAATCAGTAACACCAGAACTACTGACAATAAATAACACCATGTTAAACAAAACCACTAAAACGATAAAATCTCAACATTTAGTTTTTGGACGATTAGTTCTTCTTTTTTTTTTAGCAGATGTTTTGAAAATTTTAATTTTAGTGTATCAACTAACTTTTCACGGGCTCAAAAAATCAATAATTTTGGGGTATAAGTTAAATTAATAAACAAATATAAACTCTATACTATTACAACCTACGAAGAGTCAATAGTACAAGATCAGCAAATCAGGTCATTGGCCTAGGCCATATTTTCCCCCAATCCTGGCGTTTTTTATCCAATGAAGGATTCGAGTTCACAGGGTCCTATTCCGCTGGGTCGATAGAGCAGAAAATAAATTTTCTTTAAACCTGTGGCATCCTTTCGCACCCAATGGCGAACAAAGGAAGGGCAGAGGGAGCAGTTAGCTTACTACGAGGGTCCTACAACAGAGGCGCTTTTTTAATTAATTGAATGATAACTTCATTGCAAACAAATTAAAATTGCTAGATTAAGGCAATTAAGCAATTAATAATTAAAAAATCATAAGAATAAATAAAAAATTGCTGTTGTTTTTATTTATTATTATTTTTTTGGCTTGTTTTTGGATTTATTTTTGTGGTGGGCCTCAAAAATAAATCCATCCTGAGTCCCAAATGGTCTAGATACGCCACACATACTCATTGTGATGGCCCCACTCCTTAACTTATTACCATTTAGTAAAGGAATGGCAATGATAAATTTATTATTATATGTCGTTCTTGATTATTGAATTCATAACTCCTTCTCATTTCAAGGGCTTTGACATGGATCTTTTAAATTAAGTCAATAAAAAAAAGAAAAAAAAAGGATTACAAGAAAATTTCTTCTGATGGGGAAATCAAAATATTGGAATAATAATTTTATTTATTTATTAAAATCCGTTTTTATTGCAAAAAAACAAAAAAAAACATGGGTTTATTTTATCAAACTGAATTTGTCAAAGAATATGGAGCGATTTTTTATAAAGAATATCGAAATCATTAACATATTTTAAAAAATAATAGGGAATTTTTTGGGAATAATATTGGTCAACACGTTTAGTTCCAATTTGGAATCATCTTTAAATAACTGAACTTTCAAGCTAATGATTGGCATTTTTGAAAATTGACGGATTGTTATAAAAAAATTAATTAGAATGAATGATTATTAGATTGACAGATAGTTTAAATAGTGCGCAAGAAACACGGAACATTTTTATTTTAGATGTATGTTAAAGTTTACAAGTGATGTTTAAAGTGTACAGGTGTATGTTTAAAGTTTACATATATCACATTACACGTTATTAGTACTCACCCATATAGGAATTATATCATTGTTGTAGTGAAATAAGTCATAACCATATTTCATCAGTTTCCCGGTTTTTGGGTTGAAGACAGTGTTGCCAATAACACCGTGGACTCCTGAGTACAGACCTGTCGCAATGGAGAAATGGTTGACGAATGTCTGAGTAGGGAATACATTTATTAAATATTTGACGTAGGAAGAACTGCTTTTGAGGGAGTATAAATATGGCGTGAGTTCCCTGTTTAAATAGTCATAGCGGAAGCCATCATAAGATATAACAAGGAGTTTATCAAAAGGCGATTTCGAACTAGATCGCGATATTAAGATGAATATTATTATTAAGATGTGCTTCATTGGAATTGATATCTCATATATGAAACTATATGATATAATAAAAATATTGGAAATGGTAAGGCGTTCACTTGCTAAGGGGACAACTTCGGAACTGCACAGCTACACTCTTAAATTTTTTAATGAGCTTTTGTCCTTCAGCGGCTATTAATGCTGATTTAGTAATGCCATGGTTCTTAATAGAAAAATATTCAGTTCCAAGAAAAACTTGCAAAGACTATCATTTCTTAAGATTTTCTTATCAATGGTTCCATTTTATCAACAAGTCGAATATGTTTTTATTTAGTTAGTATCCTGTTTGAGCTCTCTTCTTCAACTTACATCTACACTCTCCTTCACATGCTTTTGCACATCGGAGCAGGTAATAAATTTAATAACTTTAAAACCAGTTATTGTAGCTCAAAAATTCCGAAAAATGAACACGTAATGTCGTTACAGACTTACAAAAATTCAAATTACAGTTTGTTATAACCAGGCGTGTACGCAGAATATTTTTTTCGAGGGATTATTTAATTTTTTTTGGGGGGAGGATTCAATTTTTTTTTTGGCGAGGAATTTAATGAGAAGTCAGGTACTCATTAAGGGTCTATAATCGCCAAACAGGGCGTAAGTTTTAAGTATAAGAATAAAAATTGGATCAAAAATGATTACTCAAAATACAAAACTTTATGAAAATCATATTTTATCAAAAATTTTGGATGGTGGAGAAGATATATCACCCTGATCCCCCACTGCATACACCCTGATCTGCGTACGCCACTCGTTATAACTGCTAATAATCGGGTTAAAAAGTCGAAGTAAAGATAGATTTCGTCATTTTTTAAACAAGTTTTGACCATTTTTGTAAAAGAAAAGGGCACTTTTTTTTTCGATTGTGAATTTATTACAAACTAAAAAGGCCTACACGCATGGAAAAATCGATTCGCGAACAACGAATGGGGTGACCGAATATCACTGAAAAAGGTTCGTAAAACACATTTTTCCTATTGGTATTTTTCCGTTTCAGTCCACTGTGCGTGGGATTCAATTTCACACATTATACTATAGTCGACGATGGAAGAAAATTGAAAGGGTAAACAAATACGGGTTCAAAATAACCCGCTAAGAAAATAAAACATGTTTGAACAAGATTTCAATAAGAAAGACACGTTACTCTTCTTCCATTTTCTCGATGATTGAATAACTTTTTAAATACGCCTTGAAAACATTATCATTTAAAATTATAAGCAGAGATCAAAGTGGTCGGTAGTAGCATATGATACTTATGTAGGAAACACATAAGAGGTGTAGAGCTATCGAAAACAATTAATACCAGGCCATAACAAACCACAACATTTCTCTAAACATTATCGTACTTTATATTTTCTTATTTTTCTCCATATCGTATTTGGTAATATTATTTTAGCAAATACCAAAAGTTAGAACTGTATAAACTATCTCATCAAAATTGCGTCGATAGTAGGCTATAAAATAAATAAAATTAAAAATAAAACTTATTGATTAATATTGTAATATAGGTATTACAATATTAATCAATAAGTTTTATCTAAAAATTATATAAATTGAGCTCCACAAAATTTGTCTAAGAACTTACGTATAGCATTGAAAAAATGTATTTTCTACAAGATTCGCAGGTTGCTGGATTTTTAGCCAAGAAAAACAAACTTATTTGATATCCAGTATTCTTCAACCTGTTGGCTCCAAGAATCTTTAATTTTATTGGTAAATATAGCACTTCTATTATTAGGATTTTTGAAGCCTTTTCCCCACCACTGTGAGCCCCTCATATTAGAGGTAAAGAGACAACCTTTCAAAGCCCGATAGTTTTTATATCCTACAATAACTGTATCTGAATTTGTCAACAATTGAACAGGAGTTAATATTTTTGACTTTTTTACATTTTATTATCGGTTTCAGCAAACTGTAATTTGATTTTTTTTAAGTATCCAATGCCATTTCTTGAAAGTTTTTACATGTTCATTCAAATGGCGTCGGATTTTTTTCAGCTGCGATAACTTGTTTTAAAGTTAATAAACATTTTACTTCGATTTTTGCTTGAGGCGCGCAAAAGCATGTAAAGGAGAATTTATTACTATATTGAAACAAATTTACATGTCTTTTGAATGGATATATATTTTCTAGTGTATTACAGGAACTCAATTTTCTTTTGTAGCTCAAGAACAAAGAAAAATCTCGTTCTTATTAATTTTTATAAGCAAAAATAAAAATTATAGCTATATTCTACACCTCATAAAGTACGAAAGTATAATCTGTTTTATTTTGTCTCCATGATTCGTTATTAATATAAGCGGTATGCAGTGGCGTAGCCAGAGGGGGTCGAGGGGGTCCGGACCTCTCTCCCCTCTCCCCGAAATATCAAAATACTGTACTTATTCTTATCTGTAAACAAAAATTGTATAAACCTATTTGAATTGTATTATAAATAATATACCAAGGCATTGAAAATATTACATAAAGAGAGCGCTCCCTTATATCTTCAGTTGGTGTGGGTTTCTTTAAAGTAGATCTTTGGAGGGATTTCCTCCTCCCCCCGAAACGCTACTTTCGGTATGCATGATAGGCATAATTAGTTATATAATTCAAGGATTAAATAATTATTCAAGTGATCGGAGCGAAGAACTTTCAAAAAATGAATTTAGGAAAGCAAAGAAATTTTTGGACTAGACCCTTCAAGTTCTGCTTATCTTATCCATTTTCTTCCTGTCGCTGTGGATCGCTTATCTTTTCTTAGCTCGGCCACTCACGAAGACTTTTGGCATCTTGGACACCTTGCGTATTAAAAAAGTCTCCATGAATGGGATGTTGGGTGGCCAAGTGCCAAACGTATAGCGTCTGAAGTAGGATTCGAAACCGAATTCCAGGCGCCAAGTTTCGGGAATTAGATAGGAATAGGAATCAATATAAGACAAATAGAAATGAAGATAGGAATTAGCTCCGAATTTTTAATTCAGTTTATTGAAATGTGTAAAAGCCTAGGCTGTCTATGGAAGGTTAAGCCAGAAGATTATTTTAATAATATTATAGCAAAATGTATGGAAAGATTTAGTACAATTTTCAAATAAATCAAACCAAGAGCACACCATGAGGGGAAATCATTTTGGAAAGAGATGAACAAAGTAGCACCATCTTCCAAGTGAGGAGGAGTTGCATAAGTCCATGCTGGAATACCTTCTATTTACAAAAAGCGAGGAAAACCCAGACAATCTTCAAGCACCTTTGAGGACAAAGATGAAGACTTGGTATAAAATTCTTCTACTGTTCCCGAAGAATGTGCAATGGCAGGAGAAAACCCAAATACTTCCACAGAAAAAGTATGTAACATAGTTAATTATCATGTATAAATAGGCAAATTCAAGAAAACATTTTTGTTGTTTATTTTGAAAAAAAAAAAACAGCTAAAAAAGGAAAAATAAAATAATTTTAAATTTGATTATGGGTGTGAAGTCACTTTCTTCCTTTTTATATTAATTTTTATTAAAAATGGTTTGCACATTTTTATATTATCAACTTTCTCAATGTTTCGGGTAATTTCCCATCTTCAAGACAAACCCATTCTAAAAATTATAGAAACAACATTAAATTTTCTCTTAATAAATAAATAAAAACTATAACAATTAATCAAAACTATAAATACTAATATTCAATTATAAAATTGTTATATTTAAAAATTGCTCACTATTTGTCTTATTTTTCACTCTTTTAGTCCATTATCTATAAATTCATTTTATATTGTCATATACAATAAAATATTTCTCACATAAAAAACTTAATTAGAGTGTAACAAACCACCTTTTTCTATCATTGTCACAATGAAACCCTAGATGGCATTATACTTTGTTCTAATCTCTATTTTCATTATTTTATCTTCTCTCTCCCAGACCGATATTGTTTAAAATTATTTATACAATTTTTTATTTTATATATATATATATATATATATATATATATATATATATATATATATATATATATATGGGTGTAAGAGTGATGACCCTACCTTGTGTAACTAAATTGTGAATCGCGTGTGGCTTTCCAGGACGTAAAATAGCCGCCCGGAGGTTTGGTGCATAGACGGTATGCTTTGGGAAAAAGAAATATAGGTCCTCGTGCGCCTGCTGACTCTGAACAGCCATAATCCGTGGATCTTAACCGATTTGTCACTGTCCTTGAACCCGAGTAAGTAGGTGGGAAGGACACTGCCGAATTGGCTCCAAAGTTATGGAGCTATGGATAGCCTGCCGCTACACCATGGAAACCATGGTTCACAACAACATGAGGTTGGGTGATCCCCTCCATGCTGTCTGTTCTCACGCAAGCAAAACATGTCTGTACGAATATCTCATCGTGCGGCCAAATATCTCCATGGTCTATAGGGCCAAACGGAAAAAAAAAAAAAAAGTGGAAAAAAAATAGTATATATATATATATATATATATATATATATATATATATATATATATATATATATATATATATATATTTATATATATATTTTATATATATATTTATATATATACAAATATATTTAAATAAGTTATTTTATTATTTATGTATTTTGTTTAGTCTATTTCTATACTAGACATGAGTAGATTAAACTATTTTTCTATTTTTTGTCGATTTTACTACATCTAAGATTTTCACATTTTAAAAATCAAAATTATGGTTGCATGTTATGCTATGTTGTGGTAGGGCAATAATAGTAACATTTTTATTATTCTTGTAATTATTTTTATGCTGATTGATTCTAGTTTCCATTTTTTTACTAGTTTCGCCAACATATGCTTTTTCACAATTTTTGCATTCTATCGTTCATACAACATTTTTTCGCTCCATTCTATTAATTCTGTCTTTTGTATTAGATAAAAAATTGTTTTCACTATACATTCCCAGCTTAATGTTTTGATATTCATACAAAATTAGAGTTTTATTTATTTTCTCTGTTAAACCTGGAATATAGTTCATTTTGTAATAATTCACTAATTGTCCTGTACTTTCCTTCATCGTATTTACTATTTCATTTTTTTCCTCTGTTTTATCTTTTTGATTTTTATCTGTGTAAAAATCAGTAATAGTTTTTTGTTGCTGTTTTTTTCTAACCTCATATTTTATAAGAAGCACTTAAGCCTTTAATAAAACATAAGCCTGTATCTAAAGGAAGTCCATTTAAAATCCAAAAATATTGTGTGTTAAAATATAATGAAGATGGTACTGTACTTGCATCACCAACTTATAATGCAGCATACATATCTTTCCGCATTTGGATGAAAAGTTATGCATTTACAAGTTTAAAGAAAATTCAACCAAAACAAGCAAACAACACTCCAGTTTCTCCGCAAAAAGAAAAGATGTGAGGGGATTGTTTCAATTCATGGATGATGAAAGTCATGGCTACAAAACATGTTAGAGAATAGTTAGAATATTAATGACCTTAATGAACATTTTTTTTTAATATCTTCAATTATTATTCTTTGTTCCTGAATATTTATCATAAAAGTTTTGCATTATTTTTAAATTATATGTTTCTGTTATTGCAAAACCCTCAATGAAAATGAATTTCCAGAAAAAAGGTGTATGCAGACCTTTTTTGAAATGCATTTTATATAATGATATAAAAGTTCACATCACCATTTGATGAAAGTAGTATATAAAAAAATCATTAAATTAATTTCATGAATAAATTTCTGAACTTTACAATGGAGTTATATTATTTCATAATAAATTGATACTGCCTGGCTGTGATTTCTCAATTTATTAATTTGCACTATATGTCCTTCTTCCGAAAATGGACTCAATTATTCTTATTCCAAACAAACACAAATTTTGTTTTACTTTTTTTCTTCCTTATCTTATAATTAAACATAGGTATCTGATAAAGGTGGAATTATTAGAAGCTTCGTAAACACAGCAGATATAAAACAATTTTTCGTAATATATGTTTAAAATAATGTAGTATGCCTATTTATAAAGGACATTGTGTTGTGGGTGAACAAAAAAAAGTGAAAAAAGAAAAACTTCTCAGATTATGAAATGTCAGAGCCTTTATTCATTAACAGATTCAGAGGCGTTTTTTGTGTCGAAAAATACCTTTTACTCCTGAGAATGAGCCACTTGGTTTGAAACGTGGTAATTTAAGATTGAGAATATGAGCAAACATAGGGTACATGTCTACAGTTCTCAAGACTCCTGCAGCATAATTTTTCCTAAATAGTGGGCCGTGAGCAATGAAATACGGATGCATGCTAACTGTGCGGGGATCATATCCATGAATACCATAATAACCAGTGGGGGATTCTGAAAATTAATTATAAAAATGACTAACACATAAATATTTATGAGAATCAAATGATAGATTTTTAAATTAAATAATATGCTTCATCTTCAGATCATCAATTAAATAACTTAATAATTAAATATAATTTATTGATAGTTATATATAAATAATATATATTTATTTTATTAAGTAAACAAAGAAAAAGCATTCCCAAAATTTTATGTCATATAATAAAGCACATAATGTTATTGAAGGATATAAAAAGTTGACATTTTTTTTTTCTGTATAAAAATAACAGCACTTGTATGAAAAAACATATCAAATGAAATATTGTAACTTATTTCAGATAATGGTTCGGAGTTTGGTCAGAAACAATAATAACATAGTAAACAATTTTTAACTGCTTAATGGGAGCCTTTGTTTGGGCCTTCATTGTAGGCCATCTTCCAGGGGAAAAAAGTAGAGCAAGGTGAATGAAAGGTGGGAGTGATCTTCATTTACATATTCATTTAAATATCATTTAACTTTCTGTAACTTATATTTTTTCAACATCATTCAAGTTAAAAAAGCAACATATTTGTAAGTGCTCAACACTATTAGGTTAAATTGAAGAATACATAAATTTTTAATATTATTTTAATTTAAAAAAATAAAATAAATAAGCATATTTCCCCACAAACAGGCAAAATAAAAAAAATAATAATTGTTTTCTAAGGCTTGTTGGAACAATTTTGTTTTAAATATAGACTGTTACTATTTTTTTTCTACAGGATGGGGCAGAGTAAAGGGTGTAGAAAAAAAAATCCCATCAATTTTAGATATTGTATTTTTACCACCTTAAAGTAAATATAAAGTATTCAAGAAAATTATCATTCTATTGTAAATCCCAAGAATGGTGCCAATAGATGGATTTATGCAATAATTAACACCATCATCCTTACTACAACTCCGTGGCTCTATATTCCTTGTGACTCTCCAATCTTCTCTTACAGCAATTCTATTTCTCTATCGTCCCATCCGCTGGAGATCATCCTCTACATCATCGATCCATCACGGCTTTCCTCTCCTTCTTTTACTTCCTCATTTGCCAAATAATAGTTTTTTGGGGTATCTTCTATCTTCTCCCATCCTTTCTACATGCCCAAGCCATCTTAAACTGCTTGATTTGACATAAGTGACTATTATATAGTTCCCAAAGTTCTCTTTTATTTCTTATCCTCCATTGGCTATCCATGCATACTGGCCCATTGCTCCTCCTGGGTTCGTCCTGATTGATATGGCCGCTTGTTTTAGTGCAATATTGAATAATACAGGGGAGAGGTCTCCTTGACGTTAATTCCTATTTAGACTGTTGCATTCATGGCAAAAATCAATGAAGAGTTAATGGAGATCACTATTGTTTTCATATGTCTTCTCCAGCATTTGTTGAATGGAGAAAATATGATCAACTGTACTTCTTCCTTGCCGGAAGCCACTTTCGTATTTGCCAATACTTCTTCTTTGGCATCCTCATTTCCATCAATACATCAAATATAAGTTTATGTATTTCCTCCACCACTGCCTCACCACCGAATTTCAGGATCTCATTCGGAATACTGTCTATTCCAGGAGCACTGTTATTATGGAGTGCTCTGATTATTTCAGCTATTTACTACTCCTGTATGATAGTATTTCTTCTTCCTCCATATCCACTGAGTCTCTTTTACTGTGGGATATGTTTTCTTTCTTCCTTTTACCTAGGTTCCAAGAGTGTTCTCTGCCACACCTTTGAGAGAACCTTTAAGGCATGTCAATATTTCTTCTATATTCATTCTAACAGGCATGTGTTCCCTCAGTCTTTCTGTAATTTTACTTTGAAATTGTTGAGCTACCGTATCCTTCTTTTACTTTTCAACATCATAAATGGACAGTGTCTTTCACATTTCCTTATTCTTTTATAGCCAGCTTCTGTATATATAAAATCTTGACCAGATAATGTTCTGAGTCACAGGTAACTCCCCTATAACTGCGGACATCAAAAATATCACTTGTCTGTCTCTGATGCCAGACATATGGATATAAGACACATGGTCAATTTGATTTTTGATTAGGCCATCCAGGAAGGTCCATGCTTCCTTATGAATATCCTTATTGGGGAATAAGGTCCTTCTTATTCTGAGGTTTCCTGTCATAATAATATCAACTATTCTCGCTTGTTTCCTCATGCTTGCTGTGCTTGTCTATTATTGGGAAAAACTTCTTTTCTTTTCCTATTCAATCATTAAAATCACCCAGATTTTTTTTAACAACATGCTTAAATAGGGAATAATACATCTTTTCAAGCATTCCTTAGAAAGCATCCTTTTCCTCATCATTGTCTTTGCCTTTTATGGGAGCATGAATGCTAATAAAGGAAATAATGAAAAATTTTCCTCTCAGGCTTAATAGGTTCTCTCATTTACTGCTATTTATTTAATAATAGAATGCAAGAGGGAGTTTCTTATTGCAAAGCCTGTGCCCAATATATTTTTCCTATTACAATTGTTACTGATTGTGTAGTGCTCGGTGAGTACTGTGTCTCTCCAGCGGATTTCTTGTATGGCTAATATATCTACTTTATATTTTTCAATTTCCACTTCCAGATCTCTTTCAGCTCCAGGTTGGAACAAACTCCTGACATTCCAGGCTGCCAAATTTATTAGTCCATGTCCATGCCTATGTCATTTCCCATTTAATCCATTGCTTTCTGAGGCTTTTTTTGTTTTCTTGAAAACAGGTAACATTTTTACAGGACAGGAATGTTGGCCCTGTGCCCAACCCTCAACCTGGAGGACCAGAGTTTTCTGTCAGGATTTTCATCCCTGGTTGAGGGTTCCAGTTTTAAGGCGCCAGAAGCTCGCCTATACCCTCTCCCATCAACCAATGTCCACTATGGTGTGCATTGCCCAACAGTCACTACGAGGATAGGAATAGGACTTGCTATCAAGTCCACTTTATGGACTAGCACCATTTCTCTGGTTTTCCAAGGCTATGGGTATCAACATACCACATCTCATTGAGAGCCATTGACATCTATTTGACCATCATCCTTAGAAGATAAAAATGTGATGAATAACTTCAAGGATTGCCTCGAAAAATGTCAATACCTGAACCCACAGTATAAGAGAAATTATTTTGAAACTTAGTTACATTTATTTAATTAACTTAAAATAGAATTTGAAAAAATTGATGGCATTGTTTTTTTTGTTTTTTTTACAGCCTTTACAAAATCGCCCTTTATTCTGCCCCACTTTGTATATTGATCTGATATTTATGAGATGTTTTCGTAAAAGCTAATAGTTTTATTGCATTTGTTAATGTATTAGATTCCAATTAATATACAAAACTTAGTCGTCGACCAAAGTTAAGAAAATTGATTAAATAAATTAAAATAAAAACTAATAAATATTAATAGAAATATATAGATTTTAATAATGGTGTTAATATTACCTCCATGGTTATCAATTTGCCATTGAATAGATTTGTAATAATCCTGGAAACCATAGGGAGGATCAGCCACAGCAATTATTGGTGCAGTTCTTCTACAGTTCTTAATATGGAAATGCTTTGGTATTGATCTCTTCAAGTACACATTAAAATGCTTATTTTTTTTGGCAGCAGATTGTAGTTTTTTATATATCTTTCTGACACTTTCTCCTGAAATAAAAATAAATAAAGGAAATGCCAATTGAATTTCATTAGAGGCATTTGACAGACTTTGTATGATTATATCGTTCACACTTGAGGAAGTGTGATGAAATACATATTTAATTTTCAAAGTTATTAATTTCATTTCAGATATAATTTGAATTTCACAAAGCTTAATTTAATAGATTAATCTGATTCAGATTTTTTTTTTTTATAAAACTGACATTTACTGCTGCAACAGAGCAGTCATTCCATAACCAACTTAGAAATTACACTCTTGATTATTCGTAGTCATTCTGTAAAGTCATCAAAGCACAAGAGCTCACCAGGAATGAAACCAGGAGTTTTAAGATATTTACAGGGAGTTTGATGACCTTTTTCAGACAGGGGCCAATGAAGTTATAGGTTCACCTATATCAGACAATTATGCTCTTGGCGAAGAGCTAAAAAATAGACGTCTGTCGCCACGAAGTTGCCGGAATACGATATGGCGGCTAATCAAACGGAAGTTTTCGGATATGTTCATTTATTCATTTATCACTCCAAAACGGTGCCTCCCAAGCGAAAACCTCTATATTTCAAGAATTAAAGTCTCAGCCGGAGGAATATCTAACATTATAAATTTGGTTCACGAATATGATCGAAAAACAATTTTTACCGACTTTGCCAAGAAATTCAATATAGTGATTTTTTTTATATCTGTACCATGGAAAAGCTTATTATAAATTAAAAATCTTTTTTGAATAAAACTTGTAGAGCATACAATTTTGTATTTAGACAGTACCTTATATATATATATATATATATATATATATATATATATATATATATATATATATATATTTAGAATCTAAATACTATACAACATCTTGCACGATTTATTGAATCACAGACATTGAGTCAGATTGTCTCCCTCATTTGTACTTCTGTACAAATTCTCACCTACTTACTAGATGAACTATAAACTTGAAAATTGGGAAACTTATAGCTTTTAGCCTGTAATCAACGGTAAAATTCCCAAAACTAAAATTTTTAATGTTTAACGCCTCCAAAAATTCAAAATGGCGGACGCAACTTAAAATTCGATAAGACCTATATTTGAAGATTTTTATGACTAAACGGTAATACCTATCACCAAACGGATTGCACCAACAGCTAATGATTTTGTGAGATCTATAATTTTGTTCATATCAATTTTTTTCCAATCTCCATCTTTAGATACCTTAGAGTTTTTTTTTACGTCTAGATCAAATTGTGTAATTTTTCACAAATTTTTCAATTATTTCTACATTTAACGGGGACATAGTTTTCAAACTTAGTAAGCCTATTGAAGTCAAAAAGATAGACAACTTTTTTCTATGGCTTTTTGTCGTATCTCAATCGGTTATAAATTCTATAGAGCTGAATGTTTAGATGTACGACCAATTGTTGCTCTTTAATTCTTTAAATATAAAAGTTTTCGCTAGGAAGCAACGCTATGGAGTTATACATCAATACCTGAAAATACACAAAAAATGTTCATGTTTGATTGGTCACCATTTTGTATTCCGTCGGTTGTATACTTTTAGTTTTAGTGCAGTTTATCTTTCTATTTCTTCTTCAAAAAACCGCTACATTGTTACATTCCATTTCATCTCTATTTTCCTACACTCGTTGATATCAGGTCACGCTTATCATTTTTGACCCGGCCTCACATGCACGCATTGGTACGTCCAGGAATGGGAATAAGGTGGAACAACTGCCCATTCTACCGTGGATAAAAAAATCGCAGGTAATCCTCTCAAACTATTAGTTAAAAATTATTATTATTATTTTTTTTTTAAACAAATTGTGCTCTTTTGAATGTTCCTCTAAATTATTGTGAGGAACCATGGATCCCTCCCCTTACTTATGAAAGAAATTAAATTTAGAAAATTATCTTCTTCCCTTCCGTTTTGAGATGGCTACACCCTTGCATGAACGACTTTGGTTTGTCTCTAATTTACATTTTTTTTACAATGCCATATCTCATTTCTCTCCTTCATACCAGTTACTATTTTCACAAAGAAACACTCCAGGTTGAACTTTGCTTCCTGATTTAGCTTTCGTCAGGCAACTCATTTTTTCTTACGGCCGTTCGTCATATATAATCTAGTTGTTATAATATCTTTAGCATTGTCAACTCTGACCACACGAGACAAGTCTGCTTGAAAGCATGATATCACCATGTAAATACTGTCTTAATTTGTGAAAGCCATCAGAAGTAACAAGTCTAGCGTTGTGCCACATCTTGATAGCAATGTTTTCTATAGAAATTGGAACACAAAAGTAAAAATATTCTAAGAGGAAATATAAATGATTTCTCATTATTAAACCAGTGTTTATGGAATTGGCATTGCTGGAATGAAATAAACCTATGTTACCTCAAAGATTGAATAGCTTGTTTCAATTGACATTTAACATAAGTTTCCGATGGAGCACAGGACTATAATGCAAATCAAAAACTAGCTCACTCATGTAATTATTTGCAATATACCTACCTGGTTTAGGATATATTTGTAAAACAGGTGAGGCTCCATACATGTCAGTACTGTTCCCAACGAACTTTGTAAGGTCAATCATCTGATCTAATTTGATTCCTTCCATCCCGTGGTCACTTAATAACACGACATTAACGTCTTCAAGGTCATTTTTCCTCAAGTAATTCATAATATATTTTGTGATATTATCGGTTTTTTTTATCTGTTCGCGAGTTTTCTCAGATAGTGTGGCCGGTCCTGAATTGTGGCTTTGGTTATCAGGCTCATCAAAATATACCATAACCAGATTCGCTGGAGTTTTCGGATCAAGAAACCAGGATAAAGCTGTATCTGCTCTTTCTTTCCATAACATAGTATCGTCAAATTTTTGAGAAAATGTGACATTCACTCCGCCATATTCGTATTCACCTCCTGCCCACATCATTACTCCGCTATGGCGTCCTTTGCCAGCTCGTTCATTTAGTGTCTAGAAGAGAAAAAAAGAATGAAATAGATATATGTATCTTACCACTAATTTATAACAATAAACAACTGATCTTCAAATGTTAATTAAGAGAAACAATAAAATGCAACATTATTTATTAAAAAAAAAAAAAAAAAAAAACTGAATCAGAACCCATAATTCTTGGATTCAGTGCTTGATAAGGAAGTAATATTTCTTAACAATAGGGTTACCAAGACTTGATGTAGTTAGCGTTCACGCTCGCCCAATAGGGTTATGTTCCACCCCAATTAAGAGTCAGGTAAGCACTTTATAGAGACAGGGTGTCTCCCGACCTCTGAATCGATCCATTGCTGATAAAACATTTAACGGTCGAGGATTATTGTGAGTTATGACCTACACTATTATTATTACTGCTTTAATTGGATCACAACTATCGACTTCCGTTCGCTACCCTCACCCAAGAGGTAAGCAAACTCCCAACGGATCCTTTTCAGTTGAGGCTGGGACCTAAATTCTCATAAATACAAATCAGTGAATGGGGTCAGGTTATAACCTCAACATATGGTCGACCGTGAAGTATCTAAATAAATTATATGCCGGCCTCAAACTGGAGTCTGGGAGTTATGAATTAATTGTCTTACCCACTGAGCTAATCCACTCTCAAATCTTTTATTAATTCGTCAAACAATTCACTAGATTAATTTAAACAAATAATCCTTTAAATAATCTACTGATCTTAAAGAATGATGAAAATATTTCCTGAAACAATTCTCAGCTCCACTTGTCATCTATAAACATTAGCCAGTAATGTTTGCACAGATGATTTTCGTTTGATTTGCATGCTATTACACACCCGAGTATCACATTGATAGATTTCTGTTTATATGAATTAAGCAGTATTTGAAGTGGAGTGATAACTCAATTGTGTGGAACTCGATTTGAATAACTATGAATAGAGTTCTCATCAGCTCTGTTTTGCGAAATTTCATTAGTTGTTTGATTATGGAGATTAATGATGATAATTATTTTGCAACAAGGCTTTGCAAATAAAAGATATAATTAGTTATACATACTCATACGTTTACAATGACGCATCACACATTTCCTTATACCAATAAAAAACAAACCATGAAACACCCTTACAATCGTAATTAGCAATGTATTAAATATCAACATCATTGAAGGGCGTACATTAGAGCTAATGGCCTTAAAAGCTGACCAAAATACGAAAAATTCAAAATTCAGGTTTTTATGCACCCGAACTAACAAGAACCCGATATTTTACGTCATGAAAACTTGTTTATTTATGGGTTTAATGTTTAATTCTGCCTTTTATAGTTTTCTGTTTATTTACTTTATTATCACTTAAGCCCTCCAAATTTCAATTTTTGGATAACTTACCTCGAGATAAGTAATAAAGTATAAGAACCTTTCTAATATTCTTTTTACATAAAATACTTCGTTTCTCTTATATCCAGCGTGCTTCAATGCACTTTCTTCAAAAATTAGAAAGAGTACGAGTCACAGGACTACAATATACAAAAAGAAGTTTGACAAACTTTCAACTTTTCCTATAATTGCATTGCTCGTCGAATGCCGAATGCTCATTTTCACAACTTCCTGTTCTAAATCAAAATGATTTCTAATCACCGGCGGGAATTATTTGAAATTTTTTTGGAATCGGATTAAGAAGAAATGTAAAGAGAGGAAGGAGTGTTTTCAATCTCATTGGTTTACCGATGAATAGAGACCCCCTCATACCCCTCCATATGCTGCATTTTATCGGTTAGGTTTCAATTTATCGAGGTGGTCAGCATGTCACGGGGTGAAGCCAAAAGTTTTTAACAATAAACCAAGAACGGTTAGACGCTACTCTTAGTTTTGGATTTCTCAGATCATAGGGTAAAGCTGTCCCGTCAGTTGCATTTATCGCATTATTCTGGACTATCAAAGCGAAGAGAAACAAAAGTTTTAAGAGTCCCTCATGCACCTGAAGCATAAGCGAAAAAAAAATCTCCCGGAAGTTCTCGAAATGATAAGATACTAAATATTTCACCTCAAACTGAAAGTGATTGTTCATCGAATGAAGAAATTTTTTTTTTTTCTTTTACAATTTACTACTTATTATACAATTTATTATTGAAATAATGTTACCCTCTTAATTTCCATAGTTTTTACTTCCTTGTACGAAGTAAAGGAAGTTTTGTAATCGCGAAAACTTTCGGTTTTCAGATTTCAACGGAAATATCCATTTTGACCATCCCTGAATCCATTTTGACTAGTTTCGTCGTGGCGTCTGTACTTACGGGCATAAGCGAAAGTTAAAATTTTGCATATAGGATTGCTGTAAAATCTAGTTGTGAACATCTCTTTTTGGCTCCTGTATGATCACCGAAAGTGGTACTTTACTTGAAGGTCATAATTGATTTCCATTAAAAATTATATTGAAATACTTTGCAAAACTTCTCAAATTTGGTATTTATAACTTATATATTGATATAAATAACATACTAAATTTTGGTCTAAATTGGAAAACCGGAAGCGGTACTTTACATGAAGGTCATAATAGACTTTCATCAAAAATTATATTAAAATATAATGTAAAACATCTCAAATTTGGTAAATAGGGCTTTTATATCGATATGAATGTATTTAATTTATTTTGGTTAAAATTGGTGAGCCGAAAAGGGTACTTTACTTGAAGCTCATAAAAAGCTTACATCAAAAATTATATTTAAATTAAATACATAAATCATATGTTTCGGTAATAAAGGTTACAAATGTAATTTGGTTTCCGATCCAATTAAACACTTTTATTACTTGTTTTAAGTGTTAAAATTTAGTGTAAAATACTAGTTTTTCTCCCTATTTGTGAGTGTGTGTTAATAGATTTATGTCGCGACGCCGAGCGTTGTTTTTGAGATACTGCGATCTTCGGAAACTAGTAACCAAATTCAGGATCAATTTTTGAGCCACTGATTTATAGTTTAATAGGCGTACAAGGAAGTCATGTTTTGTCCACATCAGATATTTTTAAATATTTATTTCGGATAAAATAAAAATGGTTAGTTTCTGAATTTTGACCGGAATTAGCATTTTAGTCCCACTGTGCAACAGTGAACATCGCCTTTGCTGTGAATTGTCTATAAAATAATTAAACTATAACTTAATTAGAAATAAAACAACAACTTTACAGTAAGCCGTTGTAGCGAACATCTAAAATTGATTTTAGAACGGAATGTAGATGACATATGACTTAAGTTATTATTCGGGACACGTTTTTCGGATTCCTCAACAGGTTATGAATAAAGCCAATGAAGAAAACAACTTATCATAGTTATGTTATTTGTACTTTAGACGGCTTGGAAGGCTTTATTTAAATGATTAATTCGTTATATAAATTGAGTTTGTTTTTATCTTTGTTTTATTTTAAGTTAATAGCATAATTCGTTATTAATGCTGCAAATAAAAAATATCCACATTTATATCTCCATTTACGAATCAGCTTACCAAGAGCTTTTCATTCTTCTTTTCGGAGTATATCAATAAATTCCAACTCGATATATTTTTGAGAGATAAGATCATCAATGTCTTAGTATGCAACAATTTTACTAAAAAAAATTATTCACGAATTGAGGAGCTTGCTACCAAAAGTAGCACATCTCCTAAAGTAGGACATCTCCTAACTCCACTTTTGCCGAAAGTGTTATTTCGCTAAAGAAAAGTAAATGAAAAGTTGTTGTTTTTCAAGCAAAAATGAATCTCCGAATGGTGTAAAATTAGATCTTACAGTCACTTTGCAAACAAAAGTGTTAATGGTCTAGGCGGGATAGTGTATTTTTTAAAAATAAATTTTCACGGGACATTCTCAACGTGATAGTTAGGAGAAAAATATTAGAAACATAATCAAAAAATAATAAATAAATATTAAAAGTAAAATTAATAAAGACTTTTCGTGGTAGGCAACACTTCCTCTTCGCTCGTACTCAGGAGCGGCCGAAGTTCGAAAAAAACCGATTTCCAAGAGCATTTTAGCATCGAACCTCGTGTATATTTCATAGAAATAGGATTGCAGAGAAATTCTCCGCGAACAAATAGCACTTTGAAAAATAGCTCAAGAACT
Source organism: Rhaphigaster nebulosa (assembly GCA_948150685.1). NCBI lineage: Eukaryota > Metazoa > Arthropoda > Insecta > Hemiptera > Pentatomidae > Rhaphigaster > Rhaphigaster nebulosa. The sequence goes on from OX411311.1 coordinate 103,343,707, forward strand.
ATTTTTGGGCCTTGTTCAATTCGTTTCTTAAGAACATCTGTATTGAGATTTTCGCTTTTTCACGAAAAGTTATTATTACTTTTTGCCTGAAATGTTTATTGTACGTAGGTATTATTAAAATCTACAATTTAATTCCACAAACATGTTCCTACAACAATCACAAGGCCTGTGATTAAATGTCAAAAAATTGCCATATTTTACGGTTTTTCATTTTTTTACGAAAAGCTGTTGACCGATTTCAATTGTTTAAAACTAATTTTTTTCCATATTTTCAAACGTTATAGTATACTAATTTTTATTTTTCTTAAATTAATTTTTTTCATCTAAAACATATACAATTTGTTTCTACTATTTTTTCCTAATTATCCCGTTGAGAAAGTCTCGTAGCAATTTATTTCAAAAAATGAATATTTTTACTCTTTCGCGCATGAACTATAATGGATATGTCAACTTTTTATAGCAAGCTCCTCAATTGATTTGCCACGGGATGTATTAGTGAAAAAATATGAACAACTAAAACAAACATATCTGAGGTAACAAAAGTGAATATTGTAGCAACCAAGAAAACAAAAAGTCTCATAACAATGGCCCTTACAATAACTAGTAACCTGTTTACTGTAATAATAAATATATAATAACCAATAAGTAAATAATAAACCAATTTATACTAATAATATAAGTATTAAGAGCCACCCAACTGGAGCCAGGTCAGGAACACTATTAGTAATAAAGCGTTATTATATTATTTATGTTATTGATTATTTATTCTGTGTTTTTCTTTTTGATATAAAAGGAATATTTTAATATAATAAATAATAAATTTATATATATTAAAATAATAAATATACATAAAATAATAAATTAATTAAAATTAAAATACTTAATATTGAAATACATATATAAAATAATAAATTTGTATATATCTGTATATATATCTGTATCCTAATTCAGTAACATATTATATTTTTTTACTAGGAAAATTATATAGCAAGCTATTATGAAAGTGTAATCATAAGACCATGACCATTTGTTTTGGCAACTGATGTAAAGAATAAATAGATAAATCCGATAACTTATAAATAATGGAAATTCAACTTACCCATATGGGGATTACGTTTTTATTGTAATGAAAGAGATCATATGAGTATCCCAACACCTTTTTCTTTTCCTTGTCATAGACTGAATTTCCTATTACACCATGAGCCTCAGAGTAGAGTCCTGTCGCCAGAGAAAAGTGATTAACATATGTCTGGGTTGGAAAAACATTGAGCAAGCATTTGGCGTACGTTGAACTTTTTTTGAGCGAGTTGAGGTAGGGCGTAATATTCAGATTGAGATAGTCATACCGGAAGCCATCGTACGATACGACAAGAAGTTTGTCGTGTGGTGATTTAGAAAATGCTGAATTAACGAAAAACCCAAGAGCTGCTAGCAATAAGGGGTAATACATAATGAATTTCCTTGAAAGAAATATTACAAGACAGGAAAGAAATTTTCAGGAAACACAATATACATAGGAATGATGAACCACTGGGGATCACGTTGACTGAAAACTGAAAGCGACTGTCAAAGGTATTTGTACTAGAGCGGAGTCGGTGATGTGACGTCGACGTTGAGTACATTGCGTTCAAGGACCGAATCCCAGGAGTGAAGATCTTTTTTAATCTTCCTAACTTTTATTAATAACAATGTTTTATTATATTTATAGTCTTGGGAAAAGAGGACAGTGATGGGAAAAAAATTGCCATCAAAATAAATCATAAAATAACCTGAATCCATGAGATGATTTTAGAATTTCCGAATGACCGAAGGCCATCCTCAAGACTTTATATTCTAAGTTTGAAAAGAAAATTTCCATCTAATTACATTAAAATAAAAATGTTTTGTCCATTAAATACCATAAACACACTAAATACACCATAAGTACTCTTGTTTACTAAGTTTTTTTTGTTTTTTTTTTACTAAATATCCACACTAGAAATGGACATTTATTTTAATAAATCTAGAGCAACGTATTACCGGCAAATTGATTAGAAACTGAAAATTTTCGTTTATGTACTCAGAAATATAATTCAGTAAACAACATTTCAGGAGCAAAAAAAGTTTATTTAGTCTGAGAAAAATGTGTTCATCAACCTAAAACATTTTGAAGTGCTCCAAAAATATACTATTGGTGAGATATGGCTACCAGCAATTAGGGCCCAATATATTTTTTAAGTTGGGATTTTAAAAAGATAAAGCGAGTAATTATTTTTTTTAACAATTAAAAATAATTATACAATCGCCAACCTGCAATTGCCCATCAAAAATCTTTCAAGGGTGTCCGATTGATCCTTTTTTTTAATTATTTATTCAGTCTTCTCTTGTTTAATTTTTAAATAATAATTTAATTTTTATATAATATTTGTTTTTGTTTATCTTAAATCTGTTTATTTCTGTGTTGATATATTTTTCTTTCTTCGTACCATTTACCTGCCATTTTTTTTTTTTTTTTTATAAGTTCCATCTTCCTTTCTATAGTTATATTTTAAAACTACATTTTTAATTTATTTTTTATTTGTTATTTTCCATAATTTTTATCACGTATTTAATTTGTAACTCTGAAGATTACACAAATAGTTAGGGTGAAACGTCGGCTCCCAGAATGGATAAAACGAAATTTTTTTTTTTTTCGATTTACATATTCGAACATATTGTTTAGAACTAAAGTTCAAAAACTTGAACTAAAATTTTTTTGAAGCTCAAGAGTTAAATTTTTGGTTTAATTTTACCACGAAAATAGTTTTAGACGGCATAAATAAACAAATATTTATCACAAATCAACCATGAGAGTTCCCAAAGATGAAGTATAACGAGCTGTAAAGATGCCAATTACAACCCGTTTGTTAAGTTGGATCTTTCAACTTCTGCAGTACAGCTAGATGTATCAGTGTCTATCGATCATTAATTATTAACCTTAATTTTTTTAATGGCTGCTTAATGAACCGAATATTATGTGTTTGTTTTTAATAAGTTTAATAGTTAACTTAATTATAGATTTAAATTAGAGTGATGTGGGGTAAGTGCATTTTTGGGGTAAGTGCGTAATTGTCTCGTTAAATCCAAATCCTCGACTGATAAGAGCTGTCCTTTACAGAGTATGAAGCCATTGATGTATCAGTAATCAGCCACGAAAGTTCGCTAAGGTGAAGCATAACGAATTGTAAAGATATTAGTTCCAACCTGTGGATTAAGTTGTGTCTTTCAACTTTTACAGTACAACTGTATAGATTTTTATCTACCGGTAGGGTTTTTTTTTTTTTTTTTTTTTTTTTTCTTGCCGTGAGAGAATCCTATAGAAGCTGATCTTCGAAATACTTTGCGAAATACATTTCTCCTTGACATTTTCTATTTTCTAAGCGCTTGTCCGCAGTCACCCAGCAAAACATGATAGTAGAGGCAAGTGCAGACCTCTGTTGTGTGACAAGTATGGATGATTTACACTTACCCTTACCAGCATGTAGTGTCGAGACAACTATGAACAAGCAAATTGAAACAAAAATTATTACTTTTAATAAATTTATTTAATTACATTCTACATCTCACTTTCATAACTCAACGAAGATTGTATAATGTGAATCTAAGACAAGCTTTAGTTTTTTTCGATGATTACATTAGTACAATAATCCTCAAGAAACCGAACTATTTTACACTTGTCCCAAAATCCCTCTTGCTTGAATAATGAGTCTTCCAGATACCTTGTACACACTTAGGGTCAGGCACACATCTGTCGCGGCGATCTGCAATCTCATCCTACAGCGAGCTGGTGATCTAATGTATTGCTACTAACTGCGCTATACATATCACAAAGAAGTCAATCTATCCCAGCGAGTCACTCTTGATTAAGCCCGGGAGCGATCCATTTCTATACAGCTAGAGCGAGCGATCTAGTGAGATCGCAGATCGTCGCGACAGATCGCGTGCTGTGAGCCTAAGCCTTTACCTCGTAAAGCTAGGGCATATGCGTACTAAGTGCTATGAAATTAAATAATCAATCTCATCAAAATGGACGTGGTTCAAACGTAGGCTTGAATGTAATATTTAAACATAATCGTCTTAGGAACATTTAAAAAAAAGAAGAAGAAAAATCTAGCTTCAAAAATAAACAATTTACAGTCCTGTAAAGTCAAACTTTGTAAAATTCAGTGCGCACTTGCCCCACATCATGCTACCCAATTAAAAAAATATAATAATCTATTCGTTTTTAAGTTCATAGAGTAAAAATGGATAAACAAAATTATCTCTGTGAGCCACTCTGCCTCTCTGTCTCTTTGCTTGTTGTTAGTTTTGTTATTAGTAGTTTTAGTCGAGTTTGAAAAAAAATCTGGATCGGACGTAGATTCAAATTAAAATACTTTTTCTAATGATAACTTTAGTAAATAAAAAATATACTTGTTATTTTCGGATTTTGAAACCATATTTTTTCAAGGGCCAGATTTCATATAGAAAACAGCTATAAATTGGTGTAAAGTGTGGTATAATAATATGCTATGATACATTCATGTTTGTAATTAAAAAAAAAAATCCTCAATTTTCATGTTTTGATACTAAAATTGTAGGCTTCTTTATAAAGGAGTTACGTTAAAAAAAATTAAGGTGTATAATGGTAGACCACAACTGAGGAAGTACGGACCAAAATTTAAATTTGTTTGTAAATAATGAAGTCAATATTTGATTGGTATTCAAATTACCTATTTTTCGTTATTCATCTATTTGTAATCTCCGATAATACAACTACTAATTCACTATTTTAGTTTATTAATTTCAATAATGATCCTTTGTAATCGTCCAAGAATTTTTTTTTTTTATTCTCCCTCAAAATTTGAGGTTTTGCGTTTCAAGATACGTAGAATCCAAAAATCGAATAATATTTAGTTGATGCAAAAATAACGAAGGTTTCCGCCGTTGCTACGTTTTAAAACCAATTTTTTACACAAAAAAAAATTCTTAATGTTAATTACATAAACATATATCATAATAAATCTTATTTTATATCATCTCCTTCACCCAAAATTCAAACAATAAAATCTTTTTCTTCAGTCTGCTGAAAGCCATTGAAAAGAAAATGCCAAGTAACGATTTTTGTCAAATTTATTTTTACGAATTTAAACTAGGGCGCAACGCTGCGCAAACTGCTCGTAATTTTAATGAAGTGGTTGGTCAGAGGATCATTACCTAACGAGCGCACAGTGCAGCGTTGGTTTCTTGACTTGCAATTGCACCCGAAAAAAGTTATGGTCACAGTATGATGACCATAATTTTTAGGGAAACATTACTGCCAAGTACTGACAAGATATTGATATCATACGTAGGAAGCTGCAACGTCTTAACAGAAAAATTACAAAGAAAATAAAGATATTTCAACATTTTATTCATTTTAGCCAGCAATAGCCAATGATTGCCATCTTTAAGCATTAATAGCACTACTGCCATCTTAGGCCGGGTACGCACTTGTGACAAAATGCCGTTCCGTTCCTCCGTGCCGTGCCACCGATCCGAACATTGTTTCGAAGAACAAGACAGCGTTCCGAACATCGGTCCGTACGACTTGGATACGGGAGGCCGATCAGGAGAATGTAGCGTTCTTCTGAAGTTGTGGTCGAGTTTTCGTCCCTGTATCACTCATGGCATCTCAGTAGCAAGTGATAGCAACCGCCTACATTTTGATTGATTACCTTTTGAAAAAGAGGGAAAAAAACCGCGTTGGTGGACAGCGAACTTATATTCAAACCGGAAACAATTTGGTGGGAGCAGCCTGTTGGCTGAGTTAATGGTCCAGGAGGCCAGCGGACTGTACAAGAATTTTACCTTTCGAAGAGCAATTTCCCTGCGGGAAAGGCTCGCGGTGAGCCTGCGGTTTTTGGCCACGGGTGACTTTACAAGCTTACAGTACCTGTTCAGGATGTCAAAACAGGAAATCAGTGAGATCGTTCCGGAAGTATGTCAAGTGATAGTGGAAGAGTTACTTGAAGACTACATGCCGGTAAGTCTATTTTTATTATCATTCCAGAATATTGTTTAACATTAAATCTTTAAATTTAGCATTAAAGTATTATTTTTTTCCGTAAGCCTACTGCTCTGAATCCCAAGTTAATTTATTCGGTCATTTTTATAACACAGGAATATCAAAATCGTATAAAGTTTGTTGTAAAAGTAATTCGTAACATAATATTAATAGTTGTTTTAAAATATTTACTAAAGATTGGAATGATGATCATAGTACATTTTTAGATTTTATGGATGTATTTAAAACTTTAATAAATTTATATTATATTAGAGGGGAATTCGAAGAATGGAGACACGGAAAGGTACTACCTTCGATCCCGTCCACACACTAGTCCACACTAGTCTCACCCCGTTTTGAGCATTTCTTTGATGCCAGCGGAGCGATCGGCCCCGATCCGTTCTTCCGAACATCATTTCTTTGAAGTTTTGCCGCCCCGATTCTAGGATTTATTCGGTTCGGAGGAACGGAACGGCAGTTTGTTACAAGTGCGTACGTGGCCTTATAAATAAACAAATCGCGTTCCATTACAAAATATCAAGGCTCATGTTCGGTACATGATAACAAAGTACTGTTTCTATCACACTTAAGCGCTAGGTTTTTTCCTAACCGTTGATGAGTTAGTTTCCCACTTTACAGAGCGTCTAGGGTTCCATAGAGAACTTCGGAGCAAAAAAACTGAACATGGAAGAGACGTTGCTCAGTGTTGGGAAATCCAAATCTAGCTAACCAAAATTTAAAAAAAATGTTCAAATATTCGAATTAAAATACCTGTGAACAACAGTTAGTGAGTTACCAGAAACAAAGTAATTGGGAGTGAGTTCTAGTTACAGATTGGGGATTATTCTAACAAGAGCTCTGTGTTCTCACTTCTGCTCTTGCCATTACACATCATTCCTTCAAAGTTGTTTAAAGATTCAGAGCGAATTTTTTTTTTCTCAATCTATGTCAGTTGGATTCATGTTATGCAACACTGTATGTCGATCCTCATACACAGGAGTAACGGTATGAGACGGCTGACCACATGTTCGCATCTAGTACCGCACTAAATGCTCTCAGAGAGAGGTTGTCTATGAAAATAGGTTTATATTGCGTTCCCGAGGACGAGTTCTCCAAGATTGTAATGGAGAAAAAATACGCAAGTTTCAAGGAATTCGTGTACGGATGGAAGACTGCGGTTGAACCGAAGTCCATAATGAGTAGGTGGTGTAAACAACACTGTGCACAAGTCTGCTCCTGTGTTAATTCATATATTTTTAAATTATAAACTGTATTAAACTACCTGAAACCATGTATGATAAGAAAATACAAATAAATGAGTTCTAATAGCAGCAAAGACAAACGTAAATTCCCCTATGTAATTTCCAACTGCGGTCAAAAACCCACATTGCCAATTAGTGTGGAAGGGAAAATAAATACATACATACTGAAGTTGGGACCCAGAAGGTCCTCTCGACTCAAGAGGAATGAATGGTTTGACATAGAAAATGAATTAATATGTTCTTCATAACCCCACAGTGTGTTGATTTGATATAGGATAAAGGAATTGTGTGGGATCGGAACCCATCCTCAGAGAACTTTTATTTATTACAAATGGTGCATTGGAAGGAAAGCTGAGGATTGGAAATTAGGGGATCAGGAGGTTATTTTTAGCGATGGGGCTAACTACTCTTTTGGACATTCAAGTAAGTCAGTATAATCCTTAATATAGCTTAACGCATTTAACATCAGTTTGCCACCTCTGCGGCTTTACTGTTAGTATCAGAGTCCTGAAGAGGGGTTTCATCATGTATTGGAGACTTTCAAAGAACTTGTTATTCAGTGGTTGTAGCGTGAAAAACTAGTTTTATTATAAATTAACCAAGTCTTCTCTAAAAATTAATATTTTTATCAATACTTATGAATATATAGGTGATGCTTTAGCAGATTCTCTACTGCATCTTAATTGCCAAAAATACACTTTTGAATTGCCATAAATGCAAAATATTAAGTAAATAAATTAATTTAACATCCCAAAAATATATAAAGCAGTGAGCCTGACCTTAATTTTTTTTAACTTCATATTGATCACCAGATAACCTGGTAAAACTATGCACTTATTCGCAATCAATAATTTCAATTATTTGTTTTCGCATTTACTTTGGGTTTTCTATTTATCTTTACTAAGAATACACCTATCATTTTCGAAGTTTTAGCTATTTTTAACCAGCATTTCAATCCAGATGATAAAGACATTTGTATATTTATAATCAATAATTATGATTTTAAAAAAATAGTACTCTGTCTTGTTATTAATAGAACGTTGTTAGTAAATATTAATTCGTTATTGTAGTTTCGGTAGGAAATGTCTATCAGAAAAAAAAAAATCTGCAGTCAATATCTTAGCCTAGGAGGATGGAAGAGTAATGGGGATGACACATCGGAAAATAACTGGAGTGGTGGAGATTAAACTGCTTGGGCGGCCATATTGAGGCGCCTCATCTTTTGAGGATTATTTATTTGGTATATAGTGTTTTGACTTAACTTTAAATCATTATGGCTACTTGTTGTGTATACGGTTGTACAAATAGATCAGATTGAAACCAACGAAAATCTGGAGTTTCTTTTTACAAATAATTTTTTCCATTTATTACTATTTTTATCTTTTTAAAATTAGATTAAGGAACTGAATCTATTCCAACTATATTCTTGATTTGTTAAATAGAATCAACCAATCAAAATATGCTGCTCTAAATGAGCCCAGTATCTCGACTTTTATTTATATATTAACTACAGATTTTTTTCATTAATTTGAAATCAGTACATATGAACATATAAGAGATATTGTCAACTATTCTGAATTAGATTTACCTTATAAAGTTTATTAACATAAGAGACTCAAACACATTGTACTATAAATTAATTATATCTGTGGTGTTTGAGTAAAGGGGATAAGTCATTTTTTTGTGACAATGTATTTAAGTTACATTTTGTCATTATAATATCGGAGTGACGAAATAGTCAGAAATAAAATATCAGACTGAAGAAATAATAATCAATTATATCATAATATCAGAGTGAAGAAATAGTAGTAAATTCCTGTTTCAACTTTAAATTAACCAAAAATTGTTGAATTTACTCGAATGTAGTAAGATATGTTGAGGAGCATTGGGCGAGGTCGCTCAGTATGAACTCATCTCCTCTCCGGTCTCAATCTACACAATGAATTTGGGTACGTTTGTCATCTTCATTACTCTTCTATCCTCCTAGATCTTTCTCATAGAGAGTAAATAATATGTTATTTTTAACTAATCTGTATCGATGGCACTTGTATGCTCTTTGGAAGTCATGAAAAACCTTAGTTGGGTAATGTTTGTAAATGTATATACTGACATTAGAATGTCCATTGTTGTTTTAGTGTTATCCATAGTTGTTTAAGTGTTAAGTTTGTGGCAATGGATCCAGATAAGAACCTCAGGCGAAGCAAAAGAATAATTAAAAAAAAAGAGCCACTATCAACTGAAACTATTGTTGATTCAGTTGCTCCAAAACCGTGGTCCAAATCAGAGAAGGCCCAATTACTGGCAGCATTAGAAGTTTTTGAAGATACTGATATAAAATCTATATCTGAATATATTCCTACTAAAACTACTCAGCAAATAGAATATTATATTCGTAGTGTTAAGAGAAGAGCTTATATGATTAGTAGCAAAGGCCCCATGATTACTGAATTGGAGAAATGGCAAAAAATACTTAGTAAAGGGAATAAAGATGTTGATGTAACTGTATATGATCAAATTACTCTACCCTTATTTATGATATCATTATTTGAGAGTTTTCCAAGCCCTGCTTATTGTGATGGAATTGATTTTAAAGCTGCTTATGAATTTATTTTTTGCATAATGGCTGAAATACCACCCAAAGAACTTAACAGTAAGACTTTAGAGTTCATATCAAAATCGTTCGATGAAATGGGCTCTATGGTAACTAGTAACAAGGATCTGAAAAACCATGTGATAGCAAAACTGAAGGAAGCTATAAGCAATGGACAGACTATCGACCCTTTAAATCCATTGAATTTTCCTGAACTCAATGTACCTATACTACCTGCTAATGAGAGTGATGAAGAGTAACTGTGTTTTTTTCCTGATGACATTAGGGATAGTCATAGTTTCTTGTTTTATACTTTTTTTGAAAAAAAAGTTTTGTACAAATATTTGTATATATTCACATAAAGTTAATATTAATTTTTGTAGAATGCTTGACCCTTTCTTTTTCCATTTCCGTTTATGTAATGCATTTACATATCATGTATTTATGAATACTCATCTATTTATGTGTTTTGGTTAAGTAGTATTGCGTTTTTTCTGTAGTTTTGAAACTGACAATATGATTATTCTATTATCTTCAATCATAAACAATACTATACTTGCACTTATATGATTTTTAATACTGATAATATTGTAGTTTTTAGTTTATATATGGGCTATTATTGTTCAGTTTGTACCATACATTGTAAAGATTGTCTAATAAATTATAGCTCCCTATATCATGGTGGGACCATAACTTTGTATCAATCCTTAGTTATCTCCATAGCTTATCTATAGTCTAGAGCAGGAAAAGTTCTGTCTATATTCATAGTAATAAAATTAAATCCACTTTCATTTTGTAGTTTTGCTTCTCACTTAACATTGCTTAATTCAGTTATCAATTACTTTATGTCCAATCCTGTTTGGACCTTAATTGTGTGAAGTTACAGTGATGGTTTTGTAGTTATGCTAAATAAAATGTCAAGAATTCTGTTTTTTTTTTTTGTATATGTAATTAGTTTTGAATGATATAATTACTTTGGTAGCTTAAAACTGCAAGAGGGGTAAAAGAGGGTGGCTATGCATGTCTGTTTGCGTGAAAACATGAAATTATTTGCTAGGATATAATTGAAAGATCTCATAAACACAGCCTTAAGTTTGTGAAAAGCTGAACCAGGAATTCTCTGGACAGAATAAGACAAGATCACGTAAATCCAGACTGTACGTCACAAATCAACAGTCTAAAAAAGACCTATCAACTAGATAGCATATCACTCCTTCATTTCAGCACATGGACAGTATGCATGCAAAACCTCACCAGTAACTGTTTATTTTAGTATGCGAGGTTTTACTTTATTTTTGAAATGTTCTCTATCCTAGCAATTTTTTATTTTTTTGTTTCTACTCTTTTATATTAATGAGATTATATATTTAAATAGAGGATTTCTTAGCGGTAAAATTAAATTGGCAAATACCGGCTTGAAATGTTTAGCCCTGATGTCGTGATGGCCAGTTTTCATTCATCTAAAAGTTATACTATATATAAGGCGTAGAGATGGGATAAAAGGGGAGAAATCCAAATTTGTAAATTTTTTAGGAAACCCAAAACAATGCATGATTCATGTATTTACCCAAACTTTAAATGTAAAATTAATTGGATTTAGTATGTTTTGAAGGCTAATTACATGCTGAACATGTGCCTATTTTAAAGAGGGTGCTGAACAGTAGGGAAAACATTAATAAGATATAAAACGACAGCATGGATTTATCCACTTTTGCATCTCCAAGCCTCATATTTTTTAAATTAAATATCTTATTTTAGATGTTATAAAATAATGATAAGTAATGGTTTTAAGTTAATTTTCTCATGCCTCACATTCTATTGATCCCTATATCATATTTTATACGAATTAGCTCATTGCTGATTGTTGACAGGTGCAAATTAATATTTTAAGAGAGAGAAAAAAAAATTAATTTTCATTGTCATTGTTGTTTTATAATGATAAAACTATTAATTATAAAAAAGTGAAATAAATTTGTTGTTTATAATGAAGTAAAAAACTGACATGTGGAGTAGATTTTTCCTTTAAAATTTGGTTTGGAATAATACTAAGGTTAAGTAGAGTATAAATGACTTATACCACTATCTTAAAATATAGAGACAATGCAATTCATCCATAGTGATTTAAAGTGATAAGACAAAATTAATCCTGAACTTGACTAGGAACTTATTTTTAGTATGATAACGCTGATTATATAGTTCTAAGGAACATTAAGCATCAATATATTTGAATAAAATTAAAGTGTAAATGATTTTTAGTCATTATTGAATAAAGGATTTTCACAAAATACTAGTAGAATTTTGAAAATTAGTAAAGCTGAAAAATGTTAACATTTTCAATGATTCCTTTATATATATTTTAAATGCAAAAAATTCTAATATATTTGGAAAAATAATGAATATATGTTTTAATTTAATCAATTAAATTAGTAAAAGTAATTAAAATATAGTTTTCTAGACAAAGAAGAAGGGGGGCACCATTTCTTAATTTTTATTAAGAAATATGTTTGATGAATTATTTAAATAATAATAAATAGTTAAGATGGTTATTATAATAATACTTTGGGACGGATATATTTATCAAAAGAACATATAAATTTGATTCGATTTTACAGAACTGATAGAAATTGGCGGGCTAAATTTGGCTCTCCAAATGAAGGAGGTTTTGTTTACCTGAACGTTGAAATGGTTGATAAGAGAATATACAACCGAAGGTGAGTATTACTGATTGGTAGTAACGTTTTTATAATTTAATGGGTCATTGGTTTGTATATTTTTTCAGTTATGAGAGGACAATCAAGGATGTATGTCAAGTCATCCATCATGCTAAATTGGAAGAAAAAGATTTGAGACCTTTGACTCAGGTGTTGTACTTTTCTGAAGAATTTCCTGAGTATAAAATTCTTGAATTGGACAAAGAGCTTTTTAAATGTTTGAAGGAGTCAGATAAGTATGTTTCATTCCTTTTACTCCTGTAGTTGTAGTAATTTTATATTACTTTACTATATGGTTTCAGATTGGTCTTAAGAGGGCAAAAAACAGATAAAGCAGTGCTTTGCACAAAAAATAAAACTTTTGACATTAAGGAAGCAGAAACTTCCAATTCCTTGTTACTTATTCCAAATTTGAAGTTTGCTGAAGATGTGCCTGTCGAATCCGGTGATAGAGATATTGAAGAAAAAGAGGTTTGTTATATTATTTTTAGTTTTCAAATTTATCCAAGTTGTTATTCTATTCTTATTCATGTTTGATTTGAAATGATTTTTAAGATTGTTGGAGTTTACCATGAATATTTCGAGTTGAAACAAATCAAACCTCGCCTCTTGCCTTTACGGAATTTTCTCAAAATGAAACCTTACAAAGGTATTGAACTCGAAGAGGAAGATCAGTCTGGTGAAGGATATTTTGCTATTGAAAAGCTATTAGAATTTGTACAAGCTAGTGAAGAAGAACTCAATGATGCTTTACGAGATGCCCAAGCATTTTCTGTAAATGGTTTGTCTATCAGAAATCATATGATTTTATAGGTGTCCATTGGCTTGTTAAAGTTATCAATTATTTATGGTTTTAGGTAAATGGCGAATATTGGATAATGATTACCACTTCAGAGTATTAAGCCAATTTTTAGGTTTAGTTGAGTCTAACAGTTGGTCTTTAGATCAAGTACCTATTGGCGAAAGTCTTTCTGAGCTGTCTGCTCTTTTTCCAGATTATGTATTACATCATATTTTTCAAATATATCTTGAACCGACTGGTGAATATACTGATATAGGTTAGTAATTAATTAAAAAAATTTAACCCTACGTTAGATTAAATTAAAAAAAAATTATTTGAGTACGATGCTTGCATTTTTGTTATAAGATTACCATTTTTATTTTTATTGCTTATAATGAGTAATTATTTTACATTGAAGTAGAATTTGAAATAATTTTAGATGTAGTATCTTTCTCTTAATTTTTAAATGATTATAGATGATATTTCATAAGATCTATCATTTTAGATCAGTCTTAATTTATTCAAGGATTTTATTGATCAGTATAATTATAAGAATTTGCTGAAATTTCTATAACTCTTGTCTATTATTTTAGTCTGACATTTAAACCCAAAAGCCAAACCATGTGAGTCTGAGGAATTGGGAATAATGTTTAATGGATACTTTCTTTCAAAATCCTTAGAGAACATGAGCCAAAATTATGAATCAAGTGTTCTTTTTACTCTCCTATCGCTACTAGGTAAGGAAACTATTGTAATTGGGCCAAATTTTTGATGTGCAGTTTATAACAAATCTGTGCATTTCAGTAATCCCCCAAAACACATTTTCAGCCATTGGGCAGACACACAGTGTTACGATTATCTCTCTTTGTTTTGTGTGTAGGGTTTTGGCCTCTGATGCCTGTGTACCCAGTGTAGTACCCTTTATAAACTAGTGCCAGAATGACTTACCGCTATGACGAAACTTGCCTAAAGTTTTCTCCTTAAAGCTCTTTAATTTTCCATATCTAAGTATATTCCTGAGAAAAAGCAAGAAAAAAAGTTTTTTCTCCTTAAAGCTCTTTAACTTTCCATATCTAGGTATATTCCTGAGAAAAAGCAAGAAAAAAAGTTATGACAAAAATTGAATTTTATTTGCCAATAATTCAAAAAGTATATATTGTGAAAAATTCTATATTATCACTTGAAAGATAATTTAATTCTCAACAAAACCAAAAAAATCATCAAAATCAGACCAGCAGTTAGTAAAGAGGGAATTTTGCCAATTTTTTGTATTGGCCTTGGCACCCAAAGTGGCAAAGAAAGCCAAGTGAGTGGCCATACCAGATATTTGCAATGGTGTTTTTAGACTAAGTTTGTCATTCATTATTGGTTCTTGTTCCTCTGTTGACATCAAATAACTATTTTCCTCCATATAGAATTGATCAAAAAATTATAGAAATACCATGATACAGATTGGGCCTCCAAATCATCGATAAAAGTTTGAGAGGAAATCAATTAAAGACAGAATTTTTGGGCTCTTGGTGTGAATCCAGCTTGTGGTTTTGTCTGAGATTCAACTTATAGAAGTTTTGCTATCTTATAATGGAGTAACACTTTCGATGAGGAATGATTTCCTTCACTGCCAGAAAAAAGTTCCATTTATCTTTCACTCAAATATATATATATATATATATATATATATATATATATATATATATATATATATATATATATATATATATATATATATATATATGTTTATATGCATATATATTTATTGAAAATTCCAATTTAAAGTAAGGTTACTTAATTTTGTTATAGGTGATGAACTATTTAAGCTGGTCGAGTTCAAAGTTTGCCGTTTTCTGGGTAGTTACCTTTTAAGACCAGTGGAGAAGTTTAATCTAAATGATTTTCTTAGAACTTGGCAAGATAGTGTACCTGAAGGTAAAATAATTTTGTATTGATTTTAATGAGCTGATAGTGGTGGATTTGTTACTAAATTTTCTTGCTTCGGTAACAAGATGTTGTTGTATGTTTATAGGTGATGTAGACTATCTTTATGCTGTATTAACTTTTCAGAGTAAAAATTAAATAATGAATAAAGGTTACTCTTGCATTATTTTCTAGATTAGGACATTTATCATATTGTGTTTCTTAATACCCTAGTTATTTAAATTTAATAATATCTATTACATTTATATCCAATAGTAATTAATGTATTTATTTACCCAATACAGTGCAGTCTGAATAATTCAAGTTGGATGGGCCCAGGCCCCTCTCGGGTTATCAAAAAACTTGGATTATCGGAATAATCCGCATTTTGGTTTATATATATACAGAATTTTAAAGTGTTTGCACATTGGAGAATTTTAAACATTATATGTTAGATAATACGCCATTTTCCTGTACTCTTACAAGGTCCCTCCCTCTTTTGGTAGCCATGCCCATACTCCATTTCCTGAAAAAAGAACATCCGCAGGCTGATTTCATCTTGTTGTTTCCAGTCGATGAGAACCTTCTAATGGCTGATTTTGGGCGTGCTCTCTTAATTTTAATTGTCTTATTTCATTACTGACTTAATTAGGGATTGATAAATTATTTGCCACTTCTATAATTTTGTTTTTATTGAAAACTAGTTTCGAATGTTATACATTCATCTTCAGCTCAATACACACAAAATAAGCAATTCAAAATACAGTTTGGTATTATTATACATATTAAATTAAATTTAATATAAATCAGTATTATAAATCATTTATGAATTTAATTAAGACAAGAAATCAAATAGATGTTGGTACTCGCCAAGGTTTTAAGTAGATTATACCAAACAGAAAAGTTTAAAAAATAAACATCATGAATTTGGAATTTACCAGACGAATGTCGTTATAAACAATGAAGCTAGGAGACCGATAACGCATAAACTCGCAGCCTTTAATAGCATGATTTACCGTCTTTTGAACATACCATTAAATGAAAAGAACTATAATAAACAAATTGAAATAATATATTAAATTACCACTACAATCACATTTAAAAAAAAACAATACAAAAAAAGACAATTAATGATATCTATTCAACATCCCCCGAAGACAGACGCACCAGAAACATTATGTCTTGATTCCATATTATGGCCCTATATCCACCAAAGTCGGAAATGAATTGAAGAAACTAGGATTAAACCCTGCATTTAATAGAAAAACCCTATCCTCATATTTCCGTTTAGGAAAACGGAAAAGACAAAATAAACCCTTTCCAAAAAAGCAGAGTATGCAAAATAAATTGTAATGATTGTGCAACCAAATACACGGGAAAAACTGGAACATCACTAAATCAGATTAAAGGAACATATACCTGCAAATAATAATAAGACAGAGAATTCCAACTTTGCAATTCATTTAAATGAAAAAACCATATATTCATCAAAGACTGAGGAGTTAAATGGTTAAATCAGGAAAACAGTCTCAAAATAAATATATATGAAACACTTGAAATAATAAACTCCTTCAAATCCAATCCAGATTTTTGCTTAAATGACCAAATAAATATCTACAATAGTCCAATCTTAAATTCATTCCCATCTTTAACAGAAAAAACAATTACTCAACGGAATTACTGGAAAAATCCCACCCCTAAACCGTTTACCTATAAACACCCCACCTTTCTTCCATTGCTATTTCAGTGCGAGAACAAATCAATAAAAACTTCTATTTAATATAATCTACTTAAAACCTTAGTGAGTACCAGCATGCATTTGATTTATTGTCTTAATTAAATTCATAATTCATAAAAAAAAAAAAAATTCTCCGTGAACCGGCCGTCTAAGGACCACGCAGATATCACTGTTTAGCTCTCACTCTCACTTTTCTTCCTCCTCCAAACAGCCTTCATTCTCTCCGATTGTTGCATTCGTCTCCCTTCCATCCAATTGCTAATCCCACGTTTCACTTTCTCTTCAACTAGAACTTTAATGCTGTTGAGTCGTTCTCTGTATCCATCTCCATCCTGGCAGTCTTCGTCTGTGATTCCAAGTCTTCTTAATTCTTCCTTCATCTGCTTGGCATAACCACTCTGGCTTTTCAGGTTATATATTTTGTCAAAGATCTGTTTATTTGTTCTTTGAGGATTTATCATAAATGTTTTATAATTTTAATTTATATTACATTTAATTTAATATGTATAATGATACCCTGTTAAATTGCTTATTTTTTAATTTTTGTGTTTTTAGAATTGAAGATGAATGTAGAACATTTGAAACTAGTTTTCAATAAAAACAAAATTATAGAAGTGGCAAATAATTTATTAATCTCTAACTAGATTGATCCTTCTATACCACCATGCGGATGTCAACTGATTACTGACTTACTTGATTTACTAATTCAACTAGCATTTCGTCAGAGAGTTCCTCATTATTATTACTCGCAAGCAACTGTTTGAGTACTTCTCAATCAAGTTTTCTCGTATGTCCGATATCAAGTGCAATAAAGCTTAAATATCTCCATCATTAATATCACCACACCACCAGATTCTTTGTTACCTCTACAGCCTCATCTTCTATGCCGCTTGGTTTTAAATTTTTTGACCATGATATTTGTGTAGTCTTGCAGATAATTTCTGCCCAAAGATCTCTATCCAATAGATTACGTCCTTTTCTGAGAAACGAAAATACATTTTAGTTATGTTCTTATAATTTGGTAAGGATCTTTAGAGAATTAAAAAAAAATTGTAAAAAAGATCTCAGATTACCAAGACTCCTCTGTATTCAATTTTAGAATCTTCAAAAATCATGAGGCTTTCGTTAACTCAATAAAAAATAATATCTTGGAAGCACGGTAAGTTTATTGAATTGAATATGCTAAATGAAGTAGGCAAGAGGATCAAGAAGTCGAATGGATGTTACTTTGCACTCTAAAGGCATCTCAGAAGTAAGCTGACTTTGTTCGTTACGAAGTTCCAGCTGTGTAAAACTTTGATCCATCTAATCATAACATAAGGAGGAAAGTCATGGAGATTGACCAAAGCTGATGAACGAGTTCTCCTTTTCCACAAAAGGAAGTTCCTTTTATGCTAATATGGAGGATTTATGGGTAAGAATGGTAAAGCAGGACAAACCAATTTTATGGAAAGAGCCTGTGGCTTTTTAATGTGTGAATCTTGCTAGACAAAGATGGACTGGACCCTTGAATAAGAAGAATGAGGAAATGTATCAAATAAATTGTTACAAAGTGAAAAAGATAGTTGGCAGACCTAAGTCATTTGAACATTAAATCTTCATTATTACTTTTAAATTAAATGTTCGCTGTATTCCAGTGACTAGTAATTAGTGTTTTTGTTTCATATATGATTATAGTTGTTTTAATTTGTTAAAATGATTGTTTTATTTTAAATTGCTTGTTTAGGAATGATAACTTCTCTAGATCAGCTTGGTGGTTTAGCTGTTTTAACACCTGACTCTAGACCACCAGCCATTTGGCTCCTTGATGAAGAAGATTTGCCTGAAGATTTACAAGAAAGGTTTTCTATTCTTTTTTCAGCTAAAGAAAGATGGACTTTTGAGGAAATACAACCATATATTAAGTATGTTACATTTTACTTCATGATAAATTTGGTCTAATAAGAGCTGTTTAGAGGTTTAAATTAATTTATGAAAAAAGGAGATTAATTTAAACCAAAATTGAATATTTGTGAAATAAAATAGGATGATAAGAAAGAGGACTTTCTGGCAGCCAGTAGTTGGTAAAAGTATATATCCAACACTGATTGTTCTCTCTTGTTACAGATTTTAGGAAATTTCTTCATAGTTCAGAAATGGGGTTCTGTTACCTCATTCATGATATCCTGCTCTTATCCCTTTTTATCCTCCTTAGAGGCTCTTAAGTAATTATCCATTTATCAAGGAAACAGGCATCAAATTTCATAAAGTCATGATGGTAATTATCATCTGGGGACAATCTATTAATGTAAAATCTATTGATTACAAAGCTATGTAATCAAATGCTGATCTTGACTATTCAGTTTCAACTTAAAATATCTGGTGTAATCCTGAGGCATTAGCTGGAAGTGTCAGTATTCCTTAATTTTACATTTCTCCTTATTTTTATAATAATTTTTCAATCTCTTTTATACATTTTTACTTAAAAAAAAAAAAAAAAATGTGAAATATTGTTTTGGAGGTGAAATAAACGAAGCTTATCAATTAAATACAAATATTATGTTATATTTTAAATATGAATATTGTATTAACTTTTTTATTTTATATTAAAAAAATTATTTAAAATTATAACGTTATATATGATTTTATTTGGTGGATTAATTAATAAATTCAATTTGACAATAAATTTTAGTTAAAACACAATATTAGTTAAAACATATTAATTCTTTTCTTCCTTACTGGAATAATCATTAATCCAATTGTTCTAAACATAAATATAACTCATTTATTAAACTTATGAAAATACATTATAAAAAGTTGAATAATCAATGTTTGTTACTTCAATCTGCTCTCAGTTCTACTTACACTGCTGATACAATTTCTTTCCCTTGATGATGTAAAAATTCTTCTATTTAGCCATGTTTTTGTTGAGCATATGTATTGTATATTGTCCCAGCGCTGGAAAACTCATAACTATAAGACTGCTAATATAACTGTAGAGCTAGGGATGCTCTTCACCGTCTCATTTCTGATGCTCAACTGATGTCTCAAACTCAACTGATTACTGTCTTTGACTTCCCAAGCTCAAAAGCACAGCAAAATAGTCCCTACTTGTTATTTATTTTTTTTTTGATTTTATGATTTTTCTCTTCTCATTCCCACACATCTATTTTACATTTAAGTTCAAATAAAGGTAATATATAAATAAACTTATTAATGAAAATTTAACTTTATTTAAAAAGAATATTATCATTTGTTCAGGTTTCAGCCGAAACACAACTGACAGCTTATAACTGCACACATAATTTTAATAGTTTTTATTTTAACATCACTAAGTTTTATATTAACTAGTAGATAAAATATAAATAAATTAATCTCCTGTTTTGTTAAATTTTATCTTTATAATATATATTTAATTATATATTATATAATTTTAGACTCCTCTAATTTTGTTTTTTTTGTGGTCTAAATTTTACTATTTTTTTTTTTTAGGAGATTAGCTACTGAGAAACAATCTGTCAATTCATTACTAACAAAATACTCCAGAACTTCAAATATTAATGGAGTAAGGTATCATAGTGCGAGGCATGGAAAATAAAATTGTATACATTTTTTATTTTATCTTGTTATAATGTTGTTTCACTACATTGTTTATTTACTATTGTTTGTAATTTTATTTTAATAATAGTTGATTTTATGTTTAGTTATTTTATTGTTATTCCTTTCCTAATATTTTACTATTAAACATTCACCGTTTCCATTCTCAGAATTCCTGACTTTATTTCCTAAATATTCAGGTCTCAGATTGGGCTAACTCAGGCTTATGAAGATAAATGAGTAGCTAGTTGAATGAAGGAGTAGTGTCCTAGTGAAACAAATTTAATTGAAATTTTATGGAATTACTGATGACTGAATATTATTTCTAAACACTAAATTAACATAGTAAGGCAGTCGATTGGTTCATGTCTTCAAGGATTCTTCTTATTATATTTCTTGCTCCTAAGGCATATATCATAGTTTCTTCTATGCTTTCTAAATAGGGGAGTGAATTTGCAGGAAGCAATGGGTAAACACATACACATTATTCATTCCCTTAGCATGTATGGAATTTGCCTGTCTAAGTAAAACAGATGAAATCGATATTCAGTTCAAAATGCTTAAAAATACATTTGATGCCTTAAAAAGAAACAGGAGCACTAGGATAAGTAAGTGAAATATATATCAATTGGACAAGGCACTCATAGGCTATCTCTTTTTGTGATTGGTATATGATCAGAAACAAGGGCATTTAAACACTACTTTAGTTCAGTGAAAGGACTAAGAAAGGGAGTTACTGTAAAATGGGCCATGATTTTTGGAAATTAGATCTAAAAACCTAGATTCAGTCAGTAATTTAAAATTATTTTGGACATCACGCCTTTGTAAGCAGAACTCCAAAATTTGTGTGACTCAGTTTTTGCTCTTTATCATTAATATTGCATCATATGATAAAACTCATTATTTTTGTAAACACATTTTTTCAAAAAATAAAAAAGATTGGGGCTTGGTGTGGATAGGCGTCTAAAGGTGGAAAACTTGTTTGATTAATATTCTAGTTCATACAACACTTAAAATTCAATTGTTAATGACCTTTTGTGAGTATTTAGTATTTATGTTCTTTTCTAATGGTCTGTTTAGGAACTTATTTATTACTGGGCATAGAAATCAGCACCGATGTACCATAGATCCTTTTAATAGTGGTTTTATAAATACATTTATTCTAGAAACAGAGAAATTTCAAAAGTCAGAAATTATAGACGGTGCTATATCCCAATCATTTGAGACTTGGCTTGCTCCAGCGCAGATAGCCAGTTTTCTCTGTTAACAGCTGCTGCCACCAAGTAGTTTACTTGCATCGGTAGCCACACAGCCTTGCCAGTGCAAACATGGTCTTCCCACTCATCTTAAAGGCTCGTTCATAACTCTCTGTGGAGGTGCATTATTATCCGCGCAACATGCACTGCCCAGCATAGTCTTCCAAGTCCGATGAATTGATACAAATTTAGGTTATTAAATAATGCCATGATTTCCATATCTGTCCTCCAATTTTGGACAATTGTTTTTTAGCATTTCTATAGCTTCCTTGATCGCTTCCTCGTTCCGGGTTTTCTACATCCTTACCATCTATAAGTAGATTATCTGCTTCTGGAGTATATGTGCCATTTCTGTTAAGAAGGCTTGAGAATTATTCAGCCTATCGGCCCGAAATGCTCTGCTTATCAATTATTAAGGCCCATTCCTTTGCTGGGGTACAGGTGGTGAACAGCTTCCTATTTTTGATGACAATCTGTTAGTATATTCTGTAATTCTTTAGAATCTATTGTATATTATTCTATTGATATTGAAGGGTGATATAAAGTCTATGCAACCCATGATTCAAGGGTAAGCTAGTAAAAAACTTTAATTAAGCTTTTTGTTAACAGTTAAGGATTGATAAAATCTTGATTTCAGAAGTTTTTTCGTTATCTCAATTAGCAGATGAGTTATTACTATAAAAATGTTTCACTGTGACTTTCTATTGTGAAAAGTTTTCCACTGAAATAGTATAAATTGGTGCTATTCTGAAAATATACAGGATTGACTCAAATGAAGTTTTTCATTTTAACATAAATTCAGTTTTTTTCACTTATGTTGATGTGTTCGAAAGAAATAGTTAAAAATAGAAAATATTATAATAGAATTACCTTTATGTAAAATATCATCATTAATAGGAGCTAATGTGCATTCCTACTTTAAATACAGTGATTTTCCAGTCTGCATTATTAAAAATATCTGATGTGGACACCCCATGACTTCCTTGTACGCCTATTAAACTTAAATCAGTGGCTCAAAAAATGACCTCGAATTTTGTTATTAGTTTCCAAAGATAGCTGTATCTCAAAAATGACACTTGGCGTTGTGGTGTCCATCTATTGACACACACCCTTTGGTTACCCTCATAATAATTTCAAGCACCATATTGAATAACACTGGATATAGTGGGTCCCCCTGTTTAACTCCTTTTTGAATGGCAAAGTCTCTGGAAATTTCTCCCATGACTTGTACTAAACCTCTACTGTTTTGTAAGGTCATCCTTTTCAGTTTTGTGGGGCAACCTAGAAATCTTAGATTTTCATAGGGCTCATTTCTTGCTAAGCTATCATATGCTTGTTTGTAATCTATGAAGAGGTGGTGTAGATTTACATTCCATTACATTTCTCAAGCATGTTTCTGATGGTGAATATGTGGTCAATCGTAGATCTTCTGCCGTTATAACTAATCTTTTCAATAACAGAATTGATAACACTTTGTAAATTGTACATAGTAGTGTTATCCCGCTATAATTTTGGCACTCTTCAGAAACTTATCCGAAGTTGGAATCCTTTTCTTAGTGCTTTCAATCTTTGCTAGAAGCCTCTACTGTTTTTACCCTCAATTTTTTCTATTGTGGATTTTAGGCCTTCTTCCTCTTTTTGTTTCTGCTCAGTTTTTTGGTGGCTTCTCTCTTTTTTGGATAGTTTACTACAGTTAATCTGTTTTTCTCTGCATCATCCTCAAGTATGCTTTCTTCTTTTCATCAACAGAGATATGACATTTCTTGTCAAACCAGTGGCTGTTCTTCCTATTTCCCCCTATTGTTTTCTTAGCAGCCTTAACAGCAACTCTTTTTATTTTTTCCCATTTATTTTCAATGTTTTCCACTTCTTCTTCTTGTACATTTCCTAGATACTCTTCCACTTTTCTTTCATATTCTTTTCGAATATCTGGCATTTTTAAGGCATTACATTATACCTTTGGCCACTTTTCCTATATTTACTTTTTATTCTTATTGCCAATCTTTGCCTATACTTCACCTTCACTAAGAAATGATCACTGCCTAAATCCGCCCCTCTGCAACACCTTACATCTTCAAGGCCACTTTGGTGCTTGATTTCTATCATTACATGATCTTTTTGGTTTTTGGCCTTGCCATCCGGAGATGTCCAGGTTTCTAAGTGAATAGAATTATATTGAAAGATGGTACTTCCTATTTTCATGTTTTTACTAGCTGCGAAATCTACTATTCTATATCCTTGTCATTAGTAGTATTGTGACAACTATACTTTCTGGCTTATCTCTCCAGATTCTTCTCTTTCCCAATTTTTCCATTGAAATCACCTAAGATAATTTTAACATCATATTTAGGAATCTTGTCTTAATGGAGCTGTGTATAAAACTCATCCTTCTCTCCATCCGCTTTTTTTTCTGTCCACCAGGGACATATTGAAGAATTTCCCTTGAAGTCTTATGTAGCATATTCTTTCATTTATTGTCTCGCATTTTAATATTGCTTGGTTCAGTTGCATTTTCATTATGACACCTTCAATATTCCTAGCATGACCGCTATTGATAAGTATATACTTATTTAAATCGACCATAGCAGGCTCCTTCCTCCATCTAATCTCTTGTAAGGCTACCACATTCATTCCATATTCCTCAAGAAATTTTTCCAATATACGACTTTTTCTCGCTTCTAGAAGTCCACGAACGTTCCTATCATCATCAAATGTTTAGTCCTTTATATGCCGGGTCGATTGCGATGTATCCGTCCAAATCCGAGGCTTTTTAGCAATAATTTACACAGGTTGGATCGCCGGCCCTACACTGTTCCCCTTTTAGGTGGGAGCTACCCCAGAATTATTCTGATCCGATTCTGAACTGATTTTTTATTGATATTAAAGTCTTATAAATCAAATTTAAGATTCTTAGCGGTTCCTAAATACTCGTTCCCTTCCCGGTCGCGGTAACGTCAGAAGGCTGGTTCCCTTGGGTTACTCCCTTTCTCATCATCCACAAATCCTTCACACCCAGACGCACTATCTTAAACAACACGCAGTATCGAGACCTTCGGAAGTCAAGTTCACACCTCTATACAACTATGAGGTAGAAGCTTCTGACTTATTTTCATTTTTAGTTAAAATGCTACTGCGATTTTTGCATTTTCTATTACCGTAACATCGAAACAGTATCGAAAAGTAACAAAAACAAAAAATCGAATTTTTCACATTGGCAAGTTTAACATAGGACCCACGATATCATAAATATATCATCACTTGGCTTTATATTTTTGTCTTTCGTACACTAATATTAGGGTGGTCCTAATAGACTAACAGCTGACAACAGTTCATCGCTACAGACTGCGTCAAAGTCGCAAACAATTTCATTGATTTTAACGCGATGCATGATAATGCAACACATTATTCATACATGTATTAACACAAAATTATAAACTGATTATCAAATTTTACTTTTACAAGTATACATTTCAATTCAGTTAATTTACAGTTTGTGCAAACAGTTTAGTTGATTTATTTCTGTTGAGAGTCCTAGAGTTTCTTAATCTAGAGTTTCTTGAAGGTCTTAGAGCTGAACGTGTTCAAATTTTCGATTGGATATGAACTTTTTACATAGGGCAACTTTGTATAGTACTTTTTTTGTCCCTATTGGCCAGCCTGGTTAATTCGAAAAAATAATTAATCTTTGGCACATCAATAATCATCAATTTCTGAGGTAATTTTAAAATCATTATTTAATAGAATGCAGAAATTTTAGAAATTGTTGATGAAGGTAACTGCTTCTATTCTTAAACATCATTCCAAAAATTCAATTTTAATATTTTAAGAGGTTCAGAAATGTTTTTCACGTTCCTCAATTTTTGTGAATATTTTTTTAAAATTTGTATTTATCTATTTTATAAAAAATGCTGTAGACCTTTACGTTTAGATATTTTATTACTTTATGCCGTATTATGGAAGCTGATATTGAGGTTACGGTTGGCGGGAAGTAGTGTGTAAAGTTGATTTAAAGCTGTTTAATTTAAGTCTTTATTGTAGTTCATGGGTGATAGTAAGGATCATTATCAGTTTCATTTCTGCAACTTAATTAATTTATATATTTGTTCATAATTATGACAGGTAATTTTATTATTTGATTTTTAAAGTAATTATAGATGGTCAATTATTTCCTTTTCTATTGTCTGGTTTTATAATCGCTTCTGCTTGACTGCATCCTAGTACGTTTTCTTTGCCATCAATAATATACATTGACAGCTTGTATAATCCATTAGGTACTGTGTTTGGCATTGTTGGTGTACCTTCCATTAGGAAATTTTTATAAACATAGGTGCCCTGAAAATAATATTAATTAATCAATTGAATATTTACTCGTTTACCATATATATATATATATATATATATATATATATATATATATATATATATATATATATATATATAATGAAGGATAAGAGGTTCCAGGTGGTGGTCAAGAAATGGATCTCAAAATCGTTAAACTATTTGTTATAAGCCAACTTTTTGACCCAGATTGCAGGTCTTCATCATAGCTAAATGAACAAGATACAAAAACGGTATATATATATATATATATATATATATATATATATATATATATATATATATATATATATATATATATCACATTAATTATCAATATATTGATGTTTAAATAACACAATTAGTTATCCATTTTTATATCTCGTTCATTTAGCCCTGATGAAGACCGGCAATTTGGTTCAAAATGTTGATTTATTATAAATAGTTTATCTATTTTCCGATCCGTTTCTTTACCGCCATCCGGACTATCTTTTCCTATATAATTAATTAGGTAACTGTTAGTTTGGTAATAGTTATTTAGCTTAGTATTTATTTGTTATAGTATAATTTAGTAGTAACTGTTTGTTTTTTTTAATTTTAAATATTTCTCTATCGCTTTTCTATTATTTTTTTAACATAATCTTCTCCTAAACATATCTTCAAAGTGATCAACCATCATTCATTTACCATAGCTATTTTCATAGAGGTTTTATCAAGAAAAATAAAGAATACTGCCTCAGGATAAATTCTGTTTTGAATATCAAACTAAGAGTACATAGTTTAGCAATGAATAAATATTTTTTACTCAATAGATCTGACATAATATTCTATTTAATAATAAAACTACAATTATGATTCTTTTTATTTTTATGTATAAATATGTTATGTATTAGTGACATATCAATTAAATTTAAGAAATATTGTTTCATTTTGGTAAATGTTCTCAAATATTGAAGTAAAGGTATTTCCAGATTTCAATCGATCAAGAATTTGTAATTTTTCATCTAATAATTTTAATGTTCTGCGAAACAATTTTATATGAAATATTCAGTCATGGTTAAAAAATGTTTCTTGTTTCCTACATCAAAAATATTGATTTACACAAAAATAGTGCCAATTCATTTTGTTTGGAATAAACAGGTTTTTGTGATAATATTGCTATGCATAATTATTTTTTAAAAAAACTTCTCAATTATGTATTTCAAACAAACCTACAAGTCCAGATCCACAATTAAAATTATTATGTTTTTAGGTTCTATCTAAGAAAGTAATAAATACAGAAGCGGTTAAGTAAAAGTTAAAATTAAATGTTTATGAAGGATAAGATGGTCTGGGTGGTGGTCAAGAAATGGATCTCAAAGTAGCTAAACAGTTATACTATTGATTATAAGCCAACATTTCGACCCACATTGCAGGTCTTCATCAGGGCTAAATGAACAAGATACAAGGTAGGAGTATCTAATGACATATACAGAGAATGAAATAAACATTAACGAAGTAAATATAACGACATAATGGTAGCCTTTTTAGTCACAATCTTTGCCTATATTATATCTCTGTAGGTAGGTGGGGTAAAAACCCAGCACTAAGTTTTTGAATAGAATATCTTAGGCTTAAGAACTGGCAAAAGTCACTATGTTGATCATTGCAAAAGATAGTGTGCTATCAAAATTTGTGGCACTCGACCGACAATGAGCTGAGAAAATGTTTGCTGTTTACACTTTTGATATAATTTTTACGATATTTCACTTCAACATTGTTTGAAGTAGTGTGGCACCAAATTAATTAACTAATTATCAGTCAATAAGCTTCAATATTGTGGGTGAACCTTTGCTTCACTTTGTTTACAAACATCATAAGAAGGCTTTATGCCAATAATCTGAAATGGGACAAATCCCCACTGCTTTTTTGGGGCAAATCTCCGCACCTTCAAATTCACTTGGTGGAAAGAAAGGGAGAAAAAATACCAAAGAGTCAGATGCAGAATTTTGATCAGTGCAGTAGATTTTGATTTGTTGTTCAATGAAAAGGAAAGTGACAGAGAAGAGATTTCACTGGAGCCTATGATTTATTCATAGAAGATTCAGTGATCAATTATTAGTTTTGCCTAATGATTTTGCTGTAGTAAAAGTGTAGAGAAAAACAAAAAATGTTCTCTAACACTATGTGGCTAAGATCAGTTCCACATATAAGGCAGAGGCTACAATAAACTACTAGCTACTTTTAAATTTAGAGAAACCAATTTATGGTGATAACATTGTACTGAAATTATCAAGACCCACTGGGGTACATTCTACACAGCTTCAAAATGCAGTCAGTTTCTCAGAGGATTGAAATTATTTCACTAGGCAGCTTGGTAGCTGTCCGTTGAACTTGAAATAATTATTTTTTACTTTTTTTTGTTCTAGTTTTATAAAGCATTTGAAATTTATATTTTTACTAGGAAATTAAAGAGTTTTTATTAAATAGTTGGCACTGCAGGGTTTTGCCCCTTTTTTGGGGCAAAGCTCACTAACTATTTTTATTTTGTTTATTTCAAATTTCTCTAGGTTAATGATCAGACAAGACTAGTATTTACAGAGATTATAGGTAAGATCTCAATAGAAAACTTCAGTATCAAATTGAAGGAAAATTTACTTCTGACTGTCCATAATTTAAATAACAAAACAGAAATTGCAGAGCTTTGCCCCTACCTACGCTATATGTCATTTTATTCTCTTATCTTTGTATCTTGTTCATTTAGCCCTGAATGTGGGTTGAAACATTGGCTTTTAATAAATAGTTCAACTATTTTGAGATCCATTTCTTTCCGCCATCTGGAACATCTTATTCTTCATTATCATTTAGCTATACAATCAACCAATTAATCTTCAATACAATTCAATTTTTAAATCAAAACTTTTTTATCCTTGGCAAAAATTATGATATGTATCCTATATAGTTATTAATTCATTTTGATATTTCATAATTTTATTTGTATTGACAATATCTTTGAAATAGGTTTTCAGTTAGTTATTTGGGGTAGCAATAAGTTCGACAATTTTAATTTATTTTAAATTCTTGCAGGAGTTGTTTAGTTTTTGTATAATCTTAATTTGTTTTGTTATTTTAAATCGAAAGGCAAACTTGACAAATCTGAATGTAGGAATCACATAGAACTGAATTACAATGGAATACAGTAGTCTCAATGATTTGATTATCAGACAAGATGTAATTGTGCCATAACCAATCTTGATCAGCTAAATATAATAATATAATAAATATATATTATTGGAAGATACTAAAACATAGCCTTGGGTCTCTCAAATAGTAGTTAATTACCAACCACTCAACATTTTATCAATGCAGGTATCATCAGAACTGAAAACCATGAAATAAAATTAATGCAGACCAGAAATAACCTCAGTGGCTTAAAACAGACTGGCCAATTTGAGATTGTATTGGTAAATTACTTAAGGAAGAACTTTTTTGTGCGAGTGCACTTAATAATATCCTTTTGTTATTAAAATAATTATCAACTTACAAATTAGTGCATAATTGAAAGAATGTAAAACAAATCAAAATGTTAAACAAAAAATAACACATTAAATAGGGTAGATTTGACAAGATAGCTGTCTGAAGTTATGGAGAGGGAGGAGGCTTTCTCCACCTTCAGCTAAGCTCTGCCCAGAAGGTTCTCCCTCAAGTTGTTTGCATATACACAATTACACAGTGAATATCAATAAATTTCATCATAAATGTTGTATGTTGTCAGAAATGTGTCAAGCTCTTTACTAGCTCATTAGACAATATTATTGTTTTGATTGAAAATAATAAAGCCACTTCTATAGCTTTTTATCAAAAGGATTAGTTGTGCCAAAAAAAGAGCAAATCAAGAAATAGCAATTCTTTTATGTCCTGTAATGTATCTATCGCTTTTCTTAGATATTTGTTTACATTAAAACTATTTCTCAGCTATCAGTTTATTGTCACTATGCCGTTTACTTATTTGATTTTGAATTTTTACATTCAATGATCCATTGTAACTCATTCAACCATTCTCACATTACATCGACAAAGGCTATAAGTCCGTAAAATTGGGAACAAATTAAGTATAAATAATTATTTAAGTATAAATACTGGACGGGTAGATATCCTTTTTTAATGTAATGCGAGAATGGCTGAACGACTTTCAATAAAAAGAGGCTTGCAACGGGTTGAATGTAAAAATTCAAAATCACACCAGTAAGTGGTATGAGGTTTATAATTAAAATAAAATATATTATGGTATGAGTTTGATAATAAACTGAGAGCTCAGAAGTTTTTTTAATATAAACAAATATCAAAGTAAGATAGAGAGACATTGCAGGACGTAAAAGGATTACGAATACTTCATTTACATTTTTCGAGCCAACTAATCCTCGTGATAAAAATCTTTTAAAGTTTCTTTATTATTTTTTTAAAAACAATAATATTATCCAATGAGCAAGTAAAGGGTTTAATATAACATTTATTGTGATACTTATAGTTATTAACTGTGTAACTAAATTTTTAAAGTTTATGTCCATACTTCCATAATTGGTAGTGTACACTACTCTCGAACAGTTCAGCATATATTGAATATGTTAAAACTACTATATCATTCCTAAGCAGTCAGAATTTAATAGTAATTATATTATTTAATATGGATTCTGTATACATCGAACTAAGTAAGAGTGATGTATACTATACCACCTCTATTTTTTTAGACAGTTAAACTGAGATGTGATATCTCTGGTCTGCATTAATGTCATTTTGTGGTTGTAGTTTTCACCTAATAATGCCTGTATTGAAGAAATATTGCCAGATTAGTTATTTACTGCTGTTTAGGCCCAAGGCTTTGCTGTTTTTTTTCTAATAATAACCTAATAATAGTTTTTGTCTCTGTTTTTGGGTTTTAGCTGCCATTAATTAATTAAATATTAAAATTTTGTGATCCTCTCTTTGGAAGGTCTGATCTATTAGATCTTATCCGAATTGTTTGCAAATTGCAGAAACGGTGGGGAAAATATACTCCTTTAAATCATCACATGATAAATTAAATGATTACTTGAATTTGAATTATGGTGTGCAAAGAGTTTTTTTTCTTTGAAGACATCACATTTAGATAGAAGATAATATATCAAGAGGATCTCTCTAAGCCTGCTGAAATATTTTGAACATAATAAGCTTGTATAATTTTGAGAAAATGAAGGAGCACATAAATCTGAGTTTATTAGTGTACGAACATAAATCTGAGACAGAAACCAAGAAAAGAAAGTGACTACCAACCTATACTATTTTAATTTTGAACAAACAGTTCTGTAGTCATCTCTGATATAGGGAAACTATGATCCACTTATTTGAAATCGTGACTTGACCCGTACTCTCCTATGGCAATGATGGGGGAGTTACCAGTATTACGAGATTGATAAAAAGGATATAAAGAAAATATTGTTTTCCTATTGTTACTTATTCAAGGAAATCTTAACGAGCGACTACCTAAGCTTATTTTATTTGGAAATAAATGCTGTGTTGTAATGATAGTTTATTGACTGTGGCTTTAAGCTGGCCATGGAGATGCTGGGACGATTATGACAGAAAGCCGCTCAAAGGTAGATCAAGATAGATGGATCAGGTTATACGAAAAGGACCTTTTTTCACAATCAAGCGGTAAATGAAATAAGATATTTTAAAATTGGCTGTCAGTATCGAAGGAATTTAATATGGAAATGTGCAGGAGACCATTGCTTAATCTATCTATCATTCTTAGTTGATAATCTATTTTGTTGTATATGCTAATAATAACAACTTACTAGCATGTACAATAAATAAATATATTTATTTGTAAAAAAATAAAATAAAATAATAACAATTGTATACCTTCGGGTAAGGACACTGATTGCTTTCAATATCAGTGGATGCAAAGAACGCTTTCAAAAAACCATTCGTTAAGTGTTCAATTTGTTTACAGCCTTCTATTATTACATCTAAGTATCCATCATGATATTGACCATCTTTAAATAAGGATGTTAGTAATCTGATCTATAAAAAAAAGAAAGAAAAAAACAATGGAAATTTTAAAAATTGTTTTTCTAGCTTAAGTGTAATTTGCTTATTATTTTCACAGTAACTTTAGTATTCTATATATATTAATTAATGGTAGTGGAAAATTATCAATTTTTGTTATTAAAACAGCTTTTTGTTATGAGAACAAGATCTAAAATTATTACTCCATTGCATTTTTTTGTACTCTTAAAAACATAAAAATTATAACAATTAATACATGTGACCTTTTATAGGTTCGTGTGCGAAAGTCGTCTATGATAATTTCTTAGACAACTTTATATCATTGACAGTGTGCATATTTTTAATTCAAATAATTTTCATATGAGATGTTACATAAGTTATGCTCAATTTGTACGAGAATGAATTTATTTATCGAGACAATCCTATTTAACTTGGTAGAGAGTGCGCGTTTGCTTTTTTGTGTTTACTGAATGAGAATTTGAATGGAACAGAAGGTGATTGACTACCCTGACAGGGGGTACTCTCAGAAAGTTTTTCTCCACCATTCAGTCATGCCTTGCAGTTAATCGGGTCCTTCCAGACTATTGGGTTTTGCAAATTCTCACTGGGCTTTAGAGAAGATATAGATATCTATACCCCAATTGCAGCATTACGGTGATTGAAAAGTATGTGATCACAACCTGCTCTGTATATGAGGCACTGAAGGATTATTAGTCCAGGAAAACAAGACATCCTAACGGAAAATTTCCTCAGCTGGTAGTCAAAGCACATTACCAGCATTTTTTAAATTTCATACACATTGGTGGCCCCAGCCCACTTCCATCTAGGGAATCTGAAAAGAAGACTAAAGCCTGGATATGACCAAAGCATGACGGCGAAGAAGGAGATGGTTCTAAATACAGGACCAGAGCCTCAAATTGAATTTATTGAGGAATAGGAAAGTGAAGAATTTTCTTGACCTACAGCTGAATAGAAGAAGGAGAGGAAACAAAAGTAATGTATTAAATAATCAAAAATAAATAAGTAATGCTTCAAAATGACAGTCTTGTGAACTGAACTTATGATTATGAGGAATCTCTTATGGCTAAGCATTGTTACATCTTTTTTTAACAATAACCAATATGTTGGCATCTCATTCATGAGGTCTCATCTCTATTAAAGGTTTATGGAGCCATTAATATAGGGTCAATCCATATCACATTATCCAAGGCATGAAACCCATGGTCTCAGGTTTTGATGATCATTTTTTTAGTTGCTCTATTTGCCATTGCACATGTAAAATTTTATTTTGATATTTTAAATACGAAATTTGTTAGTTTCCTACAAAACTCAATATACTTACCGTAAAAAAAACACCAATTTTACTCCAGATCTTATTAGTTCATACTTTAAGCATTATTTAAAAAAAATAATTTCTTCAGTTACTGGAATGCTTTTTATCTTAAATCTTATTTTTTTCTCGAAAATATTTAAGTCCAAGTTTGAACTAATAATGAGTGCACCATTTAAAAGATATGCCGCTAAATGCATTTTTGACTTCTTCTGTACATTGTTCTCAACCATTTGTGAAAAAAATCATTGCGATATGATGAAAAATGCCAAAGTTATTAATTTTTTCCTTAAACTATGTCAGCAGCGTTACAGTTATCAGTATTGCAAAAACATTTTTTTTCGTACATTTTGGAAAATTAATATCTCGAAAAGTATTTATTATATCAAAATGCAATTTTACATGGTAAATGAGGATGGCAAATGGAACAAACGAAAAAAAAATATCAAAATTTGAGACCATTTTCATTTTAATTTTGGACTAGATGATATGAAATGGAATGACCCTGTATTGGTTATGCTATTATATCCATATTATTTGTTGATCAATTGATTGCTTGATGTTTGCTTCCCTGAAATTTCCTTTTTGAATAAATGAAACAGTTATGATCATTTTTAAAGTGCAAACAATGTAAATCTAGTGAGCAGTATGTAAAACACACTAATTAATTAATATTATCAACAGAGCTGGTTAATATGATATTTCCAAACTCTACTTTTTGGAGAAGGTCTAGAAATAAAGAAGTTTAAAATGTGTAAATATGGATGGAAAGAAAAGAAAGTTGTGAAAAGTCCATTTTACTTTCAGATAAATTTAGTCTAGATTTTTTAAAATTTATTTTATGAATTGTTTGTTTTGTTTTTTAATCCTGAATAAGGCTAATTCATAAGTACATCCATCTTATCTATCTTCATACCTGAATACATGTATTTTATGTAATAAATTCTGTATTGTAATAAACATATTTTCACCTTCATACTTTCATTAATGTCTACTGGCCAAGTGCAGTTGCCATTTAATAAATGTTTCCGCCCAGACTTTGCCAAATGGACTGAACAGGTCCATGTCTCTAGTCCTGCATCTTTGCATTTTTCAAGCCTTGTGACTGTGACTATTCTTTTGCTTAACTGCATCACATAGAAAAAAAAAATGTGTATATATATATATATATATATATATATATATATATATATATATATATATATATATATATATATATATAACTGTTCGTTTTATCACCTGCATCTTTCAGCAGAAAGATGCTGGTGATAAAACTGAATATTTATTCATAACATTCAATGTCACAATTATATAAAGTAGATTTTTTAGCATGGATTGTCTCAAATATGTCATTAAAAGGACATTTTTAAATATTATAAAAGAAAGAGGCTGTGAACGAAGAGTAGATTTTGACTAAAACTTAATAACTTGGAAGTCTGTTGTAAGGTATTGATTATAAATTTAGTTATTTTGAATTAGTGGCCATGCCAGTAGATATTTCTGTCAATTATCTAAATTAGTTTAATATGCGTTTGAGGATAAATATGGGTGTTAAAAAATGTATTGTTATTTAAAACAGGGTGTTCTTCCCTAATTTTATTTTATTTAATACTGAAATATTATTGTGTTAATTCGTCCCTAAAAAGATTTACCTCCATCTGTAAGATATCCTTGCTACTTTACTATTGGCTGTTATTTATGACTTGGTATTGCTGAGTGAAGGTATGTAAGCTATTAATTTTAATACAATGGCATTAATAGTTGATTATAAAGAATGATATCTCAAAATAAACATAGATAATACTTCTAAAGATAGAAGAAAGAAAACGTTTGAAGTTTAGAGGGACTAAAGTGTCTAGGGTCCGCTGCGAACGGAAGTCGACCGTTTTGATATCACTGAAACAATTTATGATTTTAATAACAACGAATAGGAATTTTTAACTCTGTCACACAAATCCGCGCAAATATGAATCAGGCTATAACCCATTACAATAGAACATATGGTCGACGGAATAATTACAGGAAGAACAAAGCTGGTAGATTTTTTTAAAAATAAAGCGTGTAAACAATTTTGCTGTAAGAAAGATGATTGTAATGGGTAATTTAAACGGCTACTCAACGCGGAATCCTGTTACCTGCACACAGAAAAAAATGTTAATCTGCGAGAAGTACTCGTATTAAACAATGAAGAGTTAATGAGGGCTGACCCGGCGGATAGTCCGAAGCGTAGAAGGGAGGATTGTGCTCATTCTGATTATCTAGATTTGTTTTCTAACTAGGATCGGTGGATATAATTATATAAGTAACACTTTTTTTTTTGTGGTGAAGTTATAGAATCTCAGTGTCTGACTCAGCCATATTACTTACTGTTGTATTTAAAGTTACCTACCCCTTTCGGCACCTTACTCGCTGCACATGCCGCAACACACCAACTTAACACAGCAATGTATATTAGATACATTGGTCTAACGCTTGTGAGAAACTAAAGTACGATCTAAATAACGTGACGGAAGTCAATATCCCGGATTTGCAAGTAGATTGTCATCGGAGATTATAATCAGCTTGAAAATTAATTATTCCCTTCATGAAATTTTACATTATTAACTCTGGATTCGCTTAAAAATTGTATTCAAATGTTTTAAGAAATAAATTACTGGAAGAATTTATACTTACTGGCTACACTTTTCCTTCATTACAGACACATTTCATGGATTGGCATTTACTCTCTTTGAAAAACATCAAATTTAATGTGTTTTCTCTTTATAGGATATTAAAAAGATGCATTGCCGTTTTCGATTAGATGTCTACTTTCAAGGGCAAATTTTACAACTGTCTACATCACAGAGTCACGGCCGTTCAAGTACAGGCAATAATTTATAATGCTCATGGACTTGTATATAATGCCTATAATTATTTATCATAATGCCTGTTTTTTACATTTAAATCTGCTATTAAATTTGATAATTTATAATTATGTTTTACTACTAATTTGTAAGCTTTAGATAGTGGATATAAACTAAATAAAATAAAAACGAAAAAAAATATCGAGAACTTGCGTCAATTGAAGGCGGATTTTGCGTCATACGTTGTTTTTTAAAGATTGTTGATATGCTGAATATAAAATATTGGTTCTGACAGAACATCAACCCAAACCAGTTGTAGATTATGCGATTTTCCCGAAATATTTTCTTCCCGATACAGTTTGTAATTGAAGAATTATTCGGCGGATTTTCATTGTTTTGCATGGATTGCCTGAAATTTGTCATTAAAAGGGCAGGTTTAAATAATGTAAAAGAAAGAGGGTGTGAACGAAGACATCTTTATTTAGTGATAACCTTGATTTTTTGGGCTTTGGTAAAAGCTTGTAGTTATATTTTTTATTGATTGAGAATATATTCCTTGTTTACTTCGACATAATGTTGATCAAGATTGCTTTGCAAATGGAATAATGATATATTATATATAAAATAAATTTAAATATAAAATATTGTAAATGATGGAATTATTTTTGTTTTCTAACACAATTAAGCTACTGATTTAGTCTAGTATCTAAAACCTACAATTACAGATCGTTAGCCCAATACCTGTTTTATTTAAAATAACTTTCGGTTCTTACTTGTAAAAATTACAAGTTATTTTAGTTTATTTAAAGATGTTTATAACTTTTATTTATTTATTAAACATTGACAAATATTCATCAGGTATAATAGTTTTAATTTTGGAATAACTTTACCTAATTTTAATGCTCCTGCTTCATACAATTTAACTTTATAAAAATTATTTGACAAATATATCTAAAATACGTATTTACTAAGTATTCCATCTAGGTTCGGGCGTCGAATAAATAAGTTCAATTCGCTGTAACTTTGCAACTACTGTTTCGATTTAGATAATTAATTTTTTGTTTTTTAGAGAATGTGATTAATTTCCTTTCATATTCAATACACAACTCTTTATAACTTTTTTCCTTTCATTTATCGATGATTTACTTTATAAATGGATAGTTAAAGGGCTATAAGACTTTAGACAAGTTTCATCAAAATCGTCAGAGCCATTATCGAAATAAGAATAAATTCGATGATGTAAAGTGGCACTTCCGGTAAGTCGATTTTGATTAAAAACTTAACATCCAACGGATAAAACTATCTTAAATATGTAATTTCAAGTTCGAACAACTTTTTTTTTAAACTAGGCTGTTCACGCACATACAGACATTTTGGGAAACTTGGTTATTTGGACACGGAGTATTTTAATACGTGTATTTCGGTTGAAAACTCGCTTTCGAAATTTTGTATGATCGCAATACTTTCTCTTTACTGTAGGTATATTTCATAGGTAGCTAAGTGAATGCAAAAAAGTTAATAGTAACAATAACTTTTTTTTTTTTAGTAGTTTAATTTTTAGTCTGATTGGATACAATCAGACTAAAAATTAAGGTCATTGGAGTGCATTTTTCAATCCCTAGAACACGATTCAATACGTCAGGGTATCAGGACGTATTATATATATATATATATATATATATATATATATATATATATACATATATATATACATATATATTTTTTTTTTCGGTTGGCTCTATAGACCTTGTAGATCTTTGTCCGCGCGATGTGGTGTTCTTACAGACATTAATTGCTTGCGGGAGCACAGACAGCCTGGAGGGGGTCACCTAACCTCACGTTGCTGAGAACCATGGTTTCCATGGTGCAGCGGCAGACTGCCCATTGCTCCATAACCGGTCCCATTGGGACCAATTCGGCAGTGTCCTTCCCACCGACTCACTCGGGTTCAAGGACAGTGACAGATCGGTCTAGATCCACGGATTATGGCTGTTTGGAGTCAGCAGGCGCCCGAGGACCTATATTTCTTTCCCCGAGACAGACCGTCCATGGACCGGGGCTATTTTCCGTCCGGGCGGCTATTTTATGTCCTGGAAAACCACAACGCGATTCATAATTAAGGTACACGGGGTAGGGTCATCACTCCTACGCCTTGTCTGAGTGAGGAGCCTCCAGTAGGCTGACGGACCTAACATACCCGGGGGGAGGGGTGATAAATTTCTTGAATTATTACTTTAATTAAATTAAAGTAGTGCGGGTGCCGGGATTGGAACTCACAACCTTTGGGTTTGTGAGTAGGTTTACTTTTGCAAGCGCGCTAACCCGCTCGGCCACCCCGACCCCTTATATATATATATATATATATATATATATATATATATATATATATATATATATATATATATATATATATATATATGTTTTCGTATATTTCGGGTGAGAGGAGAAGATATATATTTTCTTAGTTCTCTATCTCTACCTTTTCCAATTGTTTTTACGTTACTATTCGCTTCGGGGGTTTGCACTCGGACTGGTCTGCATTATTGGGATGCCCATTTTCTATTATTACTTACTTCAAATGTTTTCTTTGTTCTCTATCGCTATCTTTCCCAATTGTTTTTACGTTACTATTCGCTTCGGGGGTTTGCACTCTGACTGGTCTGCATTATCGGGATGCCCATTTTCTATTTTTATTTAGTTCAAATATTTTCTTAGTTCTCTATCCCTACATTTTCCAATTGTTTTTTCGTTACTATTCTCTTCGGGGGTTTGCACTCGGACTGGTCTGCATTATCGGGATGCCCATGGGCTCAATCCTGGGCCTGGGCCTGTGGGAGGAGGAGGTTGACTTGAATGAGGAGTTGGTGCCTGTCGTGAGTCCTCTGACAGACCTTGTGAGAAGTATTGGAAACAATGTTGGGGTGTTGAGGGTGGCACATATAAATGCCGAATCATTGCCGGCGCATAATGATGAAGTTAGGCTGATTTTACAGCAAGTGGAGTTTGATATGTTAGCTTTCAGCGAGTCTTGGCTAGTCTCGTCTTTATCCTCAAGCAGCGTCAGTATTGACGGTTACAAATTATACAGGAATGACAGAATTGAAAAATCTAGCGGAGGTGTAGCAGTGTACGTAAGGGATGAGTATCCCGTAGCTGAGTTCGAGGCTTCCGATTATATTGGAAATCACCTATAATATCTCTTTCTTGAAGTTCGGGCACCCGGCGGGGGTATTGGCATTGGTGTGGCCTACCGCCCTCCAACGGGTGGATATTTTTCTGATATCTAAGAATTCCTATCACGTAATCGGTACAACTATTCAAGCATCATATTCTGCGGCGATCTTAATACGAAGCCTTCCGCTGATTCATTCAATTCCAACCAAATGACTGTCAGATTTAGGGAATTTAATCAACACATCTTCCCCCTTCCAGACTTCCAATCACACTCACATGGTGACAGTGAATTTCGAGACCTTGATTGATCACATTGTAGTGTCAGACCCTACTAAAGTCAAGCGTCACGGACAGGTTCAAGTTCCGAGAATTTCTACTCATGACTTAATTTTTGTCCTTTACAAGAGGGGCTCCTCATCAGGCGGAATATCTTCGGGTCAAAGTAGAAATTTGAAGAAGATTGACCCTGAAGTCTTTAAGATCAATGCTCAGATGAGGGACTGGTCCGGCGTATACGACTCAACTCAGGGCGTCGACGACAAGGTGAGAGAGTATAATAAGAAGTTAACCGAACAGGACTTATCGGCGTTGTAAAACAAGGCCCTCTCCCTTGATGTCTATTAGAATTACGTCCCTGATGGCTAGAAGGGATTTTTTTATTTCTGAATGTCTGTAACAGGCGGCTCCGTAGAAGAAGACTATACAGTCCAGGCGTTACAGAAATAATGTGAAGGCGGCCGTACGAGATGCCAAAAGTTTATCTAGGACTGACATCCTATCTCCCCGAACCACAGAGTTGTTGATATTAAGAACAAAGGACATTTCCTGAGAACATTCTCTGCGACCTAGACGAACTAATTCAGTTTTTTGCATCACATCCGCTGGGCTCTGGAAGAGCGGTAAACTGCCTGATGCCGACCAATGAAGATGTTAATGACCTTATCTTCGACGAGGTCTGTGAAGATGATGCAGTCTGGACTCTTGGTCGAGTGCGATCCGGTGCTGCTGGAGACGATGGATTTAATAAGAAAATGACTGAGAAAGTGGGGGCCACAAATGCCCTGGTAAATACTTTAAATGCATCCTTGCAGCAATCTATGTTCCCTGACGAGTGGAACCGAGAAATTATCAGACCCATTCCTAAAAAAAACAGGGTACCTCAGAATACCGTCAGATAGCTCTACTGTCCATTTCGTCAAAACTTCTGGAGAGGATTGTTGAGAGAGAGTTAAGGAGATTCCTTGAAGATAACAATGCTCTATCTCCATTTCAGACAGCGGTGGAGTGCATGTACCGCATTCCACACAATCTTGACGGAATTGCGGAGATCAAGAGGCGGAACGATGGTTACAATATTTGTCTCATTTGATATTACTCGGGCGTTAGACTTAGATGACCACGATCTGCCGTTAAATAAATTTGGAAGAATTGGCATTGGAGAACAGGCATTGCAGTGGCTGAAGTCATATTTGAGCGAACGAACACTGCGCGATAAGATTCAGAACGACGCTTCAGGATGGTTAGAGTGTGTACAGGTTTCCCTCAGGATTCTGTACTTGACCCTCTGTTGTTTCTTGTATATATAAACGATGTTACTAAGATCCTCAAGCACTGCAAAATTCATATGTTTGCAGATGATGTTTTCATTTGGGCTTCTGCATTGTCAGAAGATGTATCTGAAACCATGGTATAGGTAAATAAAGACATCTAAGCACTTCAGCTCTGGACTATCTCAAACAGGCTTAAGCTAAACTGCAGGAAATCACAATGAATGCTGAAGGGAGTCTTAAGTTAGTTACAAAGGCTGAAAACGATGTCGTGCTGCCTTTGCTAACGATTTTAGATCAGGCCACCTGATCAACCGATTTTAATAAAAGTCCTTCCATGCGACCATGCGGGCTTGTCATGGGTCTGGGTCCATGGTATCATGCATTAGCTATCAAGGTGGAAGCGTTTTTTGTCGACCGAGGTTAAAAAGGAGATAATATATGCTCTAATCTTCCCTCTAGTGTGGTGTTGTGACTCGGTCTACATCGACATACCAGATACTGAGGACGCCAGAATCCAGAAAGTTCTTAACTCAGCTGTCCGTTTCATTTTTCGTGCCAAAAGATACGACCATATCACTCCATTTATAAAGAAGTTAGGCTGGTTGTGGGTGAAACAATATCGCAGGCTTAAGCTCGTGTGCCTAGCCAGAAAAGTACTAAACTCAGGGGTTCCAAGATCTAACAAAAGGACTTGTAGAGGTACGTAGTGAGAGGTTGCAGGGGACAATCCAATTGCCAGCCTGCCGGATTAATTCTTTTAGGAATGCTTAGCACGTTGCGGCAGCGAGAGAACTCAACCAGCTTTCGATTGAGATCAGATTTGCACCCTCCTTCCGCAAGGCTTATCTTCAACGATTTCTGGATGCAGACCGAACGAGTTCACCTTGAAGTTTTTAGTATACCTTTAGCCTTTTCCCCCTTGGTTTTATTTATTTATTATTATTATTTTTAAATTTATTATTATTTGTTTTTACTAGGCCATTATTTTATCTCTCTTTCTTTAATAATATGTATATTTGTATTGTAAATCATTATTAAGTCACGATGCATGTGATGCACGAAATGATTGTAATAAGGTTTTTTATTTTTGTATTTTTAAGTTTATATTTTGTCTGTAAGAAAGGGTCTAGGGCCCTAATACAATAAAATAATCAATCAATCTACGTACGCCAGTGATTTTGTAGAACGCTATAGTAGTGATAACTTTTTCGCGACCTTCCAGTGTGTAAGGCGTTTTGCATCTGTTTTGTTCGTGCACTGTTGTTTATTATGCTAAGCATACGATGATTAATTTTTTAACCAATTATATTACTAAATTATATTTTTATCAAGAAAACTTGAGATAGCTATTTATAAATCTTTCTTTCCTGTATAATTTCATCACGTGTATGTATATTTTTGAGTTCGCTATTAACTTATGCAACACTCCAATGCGTTTAACAATAGAGATAATTTTCCATTATGCATGTGAAATACAATTTTGATCTAATGATGAAGGAAATTTTCTCACGAATGGTCTTTATAAACAAAACAATTAATTCATTCATTGTTGTAAGAATCAAGGGAGGTTTAGTTTTACGAGTTAGCTGGAGTTAGGCTTGCGGGTTGAGTTCTGTCAGCTATACAACCGTAAAAAGGAAAAACTTTCGGTGTCCCTTCCTGTCAGGGATTAGAGACATTGCCTTCCCTAACTTCGAGAAGAACAAAAGAGTTTTGGAGAATCACCCTCTGCTGTTCCCTACTCTTGCCAGCACATTCACTTCATTCAAACATTCGACTTCGATCACAACAGATATCTTCCATCCCATTGTGTTTCATATCATAAGTTGTTTTCAAACATATATCCCCATATACAATAATATTATTTGGAATGGATTGCTATTCTTAAATATTGGAGGTTTAGGAACATGAAGTTTCCGATCGAGAATAGTCTCATACATCTTTCTCTGAAAAATGTTGCAATACAAAGTCTCGAGAAAGCTACTTTAGATAGATTAAAATATAAACATAAAAA
The DNA here is from genome assembly GCA_948150685.1 of Rhaphigaster nebulosa. Lineage (NCBI taxonomy): Eukaryota > Metazoa > Arthropoda > Insecta > Hemiptera > Pentatomidae > Rhaphigaster > Rhaphigaster nebulosa. The sequence continues at coordinate 103,386,833 of OX411311.1, forward strand.
TAAATATGAATCATTTAAAAAAAAGTTTATAAAATATAATAATAAAATCATATATATATAAAATCATATATATATATATATATATATATATATATATATATATATATATATATATATATATATAATAAAATCATTTTAGTTTCTAAAATACATCTGTACTATTGAAATAACTGAAAATCAAGACTAACTTGTGATAAAAGGTAGTTATTTTATTTTTATAGGATCATTTGTATTTATTTATATTAGAACTTAATTTCTTTTATTTATCTCTCCCTCAAGATAATCGTTACTCTCTTATCAGAAGCCACAGACCTAGCATTGTTACCCTGTATTTATCGTTTGTGTTCTATTCAAAATATATCTTTTTGAAAGGTCTTTTCCGCTTGAGTTTATATAATTGGCGCCCTAATTGGGGACTTTGGCTGTGCGCAGTAACTTCGCAGGAGCCTTTGACTAGTGTAATACAGTACTTAGGTAGCGAGACCACTTTTTGCTGACTTGAGAAGATTCGGTGTTGTGTGCCAGGACAACAGAACTTCACGTCTGCATTTCGCAGAGTATTTTAATGCCGTTGTACCCCCGACTTTTCAACATCTATATATAAGATTATCTAAGCTCAGGTCATCGGGAAGAGGACTGCAGGAAGAGAGAAAGGCTCATTTTTACAGATGTTTACAGTCCAGTATCTCAGCAGCGGTTCCGAATTAAAAAAAAATATTATAGATAAAACTTATAGGAAATTTAACGTTCTTTAAAATTCACCTCATCCAGCCGGTCGTTCATATTTCCAGCCTGTGGTGAGAGTACTTTCGGCCTTCACGATTAAAAATGTTCTTGAAATCAGGAACATTATAGTATGGCCCCAGCTCCCAATCCAACGGTAGTTTCCATGTGTTAATATTTATTAGCCGTCAATAGTTTTCATAACGTAGTCTACAAATTATAACTATTTTTATAACTATTTATAGTCTAATTTTTAGAACTAAAAATGTTTTAGCGCTTCAAATCTTCAAACTCGTTTTTCTTTAAAGTAAGGTTAGAGTAGTTAGAACTTTGTCAAACCAAGGTATTTTTTATTTATTTGGCACACCCTATCTTGTCTTTCGGCAAAACGGGTTTTGGCGGGAGTAGCATTCATAGATGCATCTGTTATGCTACCTCTGCCAATCGTCTTCATCTCCGTCCATCGGGAATTGTTCCATCAGCCGGCTCAAAGTGGCCTAGCCCTAGGGGCGCAAAGGCTAAAGTGCTCTGGTCCCACTTTCACCTTCCACCCGTAGACGAACTCTTCTAAGTGCCAGTAATAACATAAGGTAGCGAAATGGTCGAAGGAATTGGCCGAAAAAAATGGACTCCACAGATAAATGCTTTTCTGGTGAATACAGCATAGTTGGGCCCACTCTCTCTATCTACGCCTCTCTAATGAAATAAAATTTATGCCGGATGGTCAAAAAATAATTCAAGCTCAAATATATCTGACACCATATTTTCCTCAAAGTCTTCTTAAAACTGAACTCTCGTATGATTGCATACTTGTGTTAGTGTGGGATAAGTGTGGACCTGATCGCCCTTTTAGTTATCTATCGGCTGCTTCGAGGTTTTCATCCGACTCAGTTGGGAATCGAACACCCACTGCTCCGAACAGGGCGCTCTGAGACCCTCCTTCGAATAAGCTCGGCCATTACGGTCTTGTAAGATTTCTTAAAAAGTGTAACTATGAAATTCTTTCGCGTTCCTGTTAGCAGTTTTTTACTGCTTCGTATATCAAATATCTCAATGAATTTTGATGTAGTGTTACTTCAGCCTTCTATCAGATCAGTTTGGATCTGTTTTCTATGAACGTTATGTCAAACGTTAATAAGACCCTTTGACATTTCTTGGAATAACTTCAGCGTTTCGTATTATACTGTTTTTTTTTTTTTTTTTTTGGCCTCTAGTAATTCGTTCTTATTTTGTAGTTTCTTAAAATTTGTACTCAAGAAAATATTCAGATTATGCTTTACTGTTTTTCTATTGATCAGATGCTATGGATCATACAAGTTTTAAAATGAGTCGTTAAAAAAGTTTTCTCCGTTATTTCCCGAGCGTGATCTACCGCATGATAGGGCCATGGTAACTTGAAGCTTGATTAGGGTTCCGCCACTAATTAGTCGACATCCGTTGCGGCTAACCACGGTCTTGTAAGACGTCTCTTCAACTGACCGCGACAAGCGATAACCCTGTATCGTCTTACAGTTTCTCATAGACGTCTCGACAGCACTTAACCTTTAATCTTTAATTAATTCAATTTTTTATAGCATTTTCTTGTTTATTTATAGTTTTATAAATTATGAACTATTAGTATTTTGAACACCGCTCTTATAATGTTTTCTTGTTATTCTGCAATGGCTGAACGATGAATCTGATTCGTTGTTTTATGTCTAATTTAGCCGCTGATTAATACCCTGCAAAATTTTGGTTTGTCAAGACAGGATTTGAACCGAGTATGTTCAGCATGGAAGTACAGTTACTACGACGCTCTACCCTCTAAGCAACAATGCTTCCTGCATTCTATTACACATAAATATTGAAATTGAATCATACATCCTTGTCTTTGATATGCAGCCATGGTATGCTGTGTTAACTGGAACTGGCTTAATGATGTGAAAATACCGTTTTAACTTTCAAGCTTGACTAAAAGATTCAAAAGACTCACAGAAGATCCACATACTCGACTTAAAAGATAAGCACTTAATAGAAGATTCGGCCTACTATACAGAATACTAAGTAGGACCTCTCATCTCTCAATCGACGATAAACTTCTAATTTATAAGATTATACTCAGATAAATCAGTACATACGGACTTGAATTATGGGGGATATCAAAACATTCGAATAGCGCACGTGTCCAACCCTTTGAATCCAAAATCCTGAGAACCATAGTGAACGCTCCATATTGCGTTTCTAAGAAAACACTACATCATGACCCTTCTATGTCCTTGACCTTATACCAACCAAATTTTCAAAATTTCATCACCAACCTTCGTCCAGCTCTACTCATACCTACAATTCACAATTAGACAATTAGAGTTCTTATCACTATTACCTATTGTATGTGACAGATTGTAATATTTGTCAATAAACAAGTTAAACAATGACAATATAGAATAAAATCAATGATCTTTTAGCTTTAAAATTATTCACTGATTTTTAAACTAAACAATATGCTTATGTTATCTAACAACATAGCTTGTAAGCCTCAATTTATTCAAAATGTAATATATTTGGAGGAAATAACTGATATGGACAACACATTACTTCCTTGTACGCCTATTAAACTATAAATCGGTGGCTCAAAAAATGATCCTGAATTTGGTTACTAGTTTCCGAAGATTGCAGTATCTCAAAAACGACACTCGGCGTCGCGACATCCATCTATTGAGACACACACAAATGGGACACACAATATTCTACACTCAATTGTAACACTTAAAACAAGTAATAAAAATGTTTAATTGGATTGAAAACCAAATTTCGTTTGTAACTTTTATTACCGAAACATATGATTTCTGTATTTAATTTAAATATAATTTTTGATGTAAGCTTATTGTGTCCTTCAAGTAAAGTACCCTTTTCGGCTCACCAATTTTAACCAAAATATATTAAATACATTCATATCGATATAAAAATCCTATTTACCAAATTTGAGATGTTTTACATTATATTTTAATATAATTTTTGATGAAAGTCTAATATGACCACTTCCGGTCTTCCAATGTAAACCAAAATTTATTATGTTATTTGTATTAATATTTTAGTCTTATGAACTTATACCTAATTTGATAAGTTTTGCATTATATTTATATGCAATTTTTGATGAAAATCAATAAAGATCTAGTAAAGTACCGTATAGTACGTACAGAGGTCACGACGAAACTAGTCAAAATGGATTCAGAGGTGGTCAAAATGGATATTTCCGTTGAAATCTGAAAAACGAAAGTTTTCGCGATTACAATACTTTCTTTACTTCGTAAAAGGAAGTAAAAAAAGCAAAATAAATATTTAAAAAAGAAAGATAAAATAAACCCGCATCTCTTAATATACTCGTACATATCTATACACATATTTAGGCATTTATAAAAATACACAAATATGCACTTGCAGAAGTAAACTTTGTAAGGAAAATTACAATTAGTGTAGTTCAATGGTAATTGCCTCAGTCAACATATTGATCTGATTCTACTATTTATTTAAGCTTTTGTATTGTCATTATTATAATAATTAAATTATATCTATTGTAATTATTTAAAAGGATATCTCGCCTAGATTTGATTTACCTATGTTCCTGACAGAGCAATTGTGTACTTTGACTGCCTATAAATCTGCTAATAAATTTAGACGACTCTCTTTGCATGCTTCATATGTTAGCAGTGATTATAATTTGGGAAGTTAGACGACTCTAAAATCGAGAAGAAAAAAAAAAGTGATCTCAATACTTCATCTACCTGAGGTGCCAATTTTTCTCTGACAAATGAATCGTGCTCTAGATGACTGCAATTGGTTACCAGATTAGGAACAGTAGGCATCCAATTCCTAAAAGGACCCAGGCTCTGATGAATATAAACGACTTATTGTTCGGACAAACTGAGACACGTCCTGTGTCGCCCATAAATAGGACGGAGAAACAGGGCAGTTGGTGGTTAGTTGAAGGTAAGAGGTGTATCGGTGGTAATTGATCAGGCTCAAGCTGGCTAGCACAATGGGCCTGTAATTGCAGAGGTGTGTCTCACAAGATCGTCGCTACTTGAACAGATGGCTGTTATGCGCTACTTATGTAAGAATTATGTTAAGTGTTTTATTGCTTAAGATAGGAAGTGATTATTTTATATTTATTTAGCTACCAGAGAATAAAATATTTTTAATATTTAATTTGGAAAAAAAAATCTGGTTAATAAAGTCATTTTGAACATTTTTAACTATCTATTTTTAACTATCTGATAGGGGTATTACATAATTACCGAAACAGTTTATATGACAAAAAAAAATTTATATTGTTGCCAGTAATTTATTAGGAAATGTATGTGGGCCAATCCATTTCAAATCATCCAGACCATGACCGTCGGCTTTAGCATATTCCCCTCGTGAATGCGAAGCAAATTTACAGTTCTGGAAACGGTTCAGTCTCAGTCACTAAATTTGTGGCATATGTTTCTGTAATATTGAGGCATAAACTGTATTGGTTTCTAATTTTTCACTCAGTCCCTTTTGACATATTCAACTTTAAAAATTGAAGAAAATTACTTTTGCACAATTTTTAAAATTCATATAAAAATAAGCACTAAGTTTTCAAGATTGAAATTTCTACAGCAAATAGGTCAATGACAAAACCAATAACGAAAAAAAATATCAATGGCCAGTCTCTTTTCCTTAGTACACTTTAAAAGCGCTAAAAGTCTCGTTTTTTATCAATTTTGGCGATTTTTTAAAAGAACTTTCCTATTATGATAAAAGGTGCTACTAAGGACTAAAAATGTACAGCACGTCCTTATAATAACTTTAGTTTTGTTTTTTGTTTCGATATCTACAAAATTACACGGGTTAGAGACATTTTTCCAAAGCATGTTTTCAGCTGCAGAGCTAACTTAAACTGGCTGAAAAATGAAAAGTATGAGCCTGAAAAATGTTTTACCCATTTAAGTTCATTAATTGATAAGGAATAACCGGTGAAAAAAAATCATAAAAATCAAAAATATCGAGCTGCAAAATTAATTCAAACTGGTTTATTTCAAAAGAATTGACCCGTGTATTTTTACTATTAAATGTTGGTTTATCATTTAGACTAGAGGCACATCTATATAATAAAACCCTCAGGTTCGTCCAACCGTGTCCGTCGCTTAGGCCGGCTGAACCCACTACCGTTCAGTATTGCGGGTATTGTGCAACCTGCCCCGTGTCTGTTTCTAAGTGATTTCAATAAAAAAAAATTATGAATATCTGCCAGTGAATAGAGACAACTTTATTGTGAAGGAGCATAAATAGATTAAGGCTAAATAAATAAATACTATTTCATATATTTATATGTAATCTGTTTTATTGGTACATATTCCTCCATGTGATCCTACTATATTTATTTCTTCTTGTATCTGGTTTTGTTTATTCCTGATAAAGGCCTCTTTAAGGCCGAAGCGATGTTACGCATTTAAGCAGTTATTACTTTACTTTGTGCTTCTTTGCAACCAACTTCGCTTTGATTACATCTACTGTCAACTCTATCGGCAACCTTTTTAAATTACATTTAATATAATGCAATTTATATATATATATATATATATATATATATATATATATATATATATATATATATTACTAAATTATTTAATTAAGTAGACTTAAAAAAAAATGAACTCAATTTTAACTAAATTTATATATTTAATTTTAGGTAGTGCAACTTTCTCTGTATATACAAATTTATATGCCTATGTATATGTTTTTACTGTTATAAATTATACCGAATTATCAATAGTGAGGGGAGTGAAATCAGCAGCTCATGTGTACACCTACAATTGAATTCTCAACTCACAAATTATGCTCCTCCTAAATACACGTATATGCTTTATGCATATAAAAACAAATAAAAAACAAGTCTGTTGAAAAGAATATTAAGCAGATCAGTAATATGGATGAATATATATATATATATATATATATATATATATATATATATATATATATATATATATATATATATATACACAACTTTATATATATATATAAATTCATGTGAAGTTCAGCCATTTTACGAACTTTATCAATCAACTGCTCTTATCCTTTCTGATATTTTTTATTCTCTATACCGAAGTTGTAGATTTACATTGTGCAGGGGCTCAGTGGTAGTTATGTACGGTGTTATTTTGGTTATATTCGCATCGTATCAGTGGATTCGTTACGATTTATAATCATTAGTATTATTGTATTTAAACACATTGGTAATGTTTTGCCTGGATACTATCTAGTATTTCTACACCATTCGCAAACCGCCAAGATTTCTTTTTCTTCTTACTTGGTTTCAAATCTCCTATTTAAATGAGGATTATCAACATTTCTAATATATATATATTTATATATATATATATATATATATATATATATATATATATATATATATATATACTTCCACTAAGCTGTGAAAACTCCCTCGATAAACTCGGTTAACGAACGCAGTCTTTGGGAATTACGTAGCTGAGTGGGTGGCGTCCTATAAATTAACCTTCGGCGGTAACTAAAATTGAATTGAGCCATTAGCCGGCGACAAAAGACTTGTGGAGAATCGGGCGGTGACTGTGTAGGCGCTGCTCTCCATCAATAAACCATTGCTCGTTCATATATCATGCAGCTAGCTTTGCCATGCAGCTAGCTTTATCACAGCTATTAGCACTGATTGATGTTCCTAGCTAACGTGAATTGATAATTTCCTTTTTTCTCTTCCTATAAGCCATTTCTCAATCGATTAACTTTCGCTGCGAACATCTCTTTCGCCGCTTCTGCGCGGCAGCAGTTATAAATTATCTACTATTCGGCATTGAAGATCCGCCAGATAGGTCGATTCTAGAGAACCATGTATCGGAGCTGAATTGTCCTGGGATAGAGTCTAGTCAGGATCGCTGGAACATGTTCTATTTTCTCTTGACAAGACCTGTACAATTGGATTCGCGATTCAAACACTCCTGTTCACGGGGGATTCCCAACTAAACATCATTGTACTGCTGCCCATCGAACGTCACACTCCTAAAGAAATATGAATTTTCATATTTTGGATTGGTTATTAAATGATAAATGATGGCTTCTGACTTATATTGCGCGTAACTCGTATAGAAGGCACGAATCACTTCGATAGCTGCATCATTCATAAACTTAAATTTGAAATGTATGATCAAGATGGCTCAATTAGGGTTGAGATACTAGGATCTTCATAGCATTGAAAGTGGATTTAATCGGGGAAGCGTTGACACCGATAATTGGAGAAAAATAAATAAAATAAGGTATATTTTGGAAAGAATTGATATCCCAACGTCAAACTGTAATAATTACTTCTACTTTTTCCTTCATGTAGGGTTTATTTAATCCATGACAATGTTATATACTTTTACTTCCCCTTACTATATACATAGTATATAGTAAGGGGAAGTATTGTGATCGTGAAAATTTTCTAATTCGAGTTTTCGACGGAAATACACGTTTTAAGGTCTCCTGAGTCCAAATGACCAAGTCTCGCAAAATGGTCTGTATGTATGTGAACAGTCTAGCTCAAAAACGAAAAGTTGTACGATACTGAAATTAGGTATTTTAAGGTTGGCACATGCATGTGATGTTACAGCAACATTTTCGTCAAAATCGACTAACCGGAAGTGCCACTTTATATAATCGATTTTACACTTTTTTTACAATTTTCTCGAAAACAGCTCTAAGCATTTTGATGAAACTTGCCTAAATTATTCTTCATAAAGGTCTTTAACTTTTAATTTATGTAGTAAATCACCGAAAAAATGCAGGGAAAAAATTATGATGAAAAGAATATTTTATTAGCGCCTAGCTTAAAAAGTATGCATTTTACGGTAAATTATATATAGAATTGTATGAAAGGTAATTAAATTATCTAAAAAACAATAAAAGAATCATAAAAATCAGACCAGCATTAGCAAAGATACAGCGCATCGGACTAACCGGATGTAGCTATTATATCAGGGATATTACAATTGTTTACGATTTTCTGGAAAAAGGCTCTAACGATTTTGATTAAACTTGCCTAATTTCTTCTCCTTACAGCCTTCAACTTTGCATTTATGTAGTAAATCGCCGAAAAAATGCAGGGAAAAAAATTATGATGAAAAGAATATTTTATTTGCGCATAGCTTAAAAAGTATGCATTTTACGGTAAATTATGTAGAGAATTGTATGAAAGGTAATTAAATCATCTAAAAAACAAAAAAGAATCATCAAAATCAGACCAATAATAGCAAAGATACAACGCATCGGACTGATTCGGATGTGAACTTTTTAAAATTATATTAAAAAGATAATTATTATAGGACGGTAAGGGAAAGTTGTGTGATACGCGCACCGCACCAGATTTTTTTTGTGTTGGTTTTGAATCTTTGTTCTTGTGACACTTATAATATTGATGCTTGTAGACATTTGCTCATACTTTGAACGTGAGATTTAAAAAGTTCCATTGAAGTTGGTTTAACATTTACAGCGGATATTTAAGGGATGCAGCCTCTTTGTATCTATTTTCTCCGCGACAGTACTTTTAAAATATACAGAAGAAGAGGATTACAGCAACATTTTGATTTATGATTTATTTATTAATCTACCAGTGAGTAGCCCAGTTAAAACACGGTCAGGTCCACCTTGCAAATTTTTCCAGAAAAACCGTTTATTATAGAAAAAAAACTTTAATGTTGCTATTTTTTTTATTTGGATACCAATTATGTAATTAAAATTGAATGTGAAACAGATGTGATATATTATATTATAAGTTAATTATTTATTTACAGATGTGTAACAGATGCTAGTGTAACAGATGTGATAAATTATATTATAAGTTAATTAGTTATTTACAGATGTGTAACAGATGCTAGTGTAACAGATGTGATAAATTATATTTTAAGTTAATTAGTTATTTACAGAACCAAACTGGACATGGCCCGGTGAAACTATGAAATATAGGGGAGCAGACATGAAGCTATGAAAGTTTATCTGAGTTAAGTCTATCTTCGAGGTTTGATCAATATTACTTGCAAAAAAAAAAAAACAGTTTGTGTGTGTGTGTGTGTGTGTGTGTGTGCGCGCGCGCGCGTGCGTTCGTGCGTTCGTTCATTCGTTTGTTTGTTTGTGTATAAATGATAAAAAAATAAAACAATTTAAAAAAAAATGTCATAAACAAAAATCGCCAGAATTGCACATCACTAAATTCTGCACCGATTGTTGGTGTTTTGCAAAAACATTTCTAATATTCTTAATTGTTTGTTAATCCATTTTTTTTTGTCAGAAATGTAGCTTCTTCTGGTGGTCTTTTTCTATTTCTTTCATATATTTTCTACATCTGATATATCATATCTCTCGTGAATCTCCTGGCGCTTTGCATACTTCAAGATTTATATCCTTTTAATTTTTCATATAATTAAGATATTTCTTTATAGACCCGTGATTTGTACGCATCCTTATTATTTGCACTACATCTTGCCGGTTGATTTTTGACTTCCAAACATAGCTTATTACCAAAAGATGTTCCTTTAAGATGTCTCTAATTACGATAAAGAACTAATAAATATATTATAGCTATTTTGGATAAACAGCTGATTTGAAAACAATGGTACTAAGAATAGGAGAGTGAAACAGCTCGAGAATGAATGAACTCTGGATCCTCGAAGAAAATAAAAAGAATAAGAAACGCGGCTCAACATTTTTCGAAATGGACAAGGTTTATCAAAAAAGTTGCAGCTAAGAGGGTGATTGAAAAGGTTATAGTTAATAAGGTTATAGTTAAGCCGTACATTATTTTTCACTGTTTCAATTTTGAGTTTCCAAGTTTCTTTTTTGAAACTTGTCATTTATAATTAAGTGGTGAAATAAATCCATGTTATAAGGAAAAAAAAATCTCTAGCAGTAGAAATTGATTTTTGGAGGAGGGCAGAAATCATATGAATCGATAGGGTCAGAAATATCGTTATAAGGAAGAAAATGGAAGTGAGGCAGAATATCCTAGAGGCAATGGAAGAAAGAAGACTCAGATGGTATGGCCACGTGAGACCTATGAATGATAACAGGATACCAATGCTGATAATGGATTGGGAGACTGAGGGTAGAAGAAGGAGAGTAAGACTCCGTGTCAGATGGAATAGTGGAGAGTATGGCTGGTAGGGGACTATCGGAGGAGGACGTGATGAACCGGCATATATGGAGGGACCCACTGAGACAGCAGTTTGGTTGATGAGACCTTCATATTGAAGAAATTCCTAAGAAAAAAATAAAAATCGAGTAACAGGCCTTAGCCAAATTCGAAAATATTTCTCATGGCAATTGAACTCTTGCCCCCTTTTTATTTTGCAGTGTTACCCCCTCCTTACCCCTAAAAAGTACTTCCACGAAATAAAAAATAGTATTTATTTGTCTTAGAAACTTGGAGCACCGACCGGAATTACAAAGGAGAAATAAGCCTTGCCAATTTCGCAGGTATTGTTTACATGATAAAAAAAGTATTACTACAATCAGCCAAGTGGGAAGTATTTAATTCTGTTGCCAGGTCACTTATAGATGCCAGGTGTCACTGATGGATATTTATACAGGAGGTGACAACTACACTACTGACAAGCTAATCTATAAAAGTGTTAATGACAAATCTTTTCGAATTTTTGCGTGTCTGTAGAATGATGAAACATGTTTGATCCGTATTTTTATCGTCAATTGTACGTTCATATAAGTAAAAACTATCCCTTAAATCTTTAATATAGATTTATTGTATACGGTGAAATTGGTGAGAAAAAAAATATATACATTGAAATTTACCACTATATACAAGATAATTAAATACTTGGTACAAATTGCATAAATTTGGTAGATTTATATGTGATAAGGCCACGAGGCCATTTATTTTTCTTATGTGCTAAAAGGATCATGGGAAGTCGTAAGAAGTTGGATGCTGAAGAATTTGAGTGATATTGCATTTTATAGCGATCTAAGAAATAACTGTTTTTTTTTTTTTGCCAGTTCATTTACAAATGAGTTATTAAGGTCCTTGTGAATTAGTTAAAGGATACAATAAGGAGAAATAAGGATTTTTGGAGAGACTGGATACGAGAATTAGATGGTTCGGTTTAACAATGTAGTTCAATGGCCTGATAATTGCAATGTAGACGTCCATTTTGGAGTGTATTAGAAGTTCACAGCGTTTTTGTTGTAAGTGTTGAAGTGTTTGGAATCGACCGGCTGCTTCTTGTGTTTCTAGTCATGTATGAAGAATCCATGAGTGTAAAAAATGAAAAGAATGAATTGAACACAGAACAGACAGAAAAACGTTTGTGTGCAAAGGATGATAGTGTTTGTGTGAAGGTGAAAGTGATATGTAATTTGGAAAGATGAAAAACAAACTGAAAGAAGTATGAACGGTTGACTTTCCTCAGTATTAACTGGATTCCTGGAAAACATAAAATCTAAGCCAGTGTGGTCGATGTGTCTGCAGAGATGTAAAGCTTCGCGTTTGTTGCTCAACTTTTGCTTCACTCAACCATGTTACATTTAACATTTGAATATTAAAAGGATTTGATTAAAATGATTTGAGTAATATGTCTATTGAATTTATATCAATAGGGATCTTCTGACAAGTGACTGTATAGGTATGTGTCAATCATCGATTTTAATGAAACATGGCATTTATTTAGGGATCCGAAAAATATTCAGACTATGGTATACTGTGCAGAACTACTAACAGTGTTCTGAATAGGTAGTATGCTTATGGTTATAAGAGGAAGATAATAAAATTTCGAAAGATAAGATCTTGGTAAAAAAATAAATAAATAATGGATGATAATAACCTGTATCTCTTAAATCAAGGATCTTATGTTTATTACTTAGGAAGGAGGTACTGTTTCTCGACAAACGGTTGTACAAGTGGCTGATCTGGACAGGATAACGCTCAACTGCTAGGTTCCCTCCAATTAAGGGTACCCACTTTATAGAGACTGGGTGTGCCCCAGGAGCGTCTCCCGACCCCAGGGTTGATCCACGGCTGATATAACAGAATAATTAATAAAGTTAATAATAAGGCATAATAAAGAATATTGAACTTAATTTGGAGTGTAGATTGGTGTTTTTGAAAATCTAAATACATTTGTTTAAATAGAAAACAGATGTATACTACGTTCAATATTGAAAGTTACATTTTAATATTCATCTGAATTGACTCAAATTACTAATTGATGATAGTTATTCTTGTTTTATGGATTCACGCTTAAGTGATTTAATCAACTCAATACTGATGGGTCAATTAAATATGGATTCCAATCAATTTTAGTTATTTATCCTTGCTATAGTTGTTTTCCTCATTAACCTATTGCCGTCAAGAGAGGCTTAATTACAATTGGGCGTGGATTGGCAGGTTCCGACCTTCATGGTGATTGCTTTAAATTGAACTTTGAATTTATACATGCCAATCAACCTTAATTATAATAGTGCATTAATGAGTTCAAAATCTCATACTTGCCGCTTTATAAAGGTATGCGTTGTGATCTGAGGGTTTCTTCTTACGAATCGTTGTCTGCGGGGCCAAACTGAAAATTCGGAAGCAAGTTTAAATTAATAATAGGTCAGATATTTGTAGAAGTCTCGAAGATAATATGGTCATTCATTGAGATCATTGAAGGAAATATTGTGTTGGCTGGAAGCAGAAGCGCGAAGATTGGGACTGGATTAGTGAAGAAAGTCTTGGTATTAAGGCCGTTCACCATTCCTCTATGTTTTGGAGAGCTAAAGATTCGTGAACTTTGCCTAGCTTAGCTCCGTAATAATTAACGTTTTGATTCGACCAGTTGCTACATACTGGTCTGAGACCTGGGTACTCAGCAAGAGGCCGGAAGGAGTAGGCTCGAGAGAAAAATTCTTAGAAGTATATTACGGTCTACAATAGACGATGGTGTCCCGCGCCAAGGAAGGAACTTAGAAATTTATTGATTGTCCGACTATCTATTCATTACCCAATTGCCGCCAGTACAGTGGATAAAATAATTTGGACATTTAATGAGAATGGATGAATTGAAGGTGAGGAGGAGATTGCATAATGGAAAACCCGAAGGAGTTAGATTAAGAGGAAGGTCGGAAGATGGCGGGAAAAATGTTATGAACGCTGGATAATGTTGGAATCTGCATCAGGCGTGTTGTCATTATTGAAGACTTGGGATAGGCTGTTGAGCATGCCAAGGATCACTCCATGCATCTGTTGTGCCGTGAAGAAGATGACTTTGTTTATTTATTTTTTTATAACTAAGCACCATTGAACATCACGCAAAACAGAACAGTTACCGGTAAATACAAGATTGCACAAAATATACACCAATACGAAACAAATTAAAAATGTTACTTACTCTATGCGAAAAATTGAAAGACAGCGAGGATATGGGAGTCATCAGGATCATATGATTATGGAAGATGTATCTTTCCATTCTAATAGATAATCGTGGATCAAACGGCAATATCAGATTCTGAGGCGGTATAATGATAACCAACTCCTTTTTTATGCATTACCTGGAAGATTATTTTTTTGAAAGATTACTTTTAGGAAGTAAACATAATCTTGTAAAGCATCGATTTATATAAAAGTAGTTTGAGTCATTGGGGAATTTCCAATTATGAGAACTCTTAAACTTTGTTGGCTTCAGTCCAGAGCTTAAATCATCATTATATCGTTAGCTTGATTAGCCACCTGATGACCATCATTATTTCTTGATACGAATTTTCCGGCTTTGTAATGATTAAGAATCGTTTATAATTCAATTTCAATTCAGAATGATTTGATTTCATCATGATATTTCTAACTTTGTATTTCGTTTACCTGTGTCTGCATACAAAATACAATGTGAGTCTTCATATCATAAAAAAAAAAAAAAAAAAAAATACAATTAGTTCTAGCTATAAATAGTAAGTAATCGTAATTTTTGATACCTTATGAAGGTTCTTAGATTCAGTACAAAAGTTAAAGATTATGCAGATAGGTGCTGTGGTTAACATTTACGTTTAATCTCTAGGTTTTCCCCACACCCATTGAAGGGTCAGGCACGCCTTTATGTGTTCCCCTGGTAGTGTCCCAACATCTAGAAGTGTTAGTACTGGAAGTAAATTTCAATCGTCCAAGATGTTGCAAAAGTAGCCAAAAAATTGGTTTATGTACATACTTTGAATTGAAATTGTAGCGTGTGTGTTTGTGTGCGTGCGTGCGTGTGTGAAAGAGATAGATTGATAGAAAGAGAAAGAATGAGACTTATATTAAAAATCGACCCGTTTCGGATTTTATAATTAAATAAAAAGAATTCAGATAATAAATTTATTTTTACTTCCTTGTACCAAGTATTTCGACGGAAATATCCATTTTGAACATCCCTGAATCCATTTTGACTAGTTTCGTCGTGGTGTCTGTACGTACGTTCGTATTTCGCATAACTCAAAAACGGTTAGCTGTAGAAAATTGTAGTTTGGTATTTAGGATTGTTGTAAAATTAAGTTGTGAACCTCTCTTTTTGGTCACTGCTTGATTACCGGAAGTGGTACTTTACTTGAAGCTCATAATTGATTTCCATCAAATATTATATTAAAATACTTTATAAAACTTCTCAAATTTAGTATTTATGATTTATATATTGATTTAAATAACATACTAGATTTTGGTCTAAATTGGAAAACCGGAAGCGGTACTTTACTTGAAGGTCATATTAGACTTTCATCAAAAATTATATTAAAATATAATGCAAATTATCTAAAATTTGGTAAATAGGACTTTTATGACGATATGAATGTATTTACTATATTTTGGTTAAAATTGATGAGCCAAGAAGGGTACTTTACGTGAAGGTCATAATAAGCTTACATCAAAAATTAGATTTAAATTAAATAGATAAATCATATGTTTCGGTAATAAACGTTACAAACACAATTCTAATCCAATTAAAAATTTGTATTACTTGTTTTAAATAATAAAATGGAAAGTAAAATACTGGTTTTCCTCCCCATTTGTGAGATCAACAAGTCTGCAGCATGAGAATAAGATAATAGTTAAGTGGGTTTTTCCGCTTAAAATGTCGAAACGGTCGATTTCCAACGCTTTATCCAGTGATATTAACAGTTTTATTGTTGTCACGGAACATGAAGAAATATCTTGGAAATTAGTTACCTACTGAAGGAAAACGGCATGTAATAACGGAATGAGACCTCCAGTAACAAGAGTGTGTGTTTTTGTGTGTGTCTGTCAATAGATGGATGTCGGGACGCCGAGTGTCGTTTTTACTGTAATCTTCGGAAACTTTTTGAGCCATGGATTTATAATTTAATAGGCGTACAAGGAAGTCATGTGATGCCCACACCAGATATTTTATTTAAGGTGTAAATAAATAGAAATTACCTATAATTAGAACTTTGCTATTAAAAAACTTTAATTATATTTTCTCAAGTTTCTGCAAATGACAGTCATTTTAAATTAACTGTGCTCATTTTTCCTTCTAACTTGTGATAGTTTGTTTAAGTGTTGAGTTGGGTATGCTCTTAAATTAACTTTGCTATTAAAAAACTTTAAATATAATTTATCAAGTATTTGTAAATGACAATCATTTTAAATTAACTGTGCTAATTTTTCCTTCTAACTTGTGTTAATGCGTCGAATTGTTGAGTTGGGTATGCTTTTTAAACATGTTTTTGTTTTTAATTATATTAAATAACTGTTCTAATTTCTTCTTCTTACTTGTACTAATGTAATTGATGTAACGACATCAACATTTACGATAACATATTTTGAAAAATTTGAACTTTGAAAAATTCATGGGCCTATGGGCGTCCAAACTTTAAATCCACCCGGGGTTCAATAAATAAAACTGGCAAAAAAATATGATATTACTTTCGAAATATGTCATAATAGTATAACCTCGTCATCTAGTTGGTTATATCCTTTACACTGCTTCATTTATGTCTGTGGTACATTTTTACTGATATAGAAATTGATATAAACTGATTTTTTTATATTCATTTCTTCGTGGGAAATATAGTCTTGTGTACTATGAATAATAGTGCTAAATGGAAACATTCATACCACATTACAGGATATGAAGAACAAAAATAAAAACTTACTGAATTACTGAATACATCTTATGATTATTAATATAAAAAATTTATCTTAAATCTTGCCTATGAAATTATACTGTGAATAAATATTGTATCAATTGTGTTTAACGCTTATAGCATACAAATATGATTATTTTAATATTTATTGAACAAGTATAGTTACGAAAAAAATTGTAAAAATAACTTCCTACTCATAGATATTAAAACGTCTTTTAAATATTTCATTTATTGGACTTGTCAAAAAATTAAGGTGCTTTTATAGGTGAAAAAGTTGAGAAGTAAAGTATAACCTTCCGCAAAACATAAAAAAAACCGTGAACCACCCACTTCAGACAAAAAATACCTTAGCCGAGATCGACCATGGGCGCCGAAACAAAAGAGGCAGTAGATGGATCAGTTTACGAACCTTTTTTTTTGTTTTTCTGATTTACATTTATTTATGTATTGAAAAACTGCTTTTTGTCATTTTTTATTTTATATAGATAAAATCGATTTTTTATTTTTCGGATAATTTTAATTACTGAAGTAATTCCAATTGAAACTTTCTTAATACAATCGAAGGAACAACTGAAATAGTACTAAGTGGTAGGGTAGGATTTTTCTAACGTTTCTAAACTGAACCTTTTACTGATTAATATACCAAAACCTTTTGTTTTGTTAAGAAACTTCTGATATATTTATTTTATTTTTGAACCAAAATAAGAAAATACTATTTATATTATTTAAAAAAGAGTCTTTGCAAACTAGCACGAGCTGCCAGTCTATTTACAGGATCCCTAACTCCGTTGAAGACCCTTTGCCATGTGGTGTGGCAAAAATGTGCCACTATGCTTCCACTTTAAAATTTTCCTCATGAAAGCAGAGGTTTAAGATTTTTTTTTTGGGCAGCAGGCCCATCTGAAAAATAGAAAATCTTTTTTTGGATGTTTCTGAAATTTGACTTATCAGAAAGAAAGATTATGAGTTATGAGTATTTAATGAAAAGGAGCTTTAGTTTTTAATTTTTTTAACAATGAAGCCATAATCATTCCTAATTTATATTATGTCCTGCGATTTACAATAAAACTTACAATTCAAAAAATGAATTGAGAAATTCTAAAATAGGTTTCTAAAAATTAAAATGAAATTAAAATTTTAAATTAGGTTTTGAGAAATTTTCTTTCATCATAACCTATACAGTGTTTTATATAATTGGAAAGGGCATGAAAATCTGTAAAATGACACCAATCCCTGGTCTCAAGCTAAATTAGGAAAGCTTGTACAGCCATTCCAAAAAATGCCGACTCCTGTTTTTGGATCCATTTATGAGAACTTGCCAAATTTCAAGAAAAATTGATATGGTGAGGTTTAGACCGAGTGTTGAGTTGAAATGGAATTACCCCTTGCTAAAAATAACATAACATTCTATAGATAAATTTTCATTCATAGAAGAAAATGTGTAATATTTTTAAGTAATAAAGACTGTGGTGGTTGTTTAAAATGGAAAAATAAATCCTAAATTTATTTACTGACTATATTACGAAATTCCTCTAATCCAAACTTTCATCTAATGCTTACAAGGTTGAGACATTATACTTTTATTGGTATAAATTATTTACCACCATTAGATAAAAAAATTGGGAACGTTCACGTATTATATATATATATATATATATATATATATATATATATATATATATATATATATATATTTATATTTATCCAGGATTGAACAAATATTTAAAAATTTAAGTCTAAAATTAAAAATAAAATAAAATAATTCTGTAAATTTTTTTAGGCCTAGAAATTGTGATACTATTCTAATTTAGGCCTTAGATAATCCATAACCGAACCTTAAATAGCTTTTCGAAAAAGCAGTGTTGAGTGTGTGCCACCTCTAGATACGACGCCGACCGAAGTGGTAGGGAGCCTTAAGGTTGAATAGGCGATCAGTGTCTTCTCGGCTGCTGTCGCGTATTTCATATACGACTCTGTGGATTGTGTTCGCGCTTGTGATTGTGTTTGGTGTGCTCTTAGCAAGGATCCGATGCGTTGAAAGAAGGATTCGGTATCTATCTGCGTTGAGTAAGGTCAGCTCTTATGAATATTTTTTTAATCAAAATGAGATGAATCGTTGATGAATTGTTTATGTAGTTGAATTATTTTGTTTTATTTGAACATTTAAGAAGTGTATTTCTAAAAGTTGTAATTTCTTATTAGGATAAGAAAATAGATTTTTTTTTTTGTTTAATCAAATTATCTATTTTATTTTGTAGTTTAAAAAAAATTTATTTCCAGATAACAATACTAATACGATTTATCTAAATAATTAGATTCACATTAACTTTTTTACAACAAGTTATCTCTGTATTTTTAATGGACCACAACAAAATTTCGTGACATATCTTTCTATAATTTTATATTTTTTTTAATTACTGCTCCCAATATTCAACATAAGCCATCGGATGTATTGATTCAAAAAATAAATAAACAATTCAATAATTCATTGCTGAAAATTAACTTCCATTAACTGATTTTTTTTAATTAAATCAATATTTATTCAAAAAATATTGTTATAATTAATTTTAAATAAAGAATATGTCGAAATTGTAAAATGGATGTTAGGAGATAACAGTGCACATAGATAAAGGGTAAATTAAGGTTCTTAATATAGTTATAATAAATATTGGAATTGTAGACCGTGATAAATTGTGACATATTTATTGTATATTTTAAATTACTTAGAAATGCGTGATGTTTTGTTGAAAATAATTCAGTATGGTAATGGGGATTGGACCTCGAAGCGCTATTAAGTTTTATAAATGTCATAAAATAAATAAATGGAAGTTTATTTTCGCCAATGGATTTTTTAGTTGTTCTTGAGAACTTTCGAAAAAATATAAATACATAAATTAACAAATAAAACTATGCTTTCTTTCCACAGTGGCAAACAGAAACATTTAGTTTTGTCTTTTCACTTAAACTTTGTTGAATAAATAAAACCATTGATAATTTAAACTGTAGTAAATGTTAACTGACGGGTTAGGTATCATTTGAACATTATGGTGGCCTATAAAAAATATCGTTTGTGTTACGCGAGTTGTTTCTCATATATCTGTTCTCCAATGATCATTCTTTTTAATATATTTAAAAAAAAATCATGTGCTTATCTACATATAAAACTATACAGTAAAAATCAACCAAGATCGGTTTTTATTTAATCAAGTTATCGTTGTAAATTAATTGTACTTTTTTTGCTCACATCTCGTCCGCGATTTTTTTTTCTATCTTTCCGTTCTTTACTTGTGTATTATCCGCTAAGAACCCCTATCATTTTAATGAAAAGCAATTCTTTAGTTTTTGAAGAGGAAAGATCATCAGAAGCAGGCGAAGGAATCGCATTTTTTTAATAAAAAAAATTGAATCAAAGCATCATGTAACGTGTAAATTAAATGAGATTTCCAAAACCTTTGCTTGTTTTTTAACCTATCACGATACTTCCGTTAACTCAGGGAAGAATGCGACTAATGTTGGAAAGATTCGAGTATTCAAATAATAATATATTTACTTAATATTTGCGATGATAATCCTCTTTTTTTTCTAAAGTTTTAACATCCAAATTCCAAGGCTTTACGGTATCTTAAGTATAAGAAGCATTGTCGAGGCCACAAAGACATTGACAGATCTACTGAAGAAGGTTACATGGTATATTTATATTTTAATATTTATTATATCCTCCGAAAATGCCAATTAAATTAACTTATGTTTTAAAATATATTAAAATTTCGAAATCGTTATAAACTGAAAAAATCTATTGAAGCTGCAATATTCTACCGTAGTAGATTTATAAACTAGGTTTGATTGTTGACGTATAATTTTACAAAAAATTTTTTGTTTGCCTCTATTCTTGAGGGTCATTGGCGTCTAGAACTGGTCATTATATTATGGTATAATTATTTATCCTGATTTGGAATTGGAACAGAGTGACGACTTCCTCTTCTTTGTCATATAAAATTTCTTTTAAGGCTTTCGATAGCTCTGACTTTTGTCGAATTGGAATTGGAGACGCTATTGCCACATGTGTTTGATTGTTTGAGCCGTGTAATTACACTTTTGGACCGTGGTCGTTTCGAGACCTTTGAGAAGTTAACCTAATCATGCATAAATTGGCAGTGTCCAATTCAAAGTCGGCATATTATTATTTCTTCCCTTCTTGGTCTTCTATTACTGCTATTATTTGTTACATTCATGCTTTATTTCAGACAGTCTAGATTGTTTTATCTTCGCATCTTTTTTCAAGTTTTATAAATGTATTTTCTATGAGTAGCCTACCCAGTGTTCTAGTTTGAAATCACATATTGAACTTATTTCTTATGCTTCTGTCTTTCTAGCCAAATGGGCTGCTTGGTCCCCTTTTTCGGGATTGGGCTTGACCTCGGACCAAGGCTACAGTCACTGATCTATTTTTCTCTCCCAACCATAGGTTCAGTATTTCCCTAATTAGGAAACTAATTGGTCATAGTTTATCAAAGGCCTCCAAGACGCTCCTGTAGTCTGTTGCAATTTCATTTTAATAACAAGTTAAATCACCTTTTTCTAACCCTCAATTGGAATTTAGATTCTTCTTGATAATTTTTTTTACACTTGACGTTCAAAATAAATAGAATTAAGTCTAAGATATGCAAGAATACCGGTAGGTCTTCAGCTTTCTCGCAGGATTTTCAAGATAATTTAGACTCTGATACTGACAGTTCTTGTCCGGAATGGCTTAATTATGGTCTTGTATTCAATCAATTTGTTTAATTAATGTTAATGCTAATTAATAATAAAAATTAAATTAAAGTTTAGAGTTTTGGGCTATTAGAGTCTCAGAATTTCAGTGCCTTTTAGGTAAATGCGAATTTTAATTAATAATCAAGTATCAGTTACTTGAAGTGTAAAACACTTTAAAATGACTTGGAATCGGTTTATCTTCGTATTAGTCATGTGGTTAGGTATATCGATGTTTATTTATCTTTCATTGATAACTTTCAGAATAACGAACTGTATTTTACTCTTCGAAACATTACTCTTACGATTATAGCCAGCATTTCTTTAATATATACATACACACAAAAATAAAGAAGTTATGTACATAGGCGTGTAAGTGACACAATTATGCATATAATTATTTATTTTTCTTGTTGGCCCTACTGGGCGTGTAAATCTTAAAAAGATCGTTTCGCCTCTTCCTTCCCCTGACAGTTTCTTTCCAATTGGCTGGACGCAGACCCGTGGCATCTTTATTTATTCTGCCTATCCATCCGTTTTCTGATTTCCCACGTGGTCTTCGCCACACTCAGCTCTCCTGACGGACTGCCCCAGCTACATTCCTTGATCTCCTTGCTTATATTTTGCGAAATATTGAATGACCAGTTCTTCTAACAAGTCCCTTCTTATTCATTTAAATCTCTCGAAATTGATTTCTTTTCTGCCTGAAAAAAGAAATCATATCTACATAGGTATTTTTATGTTACGATCTCTACTTATGTTATGGTTGGTTTATTTTATCTACATTCGGGGAAGCTCTCCCATCCCCGCCGATTTTGTAAATTGAGATAGTAGCATAAAATTGTACCTGCTGTGAAAAAAATAGTCGATACATGTTGTTATTCATTCCCATACGTTTTTGTTTCTTAATTATTAATCTATATTTATTAGATGCGCCAAAATTACTTGTTAAATTTAATGTGTTTTTTTAATGTGATCTACCAGTGAGTTATGATCATAAAAATCTTCAATATGATCTCGCCAAAGATACATTTTTTATTTTTTTAGTTGTATACTAAATTCATATTATTTTGATCATCTTATGTTATTAAATAAGAATTATTGAGAATAATATTAATAAATTTAATCTTGTATAATTCGGTTGTCTTAGCTATAACAAAAAAATTCTTTGAGACGATTTGACAAATCCTTAATAGTTCTTGACAAAAGTTAACTAAAAAAACTGCCACTGGCATAAATGGTATGGAGATGAGTTTTCCACGTTCAATCTGCCCTAGAAAAAATAAAACTTTCTTGGTTGGTTTTGGATAATATTTTCCTTGCGAAAATAATATATTTTGGTAATTTAAAACTGTTTACTATAAGTAATTTAATAGTTTTGTTTGATCTATATCTAAATGCATTGTTTATATATTGATTTATACCTATTACTGACTATATACTGTAAAATGATTGAGCATTCAATAATGAAACTTGGATTTATTAAACAGATGAAGCATCAACTCGAATAAATATTGTTATAGATTTTTCTAAACTAATGATACGTTTTTAGCCTTTTAAAGCTTAAATCGTTGCATTCATGTTTAAGTAACAAATATGAAAGGTACTTTTTAGGAAACCAAAAAAGAAATTTAGGTTTTACTTTTAATATCCCTTCGCGAATAATTCTTTTATTCCCGGGTCTTTTCTTCTCTAAACCCAAGATTTGTGTATATAAGATTTTTCTTTGCGAATTTTCTTCTGATAAATTAAGGAAACTAAGGAACTCGAAAAATGCGATTTTTCACATTCATTACTTGAATGTGGTTGTGATAAAATTAACGTTAACATGACTTTTCCTTCAGCTTTCTCATTTCATTTGGTATAGAAGTAAATTAATTTCGGTCAGTAGTCTTTAGAAGCATTTTACGAAATAAATTTTCTATTCTTCTAACTTGCTTGGTCCGTCTCTCCTATAACCATGGGATGCTCCAACGATAGTGTTTCATGTAGAGCCCCTAAACCAGAACAAGCATATTATTGGTTATATATTATATTACTACAATATGAGATATTAGTTCAGATATAATCTGTCTATCGATCCGAACTAAAAACATTTACCTGATTTATATTTGGTTTGATAGCTTCGTAAAGAAAAAAAAAAACAATTAAAAATTAACATTCTCGCACCAGTTTTGACGAATCTATAGCAGACTTATATGTACTTATCAAATTCGAGATTTGGCATACATATAATTATGATGTGAACTTAAAATTAATAAAATACTACAGATATTTTTCAGGACAGAGGAAATTAATATCTGTTTGGTACCTTGAGAACTCTAAGCTCTTTTAAATTCTTTTGTGAAGTTTCAGGGTTCACTAATGTTATATTGACTTCTTTGGAATGTTTTTTTATGTTAAAATGACCGCATTATATGTAATTACCCGAAACACCATTTTTCTCTAGATTCGTAAATCAAACTATACAGAGGATGTCCGTATACACTATACGTTAGGCGTATTTTCTAATACGTCTCAGGACCTCTTGACTCCTCAAGGACTAGTGAAAGTAAAATCTTTTATAGGAAGTAAGGACACTAACCCGAAAAAAATTAAATTTATTAATTATACCATATTTATCAATTTAAAGTAGTTTCGTATATTCAACTTTTAAGAGCAGAAAGGTTTTCTTTTTATAAATGTAAAGTATTTACAGAAAATATCGTAAACTTTACATACCATTTGTACCAGTAATATTTACTGCCAGAAAATCTATTAAAAGACAAAAATATTTTCGTTTTTCACATTTTAATAGTCTTTTCAAGCAAGTTAACGACATAAACTCACTCGAAGTTGTTAAAGAATGTAATAAAATCAATTTTACGGTATAAGTAGCTTGCTGACTCATATCCATTGTATTGGTAGATTGACAAAGTATTGTATTTACTTTCTTAAAATATTATCAGTTGGCTATCGGATACGCATGATGTGGAGTTAATCTTTTTACACGGCAGTTAAATATTTAATAACCTTATGATTGGTGAATGTGCTATTGATTTATTCGTAATACAAATGCATTATTGCCCGAGTTAGGTACTTGCTTTCTCAACAACTTTTGAAATCTTTAATTTTTTTTTATACATTCTTTTTCAGATGATGTATTCAAAATTACAAAAAACTAACTAATTGAGGAGTTTTCTATTACAAGTCAATATTTCCACTTTTGGAAAACTATTACAAAAAACCTATTACGGGATCATGCCATGGAGATTAGGCAAATTTTTATTGAAGATGTTGATTTGTAACAGCTATTTGACAGAGGAAAATTTAAGATTTAAACTAAAATTTGAATAACTTTTAGGTGTAGAATATTAATTTGTCAAAAAATCTTTGTTTTTAGAAGTGGATCTGTTAACTTTTGATTGAAAACTTCTCAATTTGTTCTGATAAAAGTTTCAATCAAATAGGTAAGTTTTCTTTAAATATCAAATTTAAATAATCATTTTCGTGTACTTTACTTGTTTTGTGAAATTGCATATTTTGATTAATCAGATTGAAAATTACCCTTCGATTTTCATAGAATCTACTTATTGGTTTTGTGGAAAAATAAACAGTCATTTTTGATTTTTAAATAAATATCACTAATATGAATATTAGAATAATTCAAATAGATTTTAATGTTTTTTATCTGTCTCTGGTAATTTATTTTAGCTAAGTTCATAGAATGAACTTATAAAATGGATTTTATTTTACTGCTCATATCTCTGCCACGCAGATTTTTTATCTACATCTTGCATCCTTTTCGACTCTGAACTAACCAAACCTTAAAGTCGCGTATTTAAAAACGAGACGTTATCATAGAGGTGGACGACAGAAATTTCTATTTTTTAAAAATCTGTTTTGGCCTTGAGTGTTGTGTATATATATGATCTTTTGCTACCTCACTTAGATGACGTCAATTATTTTGTTAGTGATTAACAACTTATGAATTTTTCTCATGCAGTTTATCTACATTAAAAAATGTTCACTTCATAATAAAAACAACTTTTATCCATTATAAAGATCAGGCAAACGTTGTTTTAGACCAAATTTTTATTATATTATTTTGTTTGTGTCACGCCAAAAATAAATACCTATATTTCATTATTTAGCTATTTTTATGTTTACTTAGAGACTTTCATGTTTGATATTTGTATGCTCGCTTAAAAAAAATATCATCATTCGGAAATGGATGAGAGACCAAAGTAAAGCAATTTTCTTTTTGTTTCAGGTAACAGTTCTGAAATCTATGATCAAATAAGTAATCCAAAGATTTATGAATTTATGGTAAGAACTAGTCTTAATAATGATTCATAGTTTCCCTAAAATATACTATTTGGGTATAGAAATGACCGATAAAATTTAAATAACAAATAATTAATTTGTTAATTAATATAATTTAAAAAAAAGTATTTCATATATTTGTTATAAATTCAAATAATTTATTTTTATATTAATGAACATATATTAGTAATTTTTTTATTTACTATTTTTAATAAACATTTTACTTGAAAAAAAAAGTTAATTTGTTCGATATTTTTATTGTTTACTCAGTTAAAATTATTCAATCAATAATTATTCAATTATTCAATATTGGCTTAATCAATTTTTTTTTTTTGTCCAAATATTATTGGCCGACCAAATTGTGGTGGATTGGATTACACGTGGCACATTGCATATTCGCGCCTGTATGTATTTTTATCTTGTGAGTTTTAACCATAGAGTCTTTCGATGTCAATCCTAGAAGTATAATTATATTAAAAAGATTATTAAATATATGCCAGAACCAAGGCTCCTTCCTAGCTAAAATAGCAGACAAATCCATCCTCAAATTCTCTTTTAATACCAACTATTGCGGTCCAGAGTTATCTTCACCAAAACTGACTTTCTGGCAGCTGTAGCACCATCACGAAGCGATTACCCTCTCATACAAGGAATCATTTCTGACTTTGTGGATTGGTGCTTTAAGAAACTGGCGTAAATTAATTAATGTAACTGCGTGATTAAGTTAGTTATCCATTTTCGTCTTCTAAGCGAAGCAGATCCAATCCTTATTTCTATTTTATAAATAGTGTCCGAGTGATATAGCGCATCTGAACTCTTCTGTGACAAAATTTGCAAGTGGTATGTCAAAGGTTGGCCGTCCCTTGATGATACACAAAAACCTATAATTTAGATTTTTACCTATTTTTGTACAACAACGACAGATTTAATGTGGTACCTATGCCTTTAGGATCTTCATCTAATTCTTTCATGTTTTATAATTGATTTTATCAAATTAGAACTATTTAATTGCTTCGCCTAATTGAGTCGCCATACTTTTAAAAATATATTTTCATGTTGTACCACAGGTGAAGTGTATACGGTATAGCTTTATTTAAAAGTTAACTTTGCATATTCATGTATGTTTAGTAAAGTAAATGTTCATTTTAACCTTAATTAACACGATCGAGCTTGATATTATTAATCGATAATATTATCGAACTTGTTAAAATTTATTCATATTTTTTTAATTTGTATTTAATTTAATTTTATATAATTAGCTATTATTTTCATTTCATCAATATACTATATCGACGGCTTGAAAAAAATAGTTCCCTGGGAACTGAAGATTCATATTATCTTATTTTATTTAATTTTTCTATTCCAACATGTTTCTCAGCCTGCTTTAATAAGTAGATAATATGATCTAGTTTAAAAATTTTACATTTCATAATTCATCAACACATAAGTTTGAGTTTTCTCTTATTTAACTGTTCCCTCGTTTAACGGGAGAATTCTAGTAGTTGGCTGCTATATCAATATGCAAATTTAATAGCTAAGAGTAATTACGAATCAATCAATTCCATCATTATTACCCAATAGCCTACCTTGGCCTGGATGATGGGAATTATTCAAGCGAGATCTAGCTCGAGAATAGCAACTCATGCTGTAAATAATTTATGTATTTCTTTGTTCAGTATCAACCAAGTAAGTCACCGCTCACATGTTTTAAATCAATAGAATGTCGCATATTAATTTATTCAATCTGTCCAACTTTTTTTTCTCGAACATCATTCTAATCTGGACATGGCATCAAATAACCATCCCCTAGCACTGGCGTGCGCAGCATCCTTTGTTAGATGGTGCACGAACCATAGTGCCGGGGTTTCCTTTCATACTCTCCAGTCGGGTGGAGGGTCCGCGAATATTCTTCATTCCCCTGGAAAATTTAGTTTAAAGAGTATGCTGTCTAAAACGTATTTTAAACAACTAATGTGTTAAATTCAAACAAAAAAATAAAAAAACATTCTCTGGCTACAAAAAAGTTTTTGAGTCTAAGCAATATGTTTTTAGAGTTGAAATTTAAAATTTTCTTAAAAAAAAAAAAAAAAATTACTGAGACATTAGCAGGTGCCTGTTCACCCATGCCATCCCCCGTCCAAACGCCTATGTACGCAAGTTGGACACTTTTTTTCTTAACAATTTATTTATGGTTAGTGCTCCATTCCTATGTTATAAAGCATTCCTCGATAAATGGTCTATCTAATTTTTCAAATCGGACTGATAGTTCATGAAATTAGTGCGTTCATACATACAAATTATTCATCTTTATATACTAGTACATTAGACAATACATTTACAGGTCTTACTTTTACAAGAAACATCTCGCCATAATTACTATCTTCAATTTATTACTTCTCCTATCATCGACCGATTGTTTATAAAAGCTAACTTTCAATGAATAATATTGATTTCAAAAGTAACTTGAATTTTTTTTTGAAAAATGAGTGTGTGTTTTGGAAAATATTTTTTCATATAATATATGTAAGTGATCATATATCATATTTTATTTGAAAATAAACATATTTAATTCAACAAATATTACAATTAAGTATTACTAAAAATAAATGATGTTGCTGATTGGTTTACATTCATACGATGATAATGAAACTAAAAAAAGAAATAATTTATCCTGTGTAAGGACGAAAATTGCGGTTAAAATAAGTTTTTAATTGATGTTTAGATATTTATTTTTAACTATTTGGTATATATTTATAATTTGAACCTATGAAAAGAATAACCAAAAATATCCACGAGATAAAATTGCAACAAAAGAAAAAAAAAAAAAGATGCCTTTAGGTTGGGTTTTATTCCATGATAGGGGAGGGGACCCGCCTGCTACTCTCTTCCCAAATTCTATTTGAGACCTTGAATCTAATCTTGTACTAAATTTTTACATTCAGCTCTTCTGGAACTGAGGAGGATAAATTTAATATTATTGTAATTTACCGGGCTGTTATTTGTGTGATCAAGGTTGTTCAATTGGATTTGTTAACTCCGAAATAAAATATATCAGAGACAAAAAATATCTAAATTGACAAATTTACTTACGATTCCATCGATTTAGGATTTATAACACCTTCCAAGGACTTCAGAAGTTTCAAATAGAAAAATTTAATATCTTTTGATTGTAATAATATCAAAATTAGGTAATACTAGCTTGATACCAAATAGATACTCATCTTTTACTTGATATTTGTATTATTTATAATATCATAAATAAATGATTATTTTATAGTTACGTGTTCAGGTAATAATAATAATATTTGTCCATAATAACAATTTTTAAAAACACAGAGATGATAAATAATTGATTGTATGAAGGTGAATCTTGGTTAACAAATAGTTAGGAAATATGTCAAAATTATTTGATTAGGTTAGCCCCGGCATTTGGGCCCGAACATGTGGGTCATCTTCAGGATTGAAATTAAATCAGAAATATAGAAGGTAAAGATATAAAATAAAAAGACAAAAGTCAATGACAAAAAAGAAAATAGATAAATAATGAAAGGGAAATTAAAAAGAAAATAAGTATTAAAGATGACAATAACAATAGTGATTATTATTATTAGTTGTATCACTATTATTACTTTTATATTTATCACTTATCTTATCATTAATTTTATTTTTATTTGTAAGTTTTTAAAAATGGACTAGCCGTTACCCAATTTTCAACAATCTGTATCTTTATCAAGATACAACCAAACAATCTGTATATATATATATATATATATATATATATATATATATATATATATATATATATATATATATACTTTACAATTACAATAGCATTATGTACTCTTCTATTTATCATGTTTTTGTTGGAGAAAGTTACTCTGTGCTAAAATTTCAATTAAAATGATTCTGATGGCAAATGCCGCTGGACAGTAGAATGTCTCGATCCAAGTTTTCTTCAGCTGTTACAACAGGATTTTCTTCAAGAGCAGCCTGCAGGAGTTCGTCGTCAAGCCCTATTGGTCCACCTGTCCGAGGCTCGTCTTCAAGTTTGCGGTTTCCCCCTCGAAACTTTTCTAACCACCTCTGCACTTGCCGTTGACCAATGACTTTCTCTCCATATATTTCTGCAAGTTTCCGATAAGTTGAATGGGGAGATCCATTTTAATTGAAATTTCAGCACAGACTGAAATTTCAATTAAAATTTCAATTAAAACACACACACACACATATACAATCATACATTTAAATTTTACGGCTCATCAATTAGATCTAAAAAATGAAAATACTAAAGTCTGTTGATTTAGGTTTTGATTTGTTTAGAGAATAAAAATGTTAGTCAATATTAAGAGAAACCATGGCAAATCTGAAGATAGAAGATGTGATATTTGGTCGACTTTACCATCGTTAAAAAAAAAAAAGGAAGAGGATTTGGAAAATATATTTGGTATCTTTAGGCGACCCTGTTGATGTTGATGATGTTTATACTATTGATTTATGATGGTTTCGAAAACATCAGTATTGAAATTATAAATTTTAATTTATGGAATCGAGATTATTTAATTTAAAAGCCTCATGTTTTGATATGGATGAGGAATCTTTTAATTTATAATAACACTAAAATCTCAGATAACAATTAGTCTTTTAAAAGGGTATATTAATTATGATATTTGAGCTGGTGCCAATTTAGATGAGTTATTGTGTGCGTTAGTTATATATAATTAGTCATATCTGGCGACCCTAAGTGTAGAGGGAAAATAATAACTAGCTATTAAAATGATTACAAGCTTCGTGTTTAATGACAAGCATTGGATCAAAGGCACTTTTTTTTTTTTTCGAATAATAAAAGTAGTGCTGAAATATAATGTACTGAGAATGTCGAAAAAGTATATTGTGCTTACATTGAACCTTGTGTGCTGTCTATCTGGCTTCGGGACATTGTTTCGATTTCACATATCATTAAGGAATTAAAGTTCCAAGAATAACCTCAAGATGTCTCGGTTTCAAATAATCAAAATTTGAGAATTCTACGACATATAAACAACGAAAAATGTGTTTTCAAATTATAAATTGCGGCTAAAACATATCAGCTACACCATTAAAAATGACGTAAAATTTTCCGTCACAGTCTTGTTTTTGATCTCCAGACTTACGTAAAAAGTAGACCAACTGTAAAATTTGATCTATTTTATGTTTATTGCTATCAAGATCGTATTATATTTAATTTATTAAACTACGTATTGAAACATTAGTATAATTATAATTTTTAGAAAAATAATTTAATAATTTTTGAAAAGGCTTTTAATCGATCTAAAGCCTTATATAATAGTCTTTGTTTGGGTATGTATACATTCATATGTATGTATATGTATATCTATATATATATATATATATATATATATATATATATATATATATATATATATATATATATGTGTGTGTATGTGTGTGTGTGTGTGAAATGCGTTTCGCACTTTTAAAGAACGGTAGGAAGAATAATAGCTTCATAAATTGTTACTTATAATTTTCTGGACTGAAGGCGCGAGCTGAATAATTTTACAACTGAAAAATGACAAGCATTTCCCTATCTTTATCTCGCCTTTATTTTCACTCGAATTTCTTTATTTCTAATCAATATAGACCCGAAATATTTAAATTCCGCACGTATTCAAACGCATTCCCATCCATATTAGTATCACAGAAATTGTAGTGGTTTCTGCTAATTATCATATATTTTGTTTTACTTCTCTTTCTTTACCGGATTTCATTAACGTTGTTTTGTTTAGTTTAATAGTTTCTCATAGAATTATAAGTTATAGTTCGTAGCGCCTTCACCTTTCAGAACCAAAGCATCAGCATTGCTAAGCACAGGCACTTTAACCACATAGAGTCAAAGACCTTTCGGTTTCTAATTTTCAATAATGAACCATTTCAATCGACTTGGAAAAAAAAATTTAACTCCTTTTAGTCAGAATGCTGCATATTGTATTGGGTTATATAAGATGTATTTACTGTTAAATTTTACACAAGTAAAAAAAGAAATATATTCCCATCTGTCAGTTACAGTAAAATATGAAGATGTGCTATCAGCCAATGTCACGGATTTTCTGTGACAGCTTCTATGAATAACTTACCAATAATACTGTCCCTTCTGCTGTTTTTGACCGGACATCTGAAAATAAAAAGATTTTTCCAATAAACGGACTTTCATTGCCGGTTTTAAGACCTAGTAAGTACTTTTCTTTTTATGATAATATTTTACAGTACAGCTCTGGTCCTAATAACATGATTTTTAAATCCCTCCTTGTAGGAGCTACCGCAGTATTATATTTGCATTTTTCCCCTCATTTCCTAATGCTATCCTATGAGTATTTGTTTTATTAACAATTCATTATTACATTGGCTTTATGTATCTGCTGGCTTAGATGTTTTCTCTTTGTTCTTGAAGTTCCTGATAAAGCTATTTCGCTCGTGAGTCATTGCTGAATTTCTTAATGATGAACATGTGGTATGCATTATGATATGTATACAGTGGATGCGTCAGAACGAGTTTGTCAGATTATTCAAACAATGCGGATGGAACGGAGTTGTTAACAGTGCCTGGAGATTACGAACGAACACGTTAGAACTAGTTGGTCGTTCAAACTAGTTTGATTTTTCGCATTAGTTCTGATGTCCGAGCACTTTTTGTCAATCAATTGATCCATAATACTGGATGTAGAAAAATTAATTAGTCTTGTATTTGAAGGTGAATCTCTTTACGATATGAAAGAAAAACATTAACGCAGCCGAGATCTTTCTCACCATAAGTGGGATATACTTGCTAGATAAATGAATACAAATAGCAAGCACATCTTTATTATATTTTTATTGATCTCATTGGTACACATATATCTTAGTTATTTAAAATTTTACATTTATTTATATAACAAAAATTGTGGCTTTCAATTATCGTGTCGATTATATTGTTTATTTATTTTACATTTATTTATATTTATTATTATTATTTCGAATGGGTCTCATAAGGACCACGATGTTCAACTTCTATTCCAAGTCCCACTTGGAGAGGGACTTGATGCCTGCCCAGTACTCACGCATTCTCTGGCTGTGTTTCTCCAATCTCTCCTTTGTCCAGAGGGCGCCTGTTTTCTTACGGGGTAGTCCATCCTGAAACCTCTTTTGTTTGATTATTCTGCTGAGGTGATCGGGTTCTGATGTCGTCATCCGTAATCCTCAGTTCCTGCAAGTCTTTCCTCACTTCTGTCAGCCATGGTTATATTTATTATTATTATTTATACTTAATTATTTATTTATTATTAGTATTTATTACTCTTCTTTTTTGTCTCCTTGCTTATTATGTAAGCAGACTAAACACTTCTATATTATCCTTGGGTTCGACGTATGACAAGCCTCTGTGTGGCTCGAGCACTCTCTCCCAAGATTTGTTGTGGTTTGTGCAGGTTTATATTCAGTTTCCTGGACGTTTTCAGTGCGTGATTACCGATAATTATAGGGCACACGCTACTTCTTCGTCATCACTGTTCCGATTCATTTTTCGACATCTTTAAACAGTTCGACATCTAAAAACTTTGGTGGCTCTACTTTGACTAGTGGCCGTTTGTGATTCGCCAAGTCAGTATCCTTTCCGCGTCATGGGAACGGCTTGGAGGTCGGAATATGACAGGTCACTTAACTCTAGACTTAGTCTCCGATCATATTTGCATTTCACTTGCCTTATTACCGTCTTTCCATCATTTTATCAAAATCTCTTCTTTATTATTAGTTCACAAGTAGAACCAAAATCGTTAAGTGTCTTTGAGGTTTATATCTATATACAATGTATTTCTTAGTGAATGATCAAAATCGACATAAAACCAATACAGAACAAGTTCGGTATTAGGTTGGAAATAATACACAACTTCAAATTTTTAATTTATAATTTTTTGAGGTTTGAGTTGTTAGTGAGCTGAAAATGAAAGAAAATTCAAGTCATGAAAGATACCTCCTGAAATATCTATACCTAAAATACCTAGTGACCATATTAGATTTGAGTACCTTTTAGAAATCTATTAAGAAAAATGTGGTGAAAAGACGACCGGGGTAATCCCAGGCCGTTGCTATTGAAGTTAGCTGCAACCTAATCCAATATTTAGCAATATAATATCAGTTAGATATCTCGCGGCTTCTAATATATCAAGAAGGTTGTCAATATACTGTTTATTAAAATAAATAGTCATATTAGTTCTAGTTCACTCATGAGAAATGTTATTCAAAATTTTTCGGGATGAAATCAATAACACATGAATGGTTCGAGACCTTGAAAATATGTGGTGATCGGGAACTGATTGGTCTGGTGGGTTCTCAAAACCTTTAATTTTAGAGCCTTGAAGGTTTTGCACTGTCTTTAAGTGGATAATTATTAATCGTTTTGGAGAATCGACTTATGCTTAAACTTCAGAGTTAAAGTTTGGCTACAATTATGAAGGTTATTAATTAATGAATTTTCATTGATATATTAATGTATTAATGCATATGATATATTTTTTTATGAATTAATTTGTATTGTTATTATCGATTTTTTAGATAAACGGTTTTTCGGTAGGTAATTGACGTTTTACTTCAAATAATAAAAATTCTGTAATCACTAATATAATTATCTTCGTATTGTCTGCGTTAATAAACCTAACAGGAAATCTTCACTTACTTTAATAAGCTATTAGAATATTAATAAGTATATAAATAATAAGCATATAAATTTCATATAAAAAGTATTAAGAGTATGTGGATATAATAGAACTGCCGGCAATGATATTAGTATGCTGGACTATACCCTCTGATCTAACAGAAGTAACAGTTACTTTATATGACCCCCGTTTAACTGTAATCTGGAACAGCTGAGTGGCAGTAACCTTTAACTACCCATTACTGCACTCAGTCGCTTTATTGCCCACTTTAATGCTGTTTGACTTCCTTAACAATTCATTTTAACCGCCGAGAGTTAGATGAGCGTCGAAATCTGTTGCGAACCTTAAAAAGTTTAACATTATTCACGCTTTTAATACAGCTGTTTCTATTATTTATTTTGATGAGCAAAGTTTTTGTTATTAAAGATTTTGTTAGGCCAGTCAATGAGGGGGTTGTAGACAGAAATGAGGGGCTGGCCAAAATTGACTTCAAGATTTTGTTTGGACTAGTTAAGAGGTGTATCATATGTGTGTAACATATTCAAAGTTCTAGGATCTAGGAGCAGAGGCAAATAGTGGGGGAGAGAAGGTCGAGTTTTTCGGTCTTTCGTTAATATCTCGAAAACAGTTGGTCCTAGCTTAAATCACAGCATGTAAAAAATTGAAGGGCTTTAAAGTTCCTGCATGAATATTTCTATTATTTTTTTTCGTATCTGTTATAGTAAAAGAATTATACGTTCTTCAAACTAACAAATTTATGGAAGCAGATAAAACTAATATTAATAGGAACATTCTTGTTGGAAATTTAATGCTCTTTAATTTTTTTCAAAAATGTTTTGAGCTAGGACCAACCGTTTTCGAGATACAAACGAAAAACATGACCTCCTCCCCTCTCCTTTCTTTACCTCTTCTCCCGGATACCAAGTCTTTATTATGTTTAACTCTTAACTAGTCAAAAAAAAGCACTGAAGTCAATTTTGGTCAAACCATTTCCGTCTGCATCTTCCTTTTGGGCATTCATTGACTGGACTTCTATAATTTTTAAATTTAAATTTGCTTTGCTTATCTGGATTCTAAAAATCAACGGTAATAAGGTAAACAATACTTACCAATAGCTATATAAAAAAAGCGATGATTTATGATAAAATTTAAAATAAAATTATTATCCTTTTCACATGGGAGCCACTGGAAAATTTAGCATTTCAATTTCAAAAGATCTACTTAGTAGATAATACATAACATTGATTTTGGATTAAACTACTTTTTAGTATAACTGTTGACAGTTTTAGTAGCACACATGACAGTTCTATCTTAGAAGGTCCCGAAGCCATAATCTTTTTAGAATCCTCTGAGGGTTATCGGTTATATGGCCTGATAATACTTGGTTTAAGTGGGTATGGAGTCGGCAATGGTATGATAGGTATTTATTTCGAATTGTATTTGTGATATAATATCTAATTTAATTTACATCTTAGATTTATATTTAATTTATAATGAGGTTAAAAATTTTCACTGATTCTGAACGATTTGTTGCAAGAGAAGTGCGAATTTTTCTAGTCCATTTATTCCTTGACAGTTAATAAAATTTGTCGCTAGCTCAAGGTTTCCACCTGTTCAGGCTAAGAGACTTGGCAACGGTTCTGCTTCACTTCTAACTTTATACGGTTAGTGAATGATGCTCCATAAATCTTATGTCTCAACTGATTTTCAGAAGGCACTTGTGAAGATATTTTTAACAGTTGCGATATTTAGAAAGTATTTAAAGTTTTTTTTTACTGTATCTTTTTTAAGCGGTTGATTAAAAAACACAAATTAATTTTTAATCATTACACAATTTTAAATTTTTTTTTTTTTTCCTACCTAGTTTTAATGATATTTATTTGTCTAATTTTGTAAAAATCCGAATTATTTTATAATGTTATATTAAAACAAAAAATAAAAAAATATCTTTCAGGTAATTTCAATTAAGAAAATATTAAAAGAACAAATGGCATCATTCATCATATTGATTTAAAGATTTTTAAATCTGAATCTGATGAATGATTTGAACCAAGGATTCCGAGAAAGAAGTTATGAAATCTCATAAAATAAAAAAAATGAACTAATTCATTATTTTTTAAAATTATTTCGGTAAAGTTCGCCAAAAATTACAAACCAAAGGAAATTAATTTTTAGTCCCTTGAGATCGGTTTCAGATCTCATAATTTTCCATATTTCCTCTTTCTTGCGTAGTCCATAACTCATGATTTTTTTTAAATCATTCAGTAATTCCTACCTGAATCTGTTATAGTTCAGTTCTCAAAAACTGATTTGTTTATTTTTTTTTTTAAGTCAGATTACCCTGAAAACCTGCAAATTGTGTTAGGTCCCAAAAATATTATTTTTTTAGCCGTATTTTCCCCGAAAATATTAGAATTTTGCACTGTATCAAAGGTCATCGAAGGGGGGTTGAGTGTTCATTTTGTATCCGTTTCATAACCACTTTCAGAACACGATTATGGTGGTTTCGGGGATGCATGATATAAATATGCCTTTTGGGAGTCTCAATATTTTTTTCGCACTCCCGCCATTTTCATATTTTTAATTTAGCATTTTAGTGAAAATGCGACCTTTTTGAAGTGAAAGAACCTTGTATCGAACAAATTATTGTGGATTTTACTTTTACTTTTACGTTTTTTTTAAGTGATTTTATTTTGTAAATATGCTATTGGTAAATTAATAAATCATAGCAATTCCAAAAATGCAATTTTTCACGTTCGTTAGTTATAAATGGTTGCGACGGTATTTCCTCTTCCTTGAGTAGTTGAGGAAGGAATAAATCTCAGGGAAAACATTAAATCCCCTGATTTAAAATTATTTCAAAGGGAGATTTTTACATATTTTTTTCTAGAGATAAGACGAGTTGTAAAAAAGAAAAAAAAAATTCAACATTAAGAATTCTATTAAGGGTTCATCTTGAATGCAATGTTTCCAATGAAAACAGCTCCTATTTACCATGCGCGAACGGTATTTATTTTGAAAACTCCTATAACCTTTAAGGCACTCGTTTCCCGTTGGAGAAAGAGAGAGAGAGAGATAGAATGCCTTATAAATATTTAAAATGGTTTGGCGAGAAGAGACGAACATCAACGGAAGGAGAGTGTCTAGGACGTGTGGATGGGAGTTGCCTAGAACACTGAAAAGGTCAGAGGTCTTCCGACTTATTCGCCCTTCTGGGCTTTTATTCTGCCTTTTACGCCTCATGTCCCTAAAATATTTCTTGTTTCTCCATAAGATCAATTCTTTTTTCCATGAAATTTTCAATTCTATTTGTAGGACCTAAACCAGACTTCATATTGTATGTTTATTCAGTGCTCTTATATGAGATTTAAAATAAATAATGAAGGCATTGATGCACATTTAGGAATATATTTAATAAATTTTTATTTTCTTCTGTTCTTTAAGAAGTAATACGTACCTCTGTACATAACTTAAGGGTACTCAATGTCTTATTTTTTCCGTTATAGGGTCATAAGAAGGTTTTAAGCAATATAAAACTAACACCTAATGGTTAGACCAAAATTCTAATTGTTATTCAGAACCGTAAAAAGATTTTTTAGCCGCATTGAACTACTATTTACAATCTTTGGACAAAATAATGGGTGCACTAAAATCTTTTTAAATAATAAATCAGATCAATAGGGCCGATATCAGTTGGGTTCTATTGATAAATATAAGCTTGCACTCGCTTGTTGTCAAGGATGAGCGTAGAATACGTTAGGTTAGACATGAGCTTCTAGACTTTGTTGCGACGTATTGTGCAAACCCTGAAGGTAAGGCAGCGTCAGATTTATGAGACCGTTCTTTCCCAGAATTCGCAATCCAGCTCTCAAGAATATATTTTCCTTGAAGGGCCCTGAGAAACGGAAGATATTTCTAATAAAAATGATTCCAACCCAGATGTGAAGTGAGACCAAAATAGCCTTGTGACAAATAGGTTGTCCTTTCTTCCCTTGATGGAATCCCATTTCACAAGTATATTTCCTAGAATTCATGAGCAACTACACTGGAGAAGCTCCTCGAACTGTTGTCGCGCCATTCTCACCCTAACCTATAACTGAACTGCCGACACAGAAAGAAGGTCTGCAGCCCTATTCCAGAGTGAGCTGAGAGTAAAATTAATACTGTTCTCTCCCAGGACGATGCTGTTTATTAGCCCGTAGGCTCTGTGAGTGCTCAAGAACTCACCCTCAAGTGAGAAAGAGAGATTATTGATGCTGATATCCTCATAGAATGTGGTGTGTGTGAAGCTGATTTATACCTCGTACCCTTTTTATCCTGAATAACTACCGCTGTAGTTTTCAGTTATCGTATGCTTTGCAAGAACCGTCAAGTCCCAAGAGCCAGACGCTGTATAATGTCGGCTGCGAACTCAGAATGTTTCTTCTAATTAAAGAATTTATATAAAAACCAAGGCACGGTTTTATAAACAATAGAAGCCTTTTTTTTTTCTCGGTTGCGCTGAGACTATACTCGATTTCATCATTTTTGTATGAAGTATGGGTAACCAGCTTATGCATTATTGTTATTCCCTTATCTATTTAGCCTCTTTATAGCATTCTTCTTTTCTTTTTTTTGGAGTTATCCCTTCAAAAATTTAGAGTACAATAAAATTGTACACATAATCAAAAATTAAAAAGAAGCCATAAGTTAAAACTTCACAAGTTTCTTTAACTTAAGAGAATTTCCACAAGTAATATACAATTTTATTTTATTAAGAGCAATGACAGAAAATAATAAGAAATGTTTTTCTAAAATCTTTTCAACTGCTGTTTTATTTTATTCTTCTAAAGGTCGCCCTTACAGAACGTACTATTGTTGGACGGAAATTTATTCCTGAAGCCATTTGTTTCACTCCCAAGGTAGATTGCACACACTGTGGATATTTTCGGTCCTAGAAACCTATAAATCTTAAAGCGTTGATCCATTTACTTAGACAAATGAAACCGTTAAAAAATCTATAAATCGGATTAGCATTTTTATAAAGCCGCTCTTAATAGGCTTTCTAAAAGGTGTTCTAATAACATAAATAATTTCCTCAGCAGGCAAGGACAAACTTGAAGATTGATGAGACAGCTAGGAAATAGATTTTTTTTTAACTAGTTGATCTGTGGATAAGTCTCCGCTATCTGGCTTTGGTGTGATGGATTACTTTGTTGAAATTTTCACTACTAAATTGTAATTCAATTTCTAGAATTATTTTTTTTTAATGATTATTATGACAAGGATTTTTCATAAAATTATGTATCTTTAAGGTTCGAAACCTTAATTTCGGTTACATATATCTATATTTTTAGTCCTTAAACGTTGCAGATTGTAGTACTCAACAATAAAACAAAGAAATTTGAAACAAATTTTAGTTAGATACACCGATGCGTTACTTCTTTTTCAAATTATTTACTCATATATCTTAACGAAACTAGGATTAGACAATATGAATTAAGTACTTATTATTAAGTACCTTAAGGTCCTTAAGTAATTATTATTACTTTTTAGACGTCCAGTCAATTCCAAGTTTTAATCTTATTTTTAAGATTTGTGTGTTTGTCTTTTTATAGAAATGGATTTATGCTCCTCGCTATTGTTCCTTCTTTCTCTAATTTTCAGTTTAGCTTAGGACAACTTAAAATCTATATCTTAGGCGTCTAACTGGTATTTATCTTGTTTGATATGCCAGAATCAAATTCTTTACAACTTTAACTCTTTATTCGCAATACTCGGAGGCAATAGTGATTCAGAATATGATGGTAGTATGAAAGGGGGAATGACATTACCCAGCAACATCTCTTCCGAGATTTAATTTCAGTAGGATAATTCACGAAAGGAGATCTCTCATCAAACTCCTTAGTCAAATCCAGTTCCTTGTAATGATGGGTATGTTAGACATAGCCAAATCTTATATCAGTCATTTATATCATTGTGTACCTGTGGTCTTTATTACGGAAGCGATGATAAATTATACGTACGTGTTGGTCGATAATTGGTTGGAATAAATCATTTTGTTATCTAATGCTATTTGTCAAAATTTTGAATTGAAAACATTGTTGTTTTTATATGTTTATTTAGTGTTTTTCGTTTCATTTCGTGTGAGGATTTCAA
Source organism: Rhaphigaster nebulosa (assembly GCA_948150685.1). NCBI lineage: Eukaryota > Metazoa > Arthropoda > Insecta > Hemiptera > Pentatomidae > Rhaphigaster > Rhaphigaster nebulosa. The sequence continues at coordinate 103,427,560 of OX411311.1, forward strand.
GTCATCCTTCGGTCGAAGATTAGAAAAAAAATATCCACTTTCCAAATAATATTTATCTTATACACATGCATATAATTAAGTAACAACTGATTCGTTAGGTCCAAAATCGAAATGGGAATGTTTCATATTTAAATAATGAATGATACCTAATCTTATCTGTTTTTTGTGACCGGTTGAAATACACATCTGAATTGATAACTAAAGATTTAAAAAATACAAATGCAAAAATATTAACACCACAAATATATCAAAGCTACCTTTGAATGTTATCATTGAAAATGAATTGCTGCTAAAAACCTGATAACTACGGTAGTAATGTTTGGAAAACGATTCTCATAATTTTCCAATTTTTCTGCAATGACGGTTTTTTTAACTTCAATGGCTGAACTAATTTATTTGTTTCTGTGTCCACATTGTTTAGCTTCTTTTCTGACACTATGAGGGTAAATACATTATTCATGAAAAGAAAACTGAGACAATAGCCAAAGCAAATCAAGTGCTCTATTTTAAAATGTGATGACAAAAGGTTATCATCTTAAAATAAATGAGCAAACAGTTGTAAAATTATATTGTTTTTATTTTATTTTTTTACTATTGTGGGTATTTAGTGACATTCATTTACTATTATGCGTTTAAAAAAAAAACAATAAAATTTCGCTCTGTTATAAACAAAGTGCACAACTATAAAATTAAATAATAAGTATTACTAAATGTTAATATTCATAGAAGAAAACGTAATATTTTGTTTATTTATTTTGGTTTTTTATTCTCAATACGAGACTTTTGTAATAGACCAAGAAAATAAAAATTTTAACCTCCCCTCAAAATTTGAGGTTTTACATTTCAAGATACGTAGAATCCAAGAATCAAGTAAAAAAAAAATCCGTCCGTCCGCCGTATGCCGTACGCCGTCCACCATCCGCGGCTTTTCTCCGAGACTATTAGACCGATTTTCTTGAGATTTGGCCACAAAGTCACACGCCATCCCAGAATGATCGTCGGAACTCGACATTACCATCCGTCTTTTTGTTTCAGTGATGGCCGATTAGAGATTTTATAAGCCCATAAGTCGGCAATTTATAAAAATTAAGGGTAAATATAAGGTGTTTTGGAATCAGCATACAAAAGTATTAAAAAAAATAAATGTAAAAAACAAGAAATCTACATCGCGGAATCCAAATATCGAATAAAAAAAAAATCCGTCTGTTCGCCGCATAGTGTGGCGGATTGCGAATCTAGCGGGACAAAAGTTTTATTCTCAATAAGAGACTTTTGTAATAGACCAAGAAAATAAAAATTTTAACCTCCCCTCAAAATTTGAAGTTTTAAATTTCAAGATACGTAGAATCCAAGAATCAAATAAAAAAAAATCTCAAAAAGAGATTTTGAGATTCTGATGAAAAACGTGTTTGAACTATTAAGTAGAATGCTAATAATCGAGAAAATATGTGAATAACCCGAGGATAATGTCAATAAAGCACTTTAATAAAGAACTAACTTATATATTTTCAACTCTTTCATAGTTAGGAGATAAGTTAGTTCCTTCAGTATCTTAGTAGCGCACAGCATAAGGATGTTTTAGTTTTTTTTTTTTACTATTTCACGATGGAATGCAATCAGAGAAGTAAATACTGATGCAGTTTTTTTCCAGTTGTGGACAATTTTACTCATTCAGAATCAAGTCGATGAAGAATGTTGACTTATACAGAAAACAGCTTCACGTTTTAGTCAGTAACTTATTAATGTGAGACTAAAATTTTGCTTCATTGTGTCTAGCAACATATAAAATTAGCAAATATGTAAAACTTAATAGTCCGTTCGTACCCGTTTAAAAGTAGTAACAAGAATTGCGTTTCAGGTGGAAACGAGAATGAATTGAGGCAATGAAGGCAGCAGATCATCGTTTTAACAATTATCTTAATGAATAAATGTGCTTGATTTACTTTACGAAACTATCATTTAATATGGGGACTGTAAATATTTCAGAGAAAAATTACATTTATCATTTCAAATATTCAGAACTCAGTCAATGAGTTTTTGTTAAAGCTAAAGTTTCGTTCCAAACATGTTGGGCCACCATCAGGGCTGAAATGAAATCAAAGATAATAAATATGCGAACACTAAAACGGCAGAAGTAAATAACGTAAGGATAAGAGATAAATAATAATTACTATTTATCTACCTATTTATTCATCCAATTATCTCAATGGAATCAAATATTGAACCAAGTGACAAACATATGAAGAGAATTAGAAGGTAATTAGGTGGAAAACTGCTAGAGGCCCTACGATATAATGTTTTAGATATTAAATTCTGAAGATAGGGCAAAATCACGAAAAGTTGGTGTGGTATTGTTCAGTTTTGGATAAAAGCATATTATGGAAGTTATAGAATTTTTACATTTTATTAATTATCGACTGTCAATATTCTTCCAAATTTTAAAATATATTATTTAAATGAATATTATGAAATTACCAGACTGTAAAAAAGAAATTGATGATCTCGGTCTAAGTGATATGTCATTATTATTGTTTAGTGTTTTGGTTTTAAAATTGTTTGAAATAGTAAAATTCAGCAAATTATTACACAATGGTTTATTATTTCCAAATCGAAATTTTTAAAAAATATCTGGTTTGTTAATTCACAGGACTTTCCGTATTGCTTTGGTTTACAGTTTAAATAATTAGATTATCTTTTTATCTTTAATCAAAGATAAAAGATAAAAAGATAATGAATAGCATAAAGATAATGCATGAGAATAGGAAGACGTCCTCACCGTGTTATGAGAATATTGAGACTGAAGGGATCAGCCCTAGAACACATGCAGGATGTTAAATATCTAGGTCCCTGGATCAACGAAAGCGGTTATATCGATGGAGAGGTGTCGCAAAGGCTGGGAGCAGCTGTTAGATTGTTCAACGCAGTCCGGAAAGGTTTTCTCAACAAAAGAGAGGTGACGAAGAAGACGAAGATATCCGTCTACAAGTCTACGTTCCTGCCCATCCTATCTTACTCCTAAGAATCATGGACCCTTACCTCAAAACACAAAGGGCAGATCCAGACAATGGAAATGAGATATCTAAGAAAGATTGAAGGAAGGACCAGAGGAGATAGGATCCGCAACACGACAATAAGATCGAACCTTGAGGTACAGCCGGTAGAAACCACTCTTGAAGAAAATAAACTAAGATGGTTTGGGCACCTCCTGAGGATGAACACGGAGAGAACGGCCAGGATAACGTATGAGACGCGAGTAGACGGAAGAAGACCAAGAAGAAGACCACGGATCACCTGGGAAGAAGGCGTGCGGGAGGCGTTCAGGAAGCGAGGGCTGGATTGGAGCAGGAGGAGAGAATTGGTTCAAGAAAGGGTCAAGCTCCATAGAGGGCATCCCCACAGTGCGCAGCGGTAGAGAGGGAATGAATATGATGATGATCTTTTATCAATTTGCCTTAAGGTCAATTAAAAAACTAAATAGTTTTTCTAATTATTTTAGACATTTCAGGGATACTTTGTCCCCCTCTTCAGCTTCTAATTAATATCCCAAAATGTTGGGTTTGTCACTTAACTAGTTATTTAAATGAAACTTGGTCAGCGATGATTTCTTTATTTTACTTTTTATTTTACAATGTTTTTTATTATAGTTAATAATTTTATTTGAGGGTAATTACTATTGTTTACTAAAATGCCACTATAATTTATTTCTTCTACATTGATGTATTAATGATTGATCAATTTGAAGATGATTGCTGAACTTGGTGGGTATCTTTTATAAAGTATTCTGAACGGTAAACCAAAGCAATACGGAATCTCCTGTAAATGGAAAGACCATATATTTTTGAAATATTACTATTTGGAAATAATAAATCTTTTTGTAATAATTTGCAGCGTTTTTTAACATTCAGATTATCCATCACTACCTATAAAATCTTTTAATCACATCTGGTCGGATCGCAGGTGGCACTAAATTCAGTTATTTTCACTGCTTTTCAGTTCAAATGAAAACTTTAACTTCGGAATTAAGAAACACCGAAAAATAATAAATTGATTTAATGCAATGTTTATTTTGTTCAAAGAATGTTATACAAGTAATTGCATCTTTGATTTGATAAATGAGAGACTGGATTTCTGGCCTATTACATATTTAATTTGACTATGTTTGAAAGGAGTTATCCATACATTTTTAATTAAAAATTTGTACTTAATTTCATTAAAATTATCTCTCGTAATTAAAAATATACACAGAGATACACAATAATTAATTAATTATTAATGAATGGGTATATATGGCATCTGCTTGGCTATTTAAAATTATAATTAACTAGATGTTGCCCGCGGCTTCGCACACCAATATTTCATTTGTTTTTCATTTATATACGTTTATGGTAAGAATATTATTGTTATATAATATTTGCTTTACACGTGTGTGGGTGTGGCAAACCCTGCTTCTATTTATCCACAAAAAGCAGCTAATTAGGTATTAGACGAAAAATCAAAACTTTAGTCAAAACATGGATCTTTTTTTTAACTTTCAAATGAATCACTCGAGCTATTATATCGTATCGGCCATGAGTCTTTTTTTCTGTTTTTTGAGGCTTTTCTAATTTCAGACTATTTCGGGTTACTTGTAAACGTGATAAACAAATCAGGACGATCGTATTGATGAACATATGTCATGACATCCTGAGTTCTCTCATATATTACCACTTTACCATTACCCTTTACACATGACATCTTTAAGATGTACTCACTCGTACCTTGCTCGTGGAAAAGTCAGAGTTTTACCTGCCTTAACGGAAAAATATTTGAATTTTATATTTGCATTTTTTTTATATTTTTTATTGTGCACATCTACACGGCAATATATGTATTTGGGCAATATAAGCTCATAGGATATGCCGGTGATATATCTATTTCTCTCTACTATGCATACAGGTGGATTAGGGAGTTTAATTATCTTTCAAATGAGTAATTACATAATAGGCGAAAAATGTATTCTTTTCGAGTAATGCGCAAATAAAATATTCTTTACATCATAACTGTTTTCCTTATTTTCCTCGGGGATATAGTACCTTTAGGGATAGTCAAAGGGCTTTAAGGAGAAGACTAGAGGAAGTTTCATCAAAATCCTCTGAGCCGTTTTGGCGCTACACAGGCACAAAGTGCCTAAACTCTACAAAAAATAAATAAAAAAATGAGTGAAAGTAACAAAATCGCTCTACGTTCAAGAGATAATCATGGAAAATTCATAAACAAAGAAACAGAGTTTTACCTGCCTTAACGGACAATACAATAAGGCATAAGATACGCCTTAAGGATATCTATTTCCTCCCTACTATACAGGTGGAGTATTCGGTACGACAAAGAAACTTCTTACCTAATAATATATTGATATGTTTATGGGATAACTATTATACATATATAATATATACATTATATACATATATATATATATATATATATATATATATATATATATATATATATATATATATATAGATCGAGTGTATCATTTGAAAGTTAAATCCATTATATATATATATATATATATATATATATATATATATATATATATATATATATATATATATATATATATATATACATATATATAAATGATACACTCGATCTATTATATCCGGTCTGCCATGAGGCTTTTGCCCGTCTTTTAAGTTATCTTCTACACACACACACATGTATATATATATATATATATATATATATATATATATATATATATATAACCAATAAAATAGTAACATTAACCTGTAACATTAACATTAAGTAACATTAACAGTAACATATTAACCAACACAACAGTAACATATATATACACACACACACACATAAATATTTTCAACAATAATTGCTCTGAATCGGTCATCTTTGTCTGATAGTTTGTCTAGTCTATTTCTCTAATGAATGATGAAGCAACATATTACTTTTTTCTGGATCACTTGAAATGGATGGAGCCGTATAGGATGGAGCTTTATTTAGTAGTATAGATTTACAATTTTTTAGCTTTGATATTTTCTTGGAAATTATCTTTTTGCTTTAAGTACAAAAGCTGTTTAGTTTGATATCACATAATCGTTTTCCAGCTTCTATGGTAAAACATCGATTAGCTATTTCTTCACGAGTTGATGAAAATGGTCTAACGATGACAATCTTTCTCGGAAGAAGCTGCTTCTCTGATGAATTGGTAATGTTGGCTCATTGTGGGATCTAGTTCCTGCTACTGGTGGGAAAATTAGTGAGTTTAGTGTTGTAGGGAGAGGGGAGAAGAGGTCGTCACTGCTGTGCTTCTTATGAGAGCCGCTTTGTTGTCTTCTGTTTATTAGGATGAGCTATGCTAAGGGTCGACATTAATACAATATACGATTCAATTTATGTTATTATTATAAACAAACAATTATAAACAAAATTTTAGTTTGTTGTCAAGTTTAATCGTTACTTCAACGGCGGCCAGTCTGCTGAAAGGGCATAACATGTATTTTTATTATTGTAATAGTTGTTAAAGAGAATAAGGACGATATTATAAACTTGGAAAATAAACAGTGGAAAATATATAATTGAAGAACACATAGAGAAGGACTGTACAAATAACGAAATTAAAGTGAAAATAATAATGTTTTCTTATGTTGTATTCTATATACAGGATGTCCCAGAAAGAAATGCCAGTTTAGGCTGCCACCTTAATACCTTTTTTGTTGGAAATTTGGGCACGAAATACATACTTATCCATTCACTATGGTCCTCGGCTAGTTGGGTCTCTACTAGCTTTTATCTTTTAATTATAAATCTTGCCCTCCAATCTTTCCCTGATAATCATCTGAGGTTTCTGAAAAGAAGATGACCCTAGGAGCTTCCAACATGGAACTGCCTCTGAATTGTTATAAATGGTAGTTCCACAAAAATCATCGTAATTTTATATATTTTTAAGTTTTAAGAAAAAACTACAGCTGAACAGGTTTAAAAAAGTTATTTAATGTTAAACTGATCATCTTAAATGAAAAACAGATTTTGAAAAACATGTTTTGAAATTTCTTCCTCTTTCCTTTTACATTTTTATAATACTTTTTATTTTAATTATCCCTTATATTTCCAAAAAATAACATAATTATATAACACATATGTATTTCACCCAGTAAGGGAAATCGACGCGAGTGACGGGGGGGGGGGAGGGGAGGGGGAAATACTGATTCCTAAACAATTCAGGGTTTGTAAATTCATGAGGGGTTAAAGTTGGGGATGCTAATACAACAGGTAAAAGATTAAATATTCATTAGCCATATTACGGAAGCCAAAACCATCGTTAAAATGGTTATTGAACTTCGAAATACATTTTTATGTATGGGATTATGTAGCTGTTTTCTTCTTTAAAATTAATAAATAATTCATACGCTTTATTAAATGTTCGGAATGTTTGAGTGCAGTTCATTATATTTTTAATTCAAGTTAAAGCTTTTACATTCAATGAATTCATCAGAAATTCCTCACACGTTTTTCTGCCTGGACTGCCATTTTTTTTCAAGATTAATTGTATCTGTCATAAGATTCAATTTATTGCAAGCTTAGTAACTTAAGTTAGGGTATGATAACCGGCCAGAAAAGAATTTTCAAGATCTAACTTAATTTTTATGTTTTAGTGCCTCTGAAATCAAAATATTGTTGTCATCAGTATATTAAGTATATTCAGATCGATTTTAAGCGGCTTCTGCAATAGTTCTGTATGTAGGTGTTAAATGAACCATACTGATCAATTATGCATAATAAATATTTTATTGAAATTTAACTGTTGATTATTTGTAAAGTTACTTACTTTTTCTATCCTTAGTTCTCAAAACCTAGAGCCCTAAAGCTTCTTGCACCTAATTGTGGCAGATTGTATGATATTTTTATTCAATAAATAATAAATTTTAAATATACAAATAATAATAATTTAGAGACCAGTACTCCTCTTTAGCTTGACCCTCAGTCCCTCAAACACCACAAAGGTCGTGATCACATGCTCGACAGTTCCAGGAACGCCACAACTTGGGCGTAAGGGGTCGACATCTATATCAAGTTTATGCAACTTAGCACAAAAGCCCACACGCTCCATTTGGAATTGAGGTATCCAATAGTCAAGTTGGACCAATGAGACAACTAGTCAAGACAAAACGGTGGGGAAATACTTCCTTAGGGTAGCTCTTTGGTGGTAGTGACCCATCGTCTTTTCTGAAAAGTGTCTTCCCGCAATATCGCCTTCCGCCTATTTGGTTGATCCTCAATCCTCACTCGGTTTCTCCGAAATCCCTGTCAAGTCTTTCTTCTGTAAGCATTCATTCGCATTATCTTCTTGCAGGAGTTCTAGAGATTTCGTGGGACCTGTACTAGCTAGAGAGCCGTTATCTAGATAGATGCCAAACTATTCTTCTGTCGGTTTGTGAGGTCCAGGTTGGTTAATTAAATACATGACTGATTCGTAAAATAAAAAAGATGGACTTTAGAACTGGCATAGGTCTGTTTTCTCATTTACTTAGTTTAAAAAATATATTGAATCATTGTAATGAAATTTAAGTCCAATGCTTGATAATACGGATTTTATTGGCTTGGAGGAAATGATTATGTAAAGATAAACCTTTTAAAAATTATTTTTGAATTTTAATGAAAGCATACGAGAAGGCTTTGATATGTATTTATTCCAACAAAAGAAAAAGTAAATTTTAAGAAATTACCTTTTTAATACATTTTGAGAATATAATATTTAAATTAATATAAATTAAGTGACAGTAAATATATTATCCTTTTAGCCTCATATTCAGGCCTAGTTCTTTTGTATTTTATCAAAAAAAAAGGATACATTTTTATTGAATTGTTCTAAAATAGTTTAAACATTTTTTATTACTTTCGGGTTTTCTGTAAAGCTGATATTTTTTTGACCGCTTGTTCGTTGTTTGTGCTCACCTTGATAAGTAGAGAGCTCAATATCCAAAGCGTAAAACAACAATACAAGAAGGTAGTTTATGATGCGATCTTTTTTGAAATTTAAAACTTGCTTATTAAAAAAAAGAGGGAAAAATAATGAAAACATTGAATTAAAATGAATTATCATACATTAATCAGTAATTGAAACAGATCCTTTATTCGATTTTTTTTTTTAAGAAATCAAAATATATATTTCTTAATTACATGGCCCATATATATCTTCTCTGAATCATTCATGAAAATTATAGGCTTCACATAAAATCCTTTTACGCGATCATCACAGCACCATTGATGTGCATTAGCTATAAGTATAGTTTTTACATATAATGATTATTAGTAAAAATAATAATAAATATATAATGCTAAGGAAGTATAGTGGAAACTATTCAATTGCATATTCGACAATATTTTCTGTTGAGTAATTACTACTTGGTATTTTATTAATTATCAATTTTCTCTTTAGAGGTAACGTAAAATAAATATAAAAAACTGCGAACTGCATCGTATTCTCCCTCCAAATAGTATTAAAATTGTTAAACATGCGAAGGAATAGAAAGAAGAAAATTTTATTACCATAAATGTAAAACCGCCTAGATAAGAGAGATGACAAAAAAATATCCGGTACACTTAAAATTCAAGGGAAGCCGATAAGATGTCAATACCAAGGTACATCTTTTATTTATTTCCAATGTACAAATTGCGTAACAATGTGATTCATATACCACAGTGCCATGGTTGGGCGTGGTCTTCTCCATATTCAGATGTTTGTCTGCGACACCGGACGTTAATGTCATAGGAGTCCAGATGTTGCAGATTTACAAGATAGATTGCTGTTACATAAACAGGGAGCTTGATAAGGGAAAACATTATTTATCAAAGTTAATAAATAAAATTACTTTTAACAGGAATGCCAATGAATATTCATTGCTAGAGGCGATATTTTCTAGTTGCATTTAACTTTTTAATCAGATTGTAAAGTGATAATTTCAATCTCTCGTTGATTTAATAATAATATTCATATCGATGATGAGATTTATAAGACGATCCTCATAAAATGTTACAAGTTTGTAGATGGTAGGTATTGCTCTCCTTGCTAATAACAAAAAGAAACTGTTGCGGGCCTTACTGAATTGGCAAGAAGATGTTCTGCGGAAGGATGTGGAAATTAGCACAGACGAGGTGCTTGATCAAGTTGCGAGAGAAGACGAAGGAATTGTGCATTTATATTGGTATGGAAAACAATTGAAAACCAACGAATATGCCTGCTTGGTAACAATTACAAAGGTCGACATGAGTTTTGTACCTTTAATGAGAATAGGTGTGTATGAAGTATTTTGTAGTCATGATAAGATATTGCTGTAACACGTACAGTTTTTAAAGCGAATAAGTGGTGGGAGGGGAAAGGACACGACATATTCTTACAACCTAATATGTATTTAATATAATCATGTAAAACATTTTTAATCAATGTAGACATTTTTTTTTTCGTTTAGCTTTTTACAGATCTTGAAGATCTTTAGTCACCTCTACCAGCTTCCTCAATATCTGTCTATCTCGAGCGATGGCTTTCCAGTGTATTACGTGTTGTTCTACTGCGTCCTTCTTTATTCTGTCCACCCATGTAAGTTTCGGCCTCCCTCTGGTTCTATTTTCTACTACTGAGGCGTTCATAGTTAGGAAGAGTGGGCCTGTTGGGTGACTTCTTGCCACATGTCCCACCCATTGTAACCTTTTTGCTTTCATCTCAAGCGCGATCGATTGCTACGTTTTGGTGATTAATTCTTTATTCGTCTTTCTTCTCCCAATTTGGCCACTATCACCCTTTTTTCAACCTTTTTCTCAAGGCCGTTCGTAAAGGATGATCTCTCACTATAGGTTTTATGATAGAATTATAAATTCATAGTTTCAGTTTTCATGAGATCTTCTTTGATCTCAGGATATGGGCTGCTGAGAAGAAGGCTTAGTTCACGCTGAGGATTCTGTGGTCGACTTCACTAAGCTTTTTTAGGATCATCCGACATCCAGGTATAAGCTTTCAATAGTTTGTCTATCAGGTCTTTATAGTTTTCATATTTCTTGTTGGACAGAAATCATTTCACTACATTTACAAAACATTACCAAGCTGCCAATTCCTTTAATTTTTCTTGAAAACAGAAATAACTTAGAAGCTTCCTTATTTGAAGTCCAATAAATATTCCTTATTTTAGATTGTAGCTGCATGACATCTCAGGTACTACATATTTATTGGCTTAATCTCCATTAATTTTCTTTGCATAGGTTTAATACGTTTTATATGTTTATGCTGAATAATTATTAGATTGTAAAAACATCTCTTTTTCAAAATCGTCTACTTCTTTTCTCCACCAGCTATATCTCTACATGCTACATTTATTAGCTTATAATTTTCGGATTTAGGACTACAGAATACTTTATATACTTCTATTTTCATCGATATTACATAAACGTCTTTTGACCAATGAAATCTGTAAGGAAAGACCAAGAAATTTTTAATACAATAAATAAAGCAAATCAGGACTATTACGAGACTAGTAACTTATGGAAAGTCAGTAATATAGTGTACTCCACGTTTTCAAAGAAGAGTTGGATTACGATAAATAAAAACACAGGCAGAATCACCAAAACAGAAATAGAATTCCCGCCATTAAATTCTGATAAATCTATTGATAGTGCTAATTTTAAAACTATGTTTTATGTGGTTATCTTGACGTCAATGAAAACAACTTTAAACATAAATATATCTATAAAGAACCTTTATACCTTGTACGAAGTAAAGGAAGTATTGTAATCGCGAAAATTTTCGGTTTTCAGATTTAGACGGAAATATCCATTTTGACTAGTTTCGTCGTGACGCACACAGGTGGAATTCCCCGAAATGCTGGTCAATATTATTGAATCGAATAATTATAAGACAAAACATCTAATTTTAATATATTTAAAAAAAAAAAGGAAGTAAAACACTTTTGCCCCTCTCCCTCCCCCCCCCATACCCTCTCCCACCCTTCTTCATAACATATGCGATGTCGTTCATAAATCGGGCGTAACTGAATTTCATTAGATAGAAGAATAATCTTTAAAATACAAGTTTTATTTATTTTCTTACCCGAGCTGCAACCGAATACCTTTGACAAAAAATAAAATTATGTTATGCCTTTATTTTAAATATTTGTTGCAATCAATTATAAAAAATCGGTAAAGAATTTTGTAAATGTTCTTCCTTTTATTGAAGTGGTAATATTTTAAGCAGGTAGTCAAGAAGGTTCTTAAAAACAAACAAATTAATCAAGTTAAAGTGAAATTATATTTAAGACATAATAATACCAATTATACATTATCCATTATCAGCTATACCTGTAGATTTATTTAATTAATAAAAATAACTGCATAACTAATAATCATCATCATCATTATCCACAATACTTTCCATATCCTTTTCAGCAGAGAGCAACGGTTCTTCGAAAAATGCCAAAACTTCTGAAAGATATTGTTTCATTTTTTTGGCAGATAATGTTTTCATGCCAGATATCAATGGGCCAGAAGACACCAAAAGATTATGAAACATATCCTCCATGGTTTGCTTTTTTGAAAATGTTCTTGAGTGAAATTCCCTGTATCTTTTGATATCTTTATTTCGCGATTCCTGAGCTTCCTCACCCAGCATAAATTATTTCAAAAATTTAAAAAATCAATTAAAAAAATTATTTCTAGGAAGATCGCAAATTATCGCAGCAAGTAAAAACTGAATCTTACCAAGCATTTGCCAAATAAAAGTGAGAAGCTAAGCCCGTCGCGGAGAAATTTACTTTTTGTCCAGGCAAAAACGAAAAGTTGTTATTTTCATCAGTACCTTTACTATACAATTTAAAAAAAAATGCTATCTCAGAGGTTCTACAAATATATCTATAAAATAAAAATTGTAAGACTCTACTTACCCCCAGCAATAGGCTCCATGGCACTCTTTTTAATTTTTCACAAAAAGTTAATCAAAAACGGAACTTAAAAAACACGTATGCTTTTAACCGCTTCAATCGAAAATAGAAAGTGAAGGTCAACTTTCAACTAAAATATCTTACAGAGAAACAAGAGAAGGAAAAAAAGGTGAACACTTTATAATACCCAGATACCTTGATAATTATACTATAATGACTTTTAGTCCTAATATTCAAGTTGGTGTTTCCGATTATTGACCACGATTTCGGGGAATTCCACCTGTGTGTGACGTCTGTACGTACGTACGTTCGCACGTATTTATACGTATTCGCATAACTCAAAAACGGTTAGCCGTAGAAAGTTGAAATTTTGTATTTAGGATTGTTGTAAAATCTAGTTGTGAACCTCCCTTTTTGGTCACTGCTTGATCGCCGGATTACTTGAAGGTCATAACTGATATCTGCAAAAAATTATATTAAAATACTATGCAAAACCTTTCAAATTTAGTATTTATAACTTATATATTGATTTTAAAACCATACTAGATTTCGGTTTAAATAGGAAAACCGGAAGCAGTACTTCACTTGATGGTCTTATCAGACTTTCATCAAAAATTATATTAAAATATAATGTAAAACATTTCAAATTTGGTAAATAGGAATTTTATAACGATATAAATGTACTTACTAGATTTTGGTTAAAATTGGTGATCCGAAAAGGGTACTTTACTTGAAGGTCATAATAAGCTTAGGTCAAAAATTATATTTAAATTAAAAGAGAAATCATATAATTAACCTTATAACCTTATTATAACGGTAATAAAGGTTACAAACGCAATCTGATTTCCAATCCAATTAAACATTTTTAATACTTGTTTTAAGTGTTAAAATTGAGTGTAAAATACTGGTTATCCTCCCCATTTTTGAGATCTACAAGTCTGCAGCATGAGAATAAGATATTAGTTAAGTGGATTTTCCCGCTTAAAATGTCGAAACAGTTGATTTCCAATGCTAGTTTCCAATGATATTGACTGTTTTATTGTTGTCACGGAACATGAAGAAATATCTTGGAAACTAGTTAGCTATTGAAGGAAAACGATATATAATAACGGAATGAGACCTCCAGCAACAAGAGTGTGTGTTTGTGTGTGTGTGTGTGTGTGTGTGTCAATAAATGGATGTCGGGACGCCGTGTCAATCTTCGGAAACTAGTAACCAAATTCAGTATCCACTTTTTGAGCCACGATTTATAATTTAATAGGCGTATTATGTTGCCCACATCAGATATTTTATTTATTTATTGCTATAATTTTATATGAAAACGGCTAACGTTTTGTACGTCTTGTTGCCTGCTTGATAATGTCATGGTCTTGTTCTTCCTGCAGACGTATGCTGTGGGAAGTTAATGTAAGAGTAATGTCCAATGTTTGGAGAGAAATGTATTTGAACCATATCTTTGATCATAATTTTTTTATATAATTGGGGTTGCCGTTTTGAGACTAATTTTGTTTTATATTTGATAGCTTGGCATATAATTTATAGAAGCTACATATATTATATCTAACCTTACATGTCGATATCGGGCTTTACATCGGATAATGAAGTATTCATTGCTTACTCAAGCCATCAGTCGCCGACTTCAATTGTAAATTCAGCTTAAGTTTTCGTTGAATTGGAAATTCAGTATGTAATAATTTATATGTGTTGATTATAATTTTGTATTTTTACACTTTATTGTGTCCTTATTTCGTTATATCTGTAATTTGTTGTAAAAAGAATTATAAGTAAATACAAACATTTCAAAATATTAAACAATCTAAAATCCAATTAATATTTGAGGCATTCGACTTCAATGTTCATAATTTCTTTGCGTCATCAAAATTCGTTTTATTTTGTTTAAATATCTTATGTAAAGATATATGTACCCAGTTCATTTATTTTTTGTCTGCTATTTATCTGTTAAATCGACTTGTCAAAAAATTGTGTTCACATTATTGGCTGAAAAGAAATTTTGACTGTTTAAAGTTAAAATAGAAACACAAAAGCGACGGTTATCATAACGATATAGTTTTATTTATTAAAAAAAGATATGTTTATATGGTTGGTTATTTATATTTGTTGGTTGGTTATTTATTAATTGAAATATCCATTAACGTCTTGAAATGACAATAAGTCATATTATTCATAAATCATATTAGTTGAATTCTTACTTTTAAAGAAATAAGAATTTTTTTAATAAAGAAATTAACTGATCTATGTATTTAATATTAATAATGGTAAGAAGGAGAATTCTAGTGTTGTATTAGTGGAATAATTTCTTCCTTATATCCTCTATCTTCCTTTATTATTTTATGCTACATCGTTCCACCAACGTTTTTGGGTATTCCTTCGTTCTCAAGGTGTTTTTTTTACTCACTATTGATTTCATCTGTTAATAAATACAATTAATTAAACCAGAAAAACTGTGTATTTGTATACTTTAAAACTAGGAGTGTTTACATCTATTTTCATCATTGTCACAATGCTCTGGTATTCAATATTAATTGCCTCAATACCAGAGCAGTGTGACAATGATTAAAATAAATGTAGTATACACTCCTAGTTTTGAAGTATATAAAACACAGTTTTTCTGTTTTAATTAATTGCATTTATTAACAGACGAAATCAATAATGATAGATCTAGAAAATAGGTGTATAGAGATAAAAAATAAACCTTGAGAATGGGGGAGTACCCCGAAACGTTGGTGGAACGATGTAGCATAGAATAATAATGAAGGAATATAAGGAAGAAATTATTTGCTTGGATAAAATAAATACAAATGAAATAAAATATTCATGGCCTTATATTATAAAATAAGTTCTTCTCATGGCCATACCTTTTTGTTGTAGCTATTTATGAGTGTTGAAATTAATTCTAAACATTCTAAGCTGTTTCCCTTTTGGTTTATTTCGCCTCAATGTGCCTATTAACATATACTGATCCATTTCTAACCAAATTGTCGAAGAACTAGAAGCTGTCGAGACCCGACGAACACCCATAGGGGATGCAAACATACGTGACCTGCCGTGTTGACATGTGTCTGAATGTGTTAACACGTTCCAGCTGTGAACAATAATTTATATTCTACCACCCCCGCACTCCTGACTAGGGCAATTTTCCATCGGTGCCAGTTTGCTCGTTGAATGATAGAGGGGTATGTCGGTGAACGTTGTACATTTGTTGAGGCCTAATTGTATTTCCATTTTTTTAAAATATTTCACGGAATAGTTTAATATTCCTGAAAAAAGAAAGAGTAAATACTAGATTTAAATCTTGTTTAACTATAATCAGAAACAATAGCTATGCAAATTGTCGAAGAACTAGAAGCTGTCAAAGCAGAAAAGCATTTAAAAAGTCTAAAACTACCTATCTGTGTTTTAGTTTTTTTTTTATTTAAATGTTTTACTAACAATGTTTTTGTTATATTTGTATACTCTGGCTTGCCAAGTGTTACTGTGCAATTGGTTATCTATAACAATAATAATACATTCTTTAGTTATTCCGGGACACGTCTCTTTAGAATAACAATACAGGTAATAATGCGAGGACTTTAGAGCCTTTTAGTAAATGTAATTAAAACAAAAGATATAACAAATAACAGCAAAAAAAAATAATAAAAGTTAAATTATAATAAATCATAATGAATTAACTTTTAGAAAGAAAGACAGAAGTTTCAAGTACAATTCGGTCATTACAGCACTAGTTGTAAACTGTTGGTAAAGGTCCAATTTACATTATATACCTGTTTATAATTAGTATTACAATAACATCAAAGTGTCCTAATATACAAAAAATCAAAGCAGATTAATACATATGGAATTAATATAATCAGCACTTATAACTCTGTGAAATTGACCATCGATATGTCTTGAAAAATAGTGGAAATATCAGGAGGGTGTGTGAGAAACGAGTACATCGAATCTTTTTGGAACTTCTAATAAGATTACGTTAAATATTTGATCTAACTAAGTAAACAAGAAGTTAGGCTGTTATAGAAAGCTTAGAATAAGACTAGCTAAGGAATTCCCTATTGTTAATTTAACAAGCATAGAGGTCAGTATCAGATTGCTCAAGAACCCTGGATAAGTTTCGCAATCCACAGTCCCTGATTGTGCTTGACCACAGGCCGCGAAGCGCGGACGATACACGGGTTAGTGTTACAATCTTCTTGTCAGGATGTAACCGTATACTGGCGGTCTAGAACACTACCTGTGAACAAAAATGTTTACTGGTCTACGACTCGGTTGATACAGATATATTTTCGGTACTCGTAAGGAGAATTGCCTTATCCATGTCATTCTCAAATTGAAAAAATATCAAAATTCAATTAAAAACTATAAAAAAACCCGGAGAGAACAATACAAAGTATTGACAATACTTTTCATGCAAACTATGTGTGATGTATACAAATGCATCAAACTATGGTCTCTTTGAATATTAAATAAATAAATGTTATCATATTTTTTTAGACTTTCATGTGAAGTGCTCTGAGTCCTCAGGAGAACCTCAAAGTCAAAAATTCAAAGTGTGCCAACCAACCCCGGGATAGGGATATTTATCGTAGTTTTTTTTAATTTAAAATAATATCAGATCAATAATACTCACAAAATATGGCATCTTATATTATAATAATATCACATTGCAAATATGTTGGCCAACCAGCTCCGACCGGGATTTCAAATCAAATATGGCTGCAATGGTTTGATGGCTGCAAAAATCGATCAGGAGTTTTTAACTTCAATAATCATAATGAAAAAGAGAATAAAAGATGACAAAAAAAATGGAAGAATTGCTTATGTCCACAGTCGGATAAATTACATCATTACATTTTTATAATCACCCTTTCCCAGTGAAAAATGATATTAAAAGCAGAGTTTTTTATGTAATTCTTTTGATTTTACATATGCTGTCGGAGTTTAGACAGTTCGTTTATCTGGATGTATTTATTACATTTATAAATTGTAATATTTGCGCAATGTTTTGTCGTCTGTTTATGGTCATTCGGAGGATTAACTCACAACCCAAACAAGCTGATAAGCCTCACTAGTCAATCTGGAGCGAGATTTCAGGTCTATGTTAGTGGTGTCAACACTGCCCTCACACACCATACGTTTCTTCAGTCTCCACCAACCCACCGGTTCGTCGCCATTTTGTAGAGAACAGCTGACGACTAGACAGCCTGCTTCATAGGAATACAATATGCGCATATCGATCATCGAATCAGCTTCGATCACACCATTGAGGTTACCTCATTGGAAGTAGAGTTACCTACCCACAACAAGGTTAATGCTTATTAATTTTCATATTAAAGCTTTTATTTCTTATCATTTTTTAAATATTTTTAATTTAACATTTTGTATATGACAGATCTATTTACATATTTTTCTTTGGAATTCCAAGCTTCTCTCCTTTTCCTTATTATTTTTATTCGTTCTCAATTAATTCTCCCCTCCCTCCTCCCCATTACCTTGTATATTTAGAGCCGGCAACTTCACCGAAGATTACGAAAAGCTACTCCACCCAACAGCTTGATATGAGAATTCTGTAGAAAAGAAAGCGAAAAATTATTGATCAAGTTATATACAGTCTTTCGTCTATCCCTCTTCCATGGAAGCTCACACGGCACTAAAAACTTTTAATATCTAACTGTAGAGTAGGACGGCACGTGGTGAGAAGGTGGCATTCTATAGCCTTTGGTGGTGAAAATAAAAAGCAGTTGGCCAATCTACCCCTTATGCCAACCAATCCCGCTTTGCCCCTACTTCTTATAATTTAATGCTCTCCACCATTAGCATTTTGAAGGAGAAAACGCCGTCAGTTTTCCACGTGTTTTTGGGTAGGTGCTCATTGGTTTAACGAATGTTCGGAAAATTAAGGATATTTTCCCTCTATTATTTCTTTTAAATATCTCTGTGCATAAATTGAAAATAGCAAATGCGTTAAGTACTATTAATTCATCTTTATATGAAATTATATAAATGATACAAGTAGATCAATTTAACTGTCAATTGCCAATTAGTCATACAAAAAGGAAATATAGATTTTTGGGTGTTTACATCGTCATTCCTATGCTAAATTTACGAATATGAAAATCACTATTTTTCGAGAGAGAAAACAAAACTGTTGCATCCTTCTGTGTTACTTAAATTCGATAATTTTAATTTTTCTGTTGGTAAATGCATCATTAATAAAAAAAAATAATTGTCAAAGGTGCTCATTATACATCGAACAATACAACGGTTTTTGTGCTCTCCTGAAAAGTAGTGAATTTCGTATTCGTTAGTTCAGCATAGGAACGACGACACAATAGAATCACATGTTTATTTTACGTTCTAAAGTCGTAAGTTGAGAGCTGAACGTAAATCGTTAATGATTCTCCCTCACAAAAGAATCTGCCGCTGAGTGTTCTCAGTTATATTAAACAATCGATGCCATTGACGCAAAGAGCTGTCACTTTCAGCGATACTGTCCAATCAGAAACACCCGAGATAATGGCTGCCTTCCTTGTTAGCAGGCGAACTTGTTCAAGTACAAAGCTTGTTTTTTTTTTTGTTTTTTTAAATAAGAAAAGAAAAGTGATAGATACATTTTATGGTTAGGTCAGAAACATCACTTGGTTCTACAGTTCTGTCAACTACTGCTAGATTATTTTTTTAAAGTTAAAAAAAAATCCATATATTTTTTCAATTTTTAAATTAAGGTATAATTTCAATATTTAAAATGTAAATTTAGGATATAATTTATGTTAAAAAAAAAATCATTATTATAAAAGTTACTGTGCCAGTGAAAATCTAAATGAACATAAACCTAGAGATAAAATCTTTTGTAATAAATGTTTAAAAAAATATTGAGTAATAGAAAGATTAAGTAGAAAAAATAAATTAATAAAAGGCCTATCTAAGTCTTGTTTAAGCCTGTAAATTAATTTTGTTAGTTGTCTATTTTGTCCTACTCTGAATATATCTCAATTTCCTCTATTTATTAATTGTATAAATGTATTTGATAGAGATTGTATGTACTATCATTAAATGTAATTCAATAAACATTATACACACACAAGCTTACGCTTATTAATTAACATCACGCTTATTAATTACGCTTAGCTTACTAATGAACTATATATATATATATATATATATATATATATATATATATACACACACACACACACATACATATATAGTTCATTTATATATTTCGAAATATTGCCAAAATATAGTTGTGTATCTGTTTATTGATTTAAGGTATAATGTGATTTATATAAATAAATGAAGGCTGAAAATATTTCACCACAAGTTCCTTTAATTGGATTCTAAATTACTAGCCTTTAAGCCATCCTCGGGCATCTCTGAAAAGACCCTTCCTTATCTAGTTTATTTACAACATAGCAAACTGTATAAATATATTTAAAATTTTGTATATATAACCACATACATATTTCAAAAACTATGTTAAAATGCATACAAGATTCTCAAAAACTATATATGTATGCAAATACTTGTACATGGCAGTTGCAAAGGAGGTTTTACTAATTCAAAAATATAAAAAATGTAAAATACCCGTCACAAATAGAGACACCTTTAGTTTTTGTAGTGATACTACTCCGGCAAATTCTTTAAAGCAGGCAGTTTGCAAACTGCTAGAAGGCTTGAGGAAGGCATTATACAGCATTATTGTTGTTTGTTGTAAAAAAATCCTTGGATCCGAGCATCGAACTAGGACACAAAAATTGTACTCAAGAAGCGAATATAGCAGCCACTAGCTATTCCAATGTGCTCCCAGCCCCTCTCCACCTCTCAGCCCATTATTGGAAAATCACTGCTCAAGTAGTGCTGATCGCGTCTGTCAAAACGATTGCGTTCGGTTTCTGTAGGTTTGCTCAATCTTTAATAAATTTTCTATATCTTATTACTGCTATAAAGCAATTGTATTTTTCTTTTATAAATATAAGGGAATCAGGTACTCCTGTGCACCAATGGAATAACATCCGCTGTATGGACCTCCTAGATAAACTGCACTATTTCATTTTAATCAAGTTTGTCTAGAGCAGTTTGAATATAGTAGAAATATTATTATACTTCGTTATATATTATATTTATATAGTTAATAATTTATATGTGGTATATAGTTCATGTGTGTATAATCCAACTTATGAAACCTTACTTTTAACTTTAACTATTGTATGTTGACATATTACAATTTACCTCCGAGATCCATACATATACATACTATTGTTATTATATGTTTTTGCCATTCATAAGAATACAACCACCAAATTCCTGATAGTTTACTATTAAATCAATCAAGGATTCTAATTTCTATTTAAAAACACGTGCAGTAATACCGTGGCGATGAATTATTGTTTGTTCAGGCAGTAAGAATTGTTTTATTTCATCCCATTTCTTATTGCAAGTAAATTTTATAACTATTAGTTTTTCCATAAGCTCGTACAAAAGTCATTGCACCTTCTATGCATTCTTGCATATAACGCGGACTTCCAGTACATGAAGATGGAAGTATGAGCGCATTTCCGGTAAATTTTCGTCGATATTGAAATTTCCGTGTATATTATTATTAGCGGCATCGATTAAATGTATTTAACTCTTCTGCACGCAGGTTCGCTTGATTAAATCTAATATACCGCAATCTTTCGATTTCTATTTTGGCATGTATAGTCACAACGTATTGATGAAATAATAGACGCTACTGTAGAATAAGATTGTCTTGAGTTCGTCAAATACAACTGTTGATGAATTTCATTGTTTAATGTTGATTTGATATCCATCTTCACCCTCCCAAAATATTTGGGAATATTGCAAAGCCTCGTTTGAACGATGAGCATCTGGAATCGTTTGCAATCTGCAATCTCTACTTTTATTCTTATGTCCCGTTGATCGAATTGGTCGCCAACCATTAAAAAAAAAAAAAGCCTGTACCACTACAACCCGTGAAGGGTCTTGGGCTCATTACTTGGTAAGATTTCGTACTGTTTCTAGTCCAACGGTTGTGCAAGGAGGTGATTCGGCCAAGATCACGCTCAACCGCCAGGTTTTTTCCCCCAAATTAAGGGTACCCACTTTATAGAGGCTGGGTTAGCCCCAGGAGGGTCTCCCGATCCCATAGGGTCGATCCACGGCTGAATACAGAATATATTATTATCCACCTCTGCCGGTCTCGAACCCGGAACCTTGAGATTAGTAGTGCAGTGCCTTGCAGTGATCGCCAACCATTATAATTGCGAATTCATTAATTTTAGAGGCGTTAAATCGTCTGGCGTGTTCCCCTAATAGTACTTTGTCTGCTTTGATGACGACCATATAATTGCCATTTTGCAATATGTTAGACGCTCGTTTTAACAATTTTATTAAGTGGCATTTTCGTTAAATTTTTTTTAAAGATGACACTAAGCTTTTTGTTGAGCTTCTACAGTGTACATTGTGTTTATAGTTGCATCTTATATGTACTTGTTCTTCCTCATCGCCAACGAAATATATTTGTAGGACTTTGGAGTCTTCATTGGTAGTAAAGAACCGATTTGATGGTATTTTTGATCCTGAATTTTATACGTTTTTTCGATGTTGCGACCATCATGACTAGTGTTCGTTACTATTATTATGGGCTATTGTTGTTGCTCCAATGGAGATAATTTGAAAGCAAGAATTAAATTGTCGAATATTTTTCATAAACAATTTTGATTCATTAGTAGCACCAGATAACAAAGTTTTCAATGGATCGAGTGGTGCATTCAGTGTAGGCAATACAACTTTTCCTGCTGCGCAACACATTCCATCTGTTTCAT
Organism: Rhaphigaster nebulosa; assembly: GCA_948150685.1. Taxonomy (NCBI): domain Eukaryota; kingdom Metazoa; phylum Arthropoda; class Insecta; order Hemiptera; family Pentatomidae; genus Rhaphigaster; species Rhaphigaster nebulosa. The sequence goes on from OX411311.1 coordinate 103,450,316, forward strand.
TTTTAAATTTAAATGCTTCGCAGTATTCACATTCTTTATCCATTTCGCCAGTAATTATTATAGAATGTGAAGAGCATTCCATTCCTGAATCATATTCAAATAAAAGATGATTTGACGATAATCTCGTTAGGAACGTTGAAATGCATCGGCTATTGATTGAGCTGTCTGTGTGTAACAGTGATGCGTTGACGCGAATGTGTTTGTCTGAAAAATCATATCTAAAGTGTCTTTTTTTCTGCACTTTTAAATACCTTCTCATTAAAACACACTGAACATTTGAAATACATATTCGTGTTGTATGACAAATGTTTAGTGTGTTTAAATATTGAGGAATTAAAAGTGTAAAATAAATAACTTTAAATAGGATTTTCCAATCATTTGAAATTATGAGTTGAACCTTTATTCTACGACAGGTGCGAAATATAGAATTTATTTGTGACGTGACTAAAGGACAGCCGGGCGGATCCTAGCATTGCTATAATGCTATGGTCTCGAATTCACTTATATATTAGTGTGAATATGACATTAATCGATCAAGTCGTTCAAAAGTTACACGATTACTTCAGAACTTATGGACGCACCAACGATTACCACATGGCTTTGACCCAGGAAGTATTAGTTATTAAACAGGTTTATAACCCAGGAAGTTATTGTTTTGCTTCCTACTTGTCAACACCTAACGAATGTTATATCCCTAAACACCCCCTCCTCTTTTGTATGTATAAAACCTATCTCAAATGAACAGATCAATAAGAGTGTGAGAGAGTCATTCAGAGTACACTCTCACTATGTTAGCTTTAAGTCTAGTAAAAATGTCTTCAGTATAATCTATCTATAAATTAACACTGTCATTGGCTCCACTATTTCATATGATGTAACTCTATATCTTGTTTAATAAAGTATTTTTTTAAGACACTGATGCATCCACTTTGGTAATTCAACTGTTATACATGTAAAAAAGATATATATATATATATATATATATATATATATATATATATATATATATATATATATTTTATATATATCCTATCCTATCAATGTGGAGCTTCTTTAAATCACAGGTTATTATTACTCTGTAAAATTATCACTAAATGTTATTCACCGCAGAAAAACTGGTTTTAGGAAAAAATATTCCTATCTTATATTACTGTTTTCAGATAATACATTAATAATAATTTTTTTATAATTTTATTTACTTTTATAAAAAAACTATTTCTAAGAGATATTAACAAAATTATATCTTTTATATGAGGCATGAAGATGCGAAAGGAGATAAATCCAAATTGGTAAATGTTTCAGGAAACCCAAAAATGCTTAATTCTGGTATTTTCCCAAACTTTAAACGTGAAATTGAATTGTATTTAGCGCGTTTTGGGGGCTTAAGCACGTGCTGTACATGAGCTTACCTTAAAGAGGGCACTGAACAATGTGGAAAACATTAATATAATAAAAAATGACAAAACACGAATTTATCGTCTCTTGTATCTTCACGCCTCATATAAAGTTTTATATAGTTATAAATATGTATAATTATTATAAAATACATAATATAATGTGGGCTTAAGCGTCATAAAAAAAAAAAATTAAAATATCGTTATGCAACCTTTCTTGAACTATGTTACATTATACTACAGTATTGCGCAAAACGAAATTTCAATTAAAATTATAATTACTTACCAATTAGTATAAATTGAAATTGTAGACTTGTAATTGGTTTTTGAACTACTGTAATGGTAATTGTAGTCTGAAATTGCTGAAGTCATTGCAATGATCAATTACAATTCTGCAATTCCAAATTACAGTAATTGGTAAGTAATTGAAATTGTAATTGAAGTTACGTTTTACCCTGTTATACTATACTATGCCGAGTGCTCTGCCATGAAACAGAGCAAACATTTTTAAGTTGAGTGAAAATACGACTTTTTCTGAAGTAAGGGTTTTATTTTGGGGCTATACCAACAGCCTTTAGAGGAAATGTGGACAGTATTACCAAGCCCTCTCTAAAACAATAAGGACCTGCCCTCTTCCTCTCTTGTTACTATGCGCTGAAACGCGCTTTCGCACTTAAGTTCTTCCTTAGTTCCGTTTGTATCTGTCTCTTTTAAATTTTCTTTCAAAGTGCTTGCTCTATAAGAGTTTTGGTGTAAATAAAAACGTGAGGAAACTCCTATAGAAGTGCTCCAGTTGATATAACTTTCGCACAAAATGAAAAAAAGAAAATTGTTTTTATGTACTCTTATTTTAATTCTGACATTATTATATTTACTTGGCGATATAATATAAATATGAAAGTTCTCCCAAGCTAGTATTTTATCCAAATTAAAATCTTGATTTTCAAATACTAGAAAAAACTAGTAACCAGCGAATCAATTAGTGATATGACAAGATCATGCTAGGGATTAAGTCACAAATATCTTTCATCCAACTTCTTAATCTTTTTCGTTTATAGTATACTCATTATCCTAATGGTTTAGTATACAATCCTTATCAAGCTACCATCCTCTCTAAAATCAAAATCACCTCCTCGAAGGTTAAAACGACCTTTTTCAAGTATGCATACTGGAGTTCTGGCAATGGCAAGAGTTTCCATTAAAGTCTTGAATACCTGCGGCTATAGTGCCCTCACTCAGCCTCCACAGGCTTTCTATACCAGTGGCGCGGCTGAGAGTGAAGTGTTGAGATCTTCTGAGGTCCTGGTTTTGCTTGTTCAGCTTGGATTGGTTTTCCTTAGGCTGGATGTAAACATTGTACTCACCTATATTTGCGTTAAAGATCTTTATTTTATTTTACTTTAATTTTAGTGGTCTTTAATATTTTTTATTTCACTCTTATTTAATTTAATTTCTATATTATATAAGTAAGCTATGCATAAATTCCTTTGTTATTGTTCTTTTTGGCCTTAATTGACACAGATATTAATATATGTATTTAGTATCGTTTTCGATGATTTTCTAAGTAGAAAAGTTGTTTCATTTGTTTATTTAATCTTTCCTTCCATTTTAACAAGTTCACCTAATTATAAGATGCATGTTGCAGATATGAGACGAGTCTTAAAAAATTACCGTTTTTCTTTCTTGACTAAGAATAATTTATTTTGAAACAATTTTTTATATTTTATTTTAATCAAAGTATATACCTATATACCTTTGTGTTCTATGGCTTATTCTCGAGGCTGTCGTATTCCCTCACAATACCATTATTAGAGTATCGAATGGAAGAATTCTACAACTTCATTTTAATCCTCGTCCAGAGAATTAAAGGTTTTTCTTGAAGATAGCTAGCCATTGTCTGGAATAGATGGTAGTGGCAGGTGCTAAGTCCGGACCGAGAGCAGCTTGAGAGAAAAGGTAACGAGAAGTGTGTGGTCGGGTGTAATCTTATTGAAACAAAAATGGGTAACGCTAGGTCACATTATACATTTTTTTGTAATTAAACTATTAAGTTCTGAAAAGTTCGACCTTCTAAAATGAATTTATGATGAATTATAACTTCATAATTACAAAAAGCATTTTCGAATTACTCTTGCTTAGCGACTGTCCCAACAGACTGATTGCAGTCTACCTATTGTTTTTTGGTCTTTGGGTTTCTCTAATATATCCAGTTTTCATCGCAAATAACAATTATTTTAATAAAACTATGTACAATAATAGGACAATAAGGCCACCGTAGTCTCAAAAATATATATTAATTTTAATACATTAATTCATATATTATCCAAATTGTCACCCATTCAGTCATTATCAGGGATTAGTACATTTTTTTTTCAAAAGATCGCGATGGTGTACATCTAACACATAATAATCATAAAAAGGACTTATCAGCCAGACACAAAGGGAACGTAAAAATCGTGAAAAAATCTATCATAAGAAAATGAACAAAAAATCATGACAGGTTATTAAAGACACAACTAAAGGAAAGGCGAATAATTTTTTTTTTTACAAATTCATTAAGTATAGTCTTGGGATTAACTTATATAATTGGATTTGAAGAACAAATAAAGCCGATCAGTGGATTACAATTTCCAATAAAACGAAATCGATAATTTTTTATGACATCACATTATGGATAGTAATGAATAGATACGCCATAGAAATAACATTTTAGCGATGATTTTACAGCGTTTTACAAAGAAAAAGTCGTGTAATTTCATTAGCTGATGTAATGTTAGGGAGGCCTGCGTGGGATCATTGCTATGTATTTATAATAATCTACTTCTATTAATTAACAACTGTATTTATAAAATTCCTAGAATTAATATCAGGACTCTTTGAAATTGTTTTCATTTCCATTGAGTATTAATACCAAGAGCGTGGGAGTTGCTTAGAAATATATATATGGTTCAGAACACGACGATGTGGGAGAGGTTATTTGTTTTACGGTGTCGCTAAAAGCTTTCCATCTTACATTTTCTTTCAATATAGGAAGAAATAAGATTTTATTTCGGGCCCAGGCTGAGTTTATTTGTTGCTAGCAAGTGTTTCGCCGCTGGGATACAGATTTTATATATCTATAGATCATACAAATTTACTGATTTTCCCCATTCTGAACATAAAGCTTATGTATTGTTTATAACTTACTTATTCCTCGACATATTGAATCTTCATAAAATCATTAACGTTCTGTTTAATCATTGATCGTATCGATTTGGCCCATGATCCCAGTCATTTTTGACAGTTTTATAATTAATAGCTCTTTCAGATTAATAATTATTAGTTTAATAATTGATGTTTTTTTTATTGGAATTATCATAGTGGTCTTATTCTTGATTTTATATTACAATAGAGATGCGATGCCAATTTATTTTCACCTCTTATTACTTGAATATTTATAAGTGCAGATTGGATCAGACAAAGACTGCATTACCTTTTTTTTAACACCTGTCGAATTATCAAGTTTTATTTCGGGTGGCCGCCACAAAATAAATATTAGCTGAAAGTGAGAATTTTACCCACACCGCTCCGAAATGGGAGTTCTGTGACCCTCCTCGCTAAACTACTGTATTAGGTTTTATTATTATTATTTTTTTTAACTGTTATACAATTTTACAAGCAAGGAACTTTCTGTATTTTGACATGCACTGATGAATGGAACGGAATGTATGATACTTGCAAGGGGCCGTAACGTGTAGTGGAAGGTACACGATTACTACGCCGAGGTTCAATGATCATGGGCGTCAACTTCACTAACTTAAATTAAATTTTATTTTAACGTTTTTGGTTTTTCGAGTATTGGCTATTTATAATTTATTGCCGTATGATCATGAACTTACAAATGATACAATAAGAAACATTAGCAAAAATCGTCAAATATAATAATAAATAAGAAATATTTTAAGCTCTCAATGTTTCAAAACATTCACTGGGTATTTGGAGTCGCTAAACATTAAAATCGGTCGTGCAGTTCTCTAAAAAAATCGTTAGATACCCCTAACGCACAGATTAATCACATTCAACACAACATTTCTTTAGTATTTTGAGCCCAAAATGTTTCAAAACATTCACGAGGAATAATTTGACCCATCATACTTGAAAATCGGTTGAGCCATTCTTAGCCAATCATAGTCAACCATCCAGTCAACCATAGTCAATCATCCAAGTTGTATAGTCAACCATCCAGTTGTGTCAGCCAATTCCATTGTGCTTAACTTTCGTCAAATTGTTAGGCTACTTATAAAACTGTCGCTAAACTCTACAAAATGATAACAATGTCCTCTAACGCGACCGCTATGTGTGCCAAGATCAATTGGTGCGAATTAGATTTTTTTTGTTTAAATTTAGCTTTATAGACGATTTATTTATTTTTCAAATGAGCATCTGAAATGTTTCGGGAGGTGTTTAGATTTATAGATGGATCACCTCTGGTGATACAGATGATGGTAAGGAAAGTAATGTATTCTTCAAAATTATGGAACTCAATTTAACTGTTTCACACCTGACAATCATAAAATTCCAATGTTTAACTTGTGTTGTAACCTTAAAGATATCCCTCCCGGTTAGGCCGGAACGTCGGCTTTACATGAAAATAAAATAATTTATTTAAATGCAGTGTTGATTGATTACTAAATTAATATAAATCCGTATATATCGATAAAGTTGACTGCCCGTAGTTTTAATAAAGTTTTGATTGTCCATAAACCTAACTTAGTCCAATAAAATATAAAAGACGAAGTAAAAGTATACCACTACGATAAAGAAACTAATTATTGTAACTACAATAAACTCCTATTGCTAGATGATGAGTACAACTAGATTAGAAACGCAATCGCTGTATAGCAATGAAATACAGAATTTTATTGCATACTATTGAAGAAAGTTAGTGTTTAGGATGAAAAGCACAAGGATAAATAAAGAGTGAATTTCCACATTTTCCGAGAGCGGGGTTACTGGAGTGGGACAGGGAAGGCAAGGACCGTTTGAGAAACGGCTTTTCTAATTGGATGATACTTGTCATCTGTTCTCCGGGTTCTGCCCTAAGGGCTTCAGTTATTTTTCCTAACATGTCCCCTTCCGTCGGTGCCTCTCATCTTCGATATATCCCGAGTTTTTTCCCCTTATCGGTATAGGATCTGAACATTTGTAAAAAGTAAATAAAAAAAATAAAATATTATGCTCGATGGACGCAAATAAATTTCCTCAATATTCGAAAAGAAATTTATTTGGTATTTTCATTATTTCTTATTCAAAATATTAATTTCATTAAAAAAAAAGTAATTTGTAATTTATTTTCGTCTACGGAATTACCTAAATTTTAATAAAAATGATAGATAGTTGACTGTGTATCGTTTAACTGGATTATAGATTATCAGGATTTCAGTCAAGGAGACTTTTAAAAAACAGAACATCTAGATTTTATTTTTATAAGCCGACGTTTCGCTCAAATGTGTGGGCCATCATCATGGCTAAAAATATATTAGATACAAGATAAGAGAGATAAAAAGTAAAATGACAAGTGTAATTAGAAAATGGAAACATAATAAAGGAAACGAAAAAAATATATGAAATTATAGAAATATATGAAATATGATAGTAGAAAGAATGGTGAGATATTTATATTGAAGATACTGTAACTGTAGCATTTTATATCAGAATTAATTAAGGAACAGAAGAAAGCGATGAAACAAGAACAGATAAAGTAAAAGAAAATAATATATTAAATTTCTAACCGGCTGAGTTCGAATTCTGCCAGGAACTTGGGGGTAAACATGCAGAAATACGGTTGGTTTGTTGTTTTATTTGATGACTCATAACATCGTGGTCATGCTTATTAGATAAACCCCATCAGCATTTGTGAGAAAAAAATACAAATAAAAATAATTACCATCTTCTGAAAAAATAAATAGTTAATAAATATATAATAGAAAAAAATATAAGAAAGTAACAAATATTTTAATGAAAGAGATGATAGCAGTAATGGTTCGCCATGGGATCATCAGATATGCTTGTAAATATCGAGTTTGACAAGAAGGGACACCACTGTATCTATTTGACTACTATAATTTCCTAAGTGAGATACTGTTCGGTATTTGCTCAATTCTTCAATATAGCCATTTTTCAAAATATGAGTTATTTTTAAACTTTTTTTTTACAATGTTGGTATCTTGGAGGTAATTCCTTCGATATCAGGTGAATATGCGTTAATCTTGAATATCTAATTCTAAGCCTGCTTAGGACTGCTTCTTCCCCTCGGCTGTTGCGACTTGAGGTCTGCCAAGGTTTTAATTAGCTGACTCATTATGCATTTAGGTTTGCTTGAATAGTTCTTGTCCCACATTTCTTCCCATTCTGTGAATATTTTTTCTTTCAAATGACGCACCAGCTCCGATGGTGTTAATATGGTTCTACCATGATCAGGAAGAGTAAGGGCCTCTTTGGCTACCTTAAACGCCATTTTCCTTTTATTCCAAAGTGCCCTGGCATCCATACATATTGTGTCGATTTTACTTCTAGAAAGACGATTAGGATGAGGAGTGGAGGTCAACGGTTCTTTCCAGGCGCAAAACAAATCCAGGTGATAACTAAAATAATAGGCTAGCTACAATTAGACACAATTTGATAGACACACTTTCAAAAATAACTAAATACTAAGTGGAATTAAGGAAATATATAGACTATATTTTTGTACTCTATAAATATTTGTATATATAATTTATAGGTTTTTCTACAATTAGTTACTTTGCTTTCCATAATGAACTAAGAAAGTTTATGTTGAAATCCATTGATTGAATTTGTAGCAACACTGCGCCATTGCAGGCCACTTACTCATGAATGCACTGTTTAATTAGCACTTTATGAATGGCACTAGTCTCAATGACCCCTTTTTAATTGAGTAAGCTAATCCAGGCAAATCATTAAATAGTAAACGAGCAAATTGAAATTTCATTTGGCTCAATGGATAAGTATTGTAAATGTATTATTTATATACTAAATAAAAACGAGTTGTTAATAAAGAAAAAAACAAATTAATAGGTTAAGTCTCGATTTTAAATTTTTGACGTATAAGAGTGACTTATTTAAAAGATAATGGATAAAGACAATCTTAGTATGAGCAAGCTTGTAAACGTCAAGGCGTTGCCTTTAGGGCGGGTTGTTAATGCATATGAGGAATACAAAAACACCAGGATACAATGTTGATATCTTAATGTTTTAATTTAATTTTATGGTTTATTGGTGGAGTCAGTGAAACCAGTGGGTCTGAAGCCCAATAGATAAAATGGTAAGGTTTCAATGGGATTAAATATTTTTAATTCAGATTTTTTGAATCTTTATTGATATTGATTGAAACCTAAACAGTTTTTTTCTTTCCAATTTTTTACTAAATAATAAGTTTTAATTAAATGCAATAAATACGCGCGAAATTTAAAATATCTAAATGCTGTTATATGTAGATCGCAGTGTGACGTCAAAATACAGGTAAGTGTATCTACTTCGTATGATTGCTGGATACTTTTTTTATGTGATCGATGATAGATTGAATTTTATCACGGTTTCATTCATTTAGTATTGTGTGAAATCATTAATTAAAATGACTGAACGAGGATTTGTTAAAGCGCAGTCGAATAATCTTCCTAGAATAGACGCGATTATGTCGTTTTTTTTTCTCTTCAAATCCAGATTTTATATCTACTGAATGAGTAAAAGCTACAATATAATTTTGTGATGGTTAATTCCGTCTTGAAGCTCTTTTAATATTTTATTTCCCTTATTAATTTGGAAAACTAAACATTACCTATAAATGCAGACAAAATAATTTTATAAACAACTGCAGTTAAGTATACAATACGAATTATTTTATCGAGTAAATAGATGCATATGTTTAACTTGTCATAATATAATACAGTTAGAATTATTATATCTAATATTTTTGTTATTGATCTCAACGGGGATCGTTTGGCGACTCATTATTTTGTATTGCATATAACTTTTTATATCCTATTCTCACTAAAACAAAGAAATAAATTTTAATTACATTCACTAATATCACATGTAAAGTGAATACATGTTTTATTAGTGTTATTATTATATTATAATTAGTATTTGTTTATTTATTTTAGTGAGAAGAGGATATAAAAAATTATATGCAATACAAAATAATGAGTCACTAATGAAATATGTAAAATAATGTAAGGAATTAGATATATATTGCCATATTGTTCATTATTGTTCGTATAGTTTGTGAAAGAAACTTAAAATAAACGGAGGATAAGAAAAAATAGAAAAGAAAACTGTAAAGTTATGAAAATTCATCAGATGTCCAATCAAAACTTGTTGAGATTATATTTTTTTTTAACATAAAGCAGCAAAATTATAAATTTGATTGCAAAGGTAACGACGTATTCATTATAATGACTTCAAAATGGTCTTCACAACAATGTAAACTAGTTGTTGGAGATACTTTATCTCTTCTCATGGCTGTACACCACTTTGCTCACATAATGGAGTCCTTTGGAAGAGGAAAAAATACTTTATCTGGTGCACTTTTCGTTCTATTCTTGTACTGAGGCACAAAACTATACTTATATGTAGGTTTTTGCTCTTGTTCCATGGTTTAACTAATCACAAAATAAGTTCAAATTTAGTAAGTTTCATCAGAATCAATACAAAGTCGTTTGAATAGCATTATTTACATGTATTGTGTCTTCACAGAAACAGCGAGTTTTAATAGACAAAATATCTTGTCCAATGGAAATATTTATTTTTTAATGATTTAATATGTGTCACCTAACTTTTGAAGCGAAAATAATTTATTCAAAGTATTTTAAAAAATCATGAATATATCCGATTACTTGTAGAATTAAAATATATTTTTTTTTAAAGAGGGATACTCATGGTATGTTTATTTATTATGTATAATTATTTATCTTTCGGTTTCAGGTTAATTGTGATGTATATATGTACTTATAGAGTGTGTAGCTCATGAACCTAAAGAGCAGCAAATCTCATGATTTTGTTTTTAGAACTTATCAAAACTTTTAAAAAAATACAAAAGAAAATGAGAATTTGATTTAAATATAGGGATTGTGATTGGTAATAATAAATAAAACGGTAATTTACAGAGGTGAGATGCAGTTACAAAGTTTTTGTCTTTGTAATTTTGGCGAAAATAATGCTGTTTGAAACACCTCGAAAATTAAGGGATAAAAATATTGTATGTGCAAAATAATAGTATGCTATGTACTTAAATGTAATGTAGGAATCGCTTGGTTAATAAAGTGATTCTCTCTCGAATATTCAATGATAACTGAGATTTGTTTTATGATTTGGGGGAGAGGGAACATAACGAAGATCTCTATGTATATCGAATGTTTTCGCTTATTACTGTAACATCACTTTTTCCACTAATTATGATCTCAAAACAACTGAAAGAAAATATGATGAAAATATACTGCAGTTTCTTTTTCTGTAGTGAATCTGAAATAATAAGAGGCTGCATTGGGAGGGTGGTAGGTTTGTGTAGGAAGCAATTGTAGACCACACAGGCCATTCACTGCTTCTGCCTAATTAGAGCCCCGGGTTCGAAACCACCTCATGGAGGTAGTTTCTTTGGATGATTACTTCCTAAATTTCTCTAGGCATGTCATTTTGTGAAAACAACATGAGAACATTTCAATCTTTAATAAAATTTGATAAGGGTAAATGTCCTTAGTGCCACTTTTATTGAAAATTATTTCCAATTTTACTTTCTTTTTTTTTCCATTTTTGAAATGCATTATAATCAATTGATTTGTAATGATTACCTTTAACTTTTTAGATTGATTGATGTTTTATTTTAAATTATATCATTAATTACATTAATTGTCATTTCAGCCATTCTCCAAATTTGGTGCTATTTAGTTATCAAAATTTTTCGGAAATCATTTTACTCGAGTTTTTCGATTTTTTGAATTTTGATTGCATTCAGAAAATGCTGCTCTTTGACAGCTTCATGAAGCAGACACACACTTAATATTGTAGTTTTCGCTATCGATTTATTAAAAATAATCTTATTTATTTACTCATGTAATGAGAACAGAATATGGAAGATGAATATGGTTTAAAAATGACAGCCATGAATCTGGCTTAAGGTAGATGGTCAGTATATCTTTCATTTTATATAGAAATGCAAAACACCGCTGAAAATTTTAATTTGGGGGGACACTTTTTTATTTTTTATTTCTTGATCAAATACAAAGCTTCCCCGTCTTTGGAAGTGAGCAAGCAAAAATAAATTGTTTGTGATTTTCATAATGATTATTTAAAGGAAATTAACCATTTGTTCCTCTCCTGCTATCATGGTTACTTCCTAGTCTCCTAAGAATTTTCATTGAGGCTAGGGAGTGACAAATCAAGTATTTTTCATCTGTACAGGACTGCGCGAAAAAGCAAAGAGAAAATATGAAGTAGGTACTACGAAACTAAGTAATAAGCAAAACATAAATCTTTTAAGAAGTTTTCTAGTAATATTTCTAAAAATAGTTTTTCATGTTCAAGTTTTCGCCTTATTTTAATTTGATTAACACTATTGGTGTAAATAGTTTTGAAGTTTAAGAAATATAATTAAATTGGTTTTTTTACTATAGGTTTTTTAAATAATGATTTTATATATTTTAACTACTATATATCTAAGATTTTGTTATTTCAATTAGCTGTTTTGTGTAATTTGTTTACCCCTAAAATGTATATATCGAAATATTATTTTGTATTCCCAGATTTTTGTTATTTTTAGCACTTGTTAATTTCAGTTATACTAAGAATATTTGCCCAGTAATTAAAAAAGTTATTACTGTGGGAATAAATAATAAAATTTCATTAAATCCTTTTTATAACCTGTTATAATAAATTATTACATAAAATTAGAAATAAAAATTTCCATTTTAAATATATACATGTTATTTAGTTTATCATTTTTTTTTTACATTTATTGTTCCCAGCTGAATTGATTATTGATTATGTGTGATGTGCATTATATTAAAAAAAGGCATGTAACATATATATAAAAAAAAACACGAAATTAAAATGATGTTCATAGGCAGAGAGCGGAAGAAGCGTGCAATGTGTACCAATTCTTACAATATGTAAGAATTACCTAATTCTTTTGAACTCAAAGAACAGACTAAAGAACTATTAGTTCCTTTTTATTCTATAATAATTCTTTTGAATTCATCCTCATTTTTAGAAGCTCCGTTAATAAACCTTCCCATTCTAGGGAACTTTCATTTTAGATGTCTGTCGATTCCCATTTCTACATGTAACATAGGGGATCTAAAATTTTATTTTATGGTGTTTAGTTTATGGATTATTTTTTATTTCATTGCTGTGCCATCAAGTTGACGTATAAAGCAACTGGAAATCCCCCTTCCTCATCTGCTAAGAATCAATATTAATACAATATTGTACGATACAACTATAATAAGATACAACTTATGATTGGTATGAATTTTTGTTACCCGTATCCAATCGGAAATATAACTACTTAATCAGTTTATAATAAGCTGCATATACTCCACTTACTATATTCCTCACAAGCAAGTGGCAATATGATATTTGGTTCTTTTGTTTAGCGCTCTGATAAAATTGTTATTCTATTATGGTTCTTCTCGCCATAGAGTTGATACGAATTTGTAAGATCAAAGAGGCAGGTTCCATGGATGTATTTTTACTCTCCTGTGAAAGCAAAAAAATTGATCTGGAAGGTAAAAAGGTAAAACTGTTGTCTCCGTATTTCTAATTCTATTTACGACATCCTCTGCACTGCTATCTGTTTTTATAATTATATCAAGGTTCAAATAAAAAGGTTTTTTTTTTCCAACTCCTCTGTTAGTTGCGAACCCTTCAATTTTCTTTCTTTGAACTGCTTCTAGAATTGTTGTTCCGGCCATAAACATTTTCTAGTTTTGACCGTGCATATTAATGGGAATTGATTCAATCTAGCACCCGGAATCCATACATCGGATCTCATATGAAAGCACATATGTTGCGTAATCGAATACACTAACCAGTGGATAATATATCGATATTATAAATAAAAGTGTTCTAGATTCATTTTTTTTTTTTTTTTTTTTAAATAATCCATTTAATATTATCCGTTGTGCTGAAGCTTTAAATAACGAAACCTCCTGAAGGCACTTTCAAGTTCAGAATTATTTCAAGCTCTGAAGGATTTTTCTCGTGGGATGGCTGCAGTTGGACCTTTTATACTAAGAAGGTTAAATGAGGTTATTAAAGCCAATAACTTCATGGTGAAATATGAAATTGAGTTTTTTATATTTAAATAAACATGCGTAAAAGTAGATGTTATTTTTATTCCCCTTTAATTTGTTTTAATAAAAATTGTGAGTGCCTAATACGTTTGTCCAATGATGTATACTAATGTGATATTTCGTACATTGTCCTTTTTATGAAAGCGGAGAGAGTTTGAGAATTTAGGTTCTATGTTCAACTTACTACTGCTGGTGCCAAGATCTCGACATATTCTGGGGGCGGGAGAGAACTGTTATACTTTTTATAATATTGGCAGTGGTATACTGGAACCGATACTTAGAATTCTATTAAAAATGGAAGTTATTACTTTTTGAAATATCCAGTTTGGCTGGATTGTATGTGAGATAAATGCTTATAGTAGCTCTAATATTAAAAAAAAAAAAAAAAAAGTAGCTAAAACTCACGAAATTACTATTTATAGGCGTTTGGGTTTAAGTAATGGGGTTCAAAATTTTTCTTTTTTAAGATCTGATCGCTGTTTTGCAAAATATTTAGTTGATTTTCTAATATTTCTACTGAAAATAAATTAACCCTCTACGAATATTTCAAATTTTAAAGACCTGATTAAATGTAAATATAAATTGGAAACTTCTTCATTTAACTTGTTTCACATATCGCAATTACATTCGGAAGCGCCCGAATACGATATGATTTCCCTCAATATTTTTTGTTATTGATTTTAATAAAATAAATAAATTGTTGGAATCTAAACAGAGTCATTTCCTGTTTATTCAACTGCCCAGCTTTTCAGATATCCTCATATGACATAGTAAAATGTTTCAATTATCATACAAAGTTTTAATTCTGTGAACTATTTCAGTATTTTTATGTAGTTGAATGAAATTTGTTTAGAAGTGAGAATTGGTTTTTAATGTTGTTTTAACTCAGGATTGCTCTACTCGTATTTTTTAATATTTTTGTTTCCTACGTTTTTTCTTTCTTTATATTTTTTTGTCAGTAAAATAATATTTATTATATTTTTTACCAGAAGGATATATATTTTTTTTTCGTTACTTATATATTTAATTGAGATTATTGTAAATATTAATTGACCTTTATTGATGTATTCTTTGGCCAGACATTTTTTCTGTTATCTTTTTACTTGTACATGTTATTCTTAAGGGACCTAGTCCCAGAATAAAGTTTAATTCCCTATTCTATTCTAAAACACGTTCTATGTCTATTCATTTAAGAAATAATTTCCTATGATACCGTGAATCGAATTCCTATCTCCAGGGTTTATATCTCATTACACTACTAACTATTTTACCACGGTGGCGATATTTAATTTAACTAAATATAGAAAAGAAAATTTTAGGATTTAGATTAATTTTTCTGAGATGCCTGGTTAATTTCCTTCAGCGATATTCTCCGTTTCTGTTTTCTCTAATTAACTTAAATCTAATTACTTTTTTCATCTAATTAATTATTTTATTCTAATTCGCTCAAATGGATTGCTGTTCATCCAACTGATATGGAGTTAAATGAAGAAGTTTCTAATTCATATAAAATATTAATTGGAATATCCCGAAGCTTCGAACGTGCACAGACAAAACTTGATAATTATTTGACGCAGATGGAAGCCTCCAGTTTCTGTCTCTAATGTCTGATAATCTCTCGGCAGAATGGATTCAACTGGGGCAGGACTGAGTAATTCTCCATAAGTGTGCGGGCTCACGCCCTGCCTGCTAAGCCCTTAACCTAGATTCTGGAAACCACTTACTCGAGAGTGCGTGAAGCCATATCTTGTCTCTCCGTTAATCGTGTTGTCATTGTTGCGGTTAGGCCGACGAGGGTTCTGACAAATGAAGTGATTGATCGGAGCCCAGATAGTTCAACTTCTCTGTTGTGACATATTTTAGTGTCGCGAAGTCCTTAAAACATATATAAAATAAGTTTTTATTTCATTGAAGATTAACAACGAATACCTTCATTGCTGGGAAGTGTAAGTGTGGACGGAAACCTGGAGTTGAACATTTTCTACTGGAGACCCGGTCTTTTCGCTTCCTATGCGTACCAAAAACAACAAAAATAAAATAATATAGGAAACATAAGGTTCATTCAATTTTAACCATCCAGCAAAAATTAAAAATTAAATAAATAGTCTAAGATTTTGATCCGACTACGCTCAAGCCACAAGGAGGGTAATACAGTCGAATCTCTATACATCAAACATGAAGATGCCTTGAAAAAGAAAATCGATTTATGGAAATTTCGATGTATAGAAAGATCGAAATTTTTCACCTTTTCCAGGCTACAAACAATTACAGCTATTCTTAGGAGTTAAAGTAGTATCAAAGGCAATTTTTGTGGGTTAATGATTTAACAAGTAAATTACAAAATTATGTTTTAAGAAAAACAAAACTGAACGATCAGTAGCACTTATTTGAAAGATTTTACAAATTACATCTATAAAGATGGAAGATTTTTAACAAATGTACTTTTGTAATTTTATAAGTACATGCATTAAAAATATGCAAACATACTTAAAAATTAATTTATTTTTGTTTTCGCGCAGAATAGCTTCTAATTTCTACTTGTGTATAGTGTCCTACGGAAGTGATGTTTACAACAAGAAAGACAAAGTCAAGCTGAATTTCTAATGAAAATTTCTCTCTAATTTAGGAAAGAGATTCAAATAATTTCTGTACTCCTATGCTTCTTCTGAAACAAGATCTTCACTTAATTTCTATTACTTTGCAAACCAGTGGAACATTTTTTCTTATTTAATTATTACCCATTCTTATGTAAGTAAGCTCTTTTTGATGAAAATTACGTTTTATATTTTTTTAGACTGGTATTCTTTGTTCGGTATATAAAAATTGTATTCGATATACAGAATTTTTTCTAATAAAAATTCAAAGCTCATAAAAAAAGTTCGATTTAGATAAAAAAAGAGTTAGATTTTCGATATACAGAGGTTCGACTGCATGTTATGTGTAGGTATGTAACAATTTTTTGAGCGGCACAACTGATTTTCAAGTTTGATGGGTCAAATTACTCGTTGTGATCCCGCGAATGTTTTGAAACATTGTGAGCTCAAAATACTGAAAAAATATTTCATTATATTTTAAGTATTTTCGAATTTTTGTTGATGTTTCTTATTATACCATTTGCAACTTCATGATCACATGCTAATAAATTATGAATAGCCAATACTTGAAAAACTAAAAACGTTGTAATAAAATAAAATTTAATAAACAATAAAAACACCGACTACCGATATAACTTTTATATTTTAAAACTATATTTCTCCTAAGGGACGGAATGTACTTACATATCTACTTAAGCTCATTGGTAGGTTGCTAGTGAAGTTGACGCTCATGAAGATTAAACCTCGGTGTAGTAGTCGGGTTCTTTCTACTACTCTTTACGGCCCCTTGTAAGTACATTCCGTCCCATTCATCTGGGCATGTAAAAATACAGAAAGCTCTTTGCATCTGTGCATGGAAACATACAGGAAGTAAAATAATGCATTGAGTAAAGAAGAGTCTTCATTTTCGTTTGGGTGTTGAAGGCCTCCGACTTCAACATTAAGTTTCAATATTCTTGGGCGCCAACTTCACTAACAACGCATCAAAGCGCTTTAGTAGATATACAAGTATATTCCGTCCCTTACGATGAATGAGGTTGTAAGATATAAAAGTTATCTCTGTAGTCGGCATTTTTATTTTTTATAAAATTCTTTTATTTTTTATTTGTTCTATTTGCCATCCGAGTTCTATCCAACACTTTCCGAGATATTAATTTTAAAAAAAATTGTAATATGACTTGTTTCTTTTTTGAGATGCGAATAGGGTCTGGCTATGGGCTTAACATGTATTTTCTGTTATATCAGCGGCGGGTCGCCTTTATGGTCCGAAGACTTCGGACACACCTCGCCTCCTTAAAGTAGGTATCTGACCCATAGTATAAACTGTGTATCTTCAAGAAATATTAGTCCTAACTGAACCCAAGACCCTTAATGGATTTTAGAGTTTTTTTTTGTTTTTTAATTGCCTACTTAAGATGTATATGGTTTCTAATTTGATTTGGGCTTTAAGGAAAGTCTTGTGGATGGACATCAGATATTTATAAGTTACACATTTCACAGCCTGTACGTTTCGAACATTTAATAATTGAAATTTGTTCAATTATAAAAAAAACAAAAATCGAATTTAGAGAAAAATAAAGATTTTCTTTAGTATATACGCCATGATATTTGTATGATATTAAGTTAGAGTGATGAAATATTGGCAGAACCGAAGCTGGATGTTCTAGCGGGACTAGAGTAGAGACAAGGGTTTTCGATGTGAATTTATTGGTGCGCCGATGGACCCGGTTTTCCAATGCATTGTTTACCAGAAAGATATCTAACCTGTTTTTTTTATTTCCTAGAGGTTTCCCTAGAGTAAATCCTATTATTTTTGCTACATATTTTATGAGATTATGCTTTATTATTTTTTTACTTGAATTGATTTTTGGTTATGTTTCATAAGTTTCACTCTTAGCTATACATGGTAAGCATGATACATGCTTATACATTAAAGAAAAAACATTATATTAAATACAATATATATATTAATATACAAAACAGAAAAAACATACAATGTATACATTTGATATACATTAAAGAAAAAAAAAAAAAAAAAAAAAAAGAAATTCGATAAGGTACACTGTCACGTTTGTGAGTCGAGTAGAAATGGTGTAAGTTTTTCAGTCCTTGGGTTGATTGTTCGGTCATCGGAAACTCAGAAAATGGAAAAATCATGGCTGTGGTAAAGATCTTCTAAAACTTATCTATGAAAGACAATTTTAATTCTATCATTATAATCAGGATTTTGAAAATATTTTCTTTACCTCTTTGCTGGATTCAAAATCATAAATACTGATGTTGTATTTTCTTAAAGAGTTGATGTACTCTGGATTAAATAACCCTTTTCCTCATCCCTACTTGCTTCCGAAACTTTGTATTTTTCACTCTCTCTTTTCGCGTTTTAACATGTTTTAACGAATATTTCTCCTGACTTTACGTGGACTCCAAGATATATAGGTCTTTCCCATTGTTGTTTTTACGAGGTTTGGAGTTGCTTTTCGCCGTCATAATATATCTTTCTTTTCTTACATCTCTTATTGAACCGAGGATCTAGGTTCTGATGCGCCATACGTAATGTTTTACACCTGTCATACCCTGATCTGTAGGTACTGAAGGTAATGAATACCTTAATATCAAAAGATACATAAATTAATAGCTATAATACAATCGGGAATTTCCAAATACAAAGTCTTGAGTCTCTAAAATACTTGTAAACAATTAACAGAGTGTAGCAGCCTTGAATTCCTTGAAGATTGGGAATTCTGCTTGAATTTTTGACGTTGGGAAAAAATCGGGAATTATGCTTGAAAAATAGTCAGTCACCGTGGACTTTTAATTTTTTGTATAATAATTCAATTTTTCCGTTACTAAGCAACAAGTGTATAAAATATTGAGAAGAAGGTTGACGTAGTTGTTCTTTTTACCATCTCTAATTCCATGAAAGTTAGAATAAGCTTCTTTCCCTAACTTTGTTCTGTTTCATCTTACCGAGTCGTTCTACCTGTCACTAAGTGAACTAGGAACGTTGTGGAACGGTAAAATGATGTATTAATACACTAGTACTGGAGCTAATTGGCTCCGAACAGCTCCCAGTTTCAATTTCAACCGATTTACACTCTTCTTATAATAAGTTGCCTTTGAGGTCTTAGAGGCCCTTGAGGGTAGAGCGACTAGAATAAAGGGTTGCCAGGGTTCATTTTATTTTGTTTTGTTATATTAAATAAGTTTATGGATATAATTGTGGTGAAATTAATTCCAATATGTGAATTTAATTTATTTATACTTGAAATTATTTTTGTATTATATTTTCTAGATGTTTTTATTTTGGGCGATGCGTTGAACCCTCAGTGTATGAAGTTGAGTAACAGTTTTTCATTATCAAACAGGAATAAAACTTTCATAATTATTCAAATTCATTCTCAAGTTCGAATTTTATATTTTATCATAAGTCGACCAAATACAACATTTTATGGTTCAAATTTTTTAAAAAATTTAATCCAATAAAGTGACGGAAACCGCCTCGAATTTTAAAATTCAAGCGTTGAAATCCTTGAATTATGCTTAAATGTTTTCGTACTATATCGCTGGACACCCTGAATTAACCAGTCAACATTTAGCCAATTCAGGCATCACACATAATCAGTATGGTATTGGAGGTCTTGATAAGAGATGCGCTGTATCTAGTTGGTAAATCTGTTTTAGGCTGTTGAGGTGCCGTATGCTGTATTTGGTCTGTTTATTTGTGATCTTGTGTTTCGGTCCTGGTAATGTCTTAATTGGCGAAACGTTGACTGGTTATGTACTTACCCGTATTATAGAGACTTGAGCCTTTGTTTTTGGAATCTTCCAAATATATCCTAGTAATGGTTAGCTCAAAAAATAAAAAAATAATCGGCATGCTAAACACTTTCCACATGGAAGCTATAGCACAAAAATATTAACAAGTCTAGAATAACACTGCTTTTCTCTTACTACTTACTTCCACCTCGTTCTTTGGATATATTAACCATTCTCCATCCCAAATTGAAGTGTATTATTAAAGGATATTCTCTAAAATTTAAGCAGGCACTTAAATTAGTAGAATTCAGGTAATGAGAATAATTATTTCCGTTTAGCTGTTAAGAAAACAATGGCTTTAAATGCACGTAAATTGTTAACATGTCGGAGCGATGGTCAGCTTAGTAATGGATTCTATCCAGGAGGTATTTCCTGCACCCCTCTTCACTCGCCTTCCTAATCGTATAAGGACCCTCGGTTGGTTAGTACGCATCTCTTGTCTCGAAAACTTTTTCTGCAAACTTGATGCTGTTAACACTGTTATTTGCTGCCGCTATTGTTAAACCGCCATATTGTTCATCTTTATAATAATTTATGCTCAGATCCTGTCAGTTATTATCGTTTCATTTCATCACCTTAGTGCTCTGTTTGCCACCATTATTTGTGTTCTATCTTATTATCAAGATATTATATTTTGCTGTCCTCAAGAAGTCATCTTTTTGTTAGTTCACGCAACCAAATCTTTTCCTGAATCCTTTCCTCTATACCTTCCTTTAATTGCATATATTTGAACTGTTGAATATCATCATCAACAGATTGTTGGCTATAATTATAATTACCTTCTTATTACGTTATTATTATATGTAAACAATTGAGAGAATGTGATTGGATGTCTTGGAGTGATGTGCTCTCTCTGTTTGATGCGTCTTTCTTGACGGTTGATGTGAGATATGCTATATATTCATAAATGTGATTTTTGGTGTATGTCCTGATGATGCCTGATTTTGCAAAACGTTGACTGGTTAGTTGGCTACCAGGTATTTTAGAAACTTGTGGCTTTATGTTTTGGAATCTTCAAATTGTTTACAGTAATTAATTTATGTCTCTTGTTGAGTGTTTGCTCTTTTATATTTATATTATTATTATAATAAATTATTTTCGTAATATTTGTATTTTATTGTATTTTTAATATTATCATCATTTCGTGTTTCACTTGCAATTGTCTCATGCGCGTAAATCATTTAATATATCATAAAATTACGTCATTATAGTGGTCCTCCGAATTCGTTCATTTGATTATATTATTTGTCGTTATTTTTTACCTATGGGTATATATTTCACAGTATATACTGTTCATCACTGCCATGCTATTTGTTGAATAAGTGATAAAAATCTTGGCCTACTCTTTTTGAAAACCTACATATTTGAATTGATAAATAGGCATGAATATCAGTTTCATTCAATGAATTACATCTCAATTATTCCTGGTTGGAAATTAAATTCTAATAGTAATTCCTAAGGAAATTCAACTTGTTTAAATTTCTTATCCAGCTAGTGACAATTAAAAACTATTTCTTCCCTTTGTTCCTAACAAGTAAAAGGGATTCAGGGAATTTTTTTTTTCTTTTTGACTAGTTTTTCCGAATTACAAAAAAGTCTTGGAAAGCATCGAGTTACTTAGACAGTGAGTGGTTCTCCTCTAATATAATAATAAATGAAGCAAAAGTGGTTGGAAAGAAAGGGCCGCTACGGGGGTTGAATTGGAAACCAGACAGGTAGAATTTAATTATGGTTTCAATTTACATCTCTCGGCCGGCGCATCTCGGGCTTTTTAAATAACTCAAGTCGCCCGCCGACGGAAAACTGATGGCTAATTATTTTTAAGTCTTTAATCAACACTTCAAGTACATCTCACGAAACTTGTTTTGAGATATACGAAAAGCAAAACAGATTTTTTTTTTATTACTATAATTGTTGGTGAATTTTCATGGTTGGTATAAAGGTAGGTTGGCCAAGCGCTTTTTGTTCTCACTAGCAGGTGCTCTGAAATAGGTTTTCAGTGTTGTGTGAGCTTACATGGAAGAGAGGTTTCCGAATTTTTAGTTTTCTTTTTCTTCTACAGAATTCAGATGTCAACAAATTCTTCCTTTCTTTGTCATATATTATACTATTTTCCATTGTGATTATTGCAGTGTTAAACTCATCAAATAATATCATCAAAGAATCAGGAGTTAAATTAATATATCACGTTGAAAACAGTCTCAAATTAAATATATATGAAGCACTTGAAATAATAAAATCCTTCAAATCCAATCCAGACTTTTGCTTAAATGACCAAATAAATATCTCAAATAGTCCAATCTTAAATTTATTTTCATTTATAACAGAAATACAATTACTGATCAGAATTACTGGAAAAACGCCGAGCCTTAAACCGTTTATATATTAACATCCCATCTTTCTTCCATTGCTAGTTCAGCGCGAGAACAAACCAATACAAAATTTTCTGTTTATTATAATCTACTTAACCCCTGGTGAATACCAACATGTATTTGATTGCTTGTCTTAATTAAGTTTATAATTCATAAATGTTCTTTAATACTAATTTATATTACATTTAATTTAATATGTATAATAATACCAAACTGTATTTTGAATTGCTTATTTTTGAATTTTTGTGTGCTTTTAGAACTGAAGATGAATGTATAACATTCAAAATTAGTTTTCAGTAAAAACAAAATTATAGAAGTGACAAATAATTTATCAATCTCTAATTAGATTGATCCTTCTATAGCATCATCCGGACGTCAACTGAGTGTAAAACTCCTCGAATTTTTCTTTCCTTGACCTTGGCAGCCATTTTTCTTTTGAAATCCGATTCGGGAATGATAGGTCAACATGATAGCAATGTGAATATTATTGTAATATATGATGCAATATTGTGAATATTATTAATGTGATATTATTGTGAATAAATAGACTTTAATAAAAAGAGTAGTAGAAAAATATTGTGAAATTAGAATAAAATATTGAAAAATGGCCTTCCTAAACCGTACAAAAAAAGTCCAGGCATTGAATCTGCTCTATTCTCATACCATTGATTATTATTCCTTTATAATGTTTTCCAATACAAATTCTTGTTCGCAGTTGTTATTCAGTGTTTTATTAGAGCTTTTCCAAACTGTGCCAATCCGAGGTGGGGGTTTAGTTGGCACACCTTGACTGTTTGCCTTTGAGGTTATCCTAAGAACTCAGGACTTCACATGAAGGTCTGAGAAACAATATGATACACTCATTGATGTAGGATTCAAAGAATTAAAACGTGAAAAGTGTTACCAACTCTCCTATTATTTTCACTGAAATTCGTACAAATATTTTCTGCACAGACTTACATGCATTATATGAATCTTAATTGAATTAGTCGAATTTTGTATTGTTTATATTTTTAAATCGATAATACTGTCACCTGCTCTAATAGGCATACGTAAAAATGAAGAATGAGGTCAGTGGGTATGGCCGTTTTACAAATCGTGGATCGACTTTGAGAATCGGAAGTCTTTCTTGGGGCACATCCAATCTACTAAATGGGCTGGCCCTTCGTTTGGTTGGGGAGGGAGGGAAGTGGTTGTTGAGTGTTAAGGCTTACCATATCATCTCCTTGTATAACCGTTGATTGCCCGAACGATCTGGCGAAAGCTCAGCTAGGAGGCCAGGGCCATTGGACTGTAGTGCCATGGATGAAGAAGAAAAAGTATAACCGTTGATTAAGAAACAATGACGTCACCTATTCAGTTTGGCATTTTTGGCATTGCGAAGGTAATAGAAAACCACACATTTTAAGGCAACAAAACCCTAAAATAGCAAAATTTGCATATACACTTCTTTGGCATTGCACCAACGACACTTGATACTTAGGAGGGGGTTAATAATTATACAAATATACACACTGTAAAATATATAAAATGGAAACCTCTCTTAAATGGACATCACTGGGGAATCATTTGCCTGCTTACTAGAAGTTTCCGCTTATGTAAAAAAAATAGTTTTTAAAATACGAACCTGACCAAAATCTAAAACGGTATAAAAATAAAGAAATAAAAAGGAAGTCGAACTTGGACAATGCTGCAAAGTGCGTAAAAAGAGTTTTTAGTGACTTTTTTTTTTTATTCAAACGCATTTATATATTTTCAATATATAATTTCTCTGTCCTGCCGTCCAATTTTTTTGTCAAATAATAACAACCATTCGTTCATTTTATCTCTTGATTGGCTACCTTGAAACATCTTGGATTTTCCGCTTTACCAATAGCCAAAGATCTTTCAAAATCCTCCTCCATGTATGTGCACAAACAAATTGTGATTCTTTAGAATTTTTTTTCCTTAGCAAGTTTTGTTTTATAAAGCTAATAATAAAAGTTAAAAAAAAGTCATCTCTTCGCTGTTTTAAATGTCTTTTCTCAAAAAACCACCACATTTGGTCCTCTGCCGTTCTGCGAAATAAAATTCTGTGAAATTACTTTTATTAGCTATGATCATCTGCCGTTCAAAGACATCCCGTCTTTCTTTTCCCCTACTGTCGCTGCTGGGAGCCTTTTTCTAAACAAGAAGGTCTAAATATGTTTCCGTGTCCGTTAATTAGAAGGTTCGGTTAGTAATTGAAGTTGAAAACGCTGTAAAGTAAATAGTGTGACATCCAGGAAAATAAAACTGTTCGCTTATGAGAGATGTCCGTTTGTTACAAGTGACTGTTTAGGAAAGTTCCAGTGCATAGAAATCCATATGTAGAAATCCCTTTCCCTCTTCGATTTCACATCCTTTCTCCTCTCGGTTTAATTTCCTGCCTTGTTTAAATTTGAATCCTGAATATATTAATTTAACTGATTTCGAGAAGTCAACTCAATTATTATTCAAAAGGAGTTAATCCTTTTCAGAATGAGCGATTCATTTTTATTTTATGCACAAATATGATGTTGAAGTATTAAGTTTTGAAGTATGAAAGTATACAATAATTAAAAAAAAATCATTTCGGTTGAGGAGGGGGGTGGGTGGGCTGTGAGGTTGAAGCCTGCACATCTCACTGACTATGTGCAGAAATTTCGAGGTAGGAATTGGTGTTGGGCTGTGGCTACCAGAAGGGAGCTTATTAGCTGCTTCTCGAGTGGCTAATTTATGTGCCTGTCGTGTCCCTGAGGTTGTACGTCCGGCACTTATCTCACCTACATTCCCTCTTCCAGCAAATTACTGTGCATGTGGAAAGCGGTGTTCGGTTAATAGGGGTATGCTGTTCGAATCGTCTTGTTTTTACGTAAGAATATATACATAGTCTGCTTTATGTACCAATTAATTTATGAAAAAAATATAAAGTTACTCACAAAATAGAGGAGAATTTAAAATACTGGTAAATTTTGAAAGTGGAGTTAGCTTTCAATGTTTTGTTACTCGGGTGTGTCCACTTTGTTTATTGGAATAATTTAAATTTTCAATAACTGACTTATTTGGAAATACTTACTCCAACGTATTATATTTAAGCCACAATTAACAAACATATGCATCGAATTAAACGAATTTGCATTCTAATTAAATTCCCTTCATCAAATGCCGAATTATTTTAGAGCAAGATTTCCCAGGCGGTGATATGCTAGGACGTTTTAGGTGATATCCGAACAACCAAAAAAAAAAGTCATGGATAAAATCATCTTTGTAACACGTTCAATGAGGAGTAACAATTTTTTTTTTTTTTTTTTTGTGATTATTGATTGTATCAATTATAAGAGAAATAAACATGATCTAAAATTAATAAAAATAAACCAGAATGGTTACAGTATTAAAGGCGAAAGCACTCAGTGTTATAGAGGCTTTAGGAATGTGAATAAAGATATGTATCTTATTGATAGTTTTGAATATATCGAAATAGTTGTTCGGTATATCGATAAAAAAATTCGATAAAATTTTTCGATAAAAAATTCGGTAAAATTTAATCTTTTAAAGGGGCACACACATATAGATATTTCTAGGGCGATATAATTAAGATATTGTTTTTATAATATCGATATTTCTGTGCCGAAATAATTATGATATTGTTTTTATAATACCTATCGATATTTCTGTGCCGAAATAATAAACGCATGGTTTTTATAATATCGATATTTCTCTGCCGATATAATTAAGATATTGCTTTTATTAAGTTCATTTCCAGCAGGATGTAAGTATCAAGATACAGGTTATCTTCCTCCAATACGTTTAAACCTTTTTTTTAATTTTATAAAAAATTAACGATATTTTTATGGCGATATTATAAAGATATCGATATGGTTAACCAATATCAAATATTTTGCTTTCGACATTCCATTTCTAGAACACAGCCAAACACGATAGTAAACACGAACACATACCACACCACAATTTTCTAGGGTTCTTTGTTAGTCGAACCTGCCGTCCTTATAGATTATTATTATTTTTTCTCCGTTTAAAAAATAAATATCGGTTTTCGATCCTGAAATTTTAATATAGATATAACGATATATCGGGAAAAAATATCGGATGAAAATATCGATACTTTTTCAACATACTTATGAAGACTTTAGAATAAATTAGTTTTATATAAAACTATATCGTACCTTTATATAAATAAATTAGATACTCTGATTTTAAATTAACAACATGTTTCCAACTGAAAAATGTTGATGTTTCTCTTCACAATGTCCAAATTTCTTATGTTTGATGGATTATTTGTAAAATTGTCGGTGGTGATAATTTTGAATTATCATTTACCTTTCTGTTGCTGTTGTTATATGAAATTGATAAATTTAAGGTTTTGGATTTTAAACTTTATTATCAATTTATTATTTTCTTAAGCAAATTTCTATACATAAATTATTTTGTTTATTAAATAAACTTTTGTAAATCAGTTTGAATTTTTTTTATGAAGAATAATATAATGATTATAAATATTATAAGATCAGGTAGTGGTCCGTCCAATTATTTGAAAAGCGGAAGTAGGCTTTGGCATAAAGTCTGGAAACTCCTGTTTAGAGTGTAATAACTTGAAAATATTATTTAGAAAGTTATTGCGTTAGAGAAAGTAATTTTAGCTTCTAAAAGCAATAGGGAAGTTACATTTGTTTTATTGGGTTATGTTTCTGCTGCACTGAAGATAAATTCAAGGATTCTCAAGACGGAATTAAATGTCTGGTGAAATATAGCTGCTCCTTACTCTCTTTTAATGCACAAAAAGTATTTTACCATACGAATAATAAGTGCTGCATAAATACCAAAAATGTATAACAGTAAGAAAAGCATTTTACTTTTATTATTTTTATTGAACGACGAAGTAATAATTGAAGATTGGATAATGTTTTACTAATTATAAATGTTGATGTAATTGGGAAGGAGGTAATGAACGTGAC
The DNA here is from genome assembly GCA_948150685.1 of Rhaphigaster nebulosa. NCBI lineage: Eukaryota > Metazoa > Arthropoda > Insecta > Hemiptera > Pentatomidae > Rhaphigaster > Rhaphigaster nebulosa. The sequence continues at coordinate 103,477,812 of OX411311.1, forward strand.
GTTTAGATAGAATACGCAACTGAATTCGTTGGAAACTGGAGATGTGAGGTAAAAGTGAGTTTTTATATAACAGTTGGGAGACGGTGGCTAGGACTGATAAAGGTTTTGAATAACTAAACCACCAAAAGGATTTTCCGGGGATTCCTCATGTAACCCAAGCTTCCTCTGTTATTTACAATTTTTGAATTCTTTTGTGTTACAAGTGGAAAATATTCATGTGGTTCAAATTATCATCATTAGGCGTTTTTATATAGCTTCTGGGAAAAGCGTTTTCCCTAACGAGAATTTTGGATTTAAAAAAAACTTGTATTTGTATTTGTATATTATTTCCTTTCTCCCACTTATTAAGAATTAATTTTACCTCTAAAGGTTAATTTAACCTACTTCTTCAGGTGGTATGAAACGGAAAAAAAAGCTTCATATTGGTATTTTGATGTTTTTGAAAAGCTGTTTATCATTCTTTACGAGATAAATGTGTAATTGAAAATATTATTTATTAATTCTTTTTAAAAAATAAATGGTTATTACCACTTTCACTTGTTTTTGTCCGTCCATCGAATTTTTCCGTCATTCAATTTTTAAATCGTCTTGGTTATGAATGATTAAATAAATAGATGAAGGTTTTAATAGGAGATAAATTATCCCCTAATGTTCCCTTTGTTTTTCTCAACATTTAATTAGAATTAAGTTAAAATTAACCTAAGTTAGCGCTTCTTTTTTTCCTCATTTTTCATGTTGTTTCTTAATATCAACGTATAGGTTAAACCAGATATGAACTGTAGTTACTTTTATTATATAATTACATTAGATATGATTTTTACTCCCTCAAGACAATACTTGAGCAACACCATACAAAAATATCGAATCCGTCATGTCAAGTTATTTTATTTTTTAATTTTAAGGATGATAATATTATAACAGCGGACAATTAAGGAAAACAAATTTTTTTGACATAGCGAATTCGTACTTATCGGCTCCATACTTAATTGGTATATGCTGAATATGTTTAATTTATTTTGTAAAATAATATTTATTTGCAAAATTCAATCAAATAAGCATTTTAGTTTTCTATATACACTGCAAATGACACGAATTATAGCCTCATTAGTTTGTATTTATAGACTGGCTCTTGTCAATTACGAATTAATACTGCATCGATATGTAAGATTTGCAGTTATGGAGTTTAAACGATTCTTGATAGAGTTTTACGGATAGGAAACTATGTTTGTATTTTTGTTACGGTTTATTTGAAGAAAGATAGTTTTATTTTATTATTTTACGTAGTCGATTAATTGCACATTAAAACTAATTAACCGTATAACAATAATATAATAATACCTTTACTCTTGAGGCGCACCCTGGAGACAGATGGTATTACCCCTAAAAGGAAGCGGTGAGTAGATAAGACGAAGGTGGAAAGGCAATTAGAAGCAGGCCCTAAGCCAATATTCGGCTCCACAGGGCACCAAGACTGTGGCTAACGAAGGGTAATTAACTCTAGGAAATCTGCACTATTCCATCTAGAAATTTTGACCTATGCAAGTCACTGATAATCTGCAAGATAGGCTATTAATTTCAAAATAATAGTCCAAAAAGTTGCTATTACAATTTAGAAAGAAATATATTATAGGAACCCATATCGGATCACGTTCTCAAATATTCGGTCCTCATTGATGTATGATTGTCACCGTAGTTGGTTGGTTTTATGTTGGCTGAGGAATCAATATTTATTGCCAGGATGTTATATATAGTGGAATACCTTCCAGAAAACTTTTATTATGTCATCATTTACATACCAAAAAAATTATATGATTTAGTAACTAAAATATTTGCTGAGTAATTACAAATAATCCAGCCCTGCTACAGCTTCTAAAGAGCCCATGACAGCAGGCGCCTGAGTCTCGGTCTTTGGAAGACAGTTTGGTGAGCAGTGATTTATTTCCTTGCTGATTTTATACTCTTATTTTATTAGTGAGATGACCGTTATTATTATTGAAAGTGAAAGGCCCGATTTTTTTTTCATCATAGTAAAATATATAATTTAAGAAATATACTACTCAAATAGATAATTATTATATTATTTCATTTTTAAGAAGTTTCCACTAAAGCAGTGGGTTTCCCGTAAATTAAATTTTCTAAGGCCTCCTTTCAGATTATTCTATCAAAGATCCATTCCTCTCGTAGATCACGTCTCATCATATGGTATATATATTCCTGGCTCTTCTTTGTCCCAAGATTTGTTTGTCACAATTTCTTCTGTATCCTTTGGAATAATTCATTTTCTTCTTCCGTGTATTTTCCACCCGCATACTTTCCTAGGCAATCTTCCTTCAGTCATTCTTTTTACTTCCTTGTACGAAGTAAAGGAAGTATTGTATTCGCGAAAATTTTCGGTTTTCAGATTTCAACGGAAATATCCATTTTGACCATCCCTGAATCCATTTTGACTAGTTTCGTCGTGACGTCTGTACGAACGTTCGTATTTCGCATAACTCAAAAACCGTTAGCCGTAGAAAATTGAAATTTCGTATTTAGGATTGTTGTAAAATCTAGTTGCGAACCTCGCTTTTTGGTCACTACTTGATCGCCGGAAGTGGTACTTTACTTGAAGGTCATAATTGATTTTTATCAAAAATTATATTAAAATACTATGCAAAACTTCTCAAATTAATATTTATAACTTATATATTGATTTAAGTACCATAGATTTTGGTTTAAATTGAATAACCGGAAGCAGTACTTTACTTGAAGGTCATATTAGACTTTCATCAAAAACTATATTAAAATATTAAAACATCTCAAATTTGGTAAATAGGATCTAATGAATGTATAATGTAAATGTAAATAGGATCGATATGAATGTATTTACTATATTTTGGTTAAAATTGGTGAGCCGAAAAGGGTAATTTACTTGAAGGTCATAATTAGATTACATCCAAAATTATATTTAAATTAAATACATAAATCATATGTTTCGGTAATAAAGTTTACAAACGCAATTTGGTTTCCAATCTAATTAAACATTTTTATTACTTCTTTTAAGTGTTAAAATGTAGTGTAAAATACTGGTTTTCCTCCCCGTTTGTGTGTGTGTGTCAATAAATGGGTGTCGCGAAGCCGAGTGTCGTTTTTGAGATACTGCAATCTTCAGAAACTATTAACCAAATTCAGGATCACTTTTACAGCCACCGATTTATAGTTTAATAGGCGTACAAGGAAGTCGTATGTTGTCCACATCAGATATTTTATTGTTCAAATCAATTTATTTATTTTTTCTCTATCTCTTTCAAGATTATACTTCCTTTTTTCTATTATAGTCTATTTCCGAATCCAGACTCATTTTTCTAAGATTGCCCTTTATTGTCCAGGTTTCTGCTATATGCTCAATACCATAGTTTTATATCAAGAGGTTTTTGTCCTAGTTTAAATACATAAGGATGTATACCAATGCATTTTTATATATATTGTCTTTTGTTTTAAGAATGATATTCTTACTCCAAGATACTGTGTTGAGCATAAATATTATCTTTTTTTCTATCTGCGATCCTTCTTTTTATTTTCATGTCACAGTAACCATATAATTTATTAGATGGTTTTTGTGACATGAAAATAAAATTATGGAGCCAAGAGATTTAAAGTGTTGAACTGTTTTTAGTGCCTCTAGATTTAGTTCTATGTCATCATTACTGGAAGACATAAAGTCCATCTTTTCAGTATGAACCCTTTCCTCATATTTCACAGGATGTAACCAGCATCTTCTATATCCTTGGCAATAATAACTTGGCCATCCACAAATGATAAGTTATAGTGGAATATGTTTTTCAAGTGGATATCCAGGTGCTTACATTTTATCCTTCTTACATTCTTTCAAACCTATTTCGAGAAATATTGTGAACAGGGATGGAGACTCACTGCACTTCTGGAGGTTATTGTTATTAAATTAATTGAAATAGCACTTTCCACCATCTTTCTGATTCCCATTTGACAGGACTATATTGCGTCCCCTAGTTTGACTGACTTTAGCTTCAAAAAGAAGCGGCCAAAAAAAAAAAAATCTTTAGTGTCTAAATTGTCGGTAATTTAATGTGAAACAATATTAGAAGTTATTCAAATTAATGGTTTTAAGTTATGACCAAAAACGAAAAAATCAAACACGTTTTTATGCATTTTTATTCTTCCAGAAAAAATTTGAGGTGGGAAAGTTGAAATTCCTTATCAGCATCCTAATGAATGGACACATTTTCAAAACTTCCCTAAAACTTTCCAACGAGATCTCTTTCTCGGCACGATCAGTCAGAATAATATTTTTACGAATTAAAATAAAAATATCAACTAAGTTCGCAGATTTACGCAATTGGGTACTATTTTCTCACGTAAATAGAAGCCTAATAATATTTATAATAACGTGTGTAAATAGAGAAACACGTTAGAATACTGCGCTCAAAAGGTAAAAATGAAAAAAAAATTTAAACAATTTTAAAAAAGTACAAAAAATACTTTTGAAAAACACCCACAAGTGTCATAAATGGATGTGGCAACTGTTTCATTGCATATTCATTGATAGAATAAGAGAAATGAAGTGACTCAGAATTCCATACATCAGAGTACAAGTGAGATGATAGGTAGCAGTTTCAAATAGGAAAATACAACTGCAAAACTGCCATTTTCTCCCGTAAACCAGTGAACGGGCGCCCGAACTATTCTAAAATGGTGGGTTGCGATTTAGTGTTGTTTTTTTTTCTCCACTTTTTGACCACTTGCTTAACTGAATTTTACATGATAATAGCAGATTTCCAGCAGATTTTCTACTAAAATGGATTATTTGTATTACTTCTACCTTAAATTGCCTAAAAGTTAATTTTTGTTTTCAACTGCAATAGTTATTTAAAACCAATTTAATGTGCTAAAATTGGCTTGCCATGCTTATATAAATTTATATTGTATAGTGCAGATTAAGTTTGATTATTTATTATCATTATTTTTTAACGAAATTAATCCAAAAAAAAAAAAGTATATGTTGAACATGTAGTTAAATTTCTCTGAAACCAATCAGAATCCGGTCTCGCATTGTGTCGTAATGTTTTTTTGTTTTGTTTTTTCAATTTTATTTATTTATTAACAATTTTGGGCTCTTCGACCACTTGAGTTATTTTTTGTACCAAGCTTACAGACATTGGTAACTTACAAAATTTAAGTTTAAAGATTTTTAAATTTTGATATAAATTTCAACTTGTTTGAGATAAATCAATCAAAATAGCATCAATTTCGCCGCAGTCTTTATGATTTTTTTTTCTTCAAAATCTCTGTTATATCTGTCCCGACTCCAATTTCATCCCGTTTAGTTTCATACGCCAAGAACTCTGTCAAAATACAACTGCATACCCTCAATCGTACCCCGCAGGAGATACATTGGGGCGGTATAACCCTCGTTATAAGAATCTTGTAGGTGATTGTATGAAAGCTGGAAGTCAGCTCGGCTAGTTCATATGGTTCTACGATTCTTAATTTATTTTCACTTGCTCTAATCCAAATGTACTGCCATTTTTCCCGTGCCTTTTCTTTTACCAAGGTAACGATTTCTTTCGTTAATGCAAATGGTTCTGCGACTCTTTCTTTAATTAATTTTTTACTCTCGCTTGACTATATACGAGGTACATACTAAGGAGAAGTATTGCGATAGTGAAAATTTTCGAATTCGAGTTATCAACTATATAAGGAAATACACGTTTTAAGCCCCTCTGAGTCCGAATAACCAGGTTTCGCAAAATGGTCTGTGTGTCTGTGAGTCTGTATGTGAACAGTGCAGCTCAAAAAAGAAAAGTTGTACGGTACTGAAATTACGTATTTGAGGTAGGCACATGCATGTGATGTTACAGCAATTTTTTCGTCGAAATCGACTTACCTGAAGTGCTACTTTAATTTATCGATTTTGCACTTTTTTACAATTTTCTCGAAAACGTCTCTAACGAGTTTGATGAAACTTGCCTTAATTATTCTTCATAATGGCCTTTAACTTTTCATATATGTACTGCATCACCGATGAAATGCAGGGAAAAACGTTACAATGAAAAGAATATTTTATTTTCGCATCTCTTAAAAAGCATACATTTTATCGTAAATTATGCATAAGATTGTAATTAAGGTAATTAAATTATCTAAAAAACAAAAAAGAACTATCAAAATCGATCTGACCAGCAATAGCAAAGATACAACGCATCGGACTAACCGGAAGTAGTAATTATATCATGGATTTTACAATTTTCTTGTTAACGGCTCTAACGATTTTGATGAAACTTGCCTAATGTCTTCTCCTTCAAGCCCTTTTACTTTTCGTATATGTAATATATCAACGAGAAAATGCAGGGGAAAAAGTTATAGCGAAAAGAAAATTTTATTTGCGCATAATTCAAAAAGTATTTTATTGTAAATCATGTATGAAATCATATGAAAGGTGATTACATTTCCTAAAATGCATAAAAGAGTGATCAAAATTGGACCGGAATTAGCAAAAATACAGAGTATCTTGATATGGATAACTAGATGGATAACCGAGCGCATCCGAAAGGGACGGGTGTGACCGAACCTCCTCTCATCAATCCACTAATCTGTTGTTAACAATAAGCTCTGTAATAATGTAATGTAAGAATACAAAAGCAGAAATTAACTGCTAAAGTATAATAAATTATACTTTTATATTATTCAATGGAAACAGAATTGTCGTACTAAATTGTTTAAAAATCTGTTTTCTTGCACTTATGTGGGAGAAGATGTGAATAAGTGAATGCTGCCGAGTTTATTTCAAGTATTGTTTGTATGAACTCTCTCAAATTATATTAAAAAGTTATTATTCAAATTTTGTTAAGGGAAAGTTGCGCACCGCACCAGATAACGTTACTACATTTATAACCTTACAAAAAATGTATAAATTATTGGGATCCGCAACAGGTTTCGGTGATCCTATCGAGTTTCGACAACAATTACACTGACAGCGTCCAGGTCGAAAGAATATTGCAGATGTAAGATTTAAAAGCTGAAGGGGTTGCTCTTTCACCAAATTAAAATTGATTTGGGCTCGGTTTGAATATTAAACCCGCTCGAGAGCGGTGACTTATGAATTGTAAATTGTGGGCAGATGAATATTCTCACCTCCGCGGGGCTTTAGTAACTCACTCAAACCGCTCTCCCATCTTTAATTCTGGGATGGTTTTTTTTTCCCTCCCTCTCAACAGTCTAAAGTTATAAATTGAAAAAGACCACACCACACATAGCATATTCGTTTGTTAAAATGTTTGGGCCTAATTCATTACTGTATTGAATACATTTTTCAGATTCAAAATTAGGATGCCACTGGAATATTTCCTGAGAGTTTTAGCTACACCATATGAAATATTTTCTTTATTAATTAAAATGAATCGTCTCATCTCCATTTGACTAATGAAAACAAAGTTTAATTCATAGAGATATAGTTGAAAGTAGACGAATTCAACAAGATGGCTGGAAGTGTGATCAGAAATGAAAAACATGATAATACTCTTTTAATTGACGTTTCGGCCTAACTCATAGACCTTTTCGGGTTTAAGCCAAGTAAGATACATGGATAATCGAAAAGCGAAGAGTAAATAAAGTGTGATTACGTGGGCAAATCTAAAATAAAATAAAATAGAATAAATAAGATTAAATGAAATAGAGTGTGATATGAAAAATATATATCCATGAAATAAAATAACTAAATATGAAAAAAATACAAGAGTATTAAAAGAATAACATAAATAGAAGCTATAAAAGCAAAAACAATATTAAGTGTAATAGTGTAAATGTAATGGTAGTCGTAAAGAAAAAAATTATTAAAAGGAAAAAGATTTAAAAAAATAATCTTATTAAATTGATAGATAGATGGGTTTGGTAGACTTATTAAATTATACTGTAATAAATAATGTTCTTTTTCTGTAAAGAGTTTACTTGAAGATTTAAGCAACGAATTATTGTAAACACAGTAAAATAATTGTTGGATGGATAAAGCTGTAAATACGAAAACTAGATACTACTAGATACGAAAACTAGATAAATTTAGCGTTACAAAATTAATGTGACTTTTTGTAAACAGTGGAGGAACCCGGCTAGCTACCTACTTTGTATTTGATTCAATGTAGGTCAGATTCCGCATCAACTCTTGTCCAATTTCAAGTCGGTTTCAACGTCGGCATTGTTATCCAACACCGAAACCTCCCAACACTGGGAAAGTGTTGGGAAATAGAAATTCTATCAAAAGTAAATCTCTGCACACTTGACCCAACTGGAAGTTTTAACATCCCAGAGAAGTTTAAATTGTGTAGTTTGTTGCCAGATTTCAAAGGGTGCCTGGTTGCTGGATCGCCAACTCTACCGCAGTCTACCTTCTACTCTACTAATTTACAAGCACAGTTTCCCTGTTTGTTCGTGTGATAATCTAATGATTGCGAAGGTGCCTAGCGCTCCAAACCTGTTATAGTCCTCTGCAAACATAATCAATCAGTCACCTCGCTATTCTCGGCGTACAGTCAGGTCTTATTGTTAATTGCAACAGTTGTACAATGAACTCCTCCTATATGAACGAGCATCAATGAAAGAGGTAGTGTCTTTCTGGATATCAAACTTGTCGTTATACGGTGTAACAAATTATTTCTTATATAGCATCGTTTGATTTCTTACAGGTATGTCTTTTTTATTCACAGGTGAAAATAAGTGAAAGGGGTACATTTTGAACGAAGAGGTACATACCTAGCTGGCAGTATCTTCTGAAATCTGTAATAAGGCTTAACTGACCTAAAGGTTCGAATCCGCCAAATACCTCTCGTTACTCAAACCCATCAAAATCCAAACCTGAAAGGCCCTGCCTTATCCAATTCTCTCACCAACATCTCGGTCAATTCTTCGATCACTTTAGCGTTGATTATCCGTTTTATAATTTTACTTAATCTCTGCTCATTTAAATCGATACTTTATATCACCGCTATATGTTCAGTATTACATTCTTACGAAGTAAGAGGAAGGAAGTAAGCAGGTCACCTATTTCCAGATTTTTTAGTCCTACATTCTCCAGTCAACTCGTGTGTGTGTGTGTGTGTGTGTGTGTGAACAGCGCAGCTCATAAACGATGTCATACGAAAGTAAAATTACGTATTTAAGGTAGGTATATTCCCGGGATGTTATAGCTTTTTCATTAAAATCGACTAATTATCCATTTTACACGTGCTTGCAATTTTCTCGTAAACGACTCTAACGATTTCGATAAAGCTTGCCTTATATCTTCTTCTTAACGTCCTTTAACTTTTTTATTATGTAGTATATCAAAGAGAAAATATAGGGTAAAAATTTATACGGAAATGAACATTTTATTTATTTTAATACTCAAAAAGGATGCATTTTATGGTAAATTATGTATAAAATCCTATGAAACGTAATTAAAGCATCTGAACAACAAAAAAGGTATCATGGACATCAGACCGGTATTAGTAAAGATACAGTGTATGTTATAAGGACTACAAGACTATATTTGACATCTGAATGGAGACGGATGCGACCATACCTCCTCGCACAAACCTGTTGTTAAGAATACGCTCTGTAATTATGTTATGTATGTTTATAAAAGTCAAAATTAACTAATTTCTACTTTTATATTATTTAATGGAAACAAAATGTTTCCATGGAAACTAAACTGAAACTTTTAAAATATAGTTTCAGCTTGACAAACCAAAAATATATAATGTACAGAATTGGCATACTAGAATTGTTTAAAAAACTAATTTATTGTGCTTATGTGAGTGAAGACTTGAAGAAGTGCATTCTGCTGAGTTTATTTCAATTAGTGTTTATGTGAACTCTATTAAATTAGGGATTGATAAATTATTTGCCACTTCTATAATTTTGTTTTATTGAAAACTAGTTTTGAATGTTATACATTCATCTTCAGTTCAAGGTTTAAGTGGATTATATCAAACAGAAAAGTTTGTACTGGTTTCTTCTCGCACTGAACTAACAGTGCTGAACTTATAACTAACAGTGCGAGATGAAATCAATAATAAAAGGAAATTAGAAAATAAGAAAAATTAAATACAATTTTGTGAAATAAGTGACACAAAATTATTGTATTTAATTTTTCTCAATGCACTACATCACTATTCATATTCGTATTTACCAGTAGTGCCCCAATTAAGTGTAAAAATGGTTTCAAGTTCTTGGGTTTGCCTGGTTCCAATATGTTTTTGGCGTCTCCTTTAAGATTTTTAAGAATGGATTGAGCTCTTTTTTGAAATTGGTCGCCTCATATGCTCTGTAATTTCTATATAACCGAAATTTTCGCCGAACTGCTACAGACAACACAGTTTGTTTTATCCGTATTTATTCCAAGAATTAATTCTTCAGGTCTTGTTATTCACCTACTAGAATATTAGTTGGATAAGTCCCTTTTTCAAATAGGTGTTTCAGATTTACAGATACATATAATGACGTGGGATAGTTCAGTGGGTAAAGCACTGATCTAAATCCCAATTTCGGGTTCGGGTCTATATACCGGTATGTAGTTATTTTTTTTTTTTTAACGATGGAAAACTTCACTTAGTTGGGAAACTTAGGTCCGTACCTATCCGTGCTTGGGATTTTCACCTTCTCAAACCATCTTTCTTCACATGTTTCCCACCCTTCACGGGACTACCGTCAGACCTTACATCATGGAGGGGCTTTGGGTTTGTGCGGCCTCATTGTGTAAGGCTCGCTTTTCCTTCTCTTTCTGCCTCATTGCCTTGCCTGTCTGTGTTGATAGATGTCGACCCGCCATCCAGAATTCTTGGGAGGGTGATATCAGACTGACTATTTTATTGGTAGTCGGTTCTGATCCTCAGACTTGCCTGAATTCTTCTTTATCTTTCTGAAAATTTGTGCGTGTGTGACGTTGTATTTCTTTATTTCTAACTAATATAGAACTTTTGGGATATGCTTTGGGAAATGTTACTTCCGAATCTTTAATACGGTAAGAATTTTGAGAAAGTATATATCTTTTTATAACAATAGTCTGAATAATTCGCCATTTTATAAATTCTGTTATTTTTTTTCTGTTATTCAGATTCAACTTGTAAAAACTTTTAAATAAAAATGAAATCGTTGCGAACATAGTATAGGAATAGAAAGTTTGAACTCATTATTAGAAGGCAAAACGATTATTTTCTTGAATAAAATTGGGATTAAAATAAAAAAAATTACACAACTTGGAGGCTTTCATCCAAATTCCCAACTAAGCCTGCTCAAAAGGAAAGGAAAATATAGAGGAGCCAAAGAAAAAAACAAAAATGAATAAAAAAGAAGGACCCAAACACTGAAAAAGAGGCCATAATAGGCTGGCAAAGCGGGCATTATAAGAAACAGCGGAAGGGGGAAAGGGCTAAATTAGTCTTTGTGGTACTCCTTCCGGAAACGGGCAGAATAAATCTCGGACACTTGTTGTTCTCTGGCTAAGTAGCCCATTGCCCAAGACAGCGCTAAAAACACAAAGCTGTCTTGCGTGCTCAACTGGCGCTAATCCTTTGTCGACAAATGTATAATTTTCAAATTGGATGGATAATAATCTTTGAGAGTTTAAAAGACAACGATTGGTTTTTATGTGAATAGGTCTTTCCGTCCATTTAGTTGCTCTTTTTTAAAAAAAAATAATAATAATCGAAATAACCTCTCTTCAAATTAGTGTCTTTAAAAGGTGGTATTTTTAATTTTTTTTTTTTCAAAATCAGGACTTTTTAAAGATATTTGTCAAAGATTTATAAGAGAAAATAAGAAGTAAAAAATCCAATTATAGAAAGGTTTTTTTTTTGCAGTAGATTTTTGAACTGATCTCTTCTAAAAAATAAACTGACACCTGTCACTTAATATTGGATATTTTGTAGCAGTGTCCTTGATCGTTTAAAACTTTTTAAATCCGGATAAGAACAATCATCAGACTTGTTTTAACGCATTATTAGTTTAAAAAAGAAAAGAAAACCCCCCGGTTCCACTTAAACCCATAAGGATCTTTGGCTCGGTATTTCCAAGGGTGAAGTGAGTCTGGCCCACCATCATCCACCGATATCTGAATTTCCTGAAGTAGGGAAGATGATGCAATCTTCGAAAACTAGTAACCAAATTAAGGTTCACTTTTTGAGCTTCCGATTTATAATTTAATAGGCCTGCAAGGAAGTCATGTGTTGGCCACATCAGATATTTGTATTAGGTGTTTAACGTCCTAAAAAAAATGGCTACGGTATTTGTTAAGATAGAAGATATTCTATATGTTGACCAACGTTCAGTTTTATTAATTTTATTTTTATTCCCATAAATCTTCTTAATTTTATTCCCATATTTCCCATTGAAATTACTTGGGTTGAGTATGCACCAGGAGGATCTACACACCCCAGAGTCGATTTTCGGATGATATTACAATTTATTACTGGATGAATAAAGTTTTTTAGAAACTATTGATTTTTAAACGTAAGAAGATAGAAGAAGGGATCGGGTAAAACGGATTTAGACTCTTCATCCTGACAGTAAAGACATGTGAGTAATAATATACATTACTATTTTAATAAGAAATGGAAGTTAGGAATTTTGCAGTTCACACACTCATGTATAAAGTAAATAAGTATCATGCCGCTGAGAAACAAATGGATTTGGCTCGTATTGGATTTTTCCGCACAACGGAACGTAACATAGGAGGAACCTACTCCGTGACGTGCCTCTCATTTTCTGCCATATTTTCCCTTCAGAACAGAAAATTAAATATCGTGATATGATTAAGGTTCAGCATGAAATGTGGACTGCTCGACTGGTAGGCCGAAGCGTAAATTAACGTATGTTGAGATTCATGTGCAGACATACATCATTAATTGTACATGAGTATTTAAATTATTATGTTACGCTACTATTTAATTGTCGAAATGATTCTTCCAAAACATGACCACTCAGTCCAGTTTATACAATATTTTCTCCGAATTCAGTATGAATCGAAGAGATTATTTTTAGACCATAGATACTGGTCATGTTGACGTAACGAGGAAATTTCATTATCCTGCTGAAACATTTCCCGATTAAATCAGTTGTAAATATAGGTTTATCAGATATTTCAGATTAAACTCGTGGCTAGAATTCTCAGGCTCTGTTTAAACAAAAACATGGTATAAATAGACTGATATCAGCACGAGATAGGTTGCCGAAAAACTAATAAATGAATCTAATTACGGACGGGTAATTGGTGCAATTAGATTGGAGTTTAGGGGTCGATCTAATGCGCCCGACCTTTGAAGGCGTTACAGGCTACTGAATTGCTAAGATTATTGGCGTAATTAATTGGTGTTAATGTCACTGAATAGCAGTTCAGCTCTAATCTAAATTCCAAACGGGCTATATCAGTTAAGATGGCCACTGAAGATCATTCTGCTCCAACCGCTCCTCGCCAAATGGAATGTGAATGTCAAATTCTCTGTGGATTTTTGGAGTGATGCGGAGCGGCTGGAATTCTCCATCATGGGGCTCCAAAATCCAATCACTCCAACCGACCATGAGTGTGGATAACTGGTGGAGGGAAACCACCGATTGAACAGTATCACACAGTTTTTGGGCAGTGCTATAATATTTATAATATAAATAAAAATTGTTGGCCAGTAAAAGCAGTATAGTTAAATTTATGATATCGCTAGTATAAAATGTGTTACAAAAATCTGGATGTGTATAACACAATTTTGTTTATTTTTTTTAATATTATTAAAAATATTTTAATATAATATAATAATATTATATTATTATAATTATATTATTATATCTTATTATAATATAATATAATATATTTTTATACACACACAATTAAAAGGAAATTAATATTTTTAGTGGATTTATAATTAGTTTATAATGCCCGTTTTTTTTTTTTTTTTGAGTAATGATTAAATTATTTAGTGTTCTTGCTGTTGTGCAGGCACCATTTTTTCTCATTAATCTGTGTAAGTTATATTAATCTGTGCATTGAAATATTTATTGACTGTAAACATTATAAAATACGTGGTTACCAATAGTTGGTTACCAGTTGTTGGTGACTCTTTTTTTCCGTTATATTGAAATATGTTGGTAAAAAATTATCATTTAGGTATTGTGGGCAGGAAAGTTGGTAATTCCACCCTTCTGATTATTAATTTAATTTTCATAATATTCCGAGATAATGTTTCTTATTAATGCATGGAATTTTACTTGTTTCTGAGTATTTATTTTACATGTCGGTAAAAAATGGAAAATGGAGTGGAGTGTTCGTTGAAATCGTTTTTATTCCATGCGCCCTATGATGATTCCATTTGGAGTGATCGTTAGTAGCCTTTTAGGTTTCACAATCGAAGGAAGAAGAATCTTAACTGAACTTGACCTTAGATTATTTATTATACCAAAGGTACCAGATAAGTTTTAACAGTATTTAAACTAGCACGATTCTCAATATTTATCAATATCAAAATTCAATACATATTACATTAAAATCTTCGTTGAATTCCGAAGCCATATTTAACAACAAATACCTCTTCTAAATTCATGAAAACATTGACTCACTAGTAAATACATTAACAAAATCACATTATACTACCTATTTTTCATCTTACAGATACTTAATGCTTACGGTAAACAAATCGCATGCTGTTATGGACCATGGCTTCCATAGTGCAGCGGTAGTCTACTCATAGCTCCACAACCGGTCCCTTTGGGACCAATTTGGCAGTGTCCTTCCCTCCGACTCACTAAGGTTTTACGGATAGTGACAAATCGGACTAGATTATGTATTATGTCGATTTGGGATCAGCAGGCGCACGAGGGCCCATATTTCTTTTTTTTGGAAGTAGGTCGCCCTTAGACCGAACCTCCGGGCGGTTATTTAACCTCCTGGAAGACCACTACGCGATTATGATACAATCCGCCTATGCCCGGTCAATGCGAGCTGCCTCCATTAGACTGACGGACCTCGTATACCCGAGGGAGGATAATCACCTGAAGAACCTCGGGGTGCGTGGATTGCTCCTATAGCATCGGTCACACGATTCGGACGGGCATAACTTCTTTGATCGCCAATTGCAAGTGTATAAGCCCGCTTTGCCACCCTGACCCATTATATATATATATATATATATATATATATATATATATATATATATATATATATATATGGGAGCGGGGTAGCTCAGTGGGTTAGGCACTGCGCTACTAATCTCAAGGTCCTGGGTTCGAGACCGGCTGAGGCAGATAATTATTTATTCTGTATTCAGTCGCAGATCGACCCTGTGGGATCAGGGGACCCTCCTGGGGCTCACCCAGCCTCTATAAAGTGGGTACCCTTAATTGGGGGAAAAACCTGGCGGTTGAGCGTGATCCCGGCCAAATCACCTCCTTACACAACCGTTGGCTTTGAAACAGTACGGTCCTTACCCAAGTACTGAGCCCAAGACCCTTCACGGTTTGTAGTGGTACAGGTTTTTTTTTATATATATATACTGGTACTGATACTGGTATTAGTGGGGGGAACTAATCCGGCAAGTGGGCCTTATGGTCCTTTTTGCCAACTCCTGACATCTACTTTTACGTCACCGCCGCGTACTAACCAGAGTGGGAGTGTCATGATTCATTTCGCGAGATCGCCACGAAATAAATATTAACCGACCCAGGTGGGAATTGAACCCACAACGTTCCGAACCGGGCACTTTGAGACCCTCGCGTACTCGGCCGTCACGTCCTCATTATGTATATAACAACCGTACCGGGTATGTCCAGAAAAAGATGGCGTTAACGTCAATTTCATTTCTTAGTTCTTATTTAGTTATTTTAATTTGAAAACTTAAAGTCGGGGTAAGTTTAAAGTAAGTAAGTACTACAAAACCATTATTTGTGACCCAGCAATAGTAAATTTTGGAGTTATAAAAATTTTTAAATGTAATAATTAAGTTTTATAGCAATTTCAAGGTTCTGTTGAATTAGATGCAATAATAGCACTATTTTTCGGCTGTTAAAAGTTTATTGTAAATTAATGTTTGAATCCCCAAAATGGTCCCATTTATGTTTTCAACGATTAGTAATACTCGTAATTTGGTAAGTTAAGAGTATTTAGAAATGTTGGATGATAGGGACATTCCACCACCACTTTAATGATTTCGTGCAAGATTTTATATTTGTAAAAAAATTCTTCATAAAAAAAATACCCCATTCTATTTGAAATTTCAGAGTTATGTGTGTTGGAGAAGGACTGAAGAATGTTACTGGGTAAAAGATAATTCAAAGACCCATCGAGTTTCATCCCGTTATTCCAAATACTCTGGACTCTACAGGGGATGATCTTTGTACCGCTGAGACACCCTGTATAAATGATAAAAGCCCTGGAGGTGTTTCGCGGGTAACCAACTAGCATTATTCAAATTTACATTATTTATTTATTTCATTCATTACATTCATGCATTTTTAAAAATTGTTTTATATTTCCAACTTCTACGTAGTTCAAAACATTCGTGATGATGATCTCATACCATTAAGAAGTGTTTTAAACACATTATTACTAAACTATCTTTTAAAAGTTAGGTGTGAAAGCTTTTAACATAATTTTGCTTGAAGGACTTTTAATTAATTTCAATTCTGAACACGTTAAGAGAATTAGTTGTTACTGTTTGAAACGAGGAAGTTTACCATTTTAGGTTACACCTAGGTGGGTGGATATTAGCTGCTAGATTGTAGCTGAAGAGAGCTTTCCGGGAAGATAGCTGATAAGGCCACAGAGAGGCGAGTCGATAATGCTTCCATGTAAGTTCCGGCCACCTTTGACACCTTGGGGATCCTCCAAATTGATACCACTTCAATTAGCCAGAATTGTGTTATTATTGGGCTGATTCGTTGAGAACTATCGTATTCTGTAACATTTCTGTTTTAAGTTATTGTATTACTAGCAGGGGGAAAAATGAGGCCACTGCACTAGCCCTTTAAAGTAACCATATTTCGGTTCAAATATTAAATATTAACTACAAAGTTAATCGATTCTACAAATAACCTGTACAAAAAAGGAAACAGTTATCTTCAGAAATTATACAGTAAAATGAAGTTATTAGTAACATATTAAACTATAGCCATAACATATTAAAATCATTAATGAATGAAAAACTAAACTGTGGCAGGGTGTCCAGCAGACTTGAATCCCTTGAAGATCGCGAATTATGCTTGAAAAACAACCGGCCATCGAGAATTTTTAGTTTGTAGTCTAATAATTCCATTTTTCATTCAGTACTAAGCAACAAGTGTAGAATATATTGAGAAGGTTGATGTAGTTTTTCTTCTTACCATCTCTAATTTTATGAAAGCTAGAAAATGCCTCCTTCCACTATCTTCGCTCATCAGTCCCTCTCACTCAAACATGTACTCATTCTCTGTGTATCTCACTTTACCGTCTACTCATGTTCTACCTTTCGCTAAGTGAACTAGGGATGTTATCGATAGGTAAAATAATGTATTAGCTCGAGACAGTTCCGAGTTCCAATTTCAACCGATTTATACTCGTCTTCTATTGAAGTGTTCTCCGGTTAGCACCTCGGCCTCAAGTGTGACATCCTTGTGGAGTGACAAGGACAAGCGGTTGCCAGGATTCATTTTATTCCTATAATTATAAGTTTATGAATGATGTGGTGAAAGTTAGTGTGATATATCAATTTTATATATTTACTCTTAAAATTGTTTTTTCTAGTTGTTTTTATATTTGGTGATGCTTTGAGCCTTCAGGGTAAGAGGTTAAGTAACAATTTTTCATTATCCAACAAGGATACAACCTTTATAATTATTCAAATTCATTCTGAAGTCTGAATTTGATTTGATCATAAGCCGACCAAATACACCATTTTATGGTTCCAATTTTATTTTTAATTTCTTCCAATAAATTGTCTTTAGGCCTCTTGAATTTTGCAGTTCATGGTCTTAAAATCCTTAAATTATGTTTGATTTTTTTCATGCTATATCGCTGTGTGGTCTTGGATTTAAGGAGTTGACAGGGGAAAGCTGGATGAGCAAATCGAAATAAATAGAGCCTTGTTGGGTCTAAATGGTCGGAAAATATAGAAACCTAGAATGTATTGCCGTCTGAAAACGGGATAAAGTCACCTTAACTCGGCATACCACCAACTACAGACATGGGAACGCCTGATAAAGGTGTAATTAATTGTTATCGATATATTTAAATAATTATCTATTATTTCATTTAATTTTAATCTACTGTTGTTTTATTAATTGTCTCGATGTTATTCAGTCAGTAGCGGTTGTTTGTAGTATTTTAACGCAACTGTTAACAATTTATGAAGGTTTTGCTGCAAAAAGGAGATAGCTCCGTTCAGGGAAGTTTGGACGTGGAATTTAGATTTTGAGGGAAAAAAAAAATTCTTTCTGCATAAAAGTACAGTGAGTGTAGTATGAAAATATAAATGGTGAATTTATCAACTAAGTGATAAAACAACCAATAATATTTTGTAAGTGTAAGGACACATACCTACTATTTTAAGCAGGATATAACAAAATATATTACTCAATCCACTCTTGTTCTTTGTGCAATACATTCTTACTTACCAGAGTTTCTATAATACCAGACTACTTTAAGCTTGTAATCTCAAAAGTTAATGGGTTCGTCGCCAACTTATTACCACCAACCAGAGCCCTATTTCATAACAAAGTACAAAAGTACAAGTACAAATGGGAAAAGTGCAATTGGAAAGGTTTGTTTTTAGAGTTTACAGGAATTATCGTCATTAGATAATAATTATTTATTTTATTTTTTAATTTTTTGTTTTTGAATATTACTATTTTAAATTTTATCGTGTAACATCTCACAGTGTAAGTCATTGGCCTACTTGTAGTTTATTTTAAAGGAATACCCTGCTTCATAATGAAGTACAAAAGTACAAGTAGACTTATGATTTACTACGCCTATGACTTACATACACTCTGAGATGTTACACGATAAGATTTAAAATAGTTATATTTAATAGTTAATAGTAAATTAAAAAAGAGAATAAAATTATTATTATCTAATGACAAAAGTAACCTGTAACCTCTAAAAATGAACCTTTCCACTTGTACTTTTCCCACTTGTACTTGTACTTTTCTACTTTATTATGAAATAGGGCCAATGTCTCAGTACAAGCTAATATATTTCTTCTGGTTGCGCTCTCGTTTTGGCATCGATACAAGGAACTTCATTAGCGGGACCACAAATCTGAGCTGTTTCCTACAACCTTTAAGTCTCTTTTTCTAGCGATGTCACAGCTTGTTTCTGCTAAGTTACTCCCTTGGCCTGCATTCAACTGAGTCCGGACATTATCCTTACTCAGGAATACCCGCACCCTGGACCCGACCCAAGGATTGATATACGACCAGTAAATAAGGATTCAGCCTTTGCTACACTTACATTCGATATCAGCATCTTCTGTAATTTACAGTTCCTGGCTGCCGTCTTAGTTGTAACATTCCTTGAGGCTGATGCGGTGGAAGTCGTTTGTCAGGGAGTCAGGGTATTTAGTAACGGGATGTCGGAACATCCTATTTCAGATAAATTATTTAAGTTGTCATACTTAACATATTTATATATTTTATACATATTCTGAAATAGTTCGTGGTTGAAGGATGACGGTCCATACCATAGGCCAGATAATTGTATTTTTTGTTTTTTTTAATACGCCTTTAAGTTTTATTTTTATTTCGTCCCTGGTTTTAGTTAAAACTTTTAATTCCATTCGCCTCTAAGTAGAAATACATTTTTTACAATCCTTATCAGACAGAATCAATGATGCTTAAATTCATTAGGTTGCTACGAACAGAACATGCGAATCTAACTAGGTATACATACTTATACATTTTTTTTTTTCATGTTGGCACTATAGACCATGGAGATCTTTGGCCACGTGTTGTGGTCTTCTTACGGATATTTTATCGCTATATCAGAGACAACCTGCAGGAGGTCAACCAACATCACTTTACTACTATCAATGATGCAGCGACAGGCTACCTATTGTTCCATAACCAGTTCCTTTAGTTCCAATTCGGCAGTGTCCTTTCCACCGATTCAGTCGGGTTCAATCACGGTGACAAGTCGATCTAGACCCACGATTCATGGTCGTTCGGGGTCAGCAGGCGCTCGAGGATTTAAATTTGTTTTCCCGAAGCAGCCAGTCCATGGACCGAAACTCCGGACGACTATTTGACATCCTGGAAGACCACGACGTACTTCACGATCAAGTACACATGATAGGGTCACCACTCCTACGACCAGACGTAGCCATTAGGATGACGAGCCTCACATACTTGAGGGAGGTGGGATAATCGCCTGGACAATCTTGGGCTGTCACACATCCAAGTGATAATCACGCTCGACGTTGTTTAACTATATATATATATATATATATATATATATATATATATATATATATATATATATATATATATATATATAAAATGCTTGTTGATTTGTTAACATTTAGAGTTTCTTTGTTGTATTTATTTTTTCATTATGATTTATTGAGGTATCATAGGAAAAGTTCCTTGATTGAAAAAAAATTGTTAAAGGACAGAAAATCTAAGAAAAGTATTACGTAATTGACCTAATGCAAGGATAAACTTTTGGTACTTTTTAAATTTTGATGTTAATAATAGTTTATTAGTAAATGTTTGAATGTTACTTGATGTACAAAATTGTCAAACTTTTGTAAGATCGTTATTGTTTTTCAGAACGTAGAAAAGGCATTAATAATTATTTGCTAATAATCGAAACAGTGGTCGAAACGTCATAAGAATAAAGATTTGTTATTATCACATATTTTTATTTAATTTTTTTAGACTGCCTGGTGACTATTTATTTTTTTTTATTTCCATAATTACTTTTTTTTTATTTCCATAATTTTTTTTTTGTATTATTTTTTTTTTAATTTAAAAAACTAGTATGCATGGTAGGTATAGGCTAAACTAGGTCTAGGAAGAAAACATGTCTCTTCCTAATAGCATCGTTAGAGGGATGTGACCTGACTTGAGTTTCCTAACTGGTTCTTGGGTTGAATTAACCCTTTGGCAGGTAATAGGTCGTGGGGGTTAAATGGTTGAGGACTGCTGATTCTACTATGATTGTAACCCGTGAAATTACCTGATGCAACAAATGTTTATTGCCTTCAGACATTGGCATTCCAGGAGTCCTGACTATTAGTTGATGTCTTAGTAAGATTTAGATGATTCATAGAGGCTCTTCAGCGAGATAATACCAGTGAGTAATGGGGACAGTCTACTGTATTATACCTCTGCTGCTTGTGTAGGCCCAACTTATCTTATTTAATCCTCGCCCGAGGAATTAACAGTTTAAAGCTATCCGAAATAAGTGTTATTTAAATTCAGATTGATTCTTAAAATAATGTGTTAATTCGTTAGATTTTAGTTTTGCATTGTACATTATTTTTAGGGATAGGCGCCTGCATTCCTCAGGGAAAAGTTTGAACAGATAAAAAAGATATATACAAATTCTTTTTTTTTTTCAATATTTGTATTATGCTTTATTGATCGAAAGCCTTATTATATTAAAACTTTAGAAATATTGTAGAATCGTTTCACCAACATCTGCATTGAATAACGTCTTAAGATTACTATACTAATTGAATTGTATGTGTTAAATATTATGAGCCATAATACGCTTCTGAGTAAAATTAAACTATTGCTATGTTTTTGGCAAACTGCTTTTCTAAGGCAGGTGGGGGTTCCCGAAACCACATTTACACAATTTAATGATCTAATTTAATCTCTATTTGCATCGGTTCCAGAAGGGAGCCGATCAATCAAACTATATTTTAACATAAAAGGCTAGAGACCGCAGACCCCCCCTGCTATGGTCAATAGCTGGGGATATTATAAATACCATTGGATTTCCTTTCCAAGGGTGTCGTGTTCACCATTTCACTTAATTAACTAGATGATGACATGCAGGGTAAATAGAATGGTAAGTTTTGTTACAGATCTTACTTTATTTACGTTACGTTATTAATTAATCTATTGGCTTAATAATTTCTAATCTAAATTACTGTCATTGTAAAAATCTACAGATTGTAACATATGTATTTGAGAATACTGGGAGAACTCTTGCTTATTTAATATATTATCCGGATGCCACATAATTTTATACATTGATGTACACAATGAATCAAAGGACAAGCACTTATCTTATTGTTGCCCTATGGTCTAGGTCTCTCTCTTCTGTCTCGATGTGCTGTTCAGCTGTACCCTCTGCGAACCTCCGTCTTCTGTCTTCTCTCAAGAACTCTCCTCTTCAACTCTTTCCCCAGAGCTACCTCCTTCAAACTTCTCCTCAGAACTACCCACTTCCAACTTCTCACCAGAACTCTCCACTTCAAACTTCTCACAAAAACTCTTTAGAACTCCTCTTTCCTCCGTCTCTTATATTCTTTCCCCTACTTCTTCTTGAAAAGATGATTTTTTTTCCCACTCTCCTTTTGGGACATCTTATTGGTTGAAGCTATAAGACTATTTAAAAAAGGACTTGTAACCTTGGAAGGCAGATTTTATTACACCATGTCGACCTGGCACATCTCTAGTTTTATGGTGCTCTTACTTTCGCTTATCTTAAGCGGCCTATTGGCGGTCTTGAACTGCACCCCCTTCCTCCCCCAGGTAGAGCGCCCGACTTTGTAAATATTCCTTTGTCCAAAAAGGAAACTGGTTAATATTGATATTGCTGGACCGAGTGGCATCTCTTTAATTTATTCCTTATTTAATTACTATTATGAATCTTAATTATTTCCTTCAATCCCAGTATCCTCAATACATAACACTATTTAGAATTTTAATGTATTGAATAGAATAGAATTTAAAATAATAACAATTTTGTATTTTCTTAATTATTTAAGGCAGATGAAATATGGAGGATTGTAAAAAACATTTTTTATAGATCTAGTTTTATAATATAAATATTTTACCGTCTCCAGAGTCTAATAAATGTTTTATTTTTATTTCATACGCTGGTAATTATTACACTATTTATTACTCTGTTATTTAAGATATCATTGTTTGTTATTTAAGGCTTAGGCCCATTGTCCACAAAAAAATTACAGAATTCTAGTCATTAAAAATTTCTGGTATTTTAATTAAGAAACGTCATCCCCCATCAAAACTTTTTTAGGTAAAGAAAATATATCTATATATAAATTCGAAATTTAGCATTTTCACTAACTTAATCCTGATATTATACTCACACGAAATTCCTTACCGCTTGGGAGCAGAGCTCCAATACAAAATTGTTTGCTGTTTCTTTTGCTAAAATTGGCCCAGTAAGGATTTTTAACCATTTTATTATCTTTCAAATGAGCAGCTATATCCGGAGGATAAAACGTTTTAAGGTTATTCGAATAAACAAAAATTAAACGGGTTTTCATTGGAAAATGCACGCTATACTTTATAATCATAGGTAAAAAGTGCAATACACAGTATCTTTGCTAATATTGGTCCGAATGCGATGATTCTCGTTTTGTAAGAAATTTAATTTCCTTCTAAATGAACCACAAAATGCATATTTACTTCTTGAGTTATGAGCATATAAAAGTTTGTTTTCGTCATCATTTTTTTCCTGATTTTTATCGTGAATGAACTAGATTTAGATTGATACCGAATGTTTACTTTATTTAACCGTTCTTAAGTGAGTAAAATTATAGTTTTCTGGCAAATTAAAAGTATTAAAAATTTACGGGCGAATTATTCTCGTATGCTTTTATTTTGCATGTTTGTTTTTACAATAGATACAACTAAACGATAATATTTTATTGTTTTATTTCATATAAATAATAATGTATTTATTTATTAATACATGAATTAATACTTATAAGTTGCATATATTAATTAATATTAATAAAGTGCATACATTATTTAATACTAATGAACTATATACATTAATTAATACTAATAAATTACATGCATTAATTAATACAAATAAATTACATACGTTAATTGATACTAATAAATAGCATACATTATTCAATACTGATCAATTACGTACATTAAGTAATAATAATAAGTAATAATTTATTTCAAGTTCTAATAATAATCCAGAAGTGATGATATATTGTGGCTGTTCCATTTGTTCCACTCGGCTGAAATGTAGACTATTCCTTAGGAAATAGTTCAGAAAAAACATTGGCTATCATCAATTTTTCGTTCTAGAACGAAATAAAAACTATTGGATGAAATAAATAAGACAATTCTGAATGTTGTTATTTTTTTAACTGATCACAAAAAGGTGTCATGAAAAAGAAAATATACAATAGGAAGCTATAAAATGACAAAATAAATACAAGCCTCTGACCCTGATAGAATGTTATGGCCATGTAAAATGGCCCCCTTTGTAAGGAAAACAATAAATGCCATTAAAAAAAGGAGATAAAAAATTACCTTCAGTATTGCATAAGAAATTTTAATAGCTTCGGCTATAAAGGTTATTTACCTGCTTTTTATCATTCCTAAAAAGTTTTCTTTGTTAACTTAGAAAAATCATCGGGGAAGTTTATCCTGATTCTGATTTCCTCTTAGAATAATGCACAGAACATTGTCTCAAAGCGTTCAGCTGTTATCATTTAACTTTAATCAGCGTTCATACCGGGCGTTCCAAACAAAGGCGAGCCGGAGGGGGTAGGCCAGGTTGTTTGGACGGCGAACAATTGTGCAATTTTACGCAATCTTGTGCAATTTCGAATTCGCGCTACCAGGGTCCATTACATGTCGTTACATCAAAGAAAAGTTTTCATTTGTGCGCGCTGTATTTGAAAAGGACTTTGAATTCACACATGCACTTTTAAAATTTATTTTAATTTTAAGTTTTTGTGTTCTAATAGATGAGCTTTAAAATGATATTAAAAGAAAATAAGTTTAATATTTTTTTCCATCAAATGATTTTAAATATTACAAAAGAAAATGAGTTTCTTTACTTTGTCCTAAAATCATTGGAAAAGTTTATCCTGATTCTGATTTTTCCTTCCTAATAATAACCCTAATAATGTACAGAACATTGTTTCAAAAGATACAGCTGTATCATTTAACATTAAAAAAAAACTCTGTTATTAATATAAATAAAGAATAATAATTAGGGCTCAGGTTTTTATTTAAATAAATATTTTACTATTTTTGAGCCTAAATAATATTTGGTTTGTCTGGGAAAATAAACAAATGATTTCTCATTTATTCTAAATATAATTAAATCTTTTCTAATTCTCTTCCTAAAAACATAATATACGAAGAAGACGAAAATATAAATGGAAAAACAAATTTTGCCAGTGAAAACCAATACTTTACTGAACTCTGTAGTTCAGTTAATTGGGGAACAGAAAGGGATCTAGGAGGAAAGTTTTAGAGAAGTTTTGTAAAATTTGCTCATTTGTGTTTTTTGGGGTTCTGATTAGGAACTTTAACTTTTTTACCTCTAATTTTTCTTGAAATATAAAAAAAAAAAATCGCAAAAACTCTCACAAAATTAATCTTTTTTCGTTTTTTCTCCCATCAGCGTATACTAGTTTAAATTCGAGTTTAGGTGCATCCACTCTTAGTCTAATGAGATCACATCAATTTGGAGAATTTCTGAAAATGCTGATTTCGAATTTCAACTTTGTTACCTAGAATGTTTTCCAGAAGTAATTCGACCATTAAGAGAATATATTTATTTGCAGTGTGATAATGATTTAATTTAAACTTGGTTTATTGTAAATTGTATCATGTATGGGGCTTTTTATATTAAAAAACTAAATATATAGTATATAGTATAGTATAGTTAATATATTGCGTTTTTCATAAATATTCTATCTTTTTTATTAAATGTTATATTTAAATATTTGTCATTTTTAAAATAATAAAGATTCGGGCCATAATAATAATAATAATAAAATGAAACTTAATTACTACTTACTTCGATTTAGGACAGAAGGAAATTATTAATATTTAAGAGATAGATGGACAAAGAAACGAGAGATTTAGAACTAGAAAGAGAGGGAACAATGCGGTGAAGGGGTGGACTAAAGGTCTATCCAGCAAGAATTGTATCCTTCATGTTCTACAGTTAATAAAGGGTTTGTCAAAGGCGACATTTGTATAGAAAGAGAAATAAAGATTCCAGAAGAGTGGGAGCTTGTATTGCGGGCGTGAATTTCGGATTTGAACGGACTTAGAAGACACAATGAAAGCGATGGAGTTAGATAAAACCTATATAAAAAATATCTCAATAACCTTAGGGAACGATTGTCGTCGGACTGATAAAGAAATTTCTTTTCCTACCAGTATAAATTTATTCGAACAAATGTAATGATCATACAGCAAATAATAAAACAAATCTTTTTTTAGTTATTTTTAATTATTTATTTGTTTTTTTATTTATTATTATTTTAAAAAAAAATTATTATAGTGATGAGGCGCTAATGAGGTAGATGTTTTGCGCCTTTAAGCATCAAAACAACCAACCAATCTAGAAAGCTTATTTTTTCTTTTTATTCAATTTTCAAGTCCTCACTTTTCAAATTTTATTTTTTATTTGGCATTGTGAGGTCTACAACTTTATTAATGATTATAAACAAAGGAAAATATATTAATATCTATACACATTTAAGACACATTTTTTAAGCATAGTTTGCGTATCACTTTCTATTATATAGTACTGAATGATTAATAGGTCTAAGACTGGAATAGAAACTGGGATAAACTTATAGCTTATTAATTACGAATAAAAGGAAATCGTGTTTTAGCCAGAACAACACCCACATAGCGGAGACGAGTTTACTAAGGATTAGAAAACAAAGGTTGAATTACAAAGGCAATGAAGCGGGAAACATTGAACTCCCAACTAACTCCAGAACAGTGAAGCAATAAACAGACGAGCCAAAGTGGGCGACCTATATCCTAACAAACAAGGCTTAACATAGCTCAAGCATTTTATAAATTATAGTGTAATAGATCGAACAACTGAACATATTTATATTATTATGAAACAGTGAACTGGTTTCCTTGGATTTAAAATTAAAATTGTAATTTCCTCAACCACGCCCTATTCACTACAGGCCCACTCCACAAGTGGTGATTAAAAAAAAAAAAAACCTAAACGATAGGAGATAATTTAGCACCAAGCTTTTTTCATTTATGGGACAAATGTATCAGGTTACATCAGATTCCAAAGTGCTGATGACCCCTGATGATAACAGAATCACTGAGGTACGTAACACACGCAGTGACAGATCTCGTTCTGAGTGCCTGAGCCTTTTAACAGGTGTACGAACAGGCAGACTTACCACTTGTATGGGTGGAAATTTTAGAGTGAATAATATTTTTGTATTTAAACGAATTCGTAAATATAAAAAAAAAAACTTAATTAAATAGTTTTAAAATATTAAATTTTAAAATTATCTCTACTTAGTTTTTAATTATATAGAAAAGACTTATAAAATATCGGAGATAGGGCGGTTGGAGAGATAGGCATTATCTGCTGTACTTGTGGGCTGCAGTTCGACAAATCTGCTATCAGGCTGATATATGAATTGGTCGATAAGAGCGAGAAAATCATGAGACTAAAAAGTAACTGGATGAGAGATCTCTTGTCACTTATCAAGCACAAGATATTGCATGACTGCATATTGTCTTTAGCATGAAATGTTTAATTCACTGATTGTTACATTATTATTTGAAAGGCATAAGTCGGACTACGAAACAAAAAAGGTAATAATACAATTTTTATAAATTCAAAAAGGAAACAAAAGAGTACATATAGATATAATTTAAAAAATGGAGCGCTTATTACTCACGCTAAAACATAATTAATTGTGGTATTTTAAACCCATTGTGACAATTTTAGGTTAGAAAGGAGGACTCATAATATGTGGAGACCCAAATTCACACTTAGGCCCGTCCTTTATGTTCTGGTCGGAGCGCTTAAGGACAGCAAATCTTAATAAACTATAAAACCTTTTGGTTTTATGTGTACACTCCTGTTTATATAACTTTTTGAGATCTGCACTCTCCTCGAATAAAAGTCGAGGTAACATCTGCTGTCCATACTTAATTTTACTTGATGCTTGCAAATATTGTCCAGTATGATGTATAATAATAAAAAACTAACTATGGAATGAGAAGATTTAGACACGGTGTTGTAGCGCCACAAAAAGAAGAACTTTTGAATGTATAAAAAATTAATCATTTTATTTAATTTTATAAAAATAGTAAGTATAATAGTTATCTACTTACGCCTTTAATGTTATTTTTTTTAAACTTATCTAAGCCTTACAAAAACAAAACATTTTTATTTTTTCACGACTTATCCATGTTCTTTTTTGAAAACCACTACTTTTTTATAATTCCATCTTTGTCCTATCTCTCTTAGTTTTTGATATATTGGCAATTGGGAAAAAAGTGCATTTTTTACAAAAATAGTCATAACTTACGTAAAAAATGACAAAATCGATCACTATACTGCTCGTTTTAATGATAAAGGGACTACCTTTTGAAAACCCCCGTCAGTTTTTAGATCCCACTATAGCTGTATCTACATCTGCCATAACAGTAAATATTTTTTTTTTCATCATCTTTTATTATCTGTTTTAACAAACTGTTATTTGAATTTGAAGTCCGTAACATCACCTCTTGAGGGTTTCTGCTTGTTCTTTCAAATGGCGTTGGAATTTTCGAGCTGCGATTATTTTGTTTAAAGTTATTAAACTTTTTATCTACTCGGAGAGTGCATACTTCAACAAGTTTTATACAGTATATAGTATACACTCAAAGCCAAAGGATTTCATTGTTTATTAGGATTTTCCGTCCTCAAGTTCTCCGACCAGAACATGAAAGACGGGCCAAAGTGTGAATTTGGGTGCCTAGATATTATGAATCAACCTTGCTAGCCGAAGATTGTCACAATAGGTACACGATCGGTTTTAAATTCAACGATTAATTATATTTTAATAATAATTTTAATGGTGTAATCTGTAATTTCATTTCTTGAAGTTTTTTCCTGTTCTTTAAAATGATGTCGAAACTTATGAGCTGCGATAACTTGTTTTAAAGTTTGGATTGCGCAAAAGCATGCGAAGGAGAGTGTATGTGTGCTTGTAAGATGGATCGTTGCTCGACCTAGGACCAACTTCAGAGGCCACTTGGTTCCCCGAAGCGTGCGTGGTAGATTAGGTGGAGTGCCAGTAGCGGCGTATAAATTTTCGGAACATAAATCACACGAGATCGCGGATATCACATCAAAATCCGCTTCGTGTTTCATCTTTACGTGTCTGAAGTACCTATTGAGGTAAAGTTAACAAAGTTGCATTTAAAATTGGATATGATATTATAAAAACTATGCTTGTTTAGCCATAATGAAATGAGTTGACATTTGCATGATGGTATAGAAGGATCAATCTAATTAGGGGTTGATAAATTATTTGCCACTTCTATAAATTTGTAAAACATTTATGAATTATGAATTTAATTAAGACAAGAAATCAAATACATTTTGGTACTCACCAAGGTTTAAATGGATTATATCAAACAAAAAAGTTTGTACTGGTTTCTTCTCGCATTGAACTAACAATGAACGAAAGGTAGGCAGGATGTTTTTAAGTAAACTGTTTAAGGGTCAGGGTTTTTCCAGTAATGCTGGTGAGTAATTGTTTTTTCTGTTATAGATGGGAATAAATTTAAGATTGGACTATTGGAGATATTATTTGGCCATTTAAGCAAAAATCTGGATTGGATTTGAAGGATTTTATTATTTCAAGTGCTTCATATATATTTAATTTGAGGCTGTTTTCAACGTGATGCATTAATTGAACTCCTGAGTCTTTGATGAATTTATGATTATTTTCATTTAAATGAATTGCAAAGTTGGAATTATCTGTCTTATTATTATATGCACGTATATGTTCCTTTAATCTCTGATTTAGCGATCCCCCAGTTTTTCCCGTGCATTTGGCTGCACAATCATTACAATTTAGTTCGTATACTCCGCTTTTTTGGAAAGGGTCTATTTTTTCGGAGATGAGAAATATGAGGATAGGGTTTTTTCTATTTTAAATGCAGAGTTTAATCCTAGTTTTCCAATTCATTTCCGACTTTGGTGGATATAGGGTCGCAATATGGAATAAAACATAATGTTTTATAATACTGATTTATATTAATCTACTTTAATATGTATAATAATACCAACCTATATTTTGAATTGCTTATTTTTGAATTTTTTGTGTGGTTTTAGAACTGAGGATGAATGTATAACATTCGAAACTAGTTTTTGCTATGTTTTATCTAAATTAAGTTGAGCTTGATATCTATTTAGCTGCTGATACATTAGTCTATATATATAGGGATGCCATTGGGCAATCATTGAGGATGATTATCCCAAAATTAAGTAAGCTTATGAATACTTTCTTACCTTGTCCTCTAAATTGGATACCTTTCCAAGGGCCTGGTTTGTGGTTACCATTATTTAATAATTAACCAAGATAATGTTCCTACTTTTAAGTTTAATACTAATGTTAACATGGTTACTAAAGAACAACCTCCTTACTAACATTTATCTTTATTCCTCAAAATTAAAACAACAAACTACTACAATAAAAAGTTAACCATGGAATGATTCAGCCTAGACTTAGCCATTAACTGTTTTAATATAAATTTCTTATCTGTACTAATTGGTGTTGATGGTTCCTCAGCATCTCTCCCTCGGGTTCCCCTGCATGTCTTCAGTCATGGAGCCAAAGCGCATTTCTCATCTTCAGAATCCCGTTGTTCCGCCCTCAAACGAGATCAGCTAGGAAGGCTTGCGTCAGGCGAGGTCAGAGTTCAGAGCAGAAGTCCTGCATCAGCCGAGATCAGAGACGAAGTACCCTTTTTCACCTCTTTTCTTCCCTTCCCCTTTCTCTCTTGTTCTGCCTAAGAGGGGGTCGAAAACGTTGTTTATTGGCCGACTAGTTTTATAGAGGGAGGAAATTCTGGGATTTCATCGGATGGCTCCACCCCTTGTCCTGACAGCCTCTGGGTGGTCCGATATCTGCGAACCACTATCCAACTAGTATAATTTAATCATACCTTTTCCTGGCGGTCTCCACTTTTTCCTCGAGGCTAGCCGAAGCCTAAGGGGAACATTTCTTAAAATTGATTAGGTATCCCAACTTTGGCTTTGTCACAGTGTTAACTTCTCGGTAGGGTTTTTAAATTAACTTATCCCTTATCTCTGAGGATAAGAGCTGTGGTGACATCTGTCATCGCCTGTCAGTTACCCTTCTTTTTACCTGCTCGTCACTTATCATCTTTTGTTCGCTCCTGGTCTGGTATAACGATAATTGATGAATATATAACGATAATATTGTCCAATATCAATACATATTATTTTCAATAAAACAAATTTATAGAAGTGGCGAATAATTTATCAATCCCTAATAATGAAATGAGCTAAGGAATATTTCAAATGATTGAATTTGAACACCATATCTTCTTTTGAAGGTTGTGACACTAGTTTCGTACTCGTCGCTGTACTTTACTATTTCATATTCATATTTTAAAAACATTGAATGAAAAGAAAAAAATACTATGGATTAAGTGTTGAATATTAGTAAGGTATAAGTTGGATATCCTACATTGTACTGTAATAACATAACATATTTCGGTTGGTTCACAGAGGGCTTTGCCGTTCGATATAAATGCATTGGGGTTAAAACGCGATAGAAGGCTATAGCTAGTCAAAGTTTATGCCTGTCAAAGGGTGGAATCAAGATCTTATCAGGAGACAATTGTTTGCGGGCGGCTGGAATCGAGTTATCTGTTCCCGACCTCACATGAACCAACTAATATAGTTCCTCTTACCCGCCGTACAACAGAGACCGTCGAGCAACATACATGGCCGAAACTCAATTATTCTGTTTCATCTCAGACATTTTTCATTTTTTTCAGCTTTTTTCATACGCACAATACACAATACGAAAATGATAATTTTTTACAGAAATATTCATTTAATCGTTCATTTTATTCCATAGGGTCATTCAAGATTTGAAGGAATTATATATGATTCCTATATATATATATATATATATATATATATATATATATATATATATATATATATATATATATATATATACATATATACATATTTTTTAACTAAACAGGAAATGAAGTGGACATGGAAACTACTTTATACAAATTACATCAATTACAAATTATTGATTATTTACAAAACAATAAAACTCATAATTTTTTCAAATTCTTACCGCAGCTCCGTCAATATCGTTATTACATCAACATCATTTTTTATTGAAATAATTTCCAAACCATTCAATTTTTCCTGATTCATAATTGATCGCAAGTAATTCTTAATTATTTTAAATTCGGAAAAAATTCTCTCACTGTTAGCAACTGAAACAAGTGGAGCCAATTTAAGCTACAACCTTTTAGTGTATTTGGGAATAGTTCTTCTAGCTCGTGGATTTAAGTCCCCACGCGCCGGCCTTATATATATATATATATATATATATATATATATATATATATATATATATATATATATATATATATATATATATATATAAAAGCAATTCAAAATAGAGTTTTGTATACATATTAAATTAAATGTAATATAAATTAGTATTATACAACATTTATGAATTATGAATTTAATTAAGACAAGAGATCAAATACGTGTGGTACTCACCAGTGCTTAAGTAGATTATATAAAACAGAACAGGTTACATTGGTGATATAATCTGTTTGATGTAATCTACTTAAACCCTGGTGAATACCACATGTATCTGATCTCTTGTCTTAATTAAATGCGAAATTCCTAATATTTTGTAATACTAATTTATATTACTACTGTAAGTATAGTACCTAATAGGAAAAGGAGTGGCTGAGTAAAATGTTTTAGTAGTTTATATAAGAATTATAAAGAGAGAACTAACTGAAAGTAGAAGTATCCCATAAATTGAACATTTGCCGGAGAGTGGGGGTGATAAAGCTCTCCTGATATATACCTGCAATTACTGGCTACAGTGGCTCGAGTTTATTATCCTCGCTGATAGCTTTCTAGGTTTGGTCTTAAATACTCTCACTTCTGATTTCTTCATCTTTCCAATCCTGCCTTTCAGCTTTTCTTTTCTAACTTCATCTAGAGGATGATTTTATATGTGATAGACGATTATCTATTTTCATGTTGTCACGTAATCATATACAACCAATTTTGTCTGGGCAGGTTCGTTTAACTTTAATTAATGCAAAAAATATAAAATAATTTACCGAATTGAAATAAAAATAAGTAAATAAATTACCGAAATCTATTAAGCAGTCTTGGAGGGAATATTCCTAGGGTTAAAATAGGCTCTTTTAGGTTTCGTTTTCATTTCAATCTGAGTTTTCATTCTAGCGTCCGTCCGCTATAATTATGTTAGATATTTTATCCTGAAAATAGTTCAGAATAGAAGCAGCAGTGAGACAAGCTGATGCCCTGGCCTGGCTACTCTTCAGCCTCGCACAAGAAAAAGCCATTAGGAATTCAGGAATCCAGGTTGGTGGGACCCTTTTTAACAAACTTGTTCAAATTCTAGGCGATGCAGATGGTCTTGACATCATAGCCAGGTCGAAAAGGGCGCTGAAGGAAGCATTCTTTGCATTTGAGGGAGCAGCCAAGAATCTTGGCCTTACTGGCAAATTTGAAGAAGACTAAATTTATGCAAACAGGAGGGAGAGAAGAAAAAGAGGAATGCTATGAAGCTTGCCAATTCAGGTTCGAAAGCATTGATAGGTTTGTTTACATGGGGAAAGAAATCAACATAAAGAACGACATGTATGGCTCAGAGGCTTGGGATAATACAAAGGCTGATGATAAAAGACTGCTGATATTTGAGAGTACAATCATACGGAAGATCTTAGAACCTATAAAAGTAGGTGATATATGGAGAAGACAACGATAGGAGCAGAGGCAGTAACAGACAAATGTATAACCTCTTCAATAGCTCGGATGTTGTTAAGGCCAAGTAGGGGCGGCTACGATGGGCAGGAATGA
Organism: Rhaphigaster nebulosa; assembly: GCA_948150685.1. Lineage (NCBI taxonomy): Eukaryota > Metazoa > Arthropoda > Insecta > Hemiptera > Pentatomidae > Rhaphigaster > Rhaphigaster nebulosa. Next base: position 103,511,899 of record OX411311.1, read on the forward strand.
GAGATATACTGATACCCTAGAAGATTCTCATCGAGGAAATCCATGGAAAAAGAAGAGTGGGGAGGCCGAACGTGAGGTTGATGGAGGCAGGGCCGGATCTATGATTTTTCCAGAGGGGCAACCTTAATTTTGCCGCCCCTTCTTTCATCCCGCCTCCCCAATAAAAAATTAAACTGTTTTATAATTGTATTTTAGGTAATATATTTAGAAATAAATATCATATCATAGCATTAATATATTTTATTTACTGAGTTAAGGTCTAAACAAAAACAAAACAATCAAACAAACAAAAATACAAAAATAGAATATTAAAATAATGAACATGTACAAATAACAGCATTAAAATTTCATTCCTCTATGTTTTTGCTGCAAAAATGTTTATGATCTCACAATTTGTTGGAGCAGCTCGTTTATACTTAGATTTGTTAAGCTTTGTTTAGCAATCGTGCTCCACAAATAGCTGTTAAGAAGTTTCAGCTTCCTCAAACTCCTTTCTCCAGAAAAAAAAGAAACTGGGATGGTAAGAAACATTCTGAAGGCTGTAGTAAGGTCGGCAAACGCCTCTTCCAGTTTATTTTTATAAATTAAACTTATTGTGGATGATGGATTGGTATCTTCAAAGTAGACCGGGAGATGAGGCTAAAAAACGTTTCTGATTCCAAGTAATTGTTTTATCGTGTAGGCCGACAGTACTCTCACCATAGATTGGAAATATGAACATCTGCCGTCGTAGACCGGTTGCTATCAAATTTTAAAGGTCAACAAAATCATCACTTTCATCACTTTTTCAGATTTTCTGTTGAGAGTAAAATACAAATATTATGTGTGAATTCTGTAGGAAATTCAATGCTCTACCATGTTATAATGCATTCTGCACTAAATTGGACTTAGAAATAGTTATTAAGGCGAATATCTAAATGTTTACGCTTTCTTGAAATTTTGCAAATGTTTACGGCTCCGTATCTCAGGAGCTGTTTCGAATTTTAAAATATATTACAAATAAAACTTGCGGATAATTTAACGTTCTTTAAAATTGATTATAATAAAGTTTCACCCAAAATTCACTGAAAGCGAGTTATTGAGGAACATCTGAAAAAAGTCCACTTTCTCTAAAATTGTTATTTTAATATTTCTTGGTGTTTGTTGAGAGTAATTATAAATATTTTGTATTGACATTTTGCAGATTCTTACGGTTCCGTATCTCAGTCGCTATGCCATGTTTTATAAAATATTACAAATAAAACTTGTCGGAAATTTATAATTTGTTATTTTCAATTATAATTGAATTAGTTTAGCCTAAAATGCACTGACTGTGAGTTACTAAGGAAGATCTGAAAAAAATTGACGAAAATGAGGAATTCGTTGACCTATAAAATTTGATAGCAACCGATCTAGGGTGGCGGATGTTCATATTTCCAGTCTATGATGAGAGTACTTACATGGCATATATGATCAAAAATTTTCTTGGTCTCAGCTTCTGGTCTACGTTTTGTCTCTATTGCCAGCGCATACATATAAACCCAGCGCATGTGTATGAACCAGCGCATATATATTGCCAGCGCAGTTGTATGAAACCCTCAATTTCTAAAAAAAGAAATTCTCTCTTGTTAAGGTTTTCTACATTCGGCTGCTTTGGCCTTTAAGTCGACTTCCATTTATTAATTAGGACATTTGTCCTAAGTCGTTTTCCATTTATTAATTAGACTTTTGTCAGAATTGAGAGAATACAATTGGAAGATTCCATACACAAACCCGAGCGTCTTTAAATTTGAGCTTTGTTCCTTTATATTAATTAAAATTGTGCATAAACAAGTATTTAAAAGAATACAAATACAATTTCGCTCGAAATGCCCCCCTAAATTCCGTCGCCCGGCGCAAGTGCCCCCTAAATTCCGTTGCCCGGGGCTAATGCCCTCTTTGCCTCCTAGATCCGGCTCTGGATGGAGGCTATTACAGAAGATACAAGAATCCTACTCAATGTTCTTAACTGTATATATATATATATATATATATATATATATATATATATATATATATATATATATACATATATATATATATATATATATATATATATATATATATATATATATATATATATATATTATTTGTAGTTATTTACAAGAAATTTATAACTGTACAAGAATATACTTGTAAATGTGATAATAAAAACATTAAACTTTATATTAGCTTCAGAAGGATCTGCCCATTGGTTGCTCTTCGATGACTATTCTGTTAAGAGACCCATCTTTTTTTCAGATGCCTCGGAGGATTATCAGGAATAGTTTGGGATAAGTGTTATGCACTAGTGGGTTAGTAGGATAGTAGGATAGGAACTACTTAAAATACATATCATGTAGGGTTAGTGGTGCTATCAGGAGAGACTCTTTCCGTTATTTTATTTTATTTAAAAAAATTAAAAAATAAAAGTCAATTTTGAGCGAAAGTACAACAGTCTTCCATGCAACAATTTTCCATGAAAGTATTAGTGTTGCGTTATTCCAGCATTTGTTTGTCTCCAAAGGTTTCTTTGGTGCTAATCCATACCGCACAAGCCGACAGTGCGGAGCTAGTACCAACAAGGAAAAATATGGAAAAGCTAGGACTGAGATTTTAGCGAAATTCCAGCAAGAGCAGAGGAACAGTTTAATATCGCGGACCATGGGCAACAGGTGCCCAGCCAATAGTAGAAACAATAAGGAAGATGGCCCACCCAACTCCGTAGCAGTTTTCTTTAATTCATGCAATCTCCTTAACTTATTACCCACTTTGTTTATAATTGCCACTCTCCCCCCCCCCCCCCTCTCTCCCCAGTTCCATCCGCATTTATTAACTAAAGGACCCTTTTTAACTTCCAACAGGATAATAATAATTTATTAGAAGTACCGACTTTCTATTGCACGGCGAGCTTTTATGACTCCTTTAGTAACAACATTAGCATTTCTGGTCTTCTAGCTAATAAATATAATTTAATTTTTTAATTCAATTTATTTGGATTCCGTAAATTATCTAACATTCGCAGTATAACAGACCTGTATGTATGATTTCGATTACATACCAACCACTAAATTCTACAACTCGAAATAATTATTCTATTCTAATTTTTCATACGATGGAGGATTATTTATTATATAATAATAATAAATTATTTATTTATTCTGGGACATGTCCCTTTAGAATAAACAGGAAATTTTAGTTGAGCTCTAGTAAAATATTTAAAAAAAAAAATAAATAACTAGAGAATAACCAAATAATAAAATGAAAAGATAAATAAAAGACTAATAAAAAAGTATGAATCTATAATAAATCATAATGATAACTTTTAAATCTTTAAACAAAAACAAATTGCCAATATTAATTAATTTAAAATAAATATAGTTAAGGAGAATGAATTAATAATTATTAAAAAAGTTCAAATTATGTGTTACTACGTAATTGGATATAAAATTTTAATTGAAAATAGGAAATATCTATTTACAATTCTTTTGGAACTGAATGGACAGGAAGTGACTGAATAGACAGGTTTTGAAGGTGGGAAGAGTTTCGGATGGAAAAAGGATCCTGAATTCCTTAAGAATAAGGATCGAATAAGAAAAGATCTATCTATGATGGTATGATTTCGATTACATACCAACCCCTAAATTCTACAACTCGAAATAATTATTCTGCTCTAATTTTTCATACGATGGAAGATTATTTATTATATAATAATAATAAATTATTTATTTATTCTGGGACATGTCCCTTTAGAATAAGGTTACATTTAAATTCTATCAAAAGCTGTGGATCGGTGAGCCGTTGTATATAAATATGAAGGACGAGACCGTGAACTGAACAGATTATTTGAATTTAAGGAGGTCGAAGATGTATGATGGACGGCGGGATTGGATGACTTGGTTGCATACAAGGAAATACTTACGACGTTAGGAAGCGTAAATCCACTTCATATCTTCATAATATCGGGAGACAAGGGCGTCCCTTGGGATCCCGAAGATGAATCGTACAAAGCAATTTATCACAAGCGTTTTACTTCTTCCTCGTGATCCCCAGAGATGCCCCCTTACACCGTACAACAGTAGTCAAAGTGGGGGAATATTAAGAAAGTAATTAGAAGTTTTCGGGTTTCAAATGGCAAAAGGTGACGAAGATAATTTAGTCGTTTTGAGATCGAATAGGTAGGACGACAGATATCGGAGATATGGTTTCTCCGTTGAGAAACCAGAGAGAGTTTGATCAAAAGTGATTTCAAGGCTTTTGATAGTTGGATAGAACTGTATAGGATTCTTGTTTAGGAACAATGTTGGGATATAAAGAATAGTTTTAAGGAAGCTATTGGAACCTATTACTATTGCCTTTGTCTTCTCTGCATTCAATTTCAACTTGTTAGCTACAGAGTTCGTGGTGGCCAAGAGTATTAAGGCATCACATTAGCAACCTCGAGATACTAAATTTATTATTTATTATAACTTTATTTCGTGGAGGCTCCAGGTATTGAATCTCGACCTTCCCACTCTGGTTAGAATAGGCTGGTAACCTGTAGGATAACCCAATCTGTATGCCTTAAATTAAATAAGGAAAGGAATAGAAAAGGTCGTTAAACAGGAATAAAAAACAAAATAAAAAACTTAATCGATTCATGTCATATTAAGGCTGGTAATAGGTAATAGGTAACAGAGGGTAAATGTTAGGTATAGTGTGACTAATATTTCTTTCTATACTAATTTTCCTTTATTGATTTTCATATACTTTTTTCAACGTTTCGGGATATTCTCCCATAATCAGGACTTCTAGATTACAACAATAATTAAGAATTAACATATTTTATCAAATTAGCAAGCAATCATCTATTTCATATAATATCTTATTTTATCAATTACAATATGTTACACTATATTTTATTTGTCGTATTACATCTGAGTAATTTTTATTCAATACAGCTGTTTTGAAACCCACTGTATTTTTAATATTATATAATTTTTTAAATTATAGAAAAAATATATATATATACAATAAAAAATATATATATATAAAATATATATATATATATATATTTTTTTTTCCATAATTTAAAAAAAAACTTAAATCTTAAATATAAATTTTGATATTTTTTACATTTTTATACATATTTTTATGCTGTGCTATTCTAGTATTAAGTTTGTTAGATGTGTCTCCTGTATAAATCAGTTCACAATATGAAGGCGGATGTGAATTTTGTGCAAGGTGTGAAGTTCGATAAATTAGTGTTACTTGTTAATTTAGTCAAATATGTCTTGAGCAACAAAACTATAAAAATGTAATCAAATTTTTAAACAATTTTTTTTTAAATTAAAAAAGAGTGATAAAATGGATAAAAATTTTGTCTGGAATTTGTTAGTTCCAAATGACGTTCATTTTATTCTAAAAAGGATTGAATGTATATAAAAGATTAATTTTATTTTTATTATTGTGCACTCTTATTAGTATTAAAAAATGATAACAGACGGCCTTATACTTTTGGCTTTGGGTGTATGTTTAATTTTGAGGTTGAAATATTGGAGGTAGAATAGGCAGTACAAGAAAGTCTTTTCAAATTCAACATTGGTGATGCGTTGAAAAGAAATAAAATAGAATACTTTTACTCTTTAGATAGTCCGCTGTTAAATACTGAAAAAGAGAACCAAGAACCTAGAATAAACAAATCTATACTTTCCTCGTGACAGGGATTTTCTTTGTTGTCTTATACTTTCTACGAAAAAAAAAGTCCCTCTTCTTTACTGTAACAGATTTCTTATTATTTTAATCAATTTTCTTTGCTGAAGAGCCTGAAAACTAGACAGCATGTTAAGGACTCTGAAATTAAAGCAAATATTTGAAGTGTAATTTCCTCACAAAATATACCTCGAAAAGCAATTAAAAGTACTCAAAGTTTTTTATGTAGTATATAAAAAAGATTTTATTACTTTTCTTAGGTTCTGGTTTAAGGCTTATATTAGGGATTCCCAGACGTTTCATATCATCGTGTACCACTTTCCAGATACTAGACGTACTGTTCTGATCTTATGATTTAGTATTTAAGATTTATCTTCATAAAACATACACACTGATTTACAAAAGTTTGTTTAACAAACCGAAACAATATATATTACAATGAATTTGCTTAAGAAAATAATAAATTGAAAATAAAGTTTCAAAATCAAAAGATTATCAATTTATATCAACACCAACAGTTCTGCAAGCGAAACTTTATCTATCAGAAGTATGAAATTTGGTCGTTATGAAGAAAAGCATCAATGTTTCTCAGTTTTATTTCACATTTTGGGTGCTGCGTACCGCAACATTAGGCTAGAGGTACCATTCTTTTATAATTTACAATTGTTTAAAGGTTCTAATATAGTTGATGTTTACACTTGGTAGAGTGAACATCGTGCGTGGACTGTGATCCTGCTGCGCATTACCTGCTCTTCTTATCAGGGAGTACCAAGCTGTTTTATACTTTTTTTCTTCATTTATTTTTTATTCAGAGCTTTTAATTTGATTTATTTTGTTTTATTATTTCGTCCTTTGACTGTCGCTTTAAATGGCGACGGCTTTAGAGCCGAAACCTCCTGACATACAGGAAACTTTTTTTAAAACAAAAGGAAAATGGTCAAATAAGTACTTATTAATGAGCTTAGGAGAAAATTTCTCAAATAAAACGTTTAAAGACTTCAGCCCTTTTAGTATTTGCCGATTCATCAAAAGTTATTGTCCTCAAATTAACATAAAATTTTTAAAAAATGGATCAATTTTACTTACTGTGAACATTGAAAAAGATTTTGTGAATTTAGGTAACATAAAATCATTTAAAGACATTCCAGTAATTTTTGAATTACATAAATCCCTTAATTGTTCACGTGGCGTTGCCTATGTCCCTGAACTACTAAATTGTTCTGAGGAGGAAATAGTTTCCGAACTCGAGCAGCTGGCGTGGTAAATGCAAAAAGAATTTATAAAAAAATTAACAACGAAAAAAGAGGTACTCCGTTATTGATATTAACCTTTGAAAAAAGTGAACTCCCAGAGAGAGTATTATTAGATTTTATGTCAATTAGAATCCGACCGTACGAACCAAGACCTCTTCTTTGTTTTAATTGTTATAGATACAGACACACAAAGAAAAATTGTAGTATTGTTAACTGTGGAAAGTGCGGAGAAAACTCACACAATTCGGATAACTGTCAAAATCCCCCAAAGTGTATAAATTGCTTAGGAGAACATCCAGCATTTTATACTAAATGTTCGGTGTATGAAAGAGAGAAAAAAATTGAAAAGCTCAGATCTCAGGACAAAATTTCTTATCGGCAAGCGGAATTCGTTATTAGAAGACACGACCCGACTAGTAACGAGCGTTTGCCGACCGTTGCCGAAGTTGTGAGAGCTCAGCCCACCGCTCCCCCCACTACTCAACTTCATTCTTCTGTCACCGAGGCACTATTAGAACAGATTTCTAAACTAACAGCTTCTGTAGAAGTACTATCTAAAAAAGTAACGGTATTGGAAACGAATTTAATTAAAAGTAACTCAGATGCTAATTTAATAAGCTCTGAAAAATTAGTTGTTAATTTGCCAAAAAAGAGTCTATCTGGAAATAAATCAATCTGTAGCGCTAAGGAACAAATGAAGACAGACAAACACATTATTAAACAAAGCACTGTATCAAGAACCTCTAAGTCGGATATAAATTTAAAAAGAAACAGGCCAACGTCAACTAATTCCTCTCTTAGTGATCAAACCGTATCAAAACAAAAAACTAAAATGGGCAAGAAGTATTTTTAACCGTAAACATTCTAAGCCAACGACTCTAATTATTCCAGCTGTACACTTTTAATAAAAAAAATAAATAAATTTAATTTTAAAACTTTTCTAAGCTATTAAATCTTCTAGATCTTTTCATCGTTACTTTATTGGTAATGTTATTAATTGCAATATTGATTATTTTCAGCATATTAACTATCTTAAGAATTTTCCATTTCTTTACTATAAGTCTTATATATTTCTGTTTTCACTTGATATTTCGTTTTGTAATATTTTCCTGTTTGCAATATAGGCAGAATCCTTATTACAACTATGATACATGTTTATTAATAAAAATTTATCATTTAGTTTTCAGGCTCTTAAGTCTGCTTATTATTAATTATCTCTTCTCTAGACCTTTTATTTACATGTTTTCATGCATAATTTGTCATTTAATTTCCTTTTTAAGTAAGACACTCTATGAATCGTGTGCTTATCTGTTATCAGCGTCATTATTACTCAAACAGTTTAATAATAATTGTCTTTGTCTCCTTATTTAGGGCGTTCGGCTTAGTTAAAACTTTTATCGCAAATGAATATTTTGCAATGGAATTTAAACGGTCTTAATCATAGAAGGAATTATTTGCTTCACACCATTCTACAGGACAACATACAAGCAGTATCAGTATACATACAAACAGTATAATCTTTTAGAATTCATCAGACACAATGAACTACACTATAAAATCTAATTCTTAACTACCACCGACTTAGGTTGTACTGATTTCATCACTCTTTCAAGTTTTAATGTGAGGCAATAATGACCCTAGTGGTTGATGCCTTGTTAAAAAAAATAAAAAATAAAAAAAAAAATAATAAATAAATATTGAATAATTTAATAATTTGGTTATGGAATTTGTGGTATTTGTATCGACGAATTTTGATGGTGGTTTCTCTTCCATTAAGCAGCCATGTGTAAGTTTCAAGTGTCCGGTTCTCAAACTTGTGATCGTAACTTCTTGTTCTTGAGACGACTTTCCATGACTTGTTTTTGTTCTTAATTACTTTTAATTTTTTAACTTTATCTAACCGATTTGAAATCCTGTAAAGGGACCGAAAGTCGAGGTTTTGGAAAGAGAATACTTCTTTAGCAGCAATATCAGCAAGATCGTTATCCTCGATATCTGCGTGACCTGGGATCAACTTGAAATTTATAGTTTTGAATTTTAAAATGGAGTTTATAAGATTAATAATGTTGGATATACAATAATATAATTGTTATTTGTAGAATTATTGGAAATACTAGTGAGAACCGAAAGAAAGCCCACAGTTTAAAAATTCTTTACGGTTATTAAGTAATACTTATTTTTTCTGTCGGAACAAATAAAGGTTTATTTATAATCAAAGTATCAATGCTTGACTTAACAGAGCTCAACTTGATTTTTAAGTCCTCTATAGCCTGAATGTTTGCGCCTTTATTACAGCAAGCATCCTGATTTCATTTATTAATTGCAGATTGTTTATTTTTCTTTTAAAAAAATATGTCCCTAATTGAAGGTGTTATAAAGATTATTTTATCTATGATTTTTGTTTGCGTAGCACGTGGAACGTTCTTGCGTAGGTTCCACTGTCTGGGACCTAGAGGTTATGGTATGTTTCATAAATACCTATTCATTTTTAAGGATCCTTTTTCGGTGCATGTTAACCAAGTTTAGGTAAAAAAAAAGTTAATTTCCGAAAATGATTTCAACTATTAATATAAGGATGCTTAGTGACAAACAAATTATTGACCGACTAGGAAGGATCGGACATTAGGCGTGAGTGGACACCGCGCTATTTCCAAATAGCCGGAGATGGAAAATTAGACGAGGGTCAAGCTGGAAGATTGAATACTAGTGCCTTTCTTTATAACACCACGAACCAGAGAAAATACTCCGATGAGCTCTGAAACAAACAATTGTAGGGGAGCTTTGCTTACCTTAAATGGCAAAAGATGGAGTTCTGGTCCTCATCGCAGTTCAGTTAATCAGAAAGGAACATGTCTACATTTCCTGATCAGTTTATTAGGAACGTTGGAGTTACAGTCTCAACTTCTTTTGCTCGAGTTCATGTAACTGTTATCTTTTCCTCATATATATTTTCGAACTGTGACAGATTATCAAAGCTATATATAAGTTCATGCAGGGCCGGCGCGTGGCGTGTTTCAAATGTGCCAAGCACAAAGGCTCCTAAAATATATCTAACATAGGTGGTGAATTCTTGTATTAAAAAATAATGACAAATTCTGTTAACACCTCCTGCCTAATAATAATTTGCCAATTATAATAATAACAGGAATCAGCTTTACGAGCAAATTATTATAATCAGAAGCCCGATGCGTTTCTTTCGTATCGTATTAGTTTTATTGATTTGCAAGTAAGTAAATCAAAAAAAAAAGTAGACTGTATAAAGTGGTTTTCATGGTCACTTCATTTCCTGTTTAGTTAAATAATATATATAACTCATATATGTTTTTTCCTGAAAGGCGCCATTCCTTTTTCGCGCGCAAAATAATAATACCACAGGCCGGGATTGAGTACGTGTGTATAAATATTCCATGTTGATTGAATTCCGTTGATAGCATTTCACCATTGAAAATAAATAGGTGTCCATTTGTAACGTAAAAAAAAAAACTCCAAATCTTTTTGTTTAATAATAAGAAATAATTTTTTTAATTGTTTTTATTAGCTTTTGCCATTATGATTCCAAAAGTTCTTTTAAATTTTTTGTATATCTTCATCATTTCCTGAGATAAGGACGCATGAAACCTCTAATCGGCCACCATTTCAAGAGAAAACAGCGAAGAGTAATATAGAGTACCAATGGCCATCCTGGTAATCTGTGACTTACGTGCTAAATTAAAAAAAAAATAGGCTTAATAATCCGTGGACGGCCGATTTTTTTAAATTCGATTTTCATATTCTACGTAACTTGAAACATAAATTCTCAAATTTTGAGATGAAGTTAAAAAATGTTATGCTTTGTTTTGATTACAAAGGTCCAATATTAAAAATAAGAAACCAAAATTTGCCAAAAAGTATTGTTTGGGTATAATTGGAAGAATTCAAAAAATTACTGTCCATATAAATTTTTGCCAGTTAAGGCGTCATCAGGACCGAGAAAAACCAAAGCAAAAATAAATGCAGATCAGAAACCACACATCCTACTTCAACAGCCTAAAAATGACTATTCAAATATATATGGTACATCTATGCTTAACAGTTGTCTTATACTCCCTACGAAAGGTTAACGATTCATTGGAAAGAGCTATCCTTAGCATCCAGTTAAGAAAAAAAATGATAAGGAGGCCCTGAAGAACCTTCAAATCAGGTAATGAGCAGATTACCTATCTCTTTAAATTAAATGCACGTATTACTGCTTTTCTAAATAGCTAGAGTATTTTTAATATTAATTAATTTCGTTAATGATTCAAATAAAGAGCTGAACGCTCGTCCGAAACGGAGGGAATTTTGTACTGAAGTTAGCTTCTCGCTGTCACCTTGGCACGATGAGAGAATTAATTTGGGATGGAGACCTGGTCTTTTAGTGAGGATTTGCCGGAAGTGAGGGAGTTTCACCTGTACAACAAATTGGGCCTGCCTCGACGGTATATTTCGCTATTCTGCGCGTCCCGCTGTATCTCTTGACAATCCTACAATCTTCCTTGAGTTCCTAATTTTTGAATAAAATTTTCTAATTTATATAAATTTATTTAATTTCTTCCATTATCCATTATTCCATTAATTGGAGATCTGCCAGGTGGAAATATTATAAAACTAAATAAATATTTTTTATTATACCAGCGAATGTTTATCCCAAACCATTTAGGGTATCTTATCTAGACTACAGCATAGATATGATTAAAAAAAGATAGAAATTATTCATTACTATTCTTATTTCAGTGAGTGAAGTATAAAACCCTTTTAATATTATTTTCTTTCATTCAATGATTATACTCCGTTAGTTTAAATGATTATACTACGTTTCGGGCCATTTGTCCATTTTCAAGTTGCCGGTTCCTGAAAAACAATCCATTGTATATTCATATAAACATTATAATTATTTGAAATATAATTCAATTTTATAATCCAGGTATTAAATATTATTGAAATCGGTATAATTTGACTTTCTCAAAGCTAATTCACATCATTTACTTTAAAAAAAAAAATTATTGTGATTAGGCTCAAAAATCTTAAGACATCTTATTTTTAAAGAAGCTACTTTTTCTGATGGTCAATCTTATTTGTTAACAAATAGTCTTGTCTTCATTTAAAGATTTTGGTACAACTTTACAGCAGGGGCGCATTATCACTTGTTCCTCCCGATGTTACCCGAAGGTCGCCGGACTAGCATACTCTAGCGCCATTTGTCAAGTCGACAGCACTAACAATTTTAAACAATATGTAATTAAGGCACTAATAATTTTAATAATTGCAATGAATACGAATGTTACAATTGAATGCAAAGCAGTAAGTTAGCACAAATGGTGCTAGAATATGCTATTCCGGTGACCTTCGGGTAAGATCGGGAATACCAATGATAACGCGCCCCTCTTATAAAGTTTTACCAAACTGGTATTCTAGATTTTGTTTTATAGCGTAAGCGTATTGTATCTACAATAATTATTTTCAATTTTTAAATTTTATTAACTGATATATTTTTATTTATTATATCAGAGTAATAAAAAATTACAAAAACACGAGAATGCTTTTATATTCAGTGATCAATTTGAACTGTGCCTATTCAGTTTTTTTTATTATCTTTAGGATTAGTCTAATTCTCTCACAATTCTCTCTGTCATTTCTGTTTCATTAATTCTTCTATTTAGTTTCCTTCCACCAATCCCTATAAAACAAAAAAGTTTTTGTTCTTAATTTTATTATTGTTTACTTGCTTTTCTTTTTTCTTTATAATGCCCGTTTTGTTTCGTTATCTTCTTGTGTTTAGACTTGTTTTCTATTTATTTTATTTTTAATTGATGGTTTATGTTTATTCTTAGTATTTTTAATTTTATTAAATTTAATTTTAAAATCAGTCTATGCCTTTGTGATGCATTACGGTATGGTGTATGCTTAATAATGCAGTCTTAAATCAGATTCACAACCTAACAGCCTAATTTTTAAGATCTTTAAAATGTGAATGTGAAGATGAGCTAAGAACTTGAGGCCGAATTAAGCCCAGAGAACCTGCAAAGTGCGGTGGCACACCGCCATGGACAGCCCTTTCATTCCCAGACTATCCTGGCATTGCTTCAAATTCACTATTCATTGGCTTCTTTTATGCCCACTTCTTGAAGAAAGGACATTCTTGAATGATAAGGCATCTTTCAAAGGGGTGTTTTTATTAATAGTATTAATAATGTTTCAAGTATAAATCTAAAAAAAAAAATTATGACTTTTTTTCATTTTTATAGTTGACTTTTAAGATGAATATCGATTTCATAGAATTTTCAGTAATATACTTTGAGTTATATACTTTTTACATTTATAGAGATTTAAAATACAATAAGTATTACAATAAGTAAATACATTAAGTATGTACTATCTGATTAATAAAACATGATAGTAACTTGTGGAGAAACTACCAATTGGTTGCACTCTATTGACAGTTATATGATTGAAGGTCTCGATGACATCTTCTTTTCTGATCGCTCGAGCCCGCTTGGAGGATTATCAGGAATAGAATAGGAAACGGTGTTTGAAATTCGTTAGTTCGGGTGCGTATATAGTTTATAGTGCGTGAGTTCTAAGATAGTCACTTATACAGATGAAGTTTTCTGTTGCAGATCTGTTCAATAAGAATAAAAGGGATATTATTAAAGGATCATATAAGAAATGTAATTCGTAGGCTTACGACGAAAGAAGAGTGTGATTTGATGGAATTCTTTTGAATTAATTTTAATCATCCAGTTTTATTACCAATTTTCAGGATTTATGATAAACAGTTGAAGAGTTTGGGATATAACAAATCGGTCATTATTCACTGATTGCACACATTTAACATCGGCGTTCGTGGTTACCCTAAGTTAAAAAGATTTTTGGAAATATTTTCGGATACCTATAGAGCAGCTGCCACAGAGGGAGGAGCTTAAACTGAATCTATTAAGAATACCAACTCCCTTAGTAGGAGTATTGGCCAATAATAACGACGGTGGAGATGGAGACTCCACCCCGACAATTTTATAGCCAAAGGTAAAAATTATCTATCCCCTACCGGTGGAAGAGGTGAGAGTAACCGAAAAGGGGATTTAAGCCCAGGAATCTTGAAGAGAAGGGGCCTTTTTCGACACTATGACTATCTAGGCCTTTTGGAACTCTAGACTGGGGATTCTAAACTTCCTGATGTCACGGAGACGAGCTTGAAAGTTGCTGACTGGAATGTACCCTTATTCTTAAGATAGACTGATAAGAGATGACCAACGGGAGATCTCTAGAACCTCTAGATGTTCTTCAATCATCAATTTCCTCAGACAAGATATTTTGTAATAAACATTTAATAGTTAAATAAATACGAATCACTCCCTAATTAAGTAAATGTACAAGTTTTAAGAGATAAGTTTTAATAAAATAAAAGATAATTTTAGAAAGAAAGTTGTTGCTCCTTATCGAAAGGCACTATAAGCTCTAATAATACCATTAATCCCGTAAGCAAGGGTATTTATATTGACTAATTAGTGAATAATGGTAAACACATTACAGACTCTTGGAGAAGTTTCCAATTTGGATGACTTGAAAGGTAAATAATTTTTATTCATAGACTTAAATAATTTTGGGATAATCATCTTCAATGATTATCCAATGGCATCCCTTTACAAATATGCATAGCGACAACACATACAATATACAATTCATATCGATTGAGGTAAAAACATAGCAAGCTGTTAAAATACAGACAGTAACGTCATATGGAACTGTGGACGACAGGAACACAAACACACGACTTCATCATAACTATGCACAAGACAAAACCCTATTAGCTAACTTCATTCTAACCGGACATGGTGGGGGGGGGGGGAGGGAGGGAGGAGGGAAGCTACTTACAGAGCTTTATGCTGAGAGACAATACCTGCTGTCAAAAGACGGAATGTGTCGCTCTCATACCATGAAAGTGAAATTGTATTACATTTTGTTTGAAACAAAAACCTAAGTAATACGCTAATGAACACCTTAAGGTAGATGCATTTATATAAATAAATATGGTTGAAATTTTTACTTTCTACGTTAAATTTTTACTACTACGGAAAAAATGTATTCCTTTGATTCTCAAAAAAACTGTTAATACTGAATACTGAATAAATACTGAAACATCTAAAGTTTTAGAAAAATAAAAAAAATCATGTTGGTTGGTGCAATTTACTTGGAAGAAATGTTTTTCCCTGGTCTATGTATGCTTATCATTCTACTTATGGATGATTTTCTTGAAAAAAATTGTCTGTACATAAAAAACACTTTAGATTAATGTTTATTAAATGAAGCTTAAAAATTAAGAGACGAAGGGAATTTAAAACAGAAAAGTGTATTTTAATTCTTGCTGCTCATTTTTCATTTTGGGGAGGGCTGAAGGAAAGAAAAAAAAAGTTTAAAACTTCTTTTATCGGTTTATTTTGTGTTTAGGAATTTAATAACCTTAAAAAATGAAGTGGAATAAATAAATAAACAATTATAAACTTAGTACAAATGTTGATTTTCTAGACCAGACCGGAGAGTAACTCCGTTATAGATTTTCGACCTTTTGAGATTTTAACTAATAGCTGTTAGTTTTAACAATTTTACTATTCACAGCTAGTTTTAAGTATCCAATTTGATGTTGTTTTTATAAATGCATTTTCAGATGGATACCGGGAACTGAGTGGATAGCAGACGGACCTGCGTGACTTCTAGAATTCAGGTAAGCTGTCATTTTTGGATTTAAAAATTATTTTTATCTTTTACATTTTTTCCTCTGTACAGTTTGTTATCAAATAATTCTTATTTCAATGTAGAATTTAATTAAAAGGTTTGGAATTTTTCATCTCTTAACTGCTACTCTGTAATATTAATTAGACCTGAGTGTATAGAAAGTTAATATATAAGCAGAAGTTATTTATTTTTTCATTTCAAACAGCTCTTGAAACAGATTCCACACTTAAACAAACATTGAATTTAATTAATTTTTTTTTAATATCGGTCTGACTGTTTTTAACAAGTCTAAAAACGTCACACGTGTGAATTTATACTATTTGAAGAGAATGTTTGACAATAGAAGAGAAATTTATATCGGTAATTTTGAAAATATCGGCATTTACTTTGATGTTTATGATCATCACGATTTTATTTAGTCATATGGTCCGACAGACCATCCAAATTTTAATGTTGTATAAATACAAAAAAATAAAATCTTTAGAATATAAATTGTTATCCATTATTTACATGGACCGCCCTGAATCGTTCTGCAACAATAAGGACCCCGTAATATTTTAAAGTGATGTATTTAAATATATATTTAGTGTGAGCTAAATGAAAATATTAGCAAATTTTCTAACATTGACCATAGTTCTATTCATTTCAGGGTGACTATGGCCAAATGGATTCATGGCAATTCTAATACTGCGCTCAACATGTGATTATTTAGTGGTGTACAGTGGATTCTCGCTAATCCAAACGTTACTAATCTCAACCGCTCTGTAATCCGAACTATTCCTAAAAAAAAAAAAAAAAAAAAAAAAAAAAAAAAAAAAAAAAAAAAAAAAAAAAAAATCAAATTTGTGAAGATTTGATTAGAAGCGTAACTACTCCAAACATTAAATAATATGGCTAACTCCCCCGAAAGAAAGAGAGAGGAGGATGGCTAAAATTTGATGAGAACGAATCAAAAGATCTCCTAATCTTCTATTTTAAGATATTATTTGTAATTTATTTTTTTATATGAAATATGGAAAGATTAATTTTTTTTTAATTTTAATTTTAGTGCAATTATATTCTAGGATAACATTAGAATAAAAATAAAACGCTTAGTTTCTGTAAATGTTTCCGTATTTATTTTCATAGCCATGCGTCAAAATTATGAATAGAAAACGTAATATTTTTGAAAGTCACCCTTCCAGGACACATATGCTGATCTCTCACCCTCACACGTAGTCTATACATTAATTTGACAAATATAAGGAATATAACTGAAAAGGCACTATAAAACATCACCCCTAAGAGATTTTTATCCAATCCAAGTATGCACAAAGCAACAAAAAAAAAACCTGTTACCGTTTGACTGTAATTTAAAAGAAACTAAAAATTCACATCAAAGATTTTTTTTCCTCTGCCCAATCACCACAAACTTTATTAGCGTACTCTAAGCAAATAAACTTCTTACATTTATATCACTACCTTAAACTTCTTACATTCTTATATTTTATAACACTCATCAGATTTTCTCACTTATTTTTTCAGACCAACAATAAATATGTATAAATATATATATATATATATATAATGATAATTAATTCATAAATCGCTATTATCAAAGCAAAGTCTTGGTTTTTAAATGATTTTTATTTATATCATAATTATATGGCTTTATTTTTAGTTATAGGTGTGAATTTAGGTTAAACTTCTAAACAGATATCTAAAATTTCATAATCACTGATGACTGACCAATGGATACTTAAATATTTCAAGAAAATTAAAACATACAAACACTTTTTATCAGTTTTCAATATGTTATCAAATGAATGAAGCTCCTAAGTCATAGAGGAAATTAGTGATGGAGTAAATACCCAGTACTGTGAGGTCCAATAGATCAGACGTCAGTAGTTATGGATTAAAATCCTTACAAATAACAAAAATCTGATAGGACTAATTAAATAAAACAATATCACAGATGAACTATAAAATAGATGCTCCTTTTGATTATGGTTTTTAAGGTTCTGAATCCAAATATAAGTTATTTTGATATTTCCGAAATGTGAAAATCAATCTCAATTGTTATCTCAAGAAATTTGCATATTAGTACTAAATTTATAATATCTATTTTATCTGGTTAACATTTTATTTGTGAGATAGAAATATATTGACATTATGCCTTTCAATTATTATAAAATATAAATTTAGGATAAGAACAAATAATCAACAAGCGCAGTAAAACGAAGATGTTCCTATTTTACACGAATTCATTAAAAATCGAATAATATTGTTGTTGTATTTAAAACTTATTCCATTGTAAATAATTGGATGCAATTTATTTTTATAGAAAAAATCAGAGAATACAGCTGTGTTGTGTTCTCAGAATCCGTTTGGAATGAGATAATGGGGAGGGGTTGGGACATCAAACGATGTCCACGATTATCGTTCGTAAAAAAAAATATAAATAAATAAACAAATTAAAATATTGTGATCGTCTTTACTTAGAAATATATATTTGTGTATATTAAATATTGCATTGATATATAAGTTGAGATACATCGTAAAATGGTCAATATTGCTATTTATTTCACTTATTAATTTGAAGGTTGTAAAAGCATGAAATTAAATAATTGTTAATTTTATGAGCAATTATTTGATTCTCTGAAACAAAAAAGAGACTAATGATAACTAAAAGAATACCAGGAAATTGGAAAAATATAGAAGTTTTCTGAATAAATATTACGGGAGAGACTTCAGGTTCTTTCATTTGAAATTTTCATACCGCATTGAAAAATCTGATGTGGACACCACTTCCTTGTACGTTTATTAAACTATAAATCGGTGGCTCAAAAAAAAAAAAAAAGAAACGGGAGGAACAAAAAAAAACCGTTTCAGATAAAACATCACTTCCAGCTGACCTATTTTAACTAAAATCTAGTTAATATACTATATTGAAATAAAAGTTTTGTATGACAAATTGATGTTATGCTATTATATTGATTTTATTATATTGATGTTATTATATTTTAATATAATTTTTGATGAAAGTTTATTATGATCTACCAGTAAATTACCATTTCCGATTGGCCAATATTAACCACAATCTTGTGATTTATCTATATTGACATAGAAGTCTTATTTAGCAAATTCGAGAAGTTTTGCTTGATATTTTAATATAATTTTTGATGAAAGACTACTTACTAAATTTAAGAAGTTTAAATATATTATAAACTTCAAGTAAAATACCTCTTCCGGTTATCCAATTTTTAACAAAACATAGTATGTTATTTGCATTGCCATAAAAGTCTTATGTACCGAATTTGAGATATTTTGCATTATATTTTAATATAATTTTTTATGAAAGTCTGTTATGACCTCCAATCATGTAGCGACCGAAAAAGGGAGGTGCACAACTAGATGTTACAAAAATCCCAAATACAAAATTTCAACTTTCTACGGCTAAATATTTTTGAGTTATGCGAGAAACTAGTAACATAAACAGACATCACGACGAAAATAGTCAAAATGGGTTCAGGGATGGTCAAAATGGATTTAAATCTGAAAATCGAAAATTTTCGTGATTACAATGGTTTCTTTTTACTAGGAAACGTACAAGGAAGTGAAAAAAAATAAATACTCAATTGTTGTTATTTCATCATTCTTTTCTTCACATTTGTGTTATAATGAAGTTATTTTACATTTTGTTATTTTTTCATTGATAATAAAGATATTCTTATATTCATAAATAAATTTAAGAATGGTATCTAGGTCGATTCAAATTTATTAATTTTAATTTTACTTGAACTTATTATTGGAAATAGACTAGAAGCTATTCAACACTTATTCAATATCGGATTATTCAGATAGACAGTGCAGGCAACTGTCTATGGATCCCGCGCCTCCGGGTTAAAGTAGTTTTCATTTGCATTACTGAGATATTAGCTTTATTTTTAAAAGGCAAAAAAATCAAAAAATGATCTGATTGAGTACATATTTATTTTATCTCCGAAATAAAACTCAACTGACAAATGCCCTGTCGCTACCTCCCTCAGCATTGCTGGAGGGACCCCAAGGTCTCAATATATTTTAACAAGAATTTTGGAAATGGACGAAAAGGTTCAAAAAACCATCTATAAAATAATCGAACAAATCTAAAAACAAAACGTTAAATTTACGGTCTCTAAATTGAAACTTTTTTTTTTGAGGGGGGTCGAATGCTTACCGCTTAGCAGGAGCGGATTAAGGGGTAAGCGGGCTAAGCCGCCGCGCAGGTCCCCCACTTGTCTTGACCCTCCCTCTAATATTTCAATATAGTTTCAATAAGCATTCCAAATTAACTTCAGGTACTGTTATTGAATAGGTTAGCAGCGATTTACTTTCTGCCATTTTTGCAATAATAAAAATTACTTGGGGATTCTCCGTCTCGCTCGATATGTTGAATTACAGACAAAATATTTTTGTATGACGCTTTTATTCATTTATTATTCATTTTGTGCAGCAGTCCTTTCAACTGTCAATTGTATTTCGTTTTTCGAATTGTTTACATTGTTTAAATTTAGAAAAGAGTGCGACACTATTATAGATGGATTGTGCAAAAAAGCGCTTTGAGACAATCGACTAAACTATTTCGTAAAGAAATTCAAATAAATATAGAGAAGTGAAGAGATGTTTTAATTATAGGAAAGTTAATTTTTTGAAAACATGATATAAATAATTGAAAATATTTAAATATTTTTACTGTGATTTTCTGACTGAATTGGTGATGTTTAACATTCTAGTTAATCGAGTAATAAATCATTGTTGTAACATTCTTTTTTTTTCTTTATTTACGAATATTTCATAAATTGCGTTACATTACAATCATTATCGTTACCTATGAATAGTTTTGTTTTAATAAATTACGGACTCACAGATTTGATATTAACTGTATACTGTACTCCATTGTGTCTTTATTTTCGTTTATGCGATGAAATGTATTGAATTGAAAAGGGGATAAGGGCCGCGAGATTTGCATTGTCTACTGGCAGATAATCAGGAAATTAGAGGTCCATATTGTAGAGACATAGCTTAATCTGGCTCTGCACATACAGCTATGATGACAGTGTTCGAAAGTCGAACAATGTGAACATAGCTTATAACTGCCTACAGCGTTCGACAACTCATGCTACACGTTCCCTTCACCTTTCTTCATGTCGAATCAAAAGTTGAACAGTTTAATCTTTTCTCAATGCAAGTAACAATAATAAATATATGCACATATTATTTAACTGTACAAGATACATATAATTAAAAATATTATAAGATTAATAATTAAACAAATATTTTCATTTCATTTTTATTTTAATCCACAATCTCTTTTATTTTTATTTTATTGTAGTATAAAATTCTATATTACTTAATTGCCGTACTGCCATCGATGAAATTGTCAATTTCTCCATTCTTCATCAACAAATATAGTATCTGTTTTTGTTATTTTATCTTAATTAGAATTTTATCGGTAAAAGTGGCTTTCAGAACTTTTTGAACCTCATTTTTGACAATTTTCTCTTGGAAAGACTTGTGGTTATTAACGGTGAATATAAATTAAAAAAAAAAGTAAACCTGAAATGAGGCATAAGAAAACAATTATGTTAATCTGTGCTATCCTTTATGAGCGCGGAGTGAAGAATTGAGCCAGCTCTACCGACTAAAATATATTTTGTCGTCATCGCGCACGTGATGGATAAATAATAATAATAATGGATGATAGATGACACCGACTCCATTTTCCCTCCTCTCTCTCCCTCCCCCTTTCCCTAGGAAATAAAAAAAAGCCTCTCAGCTGTTTTAAGGATATTTAATGATCCTGTGCCGGGGTAATATTTCAGGACTGACCTGGCACTCCTGCCTTAAAGACCCCCTATCTCAACAGTTTGCTATTCAGTCATCTCCCTGGATATAGAGAGGGAGGGAGGGAAGAAAGGGCTCTTCTAGCATCTTCTTTGGTATTTTGAATTTCTGATCGCCAAGACGAATTACTTTGTTGACTTGTTCGTTCCTCATCGCTTTCAGGAAATGTCTTTATTTCAAGGTTGGTTTACAGAACTACATTTGTTATTAGGATAAAAGTAGATTAAGATTAGCAGAACGCAGAAATGTTTACCACTCTTATTATTATTTATTCTGATTTATTTAAAAAAATTTCTGCTATCATAAATGTTTCAGAAAACTTAAGGGTCATTCTTATATTATTTGACCATTTGGTTTTTCAGGACCCTGAAAGTTGGGTAACAAATATAATATAATTAAAACCTTTAATTTGTATTTTTTATTTATGTATTTTCTATTTTATTCTACTTTATGTATGTTTTGAATTTTTTATATAATAGATTTTAGTAACAATTATTGTAAGAAATTAAACACATTTGTTTAATTTTTTATTACATACGACCCAATTAAAATAATAAGTAAACTATAATTCGTAAATTTAATAATGTTGTCTTTTATCTTGATCACTTTATCTTTTAATTTTTGTTCTTGCATTATTAACCTAGTCTTAAATATTCTAGCTTTTCATTTGTTTCCTCAATTTTAGCTTTGTAATTATTTTTATTCGTTGATAGTTGTGCTTGATGATCCGAAAAAATATCTGTTTCGGATCATTGAGCACCGTAATTATCGTCGGTCGGAAACATTAGGATTGTATTTATTTCGATATTTATTTCCTAGGAATAATGTAGGTGAAGGCTAAAAGTGAAAAACATTTCATCACTTTTAAAGTCACATTATATATTTAAATAAAGCGGTAGCAGAACGAATGTGTATCGATTGCTGATAAGTCAGTTTAGGCACCGCGGTCATGTTGGAGCTACCAAACTAAAGTTTTACACTTAATTGATTATTTGATTTTACCCTTAGGAATTATACGCAGGTACTATTTATAGTATTGATATAAAACATAATAGCACTTTTTGTTGTAAAGCTCTTGATGGAAAAAACGTTTTCGCACAAAATCACTGTTCCTATCCGAACCTGGTGTTGGCCAGATAGGAGAGGATATACCCAAATAAGTGCCCCTAAACTACTTCTTTTGGAGTTTTAAATTGAACAAGGTTAAGTGCAATAGAGGCAAACCTCGTGATGAATATTTTTGTGATATACATGCTTTTGTATGAACGACAAACATGTACATAGCTTGGTCTTCTACCAACTCCTTCCTGCCCCAAAGCTGCATGTGCATTGGCAGCTGACATCACAGATAAATGCCATCAGGCTCTTTCGAGCCATCTTCGTGAACAGTGTTACCCGTAACAGCCTCTAATACTCATGCTGGATCTTTTTTACCAAGCCTTGCTGATAAACCTATTTTTCTGATTTAAACTTACAGTATTAGATGTAACTAAAAAAAAAAAATTCATACTTGGAAATACCATTACATAAAAGTGAAATTCCCCTTCGTTCAAATTTTATCAATTTGGATTTCATTTTAATACGTGATAAACTTCGCATTCACACCTCGGAGGGAGTAACACTTGTGACGTTTTCTATCTTTTCTTTGAGTTATGCTTTTCTTGAAGAATTGTTAAATTTATCTTAATGTTCCTTTTAAAAACCAATTTTGTTTTTTGGAACTGAAAAAAAAACATTACCAAAAACGAATGTAAAGACCAGGCACATCAAATGCTCTAATAATTTTAGAATGCCTCTTGAAGATTTTAGAACTATTAACATAAAAAATCTTGTTCAGGTCGATAAAGTCTTCAATTATAGTCTTGAAATTGGTTTGATGGGCAAGAACTCTTCTAGGAACTCGCCATTGTATGCCAATATCACCCTCCTGATCGTGGTTACTTCATGTATGCGAACGATACCACTTCACTCGATTCTTCATGCCAAATTGCATCCCTACCACTTGATGAACTTTTGACTGCCGAAGTAAAAGTTATCGATGAAGCTAGAATTGGTCGGTGCTTTTATTCCTAGAATTATCAAGACCGAAATATCAAAGGGTGGAAAATTACAGGAACGGCGAAACCCACGTTATTAATTCAACCTTCCACTAAGTGATGTGCATTGTTCGCAGGACACATTGATGGGCTAGATAATTAATAGAATCAATTAATGGAATATTTTGGTGACCTATGCCGAAATTGCGTCAGTAAAATGAATAAATTATGACTTGTAAAATCGAGCAGCATTCTTCGCTCTATTTTTTTTACCAATAAAATTAAAAGATAAAATATTTAAAAAAAGATTAAAAAAACACCGGAAGCATGTTTTTTACTGTAGTAAAGGAGGATTTTTTTTTTGGTCACTCAGTTTTTAGTTCTTAGAATTCATAGATGTATTTTAAACTTTTTTGATAAAAAAGCTTCATTCGATATACAAACAACGGCTGGTTAAAACGAATTCCATCGAGCCATTCCATAGAGAATGAGGTTTCCTGTCAAACAAAACGGCTTTAAATATTAAGGGTCATTTAAAAAAATTATGGAAATAGGTTTGAACCCTTGAATATTCCAAAAATTCAAAATCAGAATTTATGCATTAAAAAAAAATTAATATAATTTAAATAATTTAAAAATATATCAGCCTGTTTTGTTTCCTTCCCTTCTCTCTCATTTTAATTTATCATGTAGTTCAGGATTGTAAAGAATTTTGGAGACGAAATATGGCCTATTAAATTATGATCTATTGCCCAGAGATAACATACTAATATTATTTATTTAAGTATGTGGAAGAATTATAAAAGTTTCGGTATACTTTCCGCTGAGATACAATTAAAAACAACAAATTTTAATAGAGAGACGTAATATAACTTATTTATCTCAATTTTGAGCTCATATGATTTCGTCGTGAAAAAATATCGTGATCGACATGAGAAATGGTACCTATTACGTTTGTAATGATTATTAAGAAATTACTGAAAATTGTTTTCTACAATTGTTGGACTGTCATTGTATTGTCAATGTCTCAAATACCGTCTTAAAACATCTGTAATATTAACAAACTGAATTCCGAACAAAATTTGTTAAGTAATTTTTGACTGAAGAATTTGAAACTATAAGAACTTTGTAAAAAAAAAAAAAGAGAAAGAAATATATTGGAAACAAATATTAATCAAGGTGAAGATGACCATGGTGACTGCAAAAGTGGGGTAAAAACAAAAAATATTGAAAAACTATATAATGTATGACCTCCTTTTAAGCCTTTTTTCAGATGGGCTCGATAAAGATGAAGATCGTAGATTTTAATAATATTTAAAACCAATGATTTTAGTTTGTTTGTTTTTTATTTTATCTATTTTTTTAAAATATTGATTTTATTTATCATTTTATATAGTTTACTTCTTGAATCATGGTTTGATGTTACATCGATATATATTAAAAGATAACGCCTTTTTATTCTTCTTTATCTAGTTTATCTTTGTTATGTATTTTATTTTATACGGTATATATTTTCACTTTTAATCGACGTTTAATTACCCCCTTTGATTTATTTGTTACTTTTACTTTTGTTTATTTCTTATTTTTATATATTTAGTAATATTTCGTTTTTAATCTATTCAGGTTTGCTATATTTCTTTATTTCGTGTGATTTTATTTTCAATATTCTGTTCTCACTATTTATTTTATATTAATGTTACTTTTTCTGTTTATTCTACCATTTCTGTACTTTCGTTAAAGGTAAATGTTTCATTGTTTTTTCGTCCCAACGGCTTCTCTTGGTACTTTTGAGATTTAAGACGTTTCAAGCTATTCACCTTTCAATTCATGACTATTAAGGTTTTAATTGATGGTAGTATATTTTTTCTCTTATTTTCCCAAACCTCATTGCGCTAATTCCACCATTAGGTTTTAACAACTTTTTCTTCGATTAAAGTCTAATTTTGTATTACTGGAAACACATAATCCTGATGTTTTCTTATTTTACTATGCTAAGCGTCTCATAAATGAAGAATAAAAAGGAAAAAGAAGGAAGTTCGCGCCAACTTAAAAGTTGTAGCTTCAGAACATTAAAACTTATATTTATAAAAGTACTTAAACCACTACTAGATAGTATGAGCTACACTTATTCCAAGTTTGAAGCTGAACCTTAGCCTAGCTTCCTTATTTTCACAATTTAAATACCCAAGTGGCCGCTACTAGAGTAGTGCCCATTACTGCTACATTTACTTTATATGTTTCTTTGATTCAAGTATTTGGTTTTTTGTATCCCTGAAAAAGACCGAAACATAGGCATCCATCAGAATGTTTTTTTTTTTTTTTTTACTTTTGACCATCTTCTTGCTTAATTGCTAAGCTTAAGTATTCAATATAAAATATGAATAAATAGCGGAATTATATATTTTAAAACTATTTGTAAAATTTTGGATTGCAAAAATTGGAATAGCACTTTTTAATCAGAAATCAATAGGTATTTTTGTAATATTAAATTTCTTTATGAATATCAAAATTAAAATGAATGATCGAAGTTATGATTCAGTCGGGCTAGAACTTTATAGATAACACCGACCAACGTCCTGTTTCCATAATAAGAACTGTAGTTAAATAATTCTGTTTCCTAAGTTATTAAGTTCGGATTAGGTTCGATATTACATAGATGAGCCTTCTTAGTAAAGTTTCTCGTGGAGGCTTATAACTAATAGGAAGAGGAAGAGGCAATGGTTCAAGAATCTTTGGGTCTTTGACATATCGACTCTTGTCGGATCGACTTTGTAATTAGCTTCCGACCGAGGCTTATTCCGTTCATATCTTGATAACTCTTGATTTGTTTTTAAGCCCTTTGAAAACATCTTTCCTAATGAACACTTGACTTATTATTTATAATAATTATTTAAAGTTTTTATGTTGCTCTATTAAAGCCATGTAATTAATAAGTATTAACGATATGTTATTTTTTACAATTTTTTAATTAAATCCTGTAAGGCACATAGAAAAAATATTTATTCATAATACAAAATAAAGGTTTCATATTTTATAATACAAGAGTTTTCCTATCGTATAACGATATTAATTTTAATTTAAATGTCGCTTGTTGAAATTTTTAAATTAAGTGATATTTTTACTTAGGGACTGATAAATTATTTTCTACTTCTATAATTTTGTTTTTATTGAAAACTAGTTTCGAATGTTATACATTCATCTTCAGTTCTAAAAACACACAAAAATTCAAAAATTAGCAATTCAAAATACAGTTTGGTTTTATTATACATATTAAATTAAATTTAATATAAATATTACATTTTACATTCAATTTATTAGTGGCAAATAATTTATCCATCCCTAATTAGATTGATCCTTCTATATCATCATGCGGATGTCAACTTTTATTTTTTTTATTAAAGAAAAAGGTAAAAAATACTGGAAAGACATAAATATTTTATTGAATATTATTAAAAATTAATCTTAAATCTACTGTTTTACTTAGTTTTCTTTTTATCATATTATGCAAAATTAACTTTAGCTATGAATAAAGAAAATAATTTCTTCTATATTTCTTCCTATTGAAAATTGTTCATTAATTATCGTTGAAGCAAACCGTATAATATATTATGTATTTATTAGAGCATTTATTTATTTAGTTTTCTGGAAAAGTTAGTAAGCAGCCTCCCTCTCAAAAGGGAAAAATGTTCAGAAAATTAAAATTTCATTTTTCATAATTTTTTTAATACTTTTATTTTTTAGAGTAAAACAGAATAAAAAAATAAATAAAATCACTATAAATTCTAAGATAAAAAAAATAATAAAACAAAATAAAATACTTAGAATCATAATATAAACTTTGGATTAAATGTGATAGTAAACAGTGTTTTTATGCTTTATAAGATATATCTAGTTTTATTAAAAAAAATTATCATTAGTTCAAATTGACTAATGTTTCCATTGATTGATTAGAGTTTCATTCAATTTGAAAACGTTTTGTAAACTATTATATGAATACTTTTATAACTAACGAGACGATTATAATTTTTTTTAATTTTGATCCTCTCTCTGAAAAAGGGCAGCATATCCCACCCGATTTGTAAAAACAATATTTTTATACTGCAACACATCCTAAAATTTATCATATACAGTCTAAAATGTTTTTTCATTATAAATATGACTAAAATTACAAATGATGTAGAATATTATAAATATTTACGAATCGGGAAATCCTGCTCCTTATTAGGACAGTATTATTCATTTTTGACGCCCCTGTGTTATGGAGTCAAAAATGAATAAAATCATTTGTTACTTTGAATCTTTTTCCAAGAAGTTGGCTAACTTCTTGCCGCTCTAAGGACTTCATCTATTAAATTAACATGCCTAATAATTCTATTCTGGAAATATTGCACTTATCCTGATAATTATTATTGGTTACCATTTCTGGTATCTTCAGCAATTTAGGTCCATTATTTTTTTCTTATGTATTGACCTTCTAAAAAATATGTAAATCAGTATGAATTATTTTTTTTCCATTAACATATTTAGTCGTGAATACTTTTTTGTGATTCTGTTTTCAAATTTGTTAACATGAAACACATATCATCTATTGTAGATAAAAGGTAGGTATAGCTATAGGCAGATAAATTAATG
This sequence comes from Rhaphigaster nebulosa, assembly GCA_948150685.1. Lineage (NCBI taxonomy): Eukaryota > Metazoa > Arthropoda > Insecta > Hemiptera > Pentatomidae > Rhaphigaster > Rhaphigaster nebulosa. Next base: position 103,540,121 of record OX411311.1, read on the forward strand.
CTGTATTGCAGCACCGGTGGTTTCAAAGAGAGAAGTTTGGAAATTGATGAGAACTTTCCTTATATATTGAGAATTGTAGAAAGAAAAAATATGTATTCGGAGGACTTGGAGAAGATGGTCTGGGACTTCATATCCGTCCCAAATGGAGGAGCGGTAACTTTGTTGATTGATCGAATCATCAAATAAACACTACATAAATAGCCCATGGCCTAGGAAGGAGGGTATTTAAAGAGTAAATTCATATTCCATAAAGACATAAGTTTTTTCAACAATTTCGTATGCATGGGAAATAAATAATTACGTGTAGCCCTGTAAGTTTGGAACAGTGTCATTATAAGACATATGAATTATTAGCTGTAATTTTGAGGATTAGCTCCTAGATATGTGTAAAATGATTTCTGAAAAGTCCCTTTATTTCTCATGTCGGCTTCCGTAAGAAATGGAGGATCAAAATATATATATATATATATATATATATATATATATATATATATATATATATATATATATATATATATATATATATATATATATATATTGGGCTTTTACAGAATTGATTCATCTGAGTGGGCAGCTATTGATCGTCATATATATATATATATATATATATATATATATATATATATATATAAAAATGAACCCCAGAATCACCTATCAATTCGTAATAATTTTTCCGTACCGATAGTGTAACATATTGCTGCAGCAGGCCACTATAGAGCCAATTAAAATCTATTGAACTCTACTCTAGATACACCTACAATGTGCCTTGATTCTATTGAATTAAGTGAATTAAAAAAAACCCTTAAAATTCTTCTAAATAAATTACATTGCAAATCAGTTCACTCAAATATCTACAAGCATTGTAAAAATAAAATATAATGATAAAATTGTATTTCGATTTATAGCACATTGGCTTTAAATTTTATATTTTTATTTAGCGTGGTTTTCTGGGGATAGGACTAAGCTAAATACTGAGGGACTAGTAATTAATTACATGCAGTATTATATTACAATATAATTAACATAATTTATTTAATTACTCATTTACAGCATTTCATGTAATAATGATTAAATTCTCAATAGTTTTGAAGTTTAACTTTATTCTTATATTCTTGTCATTATCCTAATTGAACTAACTTTTAAAAACCATTGATATTATTTAAATAATGTGAGGCAACATTTTTTTAAATTCACACTTGTCTATGAGACAACCAGTGAATGTGCTGGCTAAGAACATGTTAACATGGCATGAAAGGCATGAGAAAGAGTAGTACCCAGCGGCACCTATTCCTGTCATGATAATCGGATATAGTTAGGTTAGGAGATCCTTCATCCAGCTCCTCTTCAGCCTTCTGCGAATGTTGTCAGGCATGCTGGTTGTCGCCATATCTTGTATGAGTGTGTTAGGATGTCCGTGTAAGTTATCGTGAAATCGTTTGTAGTGAGGCAACATTAAATTTCTATTACAAAAATAAAACAGCTGTTTAGCAATAAATATGTAAATATTGCTACTTCACATAAATTTGATGTAAAGTTTTTCACCAGATTTCTCCTAAAATTTAGTCATTCAAATAAAAAATAATTGAATTCATTTGTAACAAATCAATTTTAGTTGCATCATGGCTTTGATCTTTTGCCAGATTTATAAATAATTTCTTTTAAGTAAATATTAATTTTTTTTTATTTTATGATTTAAAATAAATAAATAAATAAATTAGACTTTGGGAAAAAAATATAATTTATTGATAGTTTTGACTATATTCTCTAAAACTATTGCACATTAAATTATTCTTATAAATGTTTTTTTGCTATATATTAGAAGTTAAATCAACTTTTCTTTTTATGATTTAATTTTCTCTCACTCTCTCTCTCCCTCACTCGCTCACTCTCTCGTTCTCTCTCTTGATCCCTCTTTCTCTCTCTCTCTCGCTTTTTATTTGTCTATCTATCTATTTATGTATTGTAATTATAAAATTAATTAGAGTTAACATTTTAATAAAGTGCGATCAATATTATATAATAATTTTATACAAAAGAATGGAACTTTGAATAATTTTATTTTAATAGGAAAAACGTTTGGCATTTAAATTAGTAAAGTGTTAGAACCAAATGAGCAGTGGAACTAGTGCTTGTTTAAGTGATATAAAATTAGAATTTTTACGTATATTAAAAAATATATTTAGAATAAACGTACTCTTTATTATTATTATTATAATGGCACTACGGTCCTGCTAGAACCCGGGCCTCCTCCACCACAGCCAACAAATCTCCACGATCCTGTTCTCTCTACCTCCATCCTCGGACACCCAGCCGCCTCAGATCATCCTCCACATCATCCAGCCATCTGATCCGAGGGCGTCCTCTCTTCATCTTGGGTAGCATCTTCTTGTTTGTTGACTCCATCCGATATTCTTTTCAGTTCCTTTCTCTCCCAGGAGTTGAGAATTCTTTCTGATTTTCTGGTCAAGGGCCATGTTTCACTCCCGTATATAACCACTGGTCTCACTATGGTTTTGTAGACAAGAATTTTCATTCTATTAGAGTGATCTAAATTTTAATACTCTTTGCAATGAGAAATAGCATCTATTTCCTGCTGCTATCCTGACCTGTATTTCGCTCTCTACTTTGTTGTCACCTGTAACTAGGCTTCCTAGGTACTTGAATTGGTTTACAGACCTAAGCTGTGATCTCTGAATGTTATCTCTCCATTCACTTCCTTTTCCCTTCTTGAACTTTTCATGTACACTGTCTTATTTTCATTAACTCTAAGACCCAGTTTAGCAGCTGCCTCTTCGAATTCTTGAAATGTTCCTGATAATGCTGTCTGGGTTTTAGCGTTAATGACACCATCATCGGCATATGCCAGATGTTGTGACAGGCGATTGTAGATGTTACCTACTGGATTTGTTCTAATAGAACGAATTGCTACTTACAGGGCTAGATTAAAAAAAAGGGGAGCTAGAGGGTCACCCTGCCTTAAGCCATTATCCACCTCAAATTTGCAAGTGTGACTCGACAGATAGTCTTCCTTAGCGTCATTTTTGTCAGTCTGACTAGTTTCTTGGGTATGCCTAACTTTACCATAGCTTTCAAAAGTCCTTCCCTGTCCACACTGCCATATGCATGTTTGAAGTCTACAAAGAGAAGATGCATCTATGGCGAATTCATAGCACTATTCCATTGCCTGCCTCAGGGAGAATGCCTCAGGGAGGTCAACTGTTGATCTTCCGGGCCTAAAGCCTCCCTGGTATTCTCCAATAATGCGTTCAGTGAATTCTGTCAGTCTTTTATGAAGGAGCACTGCCAATATTTTATATGTTGATATGTTGTAAGAGCAATGCCTCTATAATTCTCACATATTAGCTTGTCCCCTTTCTTGTGTATAGGACATATTGCTGCTCTTGTCCAATCTTTGGGCATTTCCTCCTTCATCCATATTTCCAAAATTAGGTCATAGATTTCTTCCCACTGATCACTGCCACCATATTTTAACATCTCTGAAGTGATCTTGTCCAGACCTGGCGATTTATGGTTCTTCATTGACAGAATGTCAATTATTTCTTCCTTCTCTGGAGTTTCTATTTCTTCTGCTCCTTCCTGCGCATTACCTAGGAATTCATTTAGGTCGATATTTTCTGCGGATATATTTTCCAGTAGCTCTTGTGTTCAGCAATTCACTAAAATATTGGTTCCACGTTTGGAGAATGGTCGACTTTTCCCCAATCAGCTCTTTCCTTCCCTCAGCATAATCCAGTTTTAGCTTGCAATCCCTTTTTTATATCCTTTACACCTTTGAAAAACTTTCTTGTTTCTTTTTTTCTCCCAGGATTCTTGCGATTTCTCTAGTTTTTCCTTTTCCTGTGCCTTCTTCTTCTGTCTACACACTCTTCACACTCTTTTGGCTTCTATCCTTTTTGCCATGAATTCCTTTCTACTTCCTCTGGTCTTCCTTTTTTCTTTTTTAGCAGATTTAACCTTGCCCTGTTTCTTTCTTTCAAAACTCTCTTACACTCTTCGTTGAACCAGTTACATCTGGGCGCTGATTCCTTCCTCCCAAGTACCTCCTTTGCACTTCTTGGCACTACATTTTTCATTTTTTTCCATCTATCATTTATGGAAATAAACTTATTCTACAAACACGAAAATGTGTATTGTTTGAATTTAAAGTAAACTATGAATATGGACATTTAAAATAAATGAAGAAAAAATATTGACACACTATTTGATGTCGCCTTCTCAATAAGCAAGTCATTGAGGCACACCGGCTGGGACAGCAAATAGCGTATTTTTGATCAGATCCGCGCTAGGGTGAAGACCTGTTTTTAATCATGAACCGCTGGAGGAGACCGACGTTCAGGGAACGCCGTATATATGTCAAATCCAATCCATGATTAAATGAAGTCGAGTCATTGTATGATTTAAAAATTAAAATTTAAATACAGTTCAGTGAGTAAAGGCCTAATTAAATGTTAACCTTTCCTTAATTGTAATTAAGGAGACATCGTTAATTGTAATTACATAAAAAGGAGGGGGAAATCAAACAGGAGTTAAGAAGACGTCGAATGAAGTATCAAAATAACATTTCTTATTTTGTTCATACAATTTAAATTTGATATTTTATTTTTGGAGTTGGAATGGGTTTGAGCTTCTTTTTTGATTTTTTTCACATTATTAAACCGATCCACTTTTCTTTGCAAAAATACAAAAAAAAAATAATTTTTATTCTTTTTTACATATTAGTATTTGAAATTTTCTGATTAGCTATTCAATTTTTATAATTTTTAATGTATACTTTTGTTTTATTATTAATAAATCATTTTTTGTCTAATTGTATTTTCTCTCTACCAATTTATTACCAAACGATCAACAAAATAAATCGTTATTTAAGTATTTTATTTTTATTTAGTATTTTCATTGGTCACAATTAATACTAAAAAAGAATTATCATATCTTAAACGAATAATTAAATATTTTAGCATTGGTGATCCTGCCAAGATTAGGTCTACCCCGTGCTTAGGCAAGACATATTATTTTAATATCATTTACAATTTTCAGAAATATTTTAACAGTAACTATTTTCTTATTAATATTAATATCTATTAATTGTCATTAATTACTAATGAATATTCCAGCTAAATAGATGTTTAATTAAAAAAAAAAAAAACCTTACTGAATTCATCTGAATAAGGCATTTTTTATCTACAGATCGGAAAACGATTTACAAAAGTACATTTATATATACTATATATACTAAATTTTAATTTTTAGTTGCTCTGTGTAATGTAATTGATAGCATAATTACCCTATGAAGACTAACTATAGAACATAGCACATCTCATGGCCCTGGGACGTCGTCATGGGAAGAATAGGAGGGGAAGAAGAAGGGAGGTGTCACTCCAACAATTATTTGAAAGGCCAAAAAGTTGGAAAATTTGAAATTTGAGAACCAACTTCAAATTGCTAAAATTGTGATAAACGTTTTATTCAATGATTTTATAAAATTGTAAACCAATTCTAATACCTGTTTGAATAAAAAAGTAAATTATCATTATCAAATGTCAACATTCACAACAGATAATGGAAAAGTTAAAATCCAAAAAAGTGGGATAATTAAAGTCAGAAAATCCCCTCAAAATTGTTGGAAACATTTTGAAAATATTGAAATTAAAATTGAAACCGTTTTTTCAATTATTTATTGCTTTATAAATGTATAATCGTATAAAATTATTACTAATTATTTAGGCAATATAAATTTAGATTTCTTCAATCAGGTTTATCATTAACTCGAAAGTTCTATGCAAAATGCATATTTTCCAAAATCCTCCTTTAACTAAGTGCTTCTCCTGGTGTTTGATTGCTGCGAAGTTTTTCTACTCTCACTTTTTTTTCTTTTTATCATTTAATCAACTTATATTCCTATTGGTCCAATCAGCAGATATGATATATGTGTTCAAAATATATGATACATGTGCTAAAAATAACGACATATGTGTTCAAAATATGGCTTGAACAGCTTCTGAGCGATATCCGCTCCCCCTCTCTGCTAATGAAGTTTCTTCTGAGCTTTGTATATATTGAATGATGAAGGACCCTGGTTTATAAAAACAGAAAAGAGTAGAAAGGGATAATAAAATTGTCCCTCTTCTGCGTTCTTTTTAATCTTACGGAAGGTTTTGCGGAACTTTTGCTATGATGTCCATTAAGTAGTGGCTTAGTGTGTGTTTGCCATTCTTCCAAGGAAGCATCTGCAAATCATGTTTATGAATGAAAGTATTGTTGAAATGCCAAAATCATTGTGCAATATGCCGTTTTTGATGTATGAAGATGTCATTACAATCAGAAGTAAAACCTTACATTTTTGCTATCGTTGGGTGTAGACTTTTCTGCTGCGCTATACGTTTTTGGTTCGTTAAGCCTTGATGGGTTTTAGTGAGTAGGCGTACATGGGTCTTTGTAGAATCTGAAATTTTGAATTTTAACTTAAACTGAATGAAGAATTTTAAATCTTTTGTCTAGAGCCTGCCTTTCTCGTCTTGCATAATTTATCTTCTATAGGAGATTATTCCTGGGTTTGTTATTTATTTTATTTGCTGAAATGATTGGTTTTTAATAAATTGGTTATAGTCATTTATTAGTAAAAATTATAGTCTTGAAGCTGTCTGAATTCGTAAAAATGTAAGGTTAGTAAATCACATCATATGGATATTTTTGTTTTGAGACTTCCAGCAATTACCTAATTGTGATGTCCGACTCTGATTTTGTTTTACTCAAATTTTTTATATTTATTTTTAAATTATTTTATTTTAAATGGTGAAAATAATCCGAAAGATTGAGATTGTGTATACCCATTTTTCTACATCAGCTTAACTTAATTTTTTTTTTCTTATACATATTTTTTTTTTTTTGCTCTGTGTAGCGATTCCCTTACAGTACGACGATTGATCTTATTGCATCGACAGAGAACCTCCAGAAATTTCTCCGAAGTGGTGAAAATGTAAGTAATTGATGCCGCGTTGGCGGGAGGCGACGGCGCGGGCGCGACAGTCAGCCGGGCCGAACTCAGTCTGAGACGGCAGTCCGGCCAAACAGCTACGACCCCGGAATCCTAACTCCCAGGTACGTCTGCCGATCTTTCGGTGCAGTCTAGATTCACTGAATCTAAGGTCTGGAGTGTGACAGTAAGGCACAGGAATACTTCTTGGTGTATATTTTATTATATATAAAAAAACAAAAAAATATTTATATTACCATAAGTTATATATAACATAAAATGAAATATACTCGTATTTCTTGCTTAAATTACTTTTTTTTTTTCGATTAACGCCTTAAATTAATATTTCAATAATATTGATCATAACTGGGAGTATAATACAAATTATATAATGAACCTCTCACTAAATTATTTTGTACATAAATTTCAAGAGGTTTTATGTTATCTTTTTGCGAGATTTCCATAAACATTAAACATATGTTATTATTTTGTTTTGTCTTAATACACTGATAATAATTTTCTAACCATCCCAATATAAACAAAACAGTTTTTTAAATATTTTTTATCATCTTTGTAGAGATGATATAAAATCTTTAGTACATCCAATTAAATTATCAAAACTATGATGATATCCAATAAGACATTTTCTTCAAATATTTTTAGCTGAGTAGTAATTTATTTGCTTAAGAATAATTCCTCTTAATTAAAAAGATAACAGTTTGTTTTAACATGCTGCTAAGAATATAGAAAATTAAAAAAGATTATACCTTTTCCTTGTGCTGCAGGACTACAATCTGGTAGTGTTCGAGCAGCGTTATTCACACGTACCAATCCACAAAATGATAAAACTCGTATTAGATACATCATTCGAACCAAATTGGACCATTCTACGATTGATGCATTAATGAAACTAGCTTTGCATAGCGTAATGCAGGTCAAACTGACCATCAACCAAGCCACATGTCCTTTTGAAATTATATAGTTTTAGCAGAGCGCATAGAAATCACTTTTCAGTTTTATGCTTACCATATTCATGTTAATTCTACTAAAAGGTAAGTATAATCAATCAACTTTGAAAATAAATTTGTTTTTGAATTTAGGCTGAATTTAATTTCTTATGAAAACTTTCATTTTAGGAAGTGAGAAGCGAAATCATTTTTTTTTTTTTTTCAAAGATTGCTTTAAGCGCGGTCATGGATCGTTAATGCAAATTGAATGTTTTTCAAAAGAAATATTGCTCAATATTCAACGGATATACATTAGATCCACAATATAAGTACGATACCAACTTAAAAGTTTTAGATTTTATCAAAATGTTTTAACTTTTTATAATAACAAAATTTTTAAATTTTCATTTGGCTTCTCACTCTCTCATTTCCATTTATCTCAAATTGAGATTTTTGAGGGTTGCTAGGTTTTCGTATAACATTTTCATCTGTTACTAGACCCTGATAAATGTTAAAACATAAAAAAAAAAAAAAAGGTATGCATAATGGTGGTAGATATTCATAAATTCGTATTATTTTCATTTTATGCTTAAAATACTTTAACAGTTATATAATATATATATATATTCTGTGGAAATTTGACATATTGATCTAGATAGTCCTTTGTTTTATTGCACCCCTAGAAATTTAGATTATTCTTTTAACAAATGTAAAAAAAAAAAAAAAAAAAAAGGCTTGAGCAGTAGAACTTAGTCACCAATGTTGTATTTTCACTAAAATACAATATTGAAAATATCAAAATGGCAGGGACGGTTGAAATAAGTTGAAACTCCCAGAAGACACTTTTCTGACACCAACTCAATTCACATACAAATTGCTAATCCTCTAACTCGATTTGAAAGGGGTATAGAGGTGCACAAAACCTTAAAAACCCTGAAATTTCAGATAATTATACCGAAATTAATACAAACTTCTATGGTATTCTCCTCCCTTAAAACAATTCTTCCATTTTTGTGATTTTGATACTCCCATTATTATTAAAATTGACCCTTCGATATTCATTTCAGTGCTCCTGTTAAATAAAAAAAATGTTTTAATCGAGTTTTATGACGAAGAATTATAAATTGTACTATAATATATGTTTCTCTTCGTTACAAAAAAATAAAATAAATAAATATCATGATCGCTACCATAATATGGTATGACACACCATGTGTTGTGTCAAGTTCCTCGTTTGTTGTGTCAAGTTGTCATATAGAGTTCTTCATGGAATCTGTTTCTGTGAATTGAAAAATGATTAGTCAAGATTTAAGGAAGGAAACTTTAAAACATAACTTATTCATAAAAGCAAATAAAACGAAATGTTTTTAAAAATAAGGAAAAACAAAATATACAGTTCGGCTGCATTATGAACAATAACTACTGAAGTTGATTAAAGCGACTGCTTTTCGACTCTCAACTAAGATCCATATATATATATATATATATATATATATATATATATATATATATATATATATATATATATATATATATATATATATATATATGTATATTATAATAGCCATTCTGTCTGGCTTCGATAAGATGTTCTTAGCGTAAATTTCATTACATTACAGTAAAACCTGTACAAGGTGCGGTCGCATCTTTTTATACGTTTCTTAAGGAAGTTTATTTAGTTTGGCTTTTATTAGTGTTACTTTGAAACATTTATTATTTATTCAATTTAGTTTTTAACCCTCTATCTGAGACCACCGCATCGCAATTTTCCTCTAGAAATTTAGATGTGCAAATAACAAGGAGGAATCACACACGACCCTAATCGAGATAACATAACCTTAAATAATAAACCTCACCCAGAAAATTAGGAATACTCACACTTTTCTTGTCGGTGACTTCAGAAGGAAAGCCTAAGAGAGTAATTGGGAAAATCACCCCCTTGAACAAAATAGCGCCACCTAGTAGAAGAATATTACAACCTTGTTGGTATATATATATATATATATATATATATATATATATATATATATATATATATATACCAACAAGGTTGTAATATTCTTCTACTAGGTGGCGCCATTTTGTTCAAGGGGGTGATTTTCCCAATTACTCTCTTAGGCTTTCTTTTATATATATATATATATATATATATATTGGTTTATGCAGTTTATTTTGTAGAATTAAAAAAAAAAAAAATTAACCAGAAAATTAAATTTTTATGTTCTATTTATGTTATATAAATATGTTACACACACACACACACACACACATTAATCAATTATGTTTTATTCAGTCGTTTATTAGGATTTCTTTAATGATATCTGGGGTATTCCAGTACGTCGGGTATTATTGAATTTTTTTTTTTGGTTTATAAAGCTTTTTAATGTTTATAAAAGCTAAATTTGTATGTTCTATTTATTGCCCTTTATAAAATATTGGACATGATGTGGCTCACGTTCTTATCGTAGCTATCACTAATTATCACACCATTGATGTTTGTGATACGTAACTAGTGATGAAATTGCTACAGCAACATTGTTTTAACCGCTCCATGAATATGGCTGGATTAAATTAATGAATGATATTCTCAAAGCTTGGGCTCAATTTCAATTTGTAACGTTTTACATTAAATTTAGACTTCAATTAATTTATCGGTTATGGCAGTATATTATTGTTTCACATAACGAGCGCATTGTCTGACGGATCAATAAAATACAATTTGCTAAGTTGGAATAATTTCAGTATTGCAACTGAATATTTCGTAATATTTAAAACATCGTGCATATTTATTTCGAATTATCTCCATAAATATAATGAAAAGGGATTAATATATAAGTCTCCTTGATAGTTTTTTTTTTAAGGCTACTAACTTGGTAAATTTGTTTATTGTTGGTAAGATTGTTTGTTTAGAAATGTTTATTCTATGGAATATTTATTTAAAACTGCATCAAAGGAGTATGAAATAAGAAAGCTGTATCTGTATCCCCTGTATATATATTATTTTGCAAATATTTTACCAAACTGAATCGTCCATATTTTTGAATTTGTTTAACATTAGCTTTTTAAAAAAACAACAACAAAATATAAGCATTTGATATACTTTAGCCGTTTGGTTATAATTTTTATCTTGATTATGATGAAATTGTTTTAATTGTTGATAACTATGGCGAAAATGTTACCGTTTACATCGGACCATTGTGTTATGGTTTTGCCAAGTTTAAAAATTTTAGTTCTATATATCGTTCCTATTATTGAATATGCAAAAATGGGATTTTCATAATCGTCACTTTGAATCGTTCTAATTGAGGCAAAGTCTTAAATAACTAAAGGGTTGTGTGTTTAGAAATTCCATTTATCCTCTGAGTATCTATTGACGTCTACAATTTAAAGTTGTTTTCAATGCAATGATGCATAAAATCCCCTTTTCATACCACTAAAGCCGTATAAGTGAAATATTTTTGATAAATCGTATTAATTATGTTGCTACAAAACAAGAAAAAATAATAATAACGTCGGCGGACACTTCCAAATATACCATTATTTATTATATACTTTTTAGTTATCAAGGTATATCTAATATAATATGGCAAAAGTAATATATGCGCTGCCATAGGTCTATCTATAATTTTACAAACCTTTAAAATCTGATTTAGTTCCATATTGCCCGATGATTTACCAGAGGGATGCTGGCTACCAACGAGTTTGTTTCAAAATCAATATTGAAAATGGTTATTTTATTTATTTACTTTTTTGGCTCTGCATCCGTTTTAAAACGGCTGTTTCTAATTAGTCAGGTCGTACAGTATCTATTAGTGCTATCATATTCCTCTAAGCTACATGCAGTTTTATGGATGTATTGATTTCTGTTTACCCATCTCGTTAAATCTGTAAATTGCCATGGCATTCATTCTTGTTTCGAGATTTATGATTGGCAAATCCAGATTGGAATGATTCTCCCACCCCAAAGAGCAAGGATTTCACGTTTCTCTGAAAAGTTTATTCAGTCTCATTCAAAATGTAATGACCGCCAGAGACTGCTTCTAGATTCGCTAGAATGAGCTGCAACTCTTATTTTTCGAATCACAATGGTTCACTCAGTGAAAAGAATTTTGAATCAGTTCATGAGCGAATCTCCCATCTCACGTAAAGGCGCCGTGGTAGACATACTACCAACTAGTGTGCTACTAGTAAAATATTTGTCTTTAATTTTTGCTGGCCTTCCCCCTCCCTCCCTTCGTACAGAGATGATTGAGCACGGTTCTTTGCCTTGTCCTTGAAATATCATGAGGAATTTTATCATTTATATGACCGCTTATCGTTTTTTTAATATTTTTATTTATTGTTTGATCTGATTTTTTGTTTTTAGTAATAACAAATAATCTATCAATTATTAGTATAATTGTGTTATGCTGTAAAAAGTCGTGATAAAAATTTTTTTAAATGTGGTTTCACCGTAGAACCTCCTGATAAACTATGTTGGGTGTCCTTTCACACGGGACAGTTGGAGAAACAAACTGATGGATCCCCTGACCCTGGAGCAGGCCACGCCCTGCATAAGCATCCTCACTCGCCGATCTCTACACGAAACGTTAAGATAAAGTAAGAATACTGAGTTATAATCCTACAAAGTCTTAAAGGAAAAAGTGTTGAAGCTCATGTGTGTAACAAGTGTTTCTCACATACTCTACGAACTTCCGTAGATCGGCTATGTCAGGCGTAGGTTAACTATAACTGTATTGTAAGTGTATCTGATTGTTAACAAATAAATAAAATAAATTTTTTGTACATTTCTATTTTATCTGAAGATTACGTTTAAGAGTTTAATGCTTCTAAAAACGTTTTTACGGTTCTTAATAACAACAAAGTAAAATTTGGTCTCAATTGATTATGCTGTTTTTCTGTAATAAAAAAGCAAACAAAAATCTAGATTTTCGATCTTCCGCTATTTTGTTGGCGGATAGGTTGGTGTATGGAAATTTGGTATTGCTTTTAAGCCTTCTTAGAGCTCAACAACGAAAAAAAAATTTGGTCGAAATCAGTTTAGTGGGTTTTCCTGAATAACAGAAAGATAACAATTTACATGTGTTAATTAATTTATAAGATTCTAAAAAAAAAATAAAAACACTTAAGACTCAACCATATTTGTTTACAATATTTAATCTCAACATGAGGACTCCCGAACCTACCTACCCCTCCTTCTTATGTGTAAAGTAGGACTCCTGGAGATCCCAGCGCAACTCCCTCGCTCCGTCGCTGTTATTAAATCCCAGTGGAGGAGGAATGAGTGCGCTAAACACAAATGTTCTGGACCTGGAAGCTTTTTTTAGAAGCGTTGCCAGGACTCCGATCATCATATTTTTCAATCGATACTGTAACTAACGCCGGTTCAACATTCGAGAAGGATTATAGAGATCAGTGGAACTGAATGAGGACTGAACGAGAGGATTTCGATGAATGAGAATGTTGTTTATTCATTTTCAATTCTAGAAGGCTACTCTATAATTATTGTGTAACGCTACAACCGATGAAGTTTTTCGGGCGTAGTACATGATAAAGTAGTTCTGATTTTTGACTAATAGTTACATTAGTGGTTTACTTAACGTTTAGTACTTCACGTTTGTTCTTAAATTAATTTTAAAATGGTTAGAACTTTAATTCACGAAATAAATATTTTATTAACCAAGGAGAACTCAATAGAAAAAGTCAGAAGCGAGAACTCTTTTTCCTGATTTTTTCTCACATCCGAAGTTTATTTGCTAACTCATATCAGTTTCTAATAAAATTAGTATAATGTCTTTGAGGTTAAAGGAATAAGAATAAAAAATACAGCAAAAAAAAATTACATTAAATAAAAAATACTTCAGCAAGCAATTGGCCTGTCTAAGCTTATTTTGTCTCCTATTTAACACTGGGCGAATGCATCACAATATTGTGCATTCGTATATAATATTTTTTTCTTAAATATATTTTAAAAGAAAGTCACATAAGTGACATAATTATTAACAAATGTCATATTTAAGAAAATAAAAATAAAGAAAAATACAATTAAATTTCAAAGAAAGGTTTATCAGATCATGATTTGGATATATTTTATCCTTTATGAGAAAGAGAAAGTAAGACTTCAAAAGTGGTTCAGTTACAAGTATATATCATACTATACTATATCATACTATCATACTTTACGTTATTTTTAAGACCAGATAGATACTACAATATACCGATAGTTTACTGAAATATTCGATACATAAATAAAATCGGAATAATGTACTTATTACCTTTGAGATTAAATTTCATAGACAAAACCGCAAATGTTTCGTGAGAACTAGGCTGTGGGAGAAGCTTTTACAATAACATCGTAATAAAATTTAATATGGTTGTACAGAGTCTTCCTCCTAGAACAGCTCAAAATTCCCCTCTTTCCTGTTTTTAAACCAAAATATTTCAAGGCCAGAAAATAATTCACACCAAAATATTTCAAGGCCAAAGAGAAAATTCACGATGTGAGTTCGCCGGGGTTTAAGAAAAGAAACGTCCTTATTGGGAATATGGTTGTTACACCTTTGTCTTGTCTCCTGTTGGAGCTGCATTCCATCACGATCGGAAATTAAAGCTTCATATTTTAATACTTTTTATGAAAAAAATAATTTATGCATATATATTTAAAGGAGGAAGAAGAATCCTTGGTCCAAATTATTGTTACGCCAAATCTGTAAAGAGCCTTATTTCATCCTTGTAGCTATAGGATCAATTTTATTCTAAATTGTATATAGATAGCTTGAATTGGCAGTTAAGCTAGCTAAGTAAATATTTAAGGAGCAAATGTTTGGCTAATTCCTGGAGGGGCAGTTGTACAATGCTTTGTTAGGAGCCTCTTCTTTAATTACACTCCGTTTACCTTGACCCTATAGGAAATCCTTCCTCTTTTAATTTTCCTTTTCAGTATTTTACTCTTTGAGATTTGTTTTAAAAGAAAGTTTACATAAGTACGTTTTAGTTGGATCGTTAATTCTACAATTAAAGAAAATGTTTGAAGGTAAGAAATAATGAACGTTTCTTTTAATCTGTTGTGCTAAAAAAAAAAGCGTTAGGAGGAGATAAAAAGTTTGTTGATTTCTTTTTTAGTTCCTGATTCAAACATAATGATTGGCTTATTAGTTGACTTCCTGTGTAAGAAAATCCAGTGATTATAACTGTATGTACTGTTGAACGAATATTATGTTTAAAGCGTTGTGTATTATATAATTTGAAATGTAATATGGTTCGCATAGAATTCTTTAGAGATTTTTTTTGTAGTTTTGAATTTTGTATTGATTTTCACACTTTTTTTCTCGTGCTGTCATATATTTTTACTTCCTTGTACGAAGTAAAGGAAGTATTGTAATCGAGAAAATTTTCGGTTTTCAGATTTCAACGGAAATATCCATTTTGACTAGTTTCGTCGTGATGCCTGTACGTTCGTTCGTACCTACGTGCGTATCCTCGCATAATTCAAAAACGGTTAGCAGTAGTAAGATACAATCTTGTATTTAGGATTGTTGTAAAATCTAGTTGTGAATCTCCCTTTTTGGCCACTCCTTAATCACCGGAAGTGATACTTTACTTGAAGGGCATAGTTGATTTCCATCCAATTTCATTTTAAAATATAACGCAATCAAATTTGGTAAATAAAACTTTTTTTATCAATGTACTAGATTTTGGTTGAAATTGGTGAACCGGGAGGGGTACTTTAATTGAAGGTCATATTAAGCACATCAAGAAAATTATATTAAAATTAAATTCAGAGATCATATCGACGTCATTTTTTGAAAAAGGCTTAAGCGCCAAAAATTCAAAATTTTGGTTTTAATTAATTATGGGCCATGAACACCACCTCTACAGATTCCCACTCACGATATATCAAGAAAAAAAATTGGAAATGGTCTAAAATTCGAATATTGATGACATAAGCACCAAATACTAACGACTCTTAGTCGTCACTCTGGGCTAAACCAGTGCTAGAATCCTATAACGTACATTGTAATTATAAAGGTTTTGCCAGATAAATAATCTCCTACTGTATACAAAAACAAAAAAACATTAAAAAAAATATATTATTATTTGGAGAAAAATCTTTTTATGTGTTTCCTGTAAAGTTTGCTAAATGGCGCTTACTCCTTTTTCAAAAAACGGCGTCTATATGGTTCAGTGATAAAGGTTACAAATGCGATTTTATTCTCTATTTAATCGCATTAAACAATTTTATTATTTGTTTTAAGTGTTAAAATTGAGTAAATACTTGTTTTCCTCTCCATTTGTGAACTGAAGAAGTCTGTATTGGGAAAGTGAGGTATACGTTTAGCGGGTGCATACGCTTAAAATTTGGAAACCTTCGATTTCCAATGCTTTATCTAGTGATATAGACAGTTCTAATATTGTCACGGAACACAAAGAAATCTCTTGGGAACTTGTTACCTATTGAAAGAAAACGACATGTAATAACGGAATGAGACCTCCAGAAACAAGAACTGTGTGTGTGTGTGTGTGTGTGTGTCAATAGATGGATATCCCGACGCCGTGTCGTTTTTGGGATACTGCTAAATTCGGAAACTGGCAACCAAATTCAGGATCATTTTTTGAGCCACCGATTTACAGTTAAATAGGCGTACAAGGAAGTTACGTGCTGTCCACATCAGACATTTTCAATTAATATTAGATGAACAAATAATACAGGCTTTTTATATTTATTGAAAATATGCTATGTTTTTATTTCATAATTATATATTCAGTCAAAGTAATTTTCATCAGAATTTACACACTTTTGCCAACGTACATCAAGCTTATTTCAGCAGGAAAGAAATTTGGATCTATGGAAAAAATGAATTCCCAAAAAGCATTTTCAACATTACTCTGATTTTGAAGGTTTTTCTCTCATAAAAAGTTGTCCAAGTGCTTGTAAACGTGGAAGCCTGTAGGGGAAAGTTAAGGCGAATAGGGCGGGCGTTGAAGAATTTGATAGCCCAACTTGTGCAGTCGCTGCAGCGTTGGTTGTGCATTAATGCTTAGCATTATCATTAAGTATATATATATATTCTAGAATAGATATATAGAAAGCGTTAGGAAGATTCCAAAACATAAAATCTCAAGTCTCTAAAATACCGGAAAACAACTAACCAGTCAACGTTTCGCCAATTCAGTTATCACCAGGATATTGTATGTGATTGGATGTCTTGGAGTGATGTGCTGTCTCTGGTTGATGCGAGATGTGCTGTATTTGATTTTCATAGATGTTATTTTTTGCTGTATGTCCTGATGATGCCTGAATTAGCGATAGTTATTTGCCGGTATTTTAGAAACTTGAGGCTTTGTATTTTGGAATCTTCCAATTGTTATCTAGCAATTAATTTATGTCTCTTTTTGAGTTTTTGCTCTTATATAAAATAAATTGGGAAAAAAGATGCCCACAATAAATAGAAATTAGACGACATTATCATGCTATTGAATATATAATATATTATTATACTACTCTGATATGTTCCTTTGATCTATAAAAACATAAAGAAACTTAAATAAATTATAATCTACTAATTGTTTCCTGAATCAGTTTTAGGTTCGGGTTCGTTGACGATGTATTAGCACCAGTCTAAAATTTTACACTAATAAAAGTGAACAAGCAATGAAATAAAAATATAATAAAAATATCTATTTAGAGAATATGTATCTACTTTAAATTACTTGAGCTACTTCTAGCTTATTAAACGTAGTAGGGCTTAAAATAAGCATTAGTGATTGTTAATAAACATTAGTGGTAAACTGACATTTAGGTAGCATAAATTTTTTTAAATTATAAAACGCAATAAAAATATACATAATTCAAAATCTAATTATAGCTTTTGATCGCAAGCTGATGATGTACGCTTTTAAATTGAAAATATCCAGCCATACAGCATATTTTAAAGAAATCATTAAATATTATTTTTACATAAAGAAAAGATTTTAGTTTAAAGTTTGTTAAAAATTAAAATGGTCAATTGTTAGACATTAAAAAAAAAAGGGCAATTAGGATCAAATACAAACTAATCAAGCATTTAATTCAAATAAGGACATAAAAAAATCTGTAGAAAATAATGAGAATGGATTAAAAAAAAAAAAATTGAAATTTGACGATTTACATAATTGGTTGCTTTGCAATTTGATCAAGCTTTTTTCGTCGGTAGCGCGGGAATGGTTAGCTGCTATCTACACCTGCTGCACCAGGCAGCGGTGGAATCCATCTGATTGGCTTTTTAATTTGGATTTAACAATCTTTTTAGCCATGAAAAAAGGAAAACTTCGGAACCAATGCGTTAAAGGTTTTAACTAATTAAATATTAATATCAAACAATAATATCGGTATGTTTCGTAGTTTTCAAACATATCGAAATATCGAATCTCAATGTTATTAATATTTTGAAAGGAGGAGAAGGAGAAGAGGGTTCAAAGTGCAAGGATAGTGTAATATATATTTCTTGTTATTAAATTTCTAATAGCTTTAATAGCAACAATTAAATATTTATTTTTTGCTTACCACAGACAAAAATATTAATTTATTAATATTTGTCAATAAACAAAGCAACTTATTACTAGAGATAATAACTATAAATAGAGATAAAATAATTTAATTGCTTGAACATAAAAAAAAAAAAAAAAAAAAAATAAACAAGAAGAAAGAAAACCAATATTGGATGAATTACTAAAAATCTATCGAAGTATATATTCAAATTTATTATACTCATTACTAAGAACTAAATAAAAGAATTAAATTGCGTTATACAAAAAAAAAACTTATTACCTACTAGGAACTAGAGAAAAATTAATTAAATTGCTTAAACATAAAAAATAAAATAAAAAGGAAGGAAGAAAATCAATATTGAATGAATTACTAAAAATAAATCAAAGTACATATTCAAATTTATCATAAAAAATACTCATTACTAAGAGCTAAATAAAAGAATTAAATTGCGTAACAAAAAAAAAATAACTTGTTACTAGGAATTAGAGAAAAAATAATTAAATTGCTTAAACAAAAATAAAAAATAATAAATTAAACAAATAGGAAGGAAGAAAATTAATATTGAATGAATTACTAAAAATCTGTCAGGGTATATATTCAAATTTATTACTATTACTAAGAACTAAATAAAAGAATTAAATTGCGTAACACACAAAAAAAAACTTGTAACTAGGAACTAAATAAAAATTAATTAAATTGCTTAAACATAAAAATAAAATAAAAACGAAGGAAGATAATCAATATTGAATGAATCATTAAAAAAACAATTAAATTTTAAGAAATTTAAGGAAGAAAATCACATTTAAATTAATAATGACATAAACCAATCAAACTTAAAGACCTTGTAGATATTTTATTTTATTATTTTTTTTAAATATTGGTTTTCGATACTCTAATTTTAATATCGATATTACGATACATAGAATTAAAACTATTGAACAAAAGTATCGATATATTTCTTTTCAAAAATCTATATTTTCCTACATTCCTAATGTGTAATCTGGGAGCCGAAAAAATCCCTCATAAAAACTTTGGATAAGTTAAAAAAATATATGCAATTACTTCTTCAAGTTACTGGAAATGGGAAAAATGTATGCCTTTAATTCATTATCAACAACACCAATTAATGCTGTAACTCCCGCCGGGTTCTTATTTCTTCCAGAACCATCCCCACGATGAAATTGTTTTTTTTCACTTGTTCGACCTTCGTATAGGAATAAAATAATCGATAGAAAAAGATGAACGCGTTTTATGGTACTCTGAACCCCAAAAAATTATTTTTAAAAATGTGTTTGCCGTCCCCTTTTCATATATTTTGGGGTATATATAGCATATATTTTTGAATTCTTAAGCTCTAAGAGGTCCAGGAATAATTATTACTGGGCGAATATATACATAGCCCTTCAAGGTGTATACAATCGATTGTTGGCACCGATTACACTCACCTTTGCCAACTGAACAACGTCACAACTCAAATCTACATGATCGACTTAACACAAGCCTCCCGTTTACGTTTCGGTAAAACTCGGAAGACATTCATCCCAATGTATGCTTCCGCGCTGATTAGTTTTTTATCCTTACCGACAACTCTAAACGCGATGCTATAACTTTAATTATATTTACGGGCTCAGATTAATGTCAATATTTTATTTTCGAAAACCTTAAGCCGTTGTTTTTCTCTTAACGCAGATGGTCACGATTGGCATTATTGTTGTTTCTAAGCAGGCATAAAACTAATTTTTCTTGTTCATTTTCAAGCTAATGTAATACCAAGTCTAGAAAGAAGAACATATTATAGGTGAAACGAAAAACCAGAAACAATAGCCACAATTTTTTTTTTTTTTAGTTCTTGTTTAAAAATACAAAATTACTAAGACCAATGCTTTAATGTATAACCACTTCCTTACTTCTAACATCAAACATGAGCTATGATTTTGGCAAGCATTATTTCATTTAATAACACCCTTTTTGAGTTTCGGAATTGACCTTTGCACTTGTGGTTGGAGATGGGTAACTGCATGTCGACAGCTAATCCCACAGCAGACACAAAACATGTTTACAGTCCACTGCTGGCAAGCAAACCTCTGAATTATTTGGGTGCCGTAAGCATCAAATATTTACCCGTCGACATCTGCACCTGATGTGGACTGTGGATCTTGTTGCTTTGATGGATTCCAACAGTACTCCACCGCCAAGTTGGTACGTGAGACTTATGTAAATACCTTAGAAGTACCTCGGGAACCTGTTTGAATCTTTGAAAGGATCCGGATAATAGGATTATAGGAGAGTATCACTTCGCTTGGTAAATAGCTTCTGAATAGCATTTCAACTTACCGTTCTGAATAAATATGTACCGGGGAGTCGTTATTTAAAAGAGGAAAGAGAATGTCTAATAAATTTTACTACTTCGAAAACAGAGAAGAGAAGAAGAAAATTATTGCTCATGAAATCGTATTTTATTATAATTATTATATCTTGTTATATATATATATATATATATATATATATATATATATATATATATATATATATATATATATATATATGTTGAATGTGGGCTATACGATTTATGTTTTAACTGAAATAAGAAGGATAAGTGTCAGCCACTATGAAATATATACTTTAAAATGTTATTACATTCTAAATGTTTCAAAGAATTAGTCCAGGAGCGATAGAATAAATAGGTATATTAGTCATTTTTTGAAATAAATTGTCAATGGACTTTCTCACCGTGATAATTAGGAGAAAATATTAGAAACAAATTGTACCTGTTTTCGATAAAATCGGTATGTAGAAAGAAGGTGAAAAAAAATTCATAAAGGTGCCAAAAATTGGTTTTTCGTGTTCAAGAAAAAATTAGTTTGTTTTTTAAGAAAAATAAAAAATAGTGCGTCATAGCATTAAAATAATAACCTAAATTTTTTAAGGTATTTAATCGGACTTCACATTTATTTCATGAAGATAGGGTTATAGAAAAACTCCTGGGATACAAACAGCGCTTTGCAAAATGGCTCTTGGACCATTTCGGCTCTTGTTCAAATATTTTTTAGGGAACACCCGTGTTTACATCTCCTCAATTTTCGGTAATTTTTTTTTATTCTTTTGCAAAAAAAATCTATTATGGATAGGCACTAACAAAAGCCGCAGTTTAAGCCCCAAAAGAACTTTCTGCGATAATTACAAGAGTCCTATAATAAAAAGTCCAAAAATGGCAATATTTCGCTATTTTAATTTGTTTTGCCGACTTCACTTTTTTAAAACTCATGTTTCCGTATTATTAAACGGCTGATACGTACAATGTTTTATTTTTCATTAAAAAAAAAAAAAAATCACGTATTATTTTTTTCCAACTATATATTCGCACCTGTTTAACAAACGGTTTACCCCCCTCCCTTCCTCTCCCCCTCCAACTCTATAAATATGGGATTAAAATCTTCTAATCTGAATAACAAAATATTAAATCAGACGCCTGTATTTTCTCTTTGTTTTTTTAATATAATATACTTATACGAAATTCTTATAATAATTGATTCGGGTGTATTACAATAATTATTCATGATTAATGTCATTATATTATTGATAATTATAGCAAATTTATTGGCGATTAAAGTGAAAACGTAATTATTGCTTCCAATTGGATGTTCCTGTAGCGTCTTATTACATTTTCGGATGATAGCAGATATTCTAGGGGGTAGTTAGAAAACTAAGTTGGGATTTCCAAAGCCCAATCAAAGGGAGTGAATTGTGATAATCTTGGTTCTAACTTAAGCAGCTGTTCATTTGGGCTGTAAGTTTTAGCCAACGATATAATGCTCTAATTATAATTATTCTAAAATCCAATGCATTCTGTTTGGCTGAAACTCAGTTTAGAAAAAATAAAGATATTTTATATAAGAACAAATAGTGAATATTTAGTTTATCAGTTCGTGTTATTATTTTTTAAGGTGCTTATAATGACAATTATTGTCTGGGCAAAAGTCTAAGATTATAGATTAATGAAAGCTAAAAGCTTAGAAGATTATAAAAATAAAAAAAATATGTAATTCAGTTTTTTTGAAACATATGCATATTGCCCAAATTTTTATTACAAATTATTATGAAACTGAATGTAGAATTAATTAACTCATTTTTTTAATTATATAAATTAATAAATAGTATAGATAATATTCACTTTAAAATAAAATTAGTTATATCGATATTTGGTGTCCTTACTGTTCATCTGATTCTATTCTTTTAATTCCCTTTCTCTTCATTTTATCTAACTATATGGCGTAAGATGTGGCGTGATCTTGTGAGAATGTTCATTTATTGTAGTAGAATATAATATAATAGAATTTATTTGTTTAAGATTTACAATCTTACATGTCTAAATAACTTTATTTCACCCACATGAGTCTAATTTATCATACTGTCCATTTACTCGACTCATTAGAAAAACAATAACTGTTAAATATTAATACTTTAAAATACATTTTATAATTTAGTTAATATGTACCTACATGATCAATGAACCCATGGTAAAAGAAAACCAGTTAACTGAACTGGCCAATAATTATCCTTAATTACATATTGGTATTTAGGCCATTACAGTTTAAGTAATCCAAGGTATTACATGCTGAAATTATTATCCAGTAGATCTTATTTAGTTTCTCTATGCTGCCGATTTGAAGTATGTCTCGTATTTTATGAACATCCCTGGATGCAGAGAGAAATACTCGTAAATATTTATCTCTGTCTTCTGTTAATCTTTCACAGTAGAGAAGGATGTGGAACAGGGTGTTAGAAATCAATTGGTTACAGAAAGTGCAGGTTTCCTGGACTTTGAAGTAGAAAATTTAGTTTTTTGTATAAAGTTTAATTAATTTTGGATTTGAAACTCTTGACTGACTAACTGATCTTAGCTTTTTTATGTTGGCTCTATACGTCAAATAGGTTTCTGGGCTGGAAATATTGAAGCTGGAGTTAGTTCTATACATGGGGTTGCTGATGGAATTTATGGATCGGTGGATGTCAGTAGATAGGTTATGGTTTTTTAACTTTTCCAATATTTCATCTCTATACTTTAATTATACAGTTGGGTATATTGTATCGAACTCTTCTCTGCAACCATAATGAGCAGCTATTGATCCAACTTGTGTGACCCGAATAAAGTTTGTATCAGGATTCCTTGTATCCATCGAAATTAGTCTGTTGAAGCAAAAAAGTATTGGCAACCTCTCTTCAGGCATCAGTGACAAGTTGGATCAGTAGTTTATGAACTTCTTTATAACCCTGACGCTCAAGGGGTTTTGACCAGTTTAGAGAGTTATTGTATTACCTACATATAATGAGCCATTTTGTCTCCAATAGTATGATTTGGCGGGTTAGTGATCAGTGGAATTAGGATTTTATATGCTAAAAAATACAAAATACGTACATGAATATG
Organism: Rhaphigaster nebulosa; assembly: GCA_948150685.1. Lineage (NCBI taxonomy): Eukaryota > Metazoa > Arthropoda > Insecta > Hemiptera > Pentatomidae > Rhaphigaster > Rhaphigaster nebulosa. The sequence goes on from OX411311.1 coordinate 103,564,012, forward strand.
TGGTTATTTCAGAAATATTTAAAAATTTATGTAAAAAATATGAAACATTTAAAAAAAATATATGTAAACTTTTAATTATTTCATTGAAAAAAATATTAATATACTATGAATTCCTTAAACACTCCGTATTATAAATGCACCTACAAAAGCTGAACCACTAAATCATTTATTTTATAACATGTAAAGTAGATTTAAAAAAAAAAATATATATATATATACATATATATATATATATATATATATATATATATATATATATATATATATATATATATATATATATTCTATATATTAGAAAGAACAAAATAACAAGGAACAAAATTGTTAAAATTAAGAAAAAAAATTAGGCGACAAAAAAAAAAAAACTAAAGAAAAGCAACAAAAAACTTCTAATACTCAGGCTCTCTGAAATTTGTCGAAATTATGTGCATTTTTACATTTCAGACGAGAAATTCCTGCCTGTTATCCCTTAGAATTCTTTGTACTGGCTAAATGATCTTTCAATCTGAGATGATGGGATCAAACTTAAATGAAGGAATTTCCTTGGCATCTAATTCGGTGGAATTTCTTGCCTCCTTTTTGTTTTTGTCCTGGAGAATATGAGCTATACTCCGCATTTTATCTGTGCCTTGGTTTACTGTTTTAACATCTTCAATCTTCTATCTGGCGGACTTCCCTTCTCTTTCGGATAGATCACCGATTGTTACCTCTTGATGGCTTCGTTTAAAAAGTTCAAATTTTCAGTAAGAGTAATATTTTTGGTCTGTAATTTTGTGATTTTCTTGGACAAGAAAGACACATTTACGCTTATATATTCCTAATCTTTCTTTAGAGCTGATGAATTTAATAACAGGCAGGTTTTTACAATAGCTGTAGAATCGAGACTGATCCTTTATTTGTTCAAATTTGGTACAATAATATTCTGCCGCCTCAATCTAGGTCCCCAATCTTGCTATGGTTGGTTCAGGAGGTAAATTTGAGTCGAGATATATTTCTTTACCTAGAAATATTTCTTTAAGGATATTTACGGGATTGGGAGCCTACAAAAATATCTTATTTGCTGTAGACACCAGCTGGTCAACATTGGAAAACTGTGCCATCACAGTTTTAGGCACGAGATGGAATGCTTTTCCATTTTTTTTTTTTCCAGCTTCAAAAGTAGTAAAACATTGAGCTAACAAATCCCTTCGGTGCCAAATAATATTCATTGATTGCTTAATAACGCGAAGGACCGTTTCATTCCGTTGATTGGACTTTTCTAAAACTTCACTATTCAGTAGACATTATTTTAAAGGAGCCTCAACACAACTTCCTAACTATCATGCTAACGATGCATTGTCTTTCGACGTCCATCGTTTATTCGACAGAAATCCAAATTGGCGCGTCGTAAATTTCTTAAAGTTTCAGTGTAAATTAAGTGTAAATAGTTTTTTCTCAACGCACTTTCATTAGCTACGACTTGGGCGCAGTATTACTTAAGAAGGGCTTTGAAATCGGGAATGTTCAGTTAGTTAAACGGGACTTCTGCTCTAAAAACCGCCCGGCACATATCTAAATGCATTGTGTTGTTACCTGTCGTGTTAGGGGATGAAGCTGATGTCGATAGAAAAATCAATGCTGAGGGCAATGCTTTTTTTACGATTTTTCTTGTGTAAAACTGTTTTTATATTTGGTCAACTTGAGATTTTTAGATCATTGACACTGCTTATTCACAACATTCACAGAATAAAACAATATTATATATAAAAAATTTTAATTTAAATAAAAAATAAATATTTTCCCAGAAAAAATGTTCAAAATATGTATGAAAATATGTAATTTAGGTCAAATATGTTAAAAAGATAAAACATTTAAAAATATGTAAAATTAAAAATGCTCTCTTTTACTTAAAATTGCTTGAAACGGATTTTGGTCGAAGAGAATCGTAAAAAAATTGCTTTGGTAAAAATATGTAAAATATAAAAATATAATTATATATAAGGCTACAAATTATTGAGTTGCTATTAATTATGAAACAAAGTAGAGAACAATTCCTAACCGCATTGAAGATTTCTGATTAATTTACGATATGGCTTTGAAACTAAATCAGGAGAGTTCTGAGAGCGAAATGTTTAATAAGAAAACTCCTTCAAATAAATGTCTTTTTATAACGATTAGCGCCCATCCCTTAATTCAATTTATCTAGAAGACTTTAACGTTGAATACATATTTCCAGCTTCGTTAAGTTAATGGAACTAATTTTAAATTTAAAAGTGCATGTATTTTTTTTTTTTTTTACAAAACAATGAAATTGCATTAGTAATTTATAAGAAATCCTATATAATTTTAAACTTTGTGCGCATTACGTGATAAGAATTTATTGTAACGCCGCCAAATGTGTAGGGTTTTAGTTAGTAACTCGTTTTAACAGTTAGACGTATATCTCGTTAGTTGTATATTTTTCGAATCAAAATATAAATATTAGACCTTTAGACTTCTATTCCTATATTTTTATCATTCCATATAATTTTTTACATTATTACATTAGTTTTTTACATTCATATTAATAATACAACTTATCTCCAATCCTTCGTTGATTGACTTTATACCTACTATAAAGAAAGACCGGAATAAGATGTTCTTGGAACCTTTAAGATAATTGATAGATTACCATTCCTGGTAATACTCCATTCTGTTTTATTTACAGCTGTGTTCTGATAGTTAAATTCTTCTGTACATCTAGAGTAATAAAGTTTGTTCTAAAAACGAGATATCTCGAAGTTTCATGGAACGAGAATCATTTAGTTGCATTTAAATAAATAAGTAGCTACTGTTTTTATTTCATTACGTTAAGAAATTGTTTAAGATTTAGAGTTTCCTTTTGCTGAATCGCACTTCAATTTTATCTTTTAGTCCTCTTTTGTTTCAGTGGTAATCATTCCAAACCATCACAGAAAAGAAAAAAAAAGCAAAGAAAATTATATATATATACATTTATATAATTTTCTTTGATTATTTTTATCCATGTATAATTAGAATTAATACAAAACTGTGAGACTGGGAAATCCTTTATTCCAAATAGAAGTTTTATCATATATTGTGGGTAGAGGATGGGACAAAAAGATTTATCGTTGAAAGCACTCCAAATTAGAAGAAAAAGAATTAATCACTGTGAAATATAACCGCCCTCAGGAACAAAAGAACGAGCCATTGTTTGAAAAATAAACGCTGTTAGTCCCTACCTGTGATTGCTCATTGGCTCAGGTATTTTCCTCGAGAATTCCGTGGCTGGTAGCCTTTGATTGAGCGGTCTTAACAAACACTGTTCGGGCGCCACAGTTTCCACATACTCCACTAGCAGTGACGAATCAATAAGTTTGAAATATCTGAAGACAGTTTAGCATTTACGTATTAAATGATTAATATAATATTATATACATAAAGATACGTAATTAAAGATTCCAAGCTTTATTTTATAACTTGAAGTCGAAGTTATAATTACGTTTAATCTTTTTTGTTTGAAGCATTAGATTTGCATTTAATAAAAAAATATCAATAAAAATGAAATAAAAAAAGTATCGCTGGACGAGATAATGAAGTAATGTTTCGTAACCGAATATTATTTTATCGTATTTACATTTTTCAGTTGAATCTCGTTCAATCAATAAGTAATCAGCTAGCTCTATTATTGCACAAATGTTCCTGTTTTTTGAATTTCTTCTTTAATTATATTTCTGAAGCATATTACTTCAGTAACTATTGAAAAAGAAACGTCAGAATCAAACATCCTATATGGTAAGTCAGATTCAACATGGTAAACTTTTAAATTTATATAAAATATATTAAAGGTATAACTTTGTGATACTTTTGTATAAATTAGAGAAAAAGTTGTTTTTTTTTCGATCATATTTAAAGTTTTGTTCTCCAAAACTACACCTGTTGTTTACTTACGACTACTGAACTGTAATGAACCTATATTCGTAGCCAGTTTAAACACATTTGAACCTCGCTAATTCTGATCCGTCGTATCTCAAACTAGGATTATCCGGAACGGAATTTTTTATTTAAATGCACACCTTTTTATAGAAATGAAAAGTTTTTTGTTAAGTTTTGAAATCAGCTGAAATTATATAACACAATATTAACAGAAATTAGTAATGTTAATTACGTAATTTAAGATGAATTTATAAAAAATGTTTGAAAGTAAAGCTTTTTTTTTTAATTGTGAATACATTAGTAAATTTAATCGTATCTTATTGAAAAAAAAAAGTGTGCATAGTTCGTATTTTATGAAAGTTTGTGAAATTCTTAAATGTAAAGTAGAATATTTAAAAACAGATGATCAACATACGTATGTGGAACATTTGTTTTGAATGATCGAAAAAAACAACTTTTTCTCTAATTTATACAAAAGTATCACAAAGTTATACCTTTAATATCATATTTTATATAAATTTAAAAGTTTCCATCTTCTGGCCTTTTATGACTTGATTAAAGACCATTGTCAAGCCGGTTCAAGAAAGCCCCCCAAAAATAAATATTTATATATTTCATTGTATCTGATGATTGTTAATTATTATAAAACATAATTAAGATGTTAATGAATTACTTTTGTAAATCTTAGGATTTGGAATTAAATATTAATATTAAAATATATTAATAAATAGTATTCATAAATATAATAATGTATAATAATAAAACAATATCAATTCTCACTAAATATTCATATTTGAATTAAATGGAATGTTAAAGATAGTCTTGCAATGGATTACAAATGAGGGGAATTACTAAATTATTTCAGTTGGATTTTTGTTCTGTGAAAATATAATCTTTAGCCGGTTTCAATATTCATTCTCTTTTAAATATTATTTTAAATTATTTCCATTATAAATGCAGATTTACATTTATTTTGTTATAAAACATGTATTTGCTTTGCTAAATATTTTAAACCATTGATAGTTTAACAATGGGATAAATTGCGACTGCGTTAGTAATTACTTAGAGGAAAAGCAATTATACTAACAGCAATGTGGTAGTAAACTATTGATTTACCTCTTTACTTATACCTTTCGTATATATTGTAGTTAGTGTATTGATCGTCAGTATGTTCCGTTTATAATATAAGTATTATTAGGACCCTATTTCCGAATAAATTATAGCAGTAAAAGTACTAGTGGAAATTTTGTTTTTTAGAGGTTATAAGTTACTTATCGTCATTAGATAATAATAATTGTATTCAATTATTTTTATATTTACTGTTTTTTAATAAAACTATTTTAAATGTTATCGTATTTCAACATTTCACAGTGTATCATTGGCGTAGTAAGTCATTACCTCACAAGTACCTGTACTTATGTACTATATTATAAAATAGGTGTGATCTCTGGATAAATTCGGCGTTCATTTCACAATTAAATTAAATATATCAATTAAATAATTCTAATGCTTTGAATTTGTATTCACCTTTATTTTGGAAGTTTAACTTTTTAATCTCTATCGAGTCCTGTAGAAATGAATTATCTATGTATGATTAGCAAAACATTATAATGAAATAGTGGATAGAGAATATCAATTTGTTCATTTACTATTGGCATGTTCAAGCCATTATGTTAGTGTTTCGCTACTCACGCTCCTGGGCACTTAAGTTCTAATTAAAAAAAATAAAATTAAAAAATAATTTGTGTTAGCGAATAGTATTTCTGTAAGAGATAAGTCCGTATTATATGGATTTAAGTAGGCCGACTTATATCTTATGTCTTTCGTCTATACGACTATTTTACTTATTTTTTCCAAAAAAATTCAAATTCAAATAGAAACTAATGACTTATAAGTTTTTGTTTTAGTTTCAGATGATGTAGTTTAATTTTATGTAGCCAATTGGGTCCCATATTCTTTCTTTTCTTTAAGAAAGTATTAATTTAACTATAAATCAATAAATGCTTTATGATTAAAATTAATGCCAAGAAAAACTATTTTATGTTATGAATATACATTAACAATAGAGATTCTGCATGTTCTTACACGTGACTGGGTCTACTATAATTGAATTATTTACTTATTTTATTTTATCTAGTCCTTTCATATTAACTCTTTGTCATACTAGATATATATGTAATATATAATTACATTATGAATATTATACGAATATGTTTAATTAATACATATAATCGAACGTTCGTATATGATTTAATAAAACTAGGAAGTTAGTCATACAAAACAAAAAAAAATAATTGACAAGGAAAATAATACTACAACAATTATAAGTCAATATTTATTATGTACCACATAATAATTACAATAAGAATTAATCTCAATGATCTTATAACATTAAAATCTAAATGATATATTACGAATGCTCAAACAACCTATTCTTTAACTCGTAAATTAAAATAAGGGAACAAATTATCTTAAAAAATATATTTATGAATATTGAATATATTGACACTAAAATTAAATATAGAATAATAAAGAAATGATTTAAATATATATATATATATATATATATATATATATATATATATATATATATATATATATATATATATTTAAATCATTTCTTTATTATATATATATATATATATATATATATATATATATATATATATATTTAAATCATTTCTTTATTATATATATATATATATATATATATATATATATATATATATATATATATATATATATATATCTTGTTTTAATGTTTGTTTCTGTGTTATTTTTCTATATTTGCTGTAGAATTAAAAATAATCATTATTATTATGAAAATAAATGTTGAATTAGGAATTTATCTCTTTTTTTGAATTCTGTAAAATAGGTACCTCTAATTGTTTTTAAACATATGCTTCTAAACATGCTTTACCTAAAAAATCCCACTTAATTTGCTGTATATTGTAATACACTGTATCATCAGAATAAAATTTTAAGAAAAATGTTGTGAATATTCGCGGACACAGGACCGACGGAGGCAGACAGGAGTGGATAGCTACGATTTAGAGTCAGGTGAGATGAGCGGAAAAGATTTACTTCAGTGAGCATCTTCCACCCCGAGGCCCAGCCAGATTGCTTCTGTGTATCTACCTTGGAAAATGTAGGAGTTGTAAATTGGAATTTAACTTATATTCGATAGGATGTCTGTATTGCAACGGTAAATAAATTGCAAATTTTTCGGTGGAAAAAATTAAAAGTTTGATCAACGTAGGTCGTTTATAGGATTATGTTTCTCAATGCGGTATTTCCCACCTCTTTTCTTTATGGCTTTGGCATTTATAGACGATGCAGAAGTAAACTTTTATTACCGGATGCTGAACTGAATTAATTATTGCCCTAAGTGAAGGAGCTTCCCGCTTATTCAATATGGGTGTAGGTAGAAGGTGATAAATAAATCTATAAAATTGGCTTGTAATATCAAAGAAACGAACGACCTTCTGTTATTAATCTTAAAATTTTGGATTGAAGAGATTTTAGTTTTTTTAATTTTCTCTTTAAATTTGTGAGGCTTACGTCCTTATGAGCTTATGTAAGATATGTGTAAGTATTTAGTTTTAGATTCTTTCTCTGGGGATTTTGACTTTTGTGCGTTCTGTTTCATAATTCGGTCGATAGCTGGTCCTAAAAAAAATGCTATTTTCCCAAAAAAGTCATTCTGGAAAGTCAATGAAGTGGAGGGATTAGACTCAGTTTTATAGACGAGCTGAATAGGCTAACTAAGCCTTGAAAGAAAGTCTCAATCGAGGCCTCTTCGAATTCATGCTTATTTTGAGCGGTATGCTTTGTATATGAGTAAACTATCAATTTTTTTTGTTATAAATTTTAAAAAGACTTCGTTTACATCAAATATCTTTATAATGAAAGTTCTTCATTTTCCTATTTTTTTTTTTTTGAATTTTAAAACGTCTAAATATAAACGTATCTGGTTTGTGTATCTCCATTTTTAAAATATATTCTTCTGAAGATTTCTACAGAAAGATAATAAAATTTTACAGCGTTCTATGTCACGGATAGGCACGCAATAATTACTTATTGCCTTTATATTTTAGCTGTAGGTAACGCTTTAATAATACTGTTGCGCCTTTAGATAGCGGCGACATCCTCCGAAAGCGGCCTTAAGATAGGGAATATGATATATGGGACAAGGCATCGGGGAATACACATATTTCTCGAAAGATGGGGAGCGTATTACCCCCTCCTTCTCAGGGATGCCAATATGCCCCTACCCAGTGTTGCCAACAGGTACCTGCTTTATATTTGGTCACAGCCCTCCAAATAGGCAGTTTCTTTCTTACACTTATTACGCGCAAAGTGAGCTCCTCAGCTACCACAACGGTCATTCATCCTAGAGTGACAAAGAAGCTTATAAAGTAAAAAAATATCTGGTGCTGTGCGCGAATCACACAACTTTTCCTTACCAACCTATAATAATAATCCGTTTTTAAAAATAATTTTGAAGAATTCACATAAACACTACCTACTGAAATATTTTCAGCAGCATGCACTTCTTCAGGTCTTTTATGGCAAGAATACAATAAATTAGTTTTTTATACAATTGTAGTACCACGATTCCGTGCAGTATATATTTTTTGTTTGTCAAGTTATAATAAAAAGAAACATTACAATCAACGTCTTTTTTATTAAAAGAAAATTTGTAAGGTATACAGTTATAACCTTACAAAATGAATAATTGTTCTGAATTGTTATAATTAAAATAATTGTTCAGGGTAGCTAACTTCTCTAAACATAAACCACAGAAAATCTGCTCATTTCAAAACAGCAATTTCTTTATTAATAACGATGACAATACTTCTCCTCACTATATTTCCATATATAGGCTTGTGGAAGTAAACATTATGGATGGTACATCATATTCTTTAAAAGAAATTAACTACCATATGTTTTTCTCACCCGTTTCATTTATATTGCTATTCTTATTTCCGACAATTTTAAACTTGATAAAATATTCCTCCTTTTTCCTCATTTATTTATTTATCAATTTCTATCATAGTTTATATTTATTCATTTTTATTACTACTGACCAGGGGAGGCGATTAATTATTTCAAATAAACAAAATTAAATGCACATTAGAGAAAGCCATTTTTGAAATTCGGCGTTTAAGTCCTGTATGACTATTCCAATGAGGACAAGTCCTAGCTGGGATTATAGATCATTCAATGTAAATTGGTATAACGAGATTAATCGAAATCGTTTTCGTGAAAATTGCTAGAAAGTGAAAAATCGAAGACATCAAGTGGCCCATTTTTTTTTGATAATTTTATTCCATAATTTAGAATAAAATTCATCCTTTTTTATTTTTGCACAAATAAAATTTTTCTTTTCGTAATTACTTTTTTCCATACATTTTTTCGGTGATGTACTATATATATGAAAGTAGAAAGGTTTTAAGGAGAAGACTTTCGACAAGTTTCATAAAAATCGTTGGAGCTGTTTTAGACAAAATTGTAAAAAAAAAAAGATTAAATTTATGATATAAAGTGCCACTTTCGGTTTGTCGATTTTTACGAAAAAGTTGCTATAGGATCCCAGGTATATACCAACCACAAATCCACAATTTGATGGTTAACTAACGTATTTGTGAAATGTGCACTACCTCCTGCCTAACTATATCTTCGTAACCGGCGATCGCACACATTCGATGTCTATACACTCTGGCGCTGATGCAGAAGGCGATCACATCGTTCACTTTACACAGGCTTGGCCGCATCCGCGATAGGCTTATTAACACCATAGTTGACTCAGATGGCTTGATTAGTCCAAATTTAACGATAGGTGAAGTGAAAACGCGATCTACCGTTTTCCGGTCTTACCGGGGCTATTTCCACCTTTCGGTATTCTTTTTTGGTATTTAGAATCCGTTATATTACCCACAAGGCAGCGGGGGCCTTGCTTCTCTACCGTCTTGACTGTTGGAGTGTTTGATTCTCTTCCCCCTTTCGGATCATTTGCCTGTTTTTACCTGTAACCCTCGGCAGAGGCATTCATCGGTTACTATCATCCGGTGCCAGCTGAATCCGCGCTTTTCCAGACGGGTTTGGGACCGTCTTTGGCTGTTAGACGCCTTGATTGTTTTCTTTTACGTTCTCGGCAAAGCTTCACTAGATCGTATGGGGCTTCACGGGTATAATTAGAATCGTTCTCAGCTGCTCTTTCTAGCGCTTTACTATTTTTATAATTCAACATGACAGAACAGTTCAGGGTGACATTTTGTTCATTTTTCGCATTTTTTTATTTGAACCCTATCTAAATTCCCTACAACAATTTATTTTTATACAGTAATGATTTTTTACACGTAATCAATAAATCTTGACGAAATTTGTCGATTGAATTTAAAGAGAACGTCAAAGCTTCGCTGAATACAAATTACAAGCTACACTGATAGTTATACAAATATAAAAGCTGGTGAAACGAACTCAAAATTGGCTATCGAGTGGTGTTGGAACTGCAATGTCAAACCATTTTCCAATATTTTTATCATCAGGTTTTCTATATTGCCTCTGACTTGCAAATCCCAAATGCCATTTTTGCCCTAATATGAGTTGGAAAGGACGTTAAACCCAATAAAAATAATTGTTACAAATCTAAAGACGTTCTCAGGTCAAAAAACATTTATTTTGTCTGAAAGAGCAATATTTCTTCACTTAGACGTTTGTTCGACTGTGAACACCTTCTTTACCAGCGTCCCATACTTAGGATTTGGGCCTATCTTCTTTCCTTTGTAAGACCGTGTGGTGTTTTCAAATCTATTACTATATCATTTTTTGGATACAATCGACTCAGTCAATTATTGACCTGAACAGGTTACCTTATAATGCTTCAAATTGACTCTCCTACGCTATTATTTAGGGAAACTTGGCTGTCTATTCCGGCTATTTAGTGAATTCCCGGTTAGACAATGCTGTTGACTAAACAATCCAGCTATGCAATCATGGACCTGTCGTATTTGACTGTATCGGCTTCACAGGGAGCTAGTTTGAGCTAAAGAGGGGAAGTTCATAACAGCTGTCCAGGCAGAGGAAGGTGATTTCGCTTTCCGTTGGAGGGATAACTTTGGCACTGTGTAGGTCTGACATGGTCTTCCCCACAAAACTTGGTTTACATCGCAACACAAGAAGACCCTGACTTCCAATTTATGTTAATGGAATTATGCCCAACTGTCAAGTAAAATGTTTTATATTTTATTGACAAGAAGAAAAGTGTGGTATGTTCCTGTATAAAATGTCAAAGAGTTTCAATAAGTGTATTTTTTTCACCTAGACCAAAGGTATTATTTGTTTGTTATTATTATTATTTATTAATTGCTATGCAATAATTATTTTTTTCTCCAAATATTAGATATTATTATTATATGTACCAAACAGTTTTCTCAGAGTTGAATGTCCATTACTTATGTTATTTAAAATTGAAAAGTTTAAATCGTAGCTGATATTTAACATTCGTGAGGGTGAATTCTCTTCTGTTGACCTGTCGACCCCTCACCTAAACTGAAAGGTGATTAAATATAAATAATGAACATTTTATCATTCCTATTTTGTTTACTCAAGGCCTTATCTGGAGTAAATAAATTTAAAAATATATAATTAGGTTCGTTATTTCCGTATTTTTAAAGTTCTCTTTTCTGAAAAATGGAATGGGAATGAAATGAACGTTTGTTTGATAAAACAAAACCTTTCAAAGAGTCATTGAAACAATCAAGTTGATTTCAAGCATTCAATTCATTCACGCAACAAATGGTGACGACTCTAATGTGTTTATTGATTTTTCAATCAGAATTATAAATATATAACATGAAGCTATCCATTTGAGAACCATTCCGAATATCTGATTTTAAAAAAAATTGTTATTAATATATATATTTATTTATTGTATAACTTATTTATTTATTAAGGTCAATAATTCAGCTGTTAGAAAAGAGAATTAATTATAAAGTTTACCGAAGAATTACAAAGTTTATAAAGGAGAATATATTTCAATTTGCAATAATTAAATCAACTCGTCCGTAAGGAAATTGATTGTTAAATTAATTAGAGGTTGAGGATTTCTTTAGATCAGGAGTCAAACATTTTTCTAGTTGAAGGCACATTTATAATTCATCAATCAAGCGGGCAATATGTTTATTATTTTTTTCTTAGTTTTTCGTAGTTGGGTAGGGTATTATTTATAATACTTAAAAAAGAATAATATAGCATATAAATAGTATTTTTTATATTAAATAAATATATTTTTTTTAAATACATACTTTAAAAAATGTTTTTTTTTTTTTTTTTCTGTTGGCACTGTAGACCGGGGAGATCCTTGGCCGCGCGATGTGGTGGTACTACACCGCGATTCTCAATTTAGGTAAACGGGGTATGGTCCGTCACTCCTACGCCCGACCTTTTTGTGAGTTGCCTCCAAGGTAGGAGGCTGACGACCCTCACATACTCCGCGGGAGGCGGGATAAATTGCCTGAAGTATTTAATTTAATTAAATTAAATTTATGCCGGTGCCGCGATTCGAACTCACAACCTTTGGATTTGTGAGTAAGTGCGTTAATCCGCTCGGCCACCTCGACCCCCTTAAAAAAATGTTTACAAGATATAAAATTTCTTTATAAAAAATATAAATACCAAAGTCAATCTGAACTTTGGTCTCTGAATTGCATTAGCCATTGCTTCATTTGGATTGTGTCGTGATGATCTTATAGTTGATTTACACGGTTTGTTATTACAATTGAAAAATAATTTGAAACAAAGAAAACAAAAGACGGGCATATAACTAGGTATGAATTTAAAAGATGCATTGAATGCTGAATGTCATATCACGAACACTGCCATTAAATTTTTGGTATTGTTAAAAACAAACCAATGATGAATATTGATGGACATAATGTCGGTATACAATTGAAGCTGACCAACTCATAATAAAAGCTTTATAGTAATAATCAAAAAAACTAAATGGCAAATATAACTACAGAGTAGTTTCTATCAGGTACTAAAATTAAATCAACCTATTATAGTATTAGCGTATTGCTAATTAGTTTAATGATATTCAAAACTCGTGTTGAAACAGACCTGTGTGTTAATAATAAAATTGCTAATAATTATCCATGTAAACCCTTTATCGACAAATAGTTGAAGTTCACCTAGTCAGTTTTAGTTTTTTAAGGACGATGTTTTTTCTGATTTCATTGTCAATTTTGATTTAATGATTGAGTTTTGATGAACTAGTTTGGGATATTTCCACTTATTAGTGGACTGTATGAAGTTGTAATGAAAACATAAATGAAACCGTAACTTGTCCTTTTCTATAAACCAAAACTGCATTGAAAGAAATTATCGTTACACTTACATTAGCTCAGACTTACAACTGATTCTGAATTTCTTGAGAGACAACTGTCGTAAAAATAAATTTTGTCCTCGTGCAGTATATAGGGTTTCACTAGTGCCGAACCACCATTTTATAATCTGTCCTAAGCAGAACCCGAGACCCAGTTCCTGATGTGGACGGTTGGTGGCGGCACTGTTGAGCGTTTTATTTTAATGTTACGCGAACAGCTATGATTTCAAACAAATACTTGTATATTTCCAATTAATTATTGGATATTTAAAAACAGATACAATGCATTTTATTTAAAACTCATCGAACAGCAGCAGACTAAAAAACATGGTCTCTGGCTGCCATGGTGATCGCTGGTACAGGTTATGTCAAGCGGGTACAACTTTCCCCGCGAGCACACTTGGGGACTTCTGCTCTAGATAATGGATTCAGATCATATCCAATCGCAACGAGCTTGTTTTATTTATTTTTTTACGATAGGGTTTTATTTATTACAATTCTAATTTATATATATATATATATATATATATATATATATATATATATATATATATATATTCATATATTACTGATTGTGAGTATAAGTGATTATGATTACTGATATAGATCATCGGAAACATCTTAATCTTTTAATTTGGTTGTCGAAACAAAATACGTGTAAAATACCCATCTGAATATTATGAACCGTTCTGAATATATGATATGGTTTCGTCTTCCAGCCTGTAAATAGCGAAGTGCTTTGTCATCACAATCAGTTTTTATAATTTTTTTTTTATAACGTGTTTCGAAGATCTACGATTCCTAATTTATTTTATTTTTGAAAAAAATAGTATCGCAATGATATTCTGATTGTTGTGTATGGAGATTTACTGTTTGGCATTCCTCATTTTCAACTCGTAACTGAATCAACATTTACGTGCATTTTCTGCCTATAAACGTTGAAAAGACGATAAGCCATTGCAATGAGCAGATTTATACAGCCCAATGGAGCCATTATCAGTCTTAGTTTGCCAGGCTCCGGGTATTTTACGGCCCATACCGATTGTCACCATCCATTATTTCCTCCGAAATGTAAATTTTGGCGCGACAGGAGGAAAGTTGGGGAGGGAATAAGCATTGATTGATGGTGGTTTAGTGGCTGATAAAGCTTTGGCTTATAGGCCTACTTATTTCTCATTTTCAATAACGTCCGATGGTGTGCAGCCTGCCTCCGAAACGAAGTCATAAAGAACAGTCATAAAAAATAAGTTGGCTGAAAAAGTATTTTGGAATTCACAGGCTATAAGCAATGAAGACTGCATTTTTTAAAGGAAAAATAAACGAAAGAATAATTGGTTTTCAAAATAACAATCAGGACAAAATTTTTAAATAATTTATTTCGAGAACTTCTTGCAATCGTTCTGATTATTTCTGAAATCATGTGATCCAAAATAAAAAACATGTTCGTTAAATGATTAATTGAATATTGTGTGTCTGCGTCTGCGTGTTTAGTGGATAATAGAACTGTAATCATGAAGACATTCATAAATGTAATAATATAAAGACAAACAATGGCACTCAACTCAAAAACAAAATTTTGACGGATTTGCGAAAATGCCCAGAAGCGATAACACTGAATTTCTAATATTTTGTTTACGTTGTCACCCAATTTTGGCACGAATGACCGACCCCATTGTTATCTAAATGTTTTTTTCATAACGAAAAGAACTGAAAATGATTCGGAAAAAAATTGTCTCCCTGTTGAATTTTTATTTTGATCACGAAATTATAATGTACAATTTTAAAATATGCAATTTAAATGTTATACAAATGTCAGATGTCTGAGACTTCATACAACATTATAATCACTTCTAATCACAATTAACATAGACTTTTTTTTTTCATAGCCCATTTTTATCTTCAGTTGTGGAAAATAATTGAACAATATTATTCTTTCTATAGTCCTATTACTGTTAAAATGCATTTTAAGAGGTGTAGTGAGTTAACATTACTCTAAAACTAAAAATCTAGTGCGGTGCGCGTATCGCACTACTTTCTCTTATCACCCTATAATAATAATTTTTTTCATATAATTTTAAAGAGTTCACATAAACACTACTCGAAATAAACTCAGCAGAATGTAGTTCTTCAAGTCTCCTCTCACAAAAGTATAATAAATTAGTTTTTTGAGTAACTTTAGTACGACTAATCTGTACACTAAATATTTTTGATATGTCAAGCTGAAAATATTTTTCAAAAGTTTCGGTTTAGTTTCCATGGAAATTCCATATAGTTTCCACGGAAATTCCATTTAGTTTCCATGGAATCATTTTGTTTACACTAAATAATATAAAAGTAGAAATTATTAAGTTAATTTCTACTTTTATATTATGAAAATAAATTGTTACATTAATTAACAACAGGTTGGCGGATTGGTGGTAGGAGGTTCGGTGGCATCCGTCTTCTTCCGGAAGCCTTCGGCTTTGCATCTAGGGTCTTGTAGTCCTTATGAGATATACTGCATCTTTTCTAACACAGGCCCGATTTAGATATTTTTTTTTTTTTTTTTTTTATGAAATTTAATTATCTTTCATATGATTACATACGTGATTTACCATAAAATGCTTACTTTTCGAGTTATGCGCAAATAAAATTTTCTTTTCGTTATAACTTTTTCCTCAGAATTTTCTCGTTGATATACTGCATACATGAAAATTTATAGGGCTTTAAGGAGAAGACATTAGGCAAGTTTCATAAAAATCGTTAGAGCCCTTTCCGAAAATATTGTAAAAAAGTGTAAAATCGATCATATTAATGCCACTTCCGGTAAGTCCGGTGCGCTGTATCTTTGCTAGTACTGCTCCGATATTGATGATTTTTTTTTTAGATAATTTAATTAAATTTCGTTCAATTTTATACATTATTTAACATGATACGCAAATTTTTTAAGTTTTGTGCAAATAAAATATTCTTTTCATCATAACATTTTTCCCTGCACTTCCTCGGTAATGTACTACATATATGAAAAGTCAAAGGGCTTAAACGAGAAGACTTTCAGCAAGTTTTATTAAAACCGTTAGAGCCGCTTTCGAAAAAAATTGTAATAAAGTGTAAAATCGATGATATAAAGTGGCACTTCCGGTTACGAAAAAAGTTGCTGTAACATCCCATGAAAATACCTATCTTAAATATGTAGTTTCAGTTTCGTGCGACATAAAATATCGATGGCACAAAACATAGAGTTTCAAAATAGTTTCTACAACAAAACAGTAAATGGAAAGACCGAAAAATACATTTTTCAACTAACAGTGCACTAAGAGATACATTAGATGTTGTTTCGGAAGACAGTAGGTTTATTTTTTTTATGCTTGTAAACGTTCGAAAAGAGGAAAGAACAGTTCACACCGTAAATCAGTTTCTTTTTTGGAACTTTGTTATACAAATAAATTTAAGTGAAGGTGGAAAAAAAATGTGAAAGCAATCGTTGTTACTGATAATAATTTTAGTTAATTATTAGACGAGACGCCATAAGGATTGTAAAATAGGACATAAAAGGTTACTGTTGAAAAATGATAATGATATATTCTATAATTTACTTATTTTAACTGACCTCTAACTATTAAATATTATTGTGTTAAATATTTTGTTTTAATTTTTTTTAAATTTTTTTACCCAATATTCCGTTAATAGACTACTTTTCATAGCTCTGTAACTTGGTTTATGCTTTTAATTATGTTTTAAATCCAGTTTTGTATGTTTTATATTTGAAATTGTAAAATTTTTGGCCATGTTTCCGACCTTCTGGACCAGTGTGCGCCTGCTGGCGTTAGGCTGTTGAAGAGTTTGTCAAATGTTGGAAAGTGTCGAAAAATATTTTTGACAGTTCACTAATCTTATCGCTTTCAATAAGCTATCTTTACAGTTCATTACTTAAGCGTGCTGAGAACACACATACGACATTGTTAGGTGTTACTTACCTTTAAATTTACAGGAATGAAAACCTGTTTGTACCCAAAGATACATAATTTGCGTTTGTAATATTAATAAAAGAAAGAGAAAAAAACAGTTTTGAGTTAGAAAATATTGCTAAAATTTTACTAAACCTTTTTCCTGTTTTACCGTTATTACATTATTTTGGGCTTAAAAAGTTCCCAGTTATGGAAAAAATTAAAAATGGCAATCCACTAACTAAATCAACTTGGATGGAAAGAAATTAAAAGTACTTCCCTTTCTGAATACAGTAGAAGTTCACTAAAAATTAGTAAGCGGAAGGTAATATTCTAAAGGTAAATTCTACAGAAGTTGGATAAAGTTTCCTTTGTCTTTTAGGGTTTTTTTTATCCCTCTTTTTCCTCTTGTTTAAGTTCATTACTTTTATTTTTTGTCTCCGCTCTCTGCATTAATGTATTCTTAACTCTTTTATTGTTTCACACTTGACAATATTTTATCTGTTAATCCGCTGTTCCTACTGATTCTCCATTATTGATTATTACAGATAAATGATTTTTCCATTTCTTATTATGCTAATGTATTGAATATTTGTTTGTATTCGAAAATTCAATTGTAATAGTTTATTTCTTATTTTTTCAAAGTTTATTTCACAAATATATTAAAGGCTACTGGAGAAAAAGTTCATTTTTAGAAAACAAAATTGCCGTTGTAATTTTAAATTGTTTTATGGGATTGCAGAAATGATATTTTAGGATGGATTATAATTGTTTGTCTCTAAATATTCATTTACGCCTGTCAAGAGTTTGTTATCAAATAGGAAACTGTCGGGATATTAGAAATTAATGCGTTGGTCGACTGTTGGTGGATGCAAGTCAGCCCTTCTGATGGACACATCAATTATAAAACGCTAAATATGACTTAAAATATTTGGTTTCACAAGCATCATGTTTTAAAAATAATTTAATATTTGTGATTTAATGTAATTTATTTACTTCTCTAATCGAAAGTTAAGTCGATGCCCCAAAAATGTTTATCTTGTTGAAGGAAATAACTAATTAGTTTGTATAAACCGGACTCATTAGACAACTTCTAAATTCTTTAATCCAATTCATAAAGCAAACATTTTTATTTAACTTCCAGATTTTTGTTGACGTAGTCAGTTTAAATAGATGATCAAAAGAAGTTCAACTAAACCTCCCCCTTTGTAAAAAACTCTACTTATCCTGGTATTCCTGTTTAGAGAAACTAGGTCGTACATTATATACCGCCATAATACAAGTACAGTAAAATTTTATAGGCTTTTATAAATGTTTTAATTCTAATCATATCCCAAAGGTCGTATTCTGAGAAGTGTCATTAAAACTCTGCATTACATAAACCGATTAATAGCGGTTACAAAAGCGCTTAGTGTACTGATATAAGATATAAATATTTATAATGTTAAATGATTTATAATATTTCATAGTAATTTTTAAAAAATATACAGTTAACGTACCTATTAAATTTATTCTTCAAGACATCAAGTGGATATTTACATGGACATTCTGCTCAAAATATTTTTGTTGAAAAATTATATGTTGAGTAAATAGTAGATTATATTATATCAAAAAGTAAATAGTGAGAACTTGTTATAAGTAACGGTTACTAAAACGCTTACAGTGTACTCATATAAGATATAAATATTTATAATGTTTTTAAATGATTTCTAATATTTCGTTAATATTATTATTTATAATATTAAAGACCCTTGATGGGCTGTAGTGGGACAGGTTTTATAGCACACATTAGGACATATTAGCGGGATATTTTTTCGTGACAACGAATATATTGATTTTTAATATCATAAAAGACATACAGCTGCATGAAGATCATTCCATTTTAACGTTTCGGTTGCAGATGCAATACACTCATTTAATTTATCCGTTAATGCTTCGTACTGAGGGCTATGAAAGGTTCAGGTGCTAAAGTTTTAACAAATGTTTAATTACTTTATTAAAAAGTATGTAATTCTTTGTAAGGAAAGAAATGCTTAGAGACGATAGAACTAACAGCCTCAATTATTTATAATAAGAGAGAGTTTAATTAGGAACGAAAATTGAAAGAAAAGAACCCATTACCAGTTGTTGAAAAACAAGTCAGCATATACTCTTATAGTTAGCATAAATTGTTAGGGCTTAGTTGCTTGTAACTATTTTTATATTCGTCGTTTTCTAGGAAGTGAACATTCAATCCTTATAGGTTTCATAGGAATCCAGGCTTCCAATTTTATATTTATTTATTATTTGTATATGACGTTTGGAGATCGCAACTTCATGTCCGGAACTTTCTGTTATTATCTTTTTAATTGCATTGCTCATTTCACAATTCATTAAATCGCTTACGCATGTGCTCTAAATAACTATTTTTTAAAAATTAATGTAAACACTTCTTCATTATGTTGTAATTTTTACGATGTAATAAATTATTATTTTTTTATTTAAATAAAAACATTTCGAGAAACATACATCACATCATTGGTACCACTAGTATAGAACTGTGCTTATTATTAATCAGCTTATTGAAATTATTTATTCAGACGTTTTCCTCTTAACAATGTCTAGCTTTTATTAATTTTTTTTTCATTTTAATTATTAATATGCATATTATACATCTGCTTTACTTTCAAATATTAAGTTTTAATGATAAATTAAATAAGTGCTAAACATCTGGTGTGTCCGCTTAGACGACTTTCTTTACCGCTTTGGGTGTTCAATACAAAAATTGTTTGCTGTATCTTTTGATACTATTGGTCCGATAAAGATTTTTTTTTTTTTTTTAAGTTTAGCTTTGTAAACCATTTAATTATCTTTCAAATGAGCAAATGAATATGGAATTATCTAGGAGATGCATAGTTTTTGAGTTCATTCGAAAAAATAAAAATAAATTAAGGGGTTTTCATATAGACAAGCACATAATACATTATAAACGTGGCTTCGAAGTATCACCTGTAGCTTTGGTAATACTGGTCCAATTTCGATGATCTTTTTATTTTATTTTGTATTTTTTAGGAAATGTAAATTACCTTTCAAACGTTTATATACTATTTTTTTTTTTAATACTTTTAAGTAATTTGCAAATTAAGCTTTATTACATTCATGACTTCTTTTTCTGCTTTTTCTCGGAGATGGAATGCATATGAAAATTAATGGGGCTTTAATGGCAATTTTAGGCAAGTTTCATCAAAATCTTTACAAGCCATTTTGGCGCTGCAGTCTATAGAATAACACGTTTTTTGGCTACTGCGTGGCCGCTATTGCGCACAAGATTTTGAGACATAGAATTGAGGGAAACAACGATTAAAAAAAAAAAACTTTCAAGAGATAATCGTAATACAGACAAACCTATGGCTGAAAATGCTTTTTTTGGTCTTCTAGGTTCTAAAACGCACAGATCCGTTGAAAACTGCTCATCGGAAATTTGATCCGATTACAAATCCTTCCTTACCTAGATGGTAAATATATTTTAAAGTTAGGTCATAATTTTCCTTTTTCTTTATATATGACAAATGAGGTGTAGTGTGTTAATTACGACGTCAGGGCTGAGGGTTCTTCAAGTTACTTCTTTAATTTTTTATTCATTTGAAATTCTGGCATTTGCCAATTCTTGTATTGGGCAATGGTGAACTTGTCTTTATTGGAAAAATCTGTAATTTTTAGCTCCTGTAATGTTAGGATCTGCGCGATTGTATTTATGTTCGGAAGCAGTAGCCTTTTAATTACAGATTAATAGAAATACCCATTGCTTCCGTTACTCGCTTTGTAAAAAAGTGTCCTTGAAGTATTTTCTGAAACGCATTGTCGGATTTCAAACAAGATTTATTTTCTTGATTTTTATTTGATTGGTGGGTGTGTACAAATAATTGTATATTTACAATAAAAATAATTTATTTTTTTCTTATTCGAAAAAAACGATTCCTCAAATCAAGCTCATGGCTTTCATAGCCATGCAAGCTATCTCCTGAGCTTCATTATACCAACTCCAGAGATCCCGATTTAATAGACAAAGCTTAGGGAAAGAAGGCCTCCATATGAATTTTTCAACCACTATTAAATTTTCATCCGCTTTTCCTTTAAGGGAGAGCAGAAGGGGCAAAGCCTGCTGCCGTCCGATATTAAAACTCTGACTCGGGGAGATAGGGGCCCGTCTTATTGGCTGCGGGGAATCGGCCCCTTCCAGTCCCCGTCCCCACCACTGATTTCCTTCGTCCCCAATACTCCATCTAAGAGAGGCTGCTCATTCATAAATGCTTAATTCACAACAAAGTCATTCCCCCTCCCATCACTTTTCCCTGTATCTTAAGGACACGAGGCCCAATTCAATGTCTGATGTAAAGGAAGTGATATTCTTAAAATAAACAAAAACGTCATAAAAATGCTGTAAAATTTTCAATTGTACTCGGATTTGTGAAAATAATTTCAAAGACGGAAAAGAATCGGAGGACAGTTTGTATAAAATTCTTAAAATGATTATATCGTAAAATGGGGTTTAATAGAAACAATATTCAACTTTAGTGCTTTAGAACTGGTACAAAATATACTAGGAAATAAATTAAACTGGGCTCTTTTTTGCGGTCTTGGCTTTTTCTTTGAATTCATTTAGTTGATTTTTTTTTTATGCTGTTTCTTTCTATTCACCCCTTAGGGAGGAGTGAATTGAAAGACTAGTGATTTTTTATTCATTTTTTGTATTTCCTCATTTTTAGCATCAATCAAAACTAAGTTTGACTACGATTCGCTTTGTTCATTAAAAAGAATTTAATCTCCTCACAATTATTGTCATCATCCCATACTCACTATCAGCGTCAATGCTTAATTAAGAAAAAAAATATGAAATGCCTTCAAAGAATATTCATGCCAAATTTGGTCGTGACTGTGAAACAAACATATTTTCGATGATACCGGGCCAATAAAACGACCGCTATCTTAAAACGGAAATAAGAATCTCCGTACATATATAGTTTTTCTTGACTAAAGAAATATTTGGACGAAATTTGAAGGAAACCGAACAACGCCTTTGGTTGTAATCGCGTAAGAGACTGACAGACGGAATGCAAACGATTGAGTTGAAACAAGACCTAGCTTAAGCTCTGTCATTTAAAATTTATAGAAAAAATTTAATTACTGAATGTTGATGCAAACAAATCCTTAAATCATTATTTAAAATTTGAGATATTATCCCCTTCTAATTTTTTAGATTACCGTTTTAATACATAAATATATTCCCTATCCATATCCGTATCTTCAACAAGTAGCAATATATCTGTACCTCAGAGCTAGAAGTCCGTGTGTCCACTTTTTCTCATAAATGAATTTTGTTCTCATCTTTATATAATTTTACATGCTATTTCCAAGGATATGGAAATAGCCTTTTAAAATAGTTTTAATTTATTGAAATATATTGTAACTATAGTTTATTTCAATATTTTATTCCAAACCTGGTACTTTCAAGGAAAAAATCATATTTTGTCTTCTCCTGCACAATTTCATAAATGTGGTATTCGGCCTTTTAACTCTGAGGTACAGATATATGTTTTGTGTTTTATTAATCTTCACACATCCGGTTTCCCTATGCTTGTGAATTTTTTAAATACAATTTTTTATTCTTTCTGTATAAAAGATTTTTACAAATGGCTTAATGCCTGAATAAACAGCTCAAAAAATATGACGTGGTTATATTTACCTAGCAAAAACAGAGAAGTCGATTTTATTGCCTTGTTGGTGAATTTTATATCAAAGATTTCCGGCATACCGGAGGATGAGACTACCACACCGGAGAAGCAGGAGATGCCCAGCCGAAGAATTGAAGGGTATGGGGCACTTCCTGGAATCTCTGGAATTCTTGGTCCGGCTGTTCCACCAGAATAGGGTCAGTGGGGGGGACACTTGCTAACGTGGATTTGATTTTGAAGCTCTCTTCAAAGGAACTATGTTAAGGGTGATTTCCTAGTTCTAGAACTTTTACCGGCCGTCCTAATAAAGGATTCCTAAGGTTAAATTAGGGAATAGTTTTATTATCTAAGTACCATAGATTTCTGGCTGGAAACTAAAACAACAATTAACAGTTTACTGAACCTGAACTGTGGCTCTAAGAATTTCATATTTAAAAGAAAGGCTGGAAATATTTCAAATTTAAAGTTCGTTTATAAACAATAAATTTCAATTTTCAATATATGAGTTACGAGTATGATAATGAAAAGGCATGCTATATTCCCTATTCCAAGCTTTTAAAGGAATATTCCACATATCCATTGGCAAGATGGATATAAATTTGTGGATTATCTTATTTATGTGTTTCTTAGTGGATTATGTTGTATTATTATATTATAATAATTTATGAGTTCCATTGTCACTATATTATCTATATTTCTTTCTTTTTTCAGGTGGGCCAATGTTCTTCATACGAGGTTTGAAAATATATGGAACATAGTAAACTTTAAGTAATTACTCATTTTTTATGTTTCATTAAATTATTTATTGTAGAAGTTATATTATTATGGTTCTCTCTCTTTTTAATATATTAAAATTTGACAATGGATCTCCTTGTCCCCGTCAGCCAATCTTGTAATGTCCGTGTCCTCCGGAATATTTGAGCCTTAAAACAGGCCAAAATTATTTGAAGCTCTTTATACTTTCATTCAGCTGCCATGGGAATTTTAAAACCTTAAAACTAGAAAAATTCCGAGTTCCTGGTATAAAAGTGTATAAAACTCCTCCAAACATTCTTCAAGCTTAATTACCTATTTTCATCTCTCTGAATTCCTAAAGGATTTCATGTATTTCTCTCCTGGTAAAATTCTGGATGATTTTAATAGAATCTTGGAGAAAATACCCCTCCCCCCAAAAAAAAGAAATACTATGTATAATAATTATATTCTTTTACTCATTATACTTAAATTAATAAAAAGTAAAACGACAGAAAAGGGCGGAAGATTATTTTGTGTAATATAGTTAATATTGGTCTAAATTTGATGTTTATAATCAACATTTAACCCGATAAGATCCGATACACGTACAGAACACTTTTATCTGATAACATTAAGTAAATAAAAAGAACTATCCTATAATTCTGCATAAGCATAGTTCGTTAAAGAGAAATGTTAACAATAAATAAAAAAAATGAAAATTATATAATAAAATACGTAAATAAGCACACTATATTGTATGGGAAACAACAACCACGGATAAAACCACTGATAACTGTGGGTCTTCAAATTCTGACAAAGTTCTGATCGACTTTACAAGAAGTAGCAGGAGTGGAGGAAATTTATTCCATGATAGTTTGATGAGCCAGATCCCAAGCTTGAAGAAAATATGTATGTATTTTTTTTTCGGTGTGCAGTGTACCTTTGGAGGGGTAGCGTATTTGGTGATTTTATAATTTGAATGGATTTAATGTAGTTTTTCAAAAATTTTCTGATTCGGATTTTTTTCCGGTTTTAAGTCTTAAATACATCTGTGTGCCTTGATTTAATTTTTTTCTTCTTTCTTCGGTTTTACGTTCTCATTCCACTAATATATCGACAGTACAACTGCCTCCTCGTAAGTGATACTGATATAAATAGGAATTTCCGATGTTTTGCAATTGTATTGTGGATTCTTATTATGTGGATATTATTGTAAAATGCTTACTTGTTACTTGCTGATCTCAATATGCACATTTTGGCGGCTGTTTCCTTCCAATAAGTTGTACGTAAATTTAGTGACCAATTCGTGACTTCATCTTTCCTTGTTCTCAATATCATGTTCCATGACTACCGTGATTATAACTTATAGCATTGTTTATACGGAGCTGACAGTTGTTGTAGAACTGTTTGAAAATGAAAATATAGTTAGCTTATGAATTACATAAATTATTTGTATGTATTTGTTTTTCGGTTTGTAGTGTGCCTTTGGAGGGATTGCGTATTTGGTTATTTTATAATTTTATGCTGATTAATTTAATGCTTATATTATTATAGGAGTAGTGATACTAAATTTGAAACGCAGGTAAAAGAAAATGTTTTAATGAGATTTAAAAGAAAAATGATAAACTGATAAAAATAAATTTGGTTATCTACATCCTCTGCGATTAGGCCCCTCAACCATCTTTGCATTTTCTGTTCAAACTTTGAATTAGCAGCACAATTCGAAAAACTAATTCCTTTTGGTATTGCATTTTATCGATTATAGCTAAAAAATATAGGACGAATAAACGGAATGTAGCTTTACTAAAAGGAACGAATGTCAACAAAGGAGAAGAAAAAATACTGCAACAATATAATTTTAAAATGATTTATGATTTTAATACGATTTTTAGTAATCTTGGTTTTAGTTTTTGAAAAAAAACAACATTAAAATCTAAATTAAACATCTTCCGTCTCATGTGAGCCTGTGCCTGTATGTGTATAACTGTTTGCAATGATGCCACTACATCGGGGCTAAAGTCCCCTAATGACCGCCATTTGGGACGATAATTGAATTTTAATTTCGGTCAGACTGTCGACTGAGATTAGTGCGTCGATTTCAATTAAGGGGACCTATAACACCCCTTACATTTTAGTAGTTTAGCTCATTCAGGGTTAATAGAAACGAGATTTTTAATTTGTAAATGTGATAACTGAAATTTATAAGATTTGAATGATGCCAATTTATTATTCACTTTTAATTCAATTTTATTTAACTTACTATATTTTATCCTCACTCAAAGATTGTCAGAAAATGTTAGTTTATCATCAATTATTGGAAACTCGAATGCTCCGTTAGCTTTGAATTTCGTGCGTTCTTGTGCATCAAATAAAAAAAAAAAAAAATTAAAATCGCCATAAAATGGTATTAATTAAAAAAATAATCATTTATCGCAGATGAAAGTTTATTTTTAGTCGTTTTAAAATTATAACTGGGCAAAATTGGTTAGAAATTATATTTGAAAAATAAATCGTGCCCAAAAAAAAAAGAATTTATAATTTTACTTCAGACTTATTTTTTAAATAATTATTTTACATAATAAGTTATTTCATGGTCGATGAAATTAATATTTCTAAAAAGATTATTTTATGAATTATTTTTCTGAATTTATAATTTGATAACAAAACGTTCATCTAAATACATTTTAATCTGTCAAGAGACCTCATTGAGGTAAAGTTGATTCAGTTATCCGATGACAGATTACCAGATTAAAATTATTTTACAAATGACATTAATCATTAATCCTTCATTTTATATATGTGTGTTTTTGCATTAGTAGATAAAATTCTATAATAAATAGTCGAAAAGTAGGTTCTATTTATCCTTGACATAAAAATATCAAAAAGATTTGTTCGCACCTTTTTTTAGGGTAATAAATATAGAATTCCAAGATACATGGATTTTTAACGTTATTTCACTAGAGTTATTCAGAAAAAAATCGTTTCTGAACTAACTAATGCGGAAATACATTGCTTTATTTCAATAGTGTTTAAAATATTCATTTAATTAGTTCAAGTAATAAATTCACCTAGTTATTTAATTGAGATTATTTCATTGGGAATATGAAATAAAATTTGATGTATAACCATTACTTAGGAAATAATTATTTCATGATATATTATTTTAATTTATTTAATAAATACCTCATTCAAAGAGTTACCAGGTCTATTTAAAATACTATTACCGACTCGTAAATAATATTATCAATAACAAAGAATAGTTGGTTTTTCGAAATTATTAAATTAAATAAACTAACTACAAAATAAATTGGAATAAGTTGAAAATAAATGCTAGCGAAAATTATGATTGTAAATTAATAAATTAAATTTAATGTTTCAGTTAAAAAGGATTTATACCTTATTAATTGCCAAAAGGCTCCTTCAATGATCTTGTCAGCTAGACCCGCATAACGGTATTGTCTTGCAGTACTGTATATCCGTTGTGCGCCTCACTGTGATTTCTTCAAAACTTCCTTTCAAGATTATTTATTTATTATATTATTTAGAAGAAGAATAAAATTTATCTTATATCATATCATGGCAATTAGCCTTATTTGTTGTTATATAGTACATATCGACGTCGTTTTTTTATAAAGGCTTAAGAACCGAAAATTCGAAATTTAGGTTTCAATTTATTATGGAGCCTTTAATCAATTTATTATAAGGGACGTTGAAAGTACGGCAGGGTGCGGACAGCACTTAGGCTTCCCAGAGAGAGGGTGGGGATTCCCCGACCAAATAAATATAAAGGCGGCTTAACATCAAAGGATAACTGTTACAGGATCAAAAGAACCGAATTGATCATAGAATCACCAACAAAGGTGCGGTACGGTCTGTCAAACGGTAAAAAATAATCTGTGGAAGTTTTAACAGCCCCCGCTCATCTATGGGATGAGGAACAACGAATGACAGCCTCTCGGTTATATTATCATTATCAATGAGAAAAACGGTATAGTTCGTAGTTTACAGACTTCCGAAATCAGATAAACAAATAATAAGGCAGTACAGGACACAAAAGAAACAGGCATATCAAAGTCGCCAATGCTGATTGGCTGGACGCTTTCCCCACCCTCCAGTTCCACTTATATAATGGCCGAAAACGCCGGAAATGTTTCTGTAAGATGGCCTGTACCAAGCATACCGCTAGGAAATCGACAGGAGGCAAAGCTCCGAGGAAACAGCTGGCCACCAGAGCCGCCAGGAAGAGGGCTTCGGCCACCGGAGGTGTAAAGAAGCCTCACAGGTATAGGCCCAGAACAATCGCTATTGAATTCCGCTCACAATATATCGAGAAAAAAAATGGACTATTGATGACTTAAGCACCAAATACTGGCGACACTCAGTGGTCACTCTGTTCTTGATCAGTAATAGAAAACTTAAAAGTATATTGTGATTATAATAGTTTGGCCACCTTGATAAACTCCTGCTGTATATAATAAAGAATATAATAAAAAAAAATGTTATTTGGGTAATAAACGTTTCGTGTGTTTCCTGTTAAGTTTGCTAAACGAAGCATACGCCTTTTTTCAAAAAGAGACGTCGATATCTATTACATTTGATCTATTCCGTGGGCTCAAATACTCATTTTTTTTATTTATTTAAGAATTTATAAGACCATTTAACTGCTAGTGTCTTGTTCGTCCTAATTCTGAAGTAGATCTAGTTCAGCCGCGGACATCCTGTATTCTTTACTTCATCCTGACTCATTGCTTAGATTGTAAGACTTACGTATATTGTTTATTACGTTTATTATTACGTATATGGGTATTTTATGTCCAGGGTGATTCCGCCGCATTATATTGCATCTATTTTGGGATATATTTGTCGCTATCACGTAAACTGACAATATACTCCGTCTTCATTGCTAAAATAAAATAAAAAAAAAAAAACATTTACCGACCGACGAAACCGACGTTTTGAAAATAAAAAATAAATAAATAACAAGAAAACAATTAATATTTAAAATAATAAAACAGGTTAAATATGCGCTAAAAATTAATATCATTCACAGGCAGGATAAGGGGAAGAATTTAGTCCGAAGTTGAATTAAAAATTACTAACCAGGAAGGACTAAGTAGTTTATTCAGGTAAATAGTTGCTTTGTTAGGATGAACACAAGGCTTCACGTCTACTTATTAGGTTATCATCTCTCATTTGGTATCGTCATTCTGTTTACAATCGAGGTAATTTATAGAGGCAATACAGTAAGCACTGGATGTCCAACTAAAATAGTTTTTATGGTCATGGTATTAGCCAGTCCGTTCCCACCAATTTTACTGGGACCGGGAAGCCACTAAAAATGCACCTTTCACTCTGCACTTCCTTGTACTTTTTTCAATATAATTTACCAGATTTAATGATGTAGGATTTTAAGAACTGATTTTTCATCTGAGGTAATTAACGTTTGCTTAATGTGTATTCGAAAATTTACAACTGCAGTATTTTCTGCTAGATGTTCAGCGTGTTTTTTGAACAATGGGCATGTCGAAAAAAGGAATTATATGATTTTACATTATTTTTCATATTTAAAATATATGGTAGTTTGATATATGGCCGTTCGTCATGACCTGACCCAGAAATTGAGTATGATAATAGAGCACATTCATACTGATGGGATATGAGCTGCCTTATAATGTCACGTCTGTTGAATATATGCACCCCACTACGTCATATTAACTCTCTCATGTTTCTCAATAAGAGGTGATGTAAAGTATGCACTTGCAACGCTGTTAATATTCAACCCATTTACCTATTTAAAGAAATCCATTTTCCACCATATCAGCTGCATGATTTATTTAAATTTTCGTTCCGCCGTGGTGCCAAAGTATAGTGAAATGCTTTAGCTTAGAATAAAATTCACATAATTCTGGAATTCGAGAAATTTATATTTCTCGGAATGACGTTAATCGAATCCAATATAGAACTTCGTTTCTGAACAATATTTTTGTCATAAAGGAATAAACTTTTTGTTTTGTTCTCGCTTCCATATTGTAGATTAAAAACATATAGCTTAGACTTTTAGTTTATAACAAATTAAATAATGCTTGGAACTTGGAATATTTGATAAAAAGATTTGTTTTTGTTTTACCCATATCCATTATATATATACCTATATATAACAAATTTTATTGTCGACCGGTTTTAATATTAAAGATTTCACACTTTAAATCGGCTATTTTTATAGTAGGATACTGGATGTTTCGACTCCCCCAGCTATATGCATCGAATCCTCCACAGTACTGAAAAGTAAATTACACTATATTGGTTACACTTAAAATCCGTCCATGCTGACTAATTCATAACACATAAAAATTCTCTTACTTAATCAGTTAAGTTTCGGTACGCCAAGCAGGCACTGAACTACCAACGCCATGGCGACCGAAGCCCAGCCCAAATAAAAATACACATGACCTCGCAAATTCAGGAAGTATACAAACAATAACAAGCCAACTAACCATTATATCTAGACATAAATTAAAAACTTTATAATTACATTAAAAACATTATTCAATCAACTTAGTAGTACATGAATTAAAATCTAGATTAGCATACTAAAACTATATCGAAACAATAATCACAGAAAGTCATTGCTTTGAAAAACATATAACCATTATTAAAGCCCGGTATGCTACAATACTTAAGAATATACTACGTAGCTTAGGAAAATAGTTAAAAAACTGTATGACCTAAAGTGTGAAATCTTTAATACATTATTTATTTATATGCGGACGGGATGGCAAAGCGGATTAAAGAGCTTGCACCTGCTTTCAGATCCTAAGGTTGTGAGTCTGAATCAAGCATTTAATCACCCTTTTCTCGGGTATGCGAGGTCTGTTAGGTTACTGGAGGCAACTCACACAGACCGGGCGTCAGGAGTAATGACCCTACATCGTGTACTTTAGTCTCCTTCGGAGTTTCGGTCTAGGAACGATCAGCTTCGGGAAAGAAATCTAGACTCTCGTGCGCCTGCTGACGCTGAACAGCCATAATCCATGGGCCTAGGCCGATTTTTCACTGTCCTTAACCTGAGTATTTGAACGGACGTCGGTGGGTAGAACACTGCCGAATTTGCCCCAAAGGAACAGGTTATGGAGCTACGGATAGCATGCAATTGCACCATGGAAATCCTGGTTCGTAGCAACGTGAGACTGGACGAACCCCTTCAGGGTTTCTGTACTCCCTAATGCAATGTATGTGTGTAAGGAAACCACATCGCGCGGCCAAAAATCTTCATGGTCCACAATGCCAACCGGAAATAAATAAATATTTATATATATATATATATATATATATAAAAATATTTATATATATTTCATAAATCTAGGCAATTTTTAACAAAAGACAACTAAAGATGTATACAATTATTTGTATCGACGTATATGGTTAATACGGAGGTCTTAGTACTAACTTCTATGTTTAGCTAAAGACAGTAAGACAAATACAAACCGGGGCGGCCGTATAATGTTAAGATATGGCGGGAGTTGGGATTTAGTTGGCGGGAGATTATTGCCAGCGGCATTCCGGAGAATTGTACTTAGCGACGTTTCCTCAATTTTGTTGAGATTACCTTTTTCGTTCTGGGCCAGGTTAAATTCTATTCCTTCCTCGTTTGACCCAATTTATCTTGAACGAAATTGCCGAGCACCGAGACTCGTCATACGCTGATTGATGTTTTCTTTTCCATACTCTATTTGTGTGTGCATAGTTTGTTATCGATCTCACTGTTTTTCACAATTCTGAAATTTGAAGTTTTAATTAATCAAATTTTAGTAATAATTATTGGATTGGATTTTTTTTTTAAATATTTATCTTCTAATCTCTGACATGTTTATTATTTTTATTGGAAAGTAAAATTTATCTACGATTTCAATTAACCATTGCTTGTGATTGTTTTCCGCCTCATTTACAAAATGGTTTCGAAATTGCAATAACCTTATATTCTGTAAACTCGCTCTTGATAGATATAAAAACGGATAATCATTTTTAATATTTGATTTTGATGACTCTCTATTTTTTCGCATATTCTACAGATTTTAATATCAAATGTAGGTTGGACTTTTTGATGCTGGTTGATTTTTTATTGATATTAATTTTCTCGATACATTATGTGCATACCACCGGAAATCGCCATCAAACACACTTTAAATTGTTAAAACAAAAACATTAAATTGTTGTTTGGAGTCTTCTTACAGTATATCGTAAAGATGGGATATCAGCTTTA
This sequence comes from Rhaphigaster nebulosa, assembly GCA_948150685.1. Lineage (NCBI taxonomy): Eukaryota > Metazoa > Arthropoda > Insecta > Hemiptera > Pentatomidae > Rhaphigaster > Rhaphigaster nebulosa. The sequence continues at coordinate 103,595,947 of OX411311.1, forward strand.
TATTAAAACCCAACAGAAGCTTAAAGTAAAAAATAATCCACAATACTGGCAATATATTCAATTATCGTCAGGACTAATGTTGAAAGAAAAATTTGTGACGAGTTTTCAACGGCATCTTCTGAAAAACAACTAAGAGGGATGCATTGAATTGGAATTAAAAAAAAAAATATAATGAATATGTACTCATTATGTGGCTAACTAAATCAAAATTGGAATTGCATGCATCTAAATCCATCATGAAAGATTTCGGCGTCGAAATGTTAATTTTTTCCTCATATCTTCTTTTCTTCCTGATTGTAACTTCTGAAAAGTTGATTTTGTCAAGGGGATGCCATTACCATTATTTACGCCACCTTCTTGCATTGTATGGACTTATGTTTACTTAAAAGTGTGGTAAAATTTGTAAGCACGGGGGTTGCCATTTCAACCTCCTTGACGATATAAGGCGATATTGCTCATTTTTAACACAGATTTAAAACTAATATGTAAACTATATGTAATAAGTAAACTCACCGAAAAAAAACAACAGACAATTGCGATCGTAGATAGGCGGAAAAAACACAACACAAATTGCGTCTAAGGTTAGTAATGTGATAGAGCTATGCAGGTTATGTGGGCAGGATTAGTGAGCCCATTCCATCCGCTGAAGGCCTCTGTGTTATTCTGTTCTCTTTGGTGCAGACCCCACTTTATTGTTCTGTCTAAAGCTAATAAAACTTCAATATTTACAATAAGGGTTTGAATTAATTAATCAATCAATGTTAGTGGATAATAATTTTTGATAATAAATAAAAACTGTTCATGATTTTCAAATAAAACTTAAAATTAATCGTTAATATTTATGTATTTTATTGCATATCAATTTTTAATTTACGACTTATTTTTGTTTGAAATAATAGCCAATCGTTATTAACTGACTGTTCATTTTCAATAATCACTTCTAGAGCATTTTTTTTAGGTCAGAAATAACTCTTACTTCTGAGTGATTTTTTTTTTTTTTTTTTTTACTCAAAATAAAACTCAAAACGCTATAACTTGCTTAAAACTAGAGTTAGCGAATTTAATGTGGTTCCATTTTATTCAGCGTGAAAATACTATTGAAATGAGGTCATTAAACCACTTTTTTACTGCTTACGATATGATGAAAAATGAACTACCAACAAATCAAATTTAAAACCTTACTTCATGGTATAATCATATTTTTCTACCAATTCTTGGACGAAGTAAACAACTTGTTTTAACATGTTTTGAAACAATAACTAGGCATTAAAGATCAACTAGTTAGAAAACCTATAATTCTTTTCTTTATGGTTATATATTTGGTTTGTCTGTAGTTTACTTTTCAGCATATTGTATTAGTTAAGAAGTGGTTAAATGGTCTCATTGCAATAGTTTTTTTTTTTTCACGCTTAATAAAGTGGAACCACTCTCACAGTTATTGCGTTTTGAGTTTTATTTGAGCATAAAAATAACGCTCAAAATAATAGTTATTTTAATTTAAATTTTTCAATCAGCAATAATTATTATGATGTGATTTTTAATCTGTTTTCGAATGAATCAGAATTTTTTCTTATAAAAATCAAAAAATGATTTTTAAATTATAAAAATAAAAATCTAGTCATGATTTAATTTTTCTCTAAAAAAAATTAATTTTCCACTTCAACCAATAACAATTATTAAATTTATCATAGATCAATAGAGAATAAACCTGATCAAAAATACTGGGAACGCATTTAAATCACTGTCGGTGGACAGCATTTATTCAAATATCGAATAATTGATGACCAATAAAAAACATTTTTATTTTATCCTTTTAAGTAATGATTGATTTCTTAATAAATAATCGAAAACTGAAATAATTAATTTATTTTATTCATTATTTAACTACAAAATTAATTATTGAATAAAAAATATTTATTGGATATAAATAAATTTATTCAGTTGTTTATTTTGTTTCATTTTTCTTTTTTGGTCCTTAAATTATGCTGTATTTAAATCTAAAAAAATGCTCCTAAAAACCTTCTTTTTTTAAATATAAATAAAGTAGATAAGGGCATTATTGAATACATTTTTATTATTTTTTTTGTAGTAGAATGTCATTTAAAATGCCACAGTTCTTTACCTAATTTCAGATAA